>CM053771.1:200222869-200387848 GCA_028658325.1 Potorous gilbertii
GGGAAAATGTAAACATTATTGCCAAAATTATTTTATATACATCCAATAAGTGATCTTAACAAATGCTTTTAACATTCTAAAAAAGTAAAGCTGGTAAGAGTGCCATATTTTGGTTTATTTTCTTCAGCCTTAAATTATATATTAATAAAAATTTTAAATGTAAACTCAGTGAGTAAGAGCTGGTATAATCAATACTTTTACATAAGTAGTCTTGTCTTGTTATTTTGTTTTTACAAAATGAAAATTATGCGTATTAGGTAACTGCTATTTAAATTGAAAAGTTCTTTAAACATTTTATGAACATATTTTCCCAAGAATACACCCCAGGAGTTACGAAGTACTTTTTCCCCCCAGAAATCTTTTCCATCTGACAAAAAAACTACAATTTGTTTTTCCTGAAAAAGTAAATCGTTTCGAAACAGTTTCCTGAAAGTCTACTATTAGCATATGAAAACAAAAATCCAGTGTCTTAAAAACAGGTCTTTCAGGACACTCTTTTTAAATTAATTGTGGGAAATAGTGCCGATGTGTGTGTATATCAATATATGTGTGTATGTAGTTCTCTCATATATGTATATATTTAAGGGAAAGATCATATATATAAACGTATGCATATATTTATTTATTTATTTTTCTGCCTATATATCGATATACACACACATAACCCACTCTCTGGGCCTAAACATGCAATAGCAAGTTATTTGAGGGCTTCAACTCTTCAGAAAATCTCATTATGTGAAGAGTGAAGTGGCTCTGTAGGGAGCATTATGGAAATATCTGGGTATGATTTAATGAGGCTGTTCACATTGGTGGAATATCAACTTAACAGAGAAAAGTCTACCCAGGGCGTCCAAGTTACCAAAATGAAAATTGGCAATTGAGATGATAAGAACGTGGCTTTCTTCTGCGAAATCACTTCAGGTAACAGAGATAACATTAAATAACATACATTCTATGCACCAAGAACAATGTTTTATGTACCGAGTCTCTTATCTGTCTCTTCTAATGACTTCCCTTAGCGGGTTGTTAGTACTTGACAGCAGGTCTCTGTGCAGGGAACTTTTTTTCCAATTCCACATTCAAAGGAGGTCCATCAGAGAACATGATTGGCAATTTTCGTCATAATCTGCACATTATTAGCATCAAAATTGACATGGCAGTAACACTGGTGGTTTTTGATGTGCCTTTCTTCAAGTTCAAGGAAGTCCCTCCAGTAAGCAGTGGTTTGGTATAGCAGGTCTCAGTTACCCAGTGGTGGCTTTTCAGAGGCAAAGGCTCAATAGACATGCGTGAGAAATAATGCTAAGAGCCAAGGGGGAAGGGAGAAGAAGAAAGGGGGGAAAAAGAGGGTGGGGCAAGGATTCAAACTTTTAAAAGTGTCTATAAGGTAAATGCTTCAGCACAATTTCATATACCTAAAAATTCAAGTATTTCCCAGATAGCGTGGAATATGGTGTTAGAAAGCTGGGCTTTAAAATGCCTCTTAAGATCCTATAGCCTGTCAATCTCTCACTTTCTCACACTTTACTGGCCCATCCGCAGCCACCTCATTAGATACCACTCTTTTGCATAAAATATGCAAGACGTATTCAATTCATTGGGACTGAAACTAAGGATAGGAAAGAGAAGGGGGGCAGAGGGGAAGAGACACGCTGGTACCACTCTTCTCCATTTTCGTCTTGCTTTGTAAAGGCGGCAAAAAACCCCCACATCTTCTACATCTTTCCTTTTCTGTCCTCCCCACGCACCCCCAAATAGGTGAGCACATTCCCAAATACCAGCAGGAGCGCAGCCCTCTCTTCCACCTTCATAATCTTTTTCCTAATCTCCTATCCTTTGCCTCCCCTCTCTCTCTCTCTGGACTGAAGGCGGAGGGCCGCTAAGAAGTTCAAATTCAAAGAAAAATCCCAACCGTTTCCCAGCCCCAAACAATGTACAACCAAAATCAAAGTCCATCTCTTCTCTCTCTCTCTCTCTCTCTCTCTCTCTCTCTCTCTCTCTCTCTCTCTCTCTCTCTCTCTCTCTCTCTCTCTCCTTCCTGCATAACAAAATTAGATCAGTAATTCCCTTTTTCATTGTTATTCCTCTTTGCTTCTGGGCCCTCTATGTTCATCTCCATATATTCAAGGTGAACACAAGCACGGGTCTGCAAGTCACTAATAACTCAATTTAAGGTTGGGTTTCTGCCGTCGAGCCTTGACTTCATTACATTTGTGTGATGGACGGGGGAGGGGGAGGGAGGTGGAGAGAAAGAAGGGAGAGGGTGAACTGAGAATAAAAAAATAGAACTTTTCTGAAACCGAGTCGCGGCTCTTGCCCCACCCGCCTCCTTTCTTCTCCTGCTTTTCCCCGCCGCCCCTCGGGCTCCCCCTAGCGGCGGCCTCGAGCAGGGGGCAGAAAGAGGTGTGGGCGGCGGGGAGTTCAAAGTCCCGCCCCTGGTAGCGCAGCGGCCTAGTTTAGTTATCTGGTGAGCGGGGCCTCTTCCCTCTGGTCCGGAGGACTGACTGCCGTCTTGCTGAGCACTGCGGCTGAGTAGGGCAGGAAACTACTCTCGGACCGCTGCGAGGCGGCGCTGCAGGCGAAGTCCGAGCCGCTTCCACCGCTCCCTCCACCGCCTCCTCGGGAACCCAGGGCCGCGGCCGCTGCCGCCGCGGCCGCCGCCGCCGATTGGCTGCTGTGACAGCTGAGGCAAGAACAGGGAGCGGAGCCGCCGCTGGGGGGCGCCCCGGCCGCCGCGGCGGAGGAGGCCGCGGCAGCCGCCGCGGCTGCTGCTGCCGCCGCCGAGGCCGCGCTGTTAAGCCCGGCGGCCGCCGCCGGAGACTGATAAAGGCCCGGATGGCGGAAACTGCAGAGCAGCTCGGGCCGTGAATAAGGGTGCGAAAGGGCACGGAAGGTGTCCAAGGGGCGGATGGAGGTGGCGAAAGGTGACGAGGCCGCCGCCGCGGCTCCCGACGCCGCGGCCGCCGCGGCCGCGGCCGTAACACCCACGTGGGGGTAGTAGTGGAGTGGCACGTGCGAGTGGAAGGGATAGGGCAGGCTTCCGGTAGCGGCCGCGTGCGTCATCATGTAAGTGTAGAAGCTGGGGTCGGCCGGGTGGGGCCACGACATGGCCAGGCGCTGTCTCTTGTCCTTCATCCGTCGGTTCTGGAACCACACCTTGGAGGGGCAGAGGGAAAAGGAAAAATGGATGGAGGGAAAGACGAGAAGTACACCCAGGTTAGAGACCTAGGTCACTCTTGGCAGCTAACATAAGGGGCCCTCGCCCCCAACCCCATACACGATAGACAGCCTTGCTGAGGGTATCAGTGACATCAATAATATGCATTCCGGCCTCAGGAAGTCTATCTCCATCCTCCTTTGACTTTCCATAAACACACCTGCCTGCCTGTCCTCATATCGCCCCAGT
The DNA here is from genome assembly GCA_028658325.1 of Potorous gilbertii. Lineage (NCBI taxonomy): Eukaryota > Metazoa > Chordata > Mammalia > Diprotodontia > Potoroidae > Potorous > Potorous gilbertii. The sequence continues at coordinate 200,226,276 of CM053771.1, forward strand.
CCCAAGCCTAGCCTTTCGTCCTATCCCTAACCACAGCTGGAGGCAATTCAGCCAGCTGCCAGCAGATGTACACAGCCCCCTCACCACCCCCACCCCCTCTCTCTCTCTGTCTTTCTCTCCATCCCCACCCCGTTTGTACTGATTTACCCTCCCTTACCCGACGGGTCTCCAGTTGTCCTGGCCAGTTGCTTGTTAATTTCTATGTGCTTTTCTGACCTCCACACTTAAGTGTACTTACAGAAGTCCTTTCCCACCCATCCATACCCTTCCATCACCCGAGTATACAACTTGGAGGTATCTCCTTACAACTGAAGGATTTACAAATGGATTCTAGGCTGACTAGGATTCTCAAAGAAGTAGCCGTGGCAGCTTTTATTGAGGGGTACAGGCACAACATTTTGAAGCATATCTATTTGCTAGTGCTGTGCCCAGCTTCAGACACAGTTACTAATTTAATACAGAGCAAGTGGTTTTGTTGAGATTTGTTCTGTGTGTACATTGAATCGCCGAATTGCTGCCCCTTACAGACAGACATCTTTCCTTTGCCTAACGATATACTGTTTACGATAGTCTACATAGTTCGTCTTTGCCTCCATTAAAGAATGATCCCGGTCAAATCAGAGGAAGAAATTCTCCCCGCTCAATGCAGTACGTCCTTTTATTGTGCTTTACAGGACTTCTCTCTTTTTCTGGTGTGTCTCAGACACCTAAAAAAGCCATCAAATCACTCGGTGACCCAAAGGTTTCATCTAGTACGCTAACATAAAAACCAAAATAGAACAAAACCTATCACCTCTAAGGGAGACACACCTCACTACAGAAATCTGAATGGAGAAAACAATAGTTCCCCTCAAAGGTTTCGCTTAGCAAGTATTGTGTAAAAAAGAAAGGGACACATAGAAAGGACTACATCGAAATCCACTTTGCCTTAGCAATATTTTTTTTTAAACGGAATTCATTTTCTTTCAGCGTTGTAAAGAGTGTCAAGGAAAATAAACCTTCCATATCAAGAACAAATTAAAAGTTTCACTTTAAATCGATCATTAGAGAAACAAAGAGCACGACTTTCACTGAACAAAGGTGGGAGGTGGGGGGCTGGGAGAAGACAATTCCTAATTTGTTGGTATCATTCAATAAATCCACGACTGTTCTTTTTTCCTATTATTGTTGCCGTCCCAAATCAGTACCAGTTAGAACGATGGGAGAGGGAGATACCCCCGTTAGAGTCATCTTTTAGATTACACACAGCGCAGGAATGAATAAGGAAGTATTGAGATTAGTTGCCAGCATTTTCTGACTTCCACCCCAAATTGTCATCTAAAGAGCTCAACAGAAAGGTCAGACGACACCCAGCAATGCCCTTCTAGTAGTTCAGAGATAGCAGTACCTTGATGGTGGTTTCCGGCAGGTTGAGCGCTGCGGCCAGTTCGCATCTTCTGGGCCTAGAGACATAGTTCTCGCGGTAGAACTCCTTCTCCAATCGGGCGATCTGCTCCCGCGTGAAGGCTGTGCGGTAGCGTCTCACCTGATCGGCCCCGGAGCCCGAACTACCAAGGGCATTGCTGCTGTGCAGGTTGGTTAAGCCGGAACCTGAGGAAGAAGGGGTAGTAGTTGCAGCTGAGCTGCTCTCCGAATATCCTAGGAAACAAACCAACAAATACGCATTAAATATATGTATATACATACATACCTATATAGATAGATAGATAGATTTGGGCTTGGAACCTGCTCGCACAATAGGTTGCGAGCGGATTAAATAAAGACGCCTAAGAAGGGAGGACCACTGAGTCTCTGAACTGATGTAATTGATAGTAGCTGTCATTGTTACAAATTGCTGCTGTTAATAGAATCAATAAAGTTTTAGGATCCCTTCATAAGCAAATAATTCTAAGTAAATTAGGTAGTTTTTAATAATTATAGAATTATTACTCTGCGACAAATTGAAGCAAAGAAGAGCAGATACCTCAAGGCATAGTTTGGGAGGCTAGGGGACTGAGCTAAAACCATATCCCACTAACTTGGATCAGCTTCTCCAGTTCAGCTTTGTTGTTTCTTAATTATTTGTAAGACTAGCAAAGTAACAGTCACTAGAACCAAAGATTTTACAGGACAGAATCCAGATCTCCTCCCATTCCTCTCTGAGATACATCCAATACTACCAGCGCTATTTTTGAGAACCAAAATAATTCTTTTACCAGTCTCCCTCCCCATAACCAAAAGGAATAAATCTATGTTATACATACATACATGCATACACTCCCAATCCCATTAAAATGAGGCATGCTGTAATGGAGAATAGTTTAATAGCCAGTGTATTAAAAATGAAGCTGAATAATGTCCATTTTTCATGAGTGGGAACTGAGCAATAATCATTTTGAGGTGAACTCTGAAAACATTTTAAATCCCCTTTCCATATTCATATATTACAGTCTGACTCAAATTGTTTGGTGTAAGTCTACAACAGAGGAGACACACACTTTTGATCTAGGTAACCACAGACTCTGTACTCCTTTAGTGGATTTGGATGTGTGTTTGTTTTTATTGTGAGTCTGTATTGTACATACTCATATAATAAATATGTTTATGTGTACACATACAGACACACAAATATACAGAGAGACTTATATGAATGTCTCCGATGCCCCGTACATGAATGCACTTTAACAGATAAACACACCCAAGACTCTATCATTCCTGGACTCACAAGTCAGCGATAAGCTTTCTTACAGCTCGGACAATGTTTATAACTGAACAGGTAAAAGAACCTCTATTGGCTAGCGAGTTACCTCCGGAATACCCCCGAAAGACCCGAGAGGAGAAACGCGAGAGAGGGAGAGGGAGAAAAAGCAGGCAGAAGCCCGAGTTACCTTTGTTATTGTTTTCCTTCAACTGGGAGGCACTGAGGCTGGCTGGAGAGCGGAGAGCGGAGCAACCCACCTCCACATCACTGTTCATATCTGCCTCTGGAGCAACTTCGGAATAATGGCCCGTTTTCTTCCTGCTTTCTGCCGGAGGGATTTCGGAGGAGACCGTGCTTTCGCTGCTCGGGTGTTGCAGGTTGAATAAAGTGTCTATTTCGAATTTCCCTTTGGCAGGGATGTCCCCTATAGCGCTATGCAGGGAGGCGGAAGTCAGTCTCGGGCTGAGGCGACCACCGTGCTGCGAATTTTCGAGGGCCTCCAGCACCGCATTTCCAGCTGAGTCGGACAAATTCGAAAACCTTTTGCCAGCTGTAGGGCTGTGCAGCCCTCTTTCCATCAGAATCATCTCTTTTCTTATTCTTTCCATCATCTCAGCTTTATAAAAAATGTCAAAGTTGCAGGGCTGGTCCTTTCCTAATGATAAGCTGCAGTAGGGGCTAATTCACATTCAGCCCTAGCGAGCGGCTCTAAATATTATTATCTCTTTTTGAGGGAGGCGTAAAAATTGTGGGATGCCAAAGCGAGGGAATGACTGGTCAAAATGACCCATACATCCTTTCTAGCCCGAAATGTCATTCATCAAAAAGTAGCGCTCGTCATTAAGGTAGGAATGACGCTGTTCGAATAATCATTTATTGTAACAGGTTTATAAGCAAATAAATACGAGGTCTTGTCAGTGGGTAATGAAGGCGGCTTCGGAGCAGACAAATATATCCAGGTGGAAAGAAAGGAAAGAGGAGAAGTGAAGAGGCAAGCTCTTGTCCTTTGCCTGATCAGATCTTGCTTCAATTGCGCTGGGGTTTGGCCTCTGGGGGTGAAATTGACAGTCTGATTAATAAAATGAGCAGCGCCACATTTCCCCCTTCATTTAGGGACATCATTATACTCTGATTTTTGTTTTGTTGCCTTTTAGGTCCTAATGATGCAGCTTCTTCCTCATTTTTTCTCGGACAGAGCCACATGTTAAATAATAGATAATGCTTTTATTTTTCCAGGGCAGATTGTCTGTCTAGGATTTAAAAAAAAAAAACCATTTACAAGCAGAAGTGGGGGTGGGGTGGGGGGAAGGTTGCAATAGGGGTTGCGTAAGGAAAGGATCATTCTCTCTAAATCTGGCTCTCTGACTGAAGAGTCAAATATAATTTTTTTTCCTTTAGTAAAGAGAACTCAGCTTCTCTCTTGCCCATCCCCTTCCCCACTTACTCAGGTCACCTTTCCCAGCAAAATCCTCTTTGATGGAGAGAGTTTCAGAAAACTCTCACTCTTCACTAAAAGAGTACATTATCGCTTGTGTGTCCAAATGGAAATAATTACGAAAGCTCTTACTTTCTAATACATTTTGGTTATTGAATTCTGAATTCTGAGTCTAGCGTTTGTACTTTTATAATACTGCTGATTGATGGTCCTCTCGCCTTACGATTTGTCCTGTGGGGAAAGTACACTCTGCTATATGATTTGATAGCAGGACTCGACAAATAACTTTAAACATATTTGTGATTTAAGGCACCCTATGAACCTTTGCATTTTCTATTTTCTCCCCCTTTTCTTCTCGAATCGAATAATTTTCGGTGCAGTAACCGAGTTTGCAGCACGGTAACCAAAAAAAAAAAATTCATCTCCTCTCTATCCTCCCTCTCTTTTCCATTCCCCAGCCCCTTCCCCCTCCCTCTTACTACCTTCCCCTTCCTCTTTCTCCTCCTCTTCCTACCTCGTCGCCCTTCTCCTCCTCACCTTCCTCTTCCTCTTCTCCTTCTTATTCCATTCCCTCTACGTTACCTGTAGCTATTGGGTCTTCCCGAAGGTAGTCCCAGGAGTAGGGAATTAAAGAAATGCCTCCCGGCTACTCTAAGGTACCGCGGTTTCCAAGCCGAGCCTCTCTCTGTGATAAGTTTGATAGTCATAATGACGCCGATGGCAACCATCTTAAGAAAGATAAATCATCAGACTTGAACATCTTTGGAGTCGCTTTGAAGCCCACGACACAAACCACTCTCCAACCCACAACCCCTACCCCACAAACACACAAGCTCCGCGACAGAATCAACTAAAACTAAGTTTCCGGGGCTCCCTCCTGTGCTGGCTCAAGGAGAAAATAATGGCTACATTCCACCACCTTCTCTGGGATGGTAGATGCTCGGGATGGTAGATGCTCGGGATGGTAGATGCTCGGGATGGCGACTGGTCAAGCCAAAGCTAATCTGATTCTCACACATTCCGTGTTCTATCCTCCCCAGTCCACATCCAACTATATAATCCATACTCCCTCTCCAGAACGTTCAAATCATTGAGGCAAATAAAAGGGAGGTTTGTGTATCTTAGTCAATACATACTGACTTTTTAGCTTGTCCAAGTTAGGGATATTTCTGAAATTGGGGAGGAAATTATGTGTAAGTGTAAACTTTTCAATAATACCAAAGTGTTCTGCCTGAACTTTTTTGTTAACTACTCACTAGAAAATCATAGGCCTTATTTTAAAATCCAGTCATTTAAAAAATGAACAGTCTGAGCTTTGTCAAAGATGAGGAATTTAAGGAAGTGGGAGAAAACATATAACATGGGAAGCATAGGCATCTAAGTGGGGTAAAGGGAAGAAATCTCTCTCACACACATACACTAATACCCACCCCTCTGCTATCTTACACTTCTACCACGCTCCTTTTCCACCCATAAATTGCCCCACCAATGGCAATCGATTTTCCTTTCTTCCCTCCCACCCCCCACCCCCAGTTCAGGCCTGGACCACTGTTATGGTCTTGCTTTGCTGAAAACCTAGGCTCCTCTTTGCAAATTAATACCAAAGCTCAAAGACTCTGCCTCATTTCTCCAGGTGCTCCTGCGTTTACGATCTAACACCCCTCCCTCATGCCGCCCCACTCTACACCGCCACACGTACATATCCCCACTCTTTCCTGAAGCCTTCAAAGTCCTGCTCGGAGACAGCACATTGAATCTGTTGATATCTGTAAGCTGAGATATATAAATGACTGCTTTATCAGAGCTTGGGTTCTCTCTTATAGACCCTGAAAAATCTATGTCCGCTACATAGGAGAACTTTATCCGTTTTTCCCAGGGGCCCGAACTGAAAATAATGACAGGTTATATGGTGCCCCAGATCCTTGAACCAAACACTCAGTCCAAAGGCCATTTGGTCCAGGCTGCGAAGTGAACGACCAATTATGGTAAGAGAAGCGGAAGTCTGCGGGCAGCTTTATTGCTGTCGTTTGGCGCCCCCATCTGTTTTCTTAAATACCTTGACTGCTCTGAGGAGCTTTTCATTTTTTCAAACCACAGCCAGAGAACCAGTCTCCCCTAGAGCCACTGGTACGTGTGTGGAATCCAAGGCCTCACAGCCTGGGAGCCCTAGGATGTAAAGGGTCAGTCACTGTGCAGGGAGAGAGCACCTTTTCCTGAGGAACTGCAGGGAAAATGTAGCCAAGTTCTATGTCTTGTGGAAAGGAAAAACAAAACTTGTCCTGAGGGCCGGCAATGCGAAACCTTTATTAGTGGTTTAAGAACTATTTTGCACCTTTTAAAGAATGCTAATATTTCGTTCTATGGGGACATTTATTGAGAGGAATACATTCAAGTTCATGTTAGGGAAATTACTCACTATAAAATACATCAGTCCTCTTGCACTAAACCTTGTTTTGGAACCCCAAATGGTACACAGAATGTGTTTAGTAATCCATGCTCACATTTAATATCAGTTGAGATTTTGAGAAATTATATGACATTTCTATTCCTGGTGGCTTCCCTATGTGAGTTTTGTAGTTTTGAATATGTTTTTGTTAAATATAGCCAGACTGGGAAAATACGTGTAAAATATGTGTTTAAAGAATTATGCCAAAACAAAAGTCCATTTGAAAGGCATTGTTATTTAGTCCTACCCAAATCCAAAGTTCTCCACCTCAACTCTTTACAATTTTAGAGTCAACATGATTGTTCCTTTGAATCGATACAACCATTCAAAATACATAAGTATATTCCCGCCCAAATCTTTATTTCCTTGGAATTTATAGGGGGAATAAAATCTCCAAGGAAATCTTTCAATAACACTTTTAACATATCCGAGAAATTTCATCCAATATACTGAGACACTTTTTTTTTTTTTTGCCTAAAATGCAAGTTTCAAAGAAGTAGCTTTTAACTTAGTCGAAAACTGCGAGGAATCCAGACTAAATATTTGTTTCTTGGTCAGCTGCGAGTCCTCCAAGGTGAAGTGGCAAGCCATTACTATGATTGCAGGTAATAAAACGCCCTGCTAGAAGATGCCCTGAAAACGAGAAGGCTCCCATAAACATGGGGTCTTCTTTAAACTCACGAGAAGATCTTAGGGTTGGACTTGACTGCTTCATTGTTTCCCGAAGGGCATTAGGGATCCGTCGGTGTACAATCCATTAACTTTAATTATTCTTTACAGAGCCGAGGGGGAAGAAGCACTCACCAGGCTAAGAGGATGCAAGCTAATGCATCTTAGCTTGACTTTGTCCTCCACTTCGCAGCTCGACCGGGAGTCTGTGTAGCATTTTATTTACTTAGTGTGCTCAAGGAATCATCGGAGGTTTTGAAAGGAAGAAAGGAACTAGGTGGCCATGACTAATAGTAATAATAAGTAGCATTTGTGTAGCACTTTGACATGTGCAAATTGCTTTACATAAGTTAACTCATTGGATAACTATTTTTTTCTTAAAAACATAGTTCGATATAGTTTCTTACAAATTTTTCCCACTATTTAGCACAAGGAAGATGACGGAGAAGGTCTGGGTAATGGTGGAAGACTGGGGAGGACTTTCGACTCGGATACTGGAAACTAGAAAATAATCTTCAGGCAACACTTTCATTCAAAACCCAAGCATTTAGTTTCCTGGGGAAAACTTGTAGAGCCATCTAGTGATGGAACCCAAGTACTGCATGAAGAACTAGAAGGAAATGCTGAATGAAACAATTTAGAAACCATTTTCCCGTGTCTTTCCTTATGACTCTGCTCTTGCAGAATTTTGCTAATAAGTGTTTTCAAAACTTTAATTCTACATACAACACCAGCATTAATTTTTCACCACAAACAACGCAGGTCTCACTTGTGTGAAATACCTACATGTGTGTTCACTTACATTCTCCTTACTAGCTGAAAGATTGGTCAGAGCTAGCGCTTGGAACTGGAATTAAGGAAAACTGTTTCAAAAGACCAACGATTTGTTTAAAAAAAAAAAAACAGAGATCAACTATATCTTTATGGAGTTAATGATTCTAAAATCGCTTAAGTGAATATTATCTTGTTTCCATGAAGCCACAAGTTGCAAAAAACTTCCACACCTTAACTAATTCATTTGCCTATATATTTTGTACCTCGTGTAGATAGTCATTTGTAGCTTAAGATGATCACCTGCATTTAATTCATCTTGGCAATGAGGAAGTTATTTAAAGATCTACACAGAGTGGATGATTGTACTGCATGCTAATGTAGTTTTGATATAGAATACACTAATACTACTGCTGGGTTAAACGTCAGAGACTCTGCCTGTGACTACTTACTCAACCTGAAGTTTTCTTTATTCTTTCTCCCCTTAACTGTTTTAAAGTTCCAACTGCACCTAAAAAGTTCAGGCTTTTGTCTTAAGAGAGAAAAAAAATAGACTAGAATAGAAGGACTCTGGCACAGTTCTCTTGCAATTACTGTTTTATCCTCTTGAGAAGGCCATGAAAAACCCACTGTCTCCCCTGTAGCCATAATCAACTGAAATACTTCCAAAGGGAGTTTGTTTTGTTTTGTTTTTTTGACACAACCATGAGACTATACTGGACTATTGTTATCACTATCTTCATCAAATTATTCATGTGTATCATTCACCAGCAGTTTGCCAGATTTAATAGAGGATACTTTTGGGCAGTTTTTCCTCCAAGCAGGAAAGTGCTTTGAGAGACAATCTACATGAAAAAAAGAGAGGGAAATTTTTGATAGAACAAAAGTGCAATTTTAGGAGAGGGGAATGACAAAAAATAAAAGGTTGTATAAATCGTGGTAGAGTCTAGATCGAAGACACTTGAGGAGACAGTTTGCTTCCTTTTCTAATCCTGTGTATTGATTGTATTAAAAGCTTGAGTACATCAAAATTAATCTTCCTCAGTTCTCAGTCAATCTTCTATTTAAACACTACAAAGAATATCTTAGAATGATTGTAACCAAGATAATACAACAAATTAGCTCTCTAGTAATACATGCTAATGTATTAGGTTATCTATAGTTCACGAATATATACGTATCAATGTGTAAATGAATACACATGTATACACAAACCAAACAGCTAGAAGAAGGCTCTGAGGCTTGGGCTTTTTTGTATTGTTTTGTTGTTTTCTCTAGAGATCATGCATTTCATAGCATTGTTTGCTGAGTCTTTTGGATACAGAAACAAGACTAATTGTTGCAGCAAGCAGCTAAAAGTGGTCTCAAATCAGTGCATGGCTACACTTTGTGAGACTGTTTTGACGTCTGATTTTCTCATTGAGGTTCCCAAACATCAGTCTCGAAAAAACTACTCAGCCTTTGTTACTGTAGACACCGTGTTTTTATACATATTCTGCAAACTGTTATTATTGTCACTGTGTTCCACATACATTCTCTAAAACGACCAAGATACTAGAGAGATGCTGCTAAACTGAAATCCCTGTGCTAAAGGGAAGTGGTCAGAGCCTGACTCAAAATCAGATTGGTAAATCTTATTTCCTTAGAATACGAATTAATTTTTCCTTATAGGGCAATTTAACTTTCTTGCCTGGAAAATACAATGAAAAGAGATAAAATCTTTAAAATGGTAACCTTTATTCATTCTTAGTTTTAGGACCTAAAAAGCCATTATAATATTTATCGGAGCAAGAATATAGCAGAGGCAAAGGGCAAAAATGCAGCTAAGACTAGTTTTTCAAAATTTCCGAATTAGTTTGCTGACTAGTACAGTAGCTACTATAGATATAAGTTGTTTCTTTGCATTCAGGGAAACTAATTGTTTTGGACCCCAACCCTACAAGAGTAGAGAGAAACTAAGAGAAAAAGAAGAAGAAAAAAAAAACTTATGTGCCATTGATGATAGAAAGGGGTTTCCTGTAATTTGTTTGGTCCTTGGGATATAGCTGCTGATCAAAATGGATGAGATTTAAGTGTTATCTATATAACCGTCTATTTCTTGCTACTAGTAGGTATTAGCGACTGTAAATATTGACAACAACTGGACTTTCCTCAACACATTTCCCCAAACAAGTCAATATCTTTCGGACAGAGGGCTGTCGGCATTCTAAGTACAGGTCGCCAAACTGCAGATCCTGTCTAATTTCAGCAAATACGCCAAGCCCCTCCGGCTAGAGATTTGATAATGAACATGGCCAAGACTTCAAAAAGGTCGAAGAAAGTATCTACCTTCTCCTTCTCACCTTCTCCTCCCATAACTTTCCCCTTTATTTGAATCTTTTATGGTTCCTGCATTATGCATGTCAACATACAAAATACGATCAATGTAACCAACTCCATTCTTTGAGGAACAATCTCCTTTTTTCTCGCCACTGAGGGACGACAGGAAACCTTTTGGCTTTCCTTTTGTTCTGGAGCAGTAGGAGTGTGCAACAAGTAGGCACCGACCAATCAAAGACTAGTGAAACGGGTTTGCATGGAAATGGGCTGGACTGAAGTTGGTTTATGCCAAAGGAAAGTGGAAGAAATGGAGATTGATATTCGAGTCACTGACCAATACCTACACCACTATCACCCTATTCCCTTCGGAACTCTCGTTTCTCTTAGTATAGTGCCTTTAAAACTCCAGCATTAGGCCGCCTATCAAACCCATTCATGCCTCCAAAGGCTGATGGCACTTTCGAGGAACAGTTCAACTAAACTTCCCAAACAGCAAACAGAAACTAATCTCAGCGGGCGTTTGAATCACGCCCACGGTGCTGGTGCGTCTTGCTTTAAGCTTTAGTAGCTTGCTATTTCAGAGGTACCGAACAATGTACAAATCATTTGGGGAAAGCTCTTATGCCAACCCCGGTGAAATGACTGTTCTTGGTCCTGTCTAGAGACGGATTTGCTAGAATTCTAACGCTAGGGCAGAGGGTGGTGCTGCGCCCATTTTCCTATCAAAGTTGGGCTCCATTGCTTCAATGTCAGCTAGACCTCCCAAACCCCACTTCAAAACTTTGACTTACTTCCTTATTTACTAAATATGTTGAACCTCATTCACAAGTATGAAAAGAAAGTGAAACATGTTCTGAGAAAGTGCAATTTCTTATTGAATTGGCATCTGTAATATGTGTAGGGATGACAAGATACCCTCAATATAGTGGCTATGGCAATCCATTGTAATAAATTATGTGAGAAAGAAACCCTTATAAGGTTCGTCTTCCTCCTTAAATGATTCCTGGGGACAAATGGAAATAAGCATTGAGAGAACTATCGAAGAAAGCAAATTCTACTCTTAATTTATGAACGTGCATGAAGACACTCTTTGCGTTGTGTGGAAGTGTGTCTCGACATGGGGAGTCTGGGTGGATGCAGATATCTCTGATTCCCAAGTAGGAAAGTTCGCTATCTATTCAAGTGTATGGGATAGAGCGATTCGGTGCAGTTTGATGATTTGGGATATGAAGTCCAATAATCCAATCGAGATGAACAACATGGTGGAAAACTAGATTTTTTTTTCCCTCTCTGAATTCCTTCCTCTTTCTCTCTGCCTCTGTCCCTCTCTTTTACCCATTTAGTTGCAATCCATGGAGCCAAGGAAATTTGAAAACACCAAATGAAAAACTCAGGCCTCAGAGTCTCAGTTACAGAAAGGGGCCCAGATAGCCCACAACATAATCAGCTTGTTGGTGTTGTTGGGAAGCAAACACTCTGGTCAACGGCTGTGGGGGGAGGAGGGAGATGAGAGTCCACGGAGAAGAGGTGGAAAAGGGAGGAGGAGGTAGGAGGTGGGTCTGGACTGGGACGGGGTGGGGTGGGAGCAGCTCTTGCTCCTCTACACCGCCGCCCCCACGTGTCCTGGAGCAGCCAATGGCTCAACCCTCGGCAGCCACACTCTACTCTGGAGCCGGCCCCCAGCCGCAGCCCCGGCCCCCTCCCAACCTGAACTTCGTTTTTATAAACGTCCCGCAATGAGCTAACCTGTTGGAGGGAGGGCGGGAGGGCGGGAGGGAGGGAGGCACGAGAGAGGGGAAGAGCGAGAGAAAGAGGGCGGGAGCCAAAGCGAGTGGGAGGGAGAGGAGGCGGAAAGCCGTTCATCGAGTCATGGTGTCCAGTACGGGGGCCGGGCCGGGGCCGGGTCGAGCCGGGCCATGAGCCGGGCTGTGAGCTGGGACATGGACGGGCTTCGAACGGACGGCGGCGCGGCCAGCGGGGGCGCCCCCTCCTCCGCGGCAGCCACTGCTGGGCAGTGCCGGGGCTTCCTCCCTTCACCAGTATTCGGAGCACACTCTGGCCGGGCGGCCGCAGCGGCGGCGGCTGCAGCCGCGGCAGCTGCTGCGGCTTCGGGCTTCTCCTATCCCGGGGCTGCAGAACGCTCCGGTTCATCCTCTTCCTCCTCGTCGTCCGCAGTGGCGGCGGCGGCGGCGGCTGCAGCGCGTCCCGAAGCACCCCCTACCAAGGATTGTCCCGGCTCCACTCCAGCTCCGACTCCAGCTGCAGCGCCCCCGGCCGCCCCGGCGTTGGGCTACGGTTATCATTTTGGTAATGGATACTACAGCTGCCGCATGTCCCACGGCGTGGGGATCCAACAGAACGCACTCAAGTCCTCCCCCCACGCCTCTCTGGGGGGTTTTCCAGTGGAAAAATACATGGACGTCTCCAGCCTGGCCAGCACCAGTGTCCCGGCCAACGAGGTCCCCTCCCGGGCTAAGGAAGTGTCCTTTTACCAGGGCTACACCAACCCTTACCAGCACGTCCCCGGGTATATAGACATGGTCTCCACCTTTGGCTCAGGGGAACCGAGACACGAAACGTACATATCCATGGAGGGTTACCAGTCCTGGACTCTGGCGAATGGGTGGAACAGTCAGGTTTACTGTGCTAAAGACCAGTCCCAGAGCTCACATTTTTGGAAATCTTCCTTTCCAGGTACGGCCGAGAGAGAGAGAGAGAGAGAGAGAGAGAGAGAGAGAGAGAGAGAGAGAGAATGATTGATAGCCATATATCCCTATATAATTTTTGATTGTCACAACATCCCCACTCCTCCCACCCACCCCCAATATCGGTGTAGCTATAGCGATAATTCAGGTTGATCAATGATTTTTTAAAAGACAATATAGTTGGTATGGTTTGTGTCAGATCCTCCGTAATTTCACCTCTTACCAGTGCTTGTGGATCTGTTGTCTCTCTCTCTCTCCCTCCCTCTCTCTCTCTCTCTCTCTCTCTCTCTCTCTCTCTCTCTCTCTCTCCCTCCTTCTCTGTCTGCCTCTGTGTATTTCTATTTATAATTTATAAACTGGGGTCATTCAGTGACTGTAGGAAAAGAATTGTGTTTTGATTGGACCCCCCTGTTCCACAGGTTGCATTTATTGTCTCAAAAGAAGAGGAAAAGATTTTCCTAGCACTTTTCAGGATAATAATCGCCTCCACGGTGGCTTCGATGCTGCTTTATAACCAGAGCACATATACACTCACCCACATACGTGCACCACAGCACCAGGAAATCAAACACATAAGGACGTTAAGACGTGCGTTTGTGTGTGTGTCCATATAGATATAAGAACCTACACAGAAACTATCCATATGAAAACTTCTTAAAAAGACACCATAAAATTGCAGACTTGTTAAGATGCCGGTTTGGGAAATAATAACATCCATCAAATTAGCTGTCACTTTGAAGTGCAAATAATCTTTCTTTAATAACGTGTCAATAATGTGTCCGTGTAAATAATTATAAAATGAAAACAACTGGATATTTTTTATTTCCCCTCCCCTCCCTTACCTCCCCATGTAATGCAGGACTCTCGCCCTTAACCATTTGCGATTTAAGCGCCTGTAATAAAAGTCTAATTTTTCCACATAATGTCGTTTACAATAGGGGATGTAGCTCTAAACCAGCCTGATATGTGTGTCTACAGACGTGGAAGGAAGAAACGTGTTCCATATACCAAACTGCAACTGAAAGAACTGGAGAACGAATACGCCATTAACAAGTTCATTAACAAGGACAAGAGGAGAAGGATATCCGCAGCCACAAACCTGTCGGAGAGACAAGTGACCATTTGGTTTCAGAACAGAAGAGTGAAGGACAAGAAAATAGTCTCCAAACTCAAAGACAATGTCTCCTGATCCCGAAGGGAGGACAAATATGCTTCATTCACAAGCTTTATGTTATCTTCCTCCCAGAAACTTTTGGAAAGACTTGAAAATATATTTAATTCCTCCTCCCGCACCCACGCCCTTCCTGCCTGCGGCGGCGAAATTTTGTGAATTGTTTTTCGCTCTTCACCGCATTTTGGCTCGAAAACATAATGCTGCCCAACTTGACTTTGTAATTCTTTTTTTTTTTTTTTTTACTGGTTGTTATTGCTCCTATTGGTTTCTGTTTCGTTTATTATTATTTTAAATGTTCTGTTTCTCCCTCCAGGCCAGTATAAAGGACTGAATCTGTTTGAACAGTTCCCATAATGAATTTCGGATACAGTATTCTGATTTCAGTTGTTGTTTTTATAGCTTGAAATCAGGTGCCAGCACTTGTCCCTATGCTTGTTTTCATAAACCATTATGGTCGAATGATTTCAAATCATTCATGGACCTACCATTGGCTTATGAAATTATTAAAACTCAGTAGTCACTCAGAGGTAAGGGGAAACTCTGCCCAGAAAAGACAGTTTTGTGTTATAAATGTGAAAGTCTAAATATCGGAAACTGAAAATTCTGTCCTTGTTTTAAAATCACTACTTAAGAAATAAGACGTGGAGCAATATTGTCAGTCAGAACATTTTCTGATTTTAGATCTTAATTAATTGTCAATTGTTAATTGACAGTTTTTACTATAGAGCTTCAATACATATGGTGGATTCTTAATTCCATGATTTTAACTTAAAATAAGGGTGAAACGTGTCCTTATAAATGCCTTTATTTCTTCTGAACCAGGTACAGTGATTTAAAGGGCTGCAGTTTCTACATTTTATATCTTGTTAATATTCACTACTGTCTTTCCTTCCAGGTAGTAAAGATTGACCCAGATGATATAGATGTAGGCATGTTTAATCATCATTCACATATAGGACATGCTGGATAAGTGTGTATACATGTGTATTTTTATCTAAAGTATTGTATGCCTCATATTTACAAGTCTGTTTGAACAAACGCTTTCCCCCTCTCACGGAGGTTCAAAGCTTCTAACAAACGGGGGAAAAAAAACAACCCGGAACTCTAAGTTCCAAGAATAAACGGGTGTTAAAGGAAAGTAACAATAAATAATGGATTTCAAAGATTGCATAATTTATATAACTGAGAGATTATTTTTTTAAATAACAACGACCATAATCTGTGATAGCAAAGCTTTGCTTCAGACACATTGCAATCAGTTTACTCCCAGGGAGAAACTTAGCAAATAAACAAAGAAAAAAAATCCCATTACTTCCTTTCTATAAGTGCTTACTCTATAAAACCGTGTTGTTTTTCAGACTATGCATATTTATTTTAATGGCCTATTTCTCTGAATATGTTGATCACCAGTGTAAGTGGGGAAGACTCATATCAAGTTCTCTGTTTTCTTCTTTTCTCCTCACTTTTACGACTCTCCCCTTCCCTCACATTCCGCCCCCCATCAGCTTTAACTTTAGCAGTGATGTTTGAAATGCCAGGCAAACTTGCCTTGCCTTTAGTCTTGAAAAAAAAAATCCAACTCAAAAATATCTCGAATAAAAATTTTGCTCTATTTCAATAATAACCACAGCCTTGTTGTTGTATTGTTGTATGTTCAATTGCTGTATTTCTTTTCATCAAATAGACGTTTACCTGGAAATAAAAACTTCTGACTTAAGTAACTTGGACAAAAAGGTGGATATAAATATTCAAGATTTTTTAAATGTCCCTAATTTGGAAAAACAACATTTGTGTCTCCTTCAAAATTGAGAGAATTACACTCATTTGCAAATTATAAAAGACCCATTTCTGCCTGCAAAGGGCAAATGAACATAATCATAATTCAACACCTTAGAAGTGTATTTGGTTGTTAGGCATTAATACTTTCTCTTTCCAAGCCAAAGCATAATTAATTACTCAGGGAAACAACCTAGGAAGAACTTGATGGCCTTTAGCTGTTAAGCACCAGGCAGAAAATCAATTGGTTTCCTTATTTGTTTTAATTACACATCATTTTAAGGTCCTTGCCCCTCTCTTGAGGAACAGGACACTGCACAGTGCCCATGAAAAACAAACTACTTTCATTTTCTTTCTCTCATTTTATTCCTTTTCAAGAAAATGGGAAGTAGAAAGCTTCATTATATCTTTCCTCAAATATTAACTGAATGCATGAAAAAAATACATACATATATACATGCATATGTATACACACACACATGTAAACAATGTAGGGAACACACATAATCAATGTTCTACAAGGTTGTTGGCCTTTGACCAAGACTGTCCTAGGCCCAGTCTTTTCAATGAGGGAGGCCATTGATTGAAGCTTCAAAGACAATTTTCTATTATTTTCCACTGAAGGATATTTTTTCAACTTGAAAATCATCTTTTTATTTTTCATGTCCACACTCTAACTTATTATATTTAAACAAAAATAGCATATATCCTTTAAAAAGAAAGAAAAGGCTGTATCACTTTTTTTAATCAGCATTTTTTGACTTTGCTTTAGGTTTCAGTTTCACCCCTACTCAAGATCTCTAGTTTGCATCTCAGTTTACTTTAGCAGGACATTGAATTGCAGGCTTGTCTGAGATTAAAACCGCCTTCAAAACCCCTACAGTGGAATTTGAATTGACGGTTAAATCAATAACAGATGAAGTGTTTGCTATTTATATTCTTTTTTTCTTATACCCCTGAATTACAGTGGGAGGAGGGAAGGAGAAATGGAGTTAGTGAAGAAATGGAGGGAGGGAGAGAGAGCGAGAGAGAGAGAGAAAGATTATACTTTGCATTCATATGGACCTAACTAGTATGTGTAACGTGCATAATATGGCTGTTAGAGGGGCAACCCTCTTTTGAAAGTCTGCTGCTTGAGAGTTTAAAGGATAGTACCTAACTCTATTGGAAAGTATATAAACTATACTAACTAAATTAAAGAGACAGTGGACTATTTTGTTGTGTGTATGACGCAGTAGTTTAATTAAATGTACTTTAGAAAGGGATTCAAGGACTACGCAATTCCGCTTCTACAGCTTCCGGGCTGCGAGTAGATTATTTACTATTTTACAAACTTCGGGCTATTCCAGCCTGCGCCGAGTCTTCCTTGATCCCTCACCTCCCCCTCCTTCTCCTGGCCCCTTTCGGCCCTGCAGCGGTCGAGGTCCTAGGGCAGAGTTGCGTCTCCGACCGTGAGACAGTTACCTTGCCCTTTACCATTGATCTTGACCGGTTCTTTGCTAAACCTCTCAAGACTGCGCGGTGAGGTAGAGCTATTCTGCCACCTCCTGGACAACAGGAGGCATTGATTGGAAAGGAGGCTCAGCAGTACAATTCTTTCCAATGTCTCACTGTAGCCCCTAGCTCGGTCTTGTCTCTACTCCTCACCCTACACCCAGGATCTTCGCAACCTTCTCCTTTCCCAGGAAGAAGGAAACGTTATTTTCTACCTGAAAGCATTATTTAAAAAAATAAACTCGAGCGGGAAATAAACACGTCGTGGGGGGCGGGGGTGTGAGGAGGATCCAGAGTGAGGGAAAAAGAGATATTTGCCGATCTAATAAAGAAGTTTCCAGAGCTATGAAGTCAGCGTGTCTTTGTTTTATCTGTAAACTTGTTTTTAATTTCATTTCTTGGCAAAAATAATTTTTAAACATTATCTTTTCAGAAACTAAAATCGTACTCACACAGGTTTCTTAGTTATAATCAAATTTCTCCAATCCCAAACTTGATTAGAACAGCCCTGCAGCTTTGCACAAACATACACCTAGTCCAAGGCTCCGCTTGGCAGCAGAACCCTGGCCTGCTCCTTTTGAGGGCATGGGCCCAAGGCCTGCGCAGAAATCCCGCCTATTCTTCCCTCCTGGGCCCCTCAGCTCTATTATCAAGCTGAGGCTAACCAGCTTGGGTGCATTTCCTAAGGCTGAAGATGTCAGAACTGTCCAGGCCTTCGGGAGCAAGTTGAAAGGGAGTCCTTTAGGATTAAAAGTCCAGAGAGTCTTTAGACTATACCCTATCAAAACGCGGCTGAGTTAAGGCTTCTGCTCCTTCACCCTCTGAGGTGAAGGAAGGCGAACCGAGACAGAAAGAAGAGATCCCTTCCTTCCTAAGGTGACCGACTTCCGAAGATCTAAAGGAGTCCCTGGGTTTTTTAGGCCAGGCCTCGCCCAGGCCCTGAAGACTGAGGAAACCAATGAGTTCCCAAGAACTGCCCAATTGGTCGACATAATAAACAATAAATGAGCTGAACGGTGGTCAACCATGCCCTCCAGCGACTCCTGTGTGGTCTTTGCCTTTCATCTGGAACTTTTAACCATTTCAAGATTGGTTCCTGATGAAGCTGTGCCTGGAGAGGAGGTCCAGAAGAGAGCTGTCGGCACTACACGGGCTTCTACGCTTGAGCTCTGGAAGCTGAAAAGGGAGGTGGGGCGGGGGTGGGGGGGAGGGCGGGTTTTGTGACAAGTAGACCCCTTTTCTGCCAGGGTCCATCGGCCATTGACCTGGTGGGTCCTGCCTATCCGTCCTGGGGATAGGCCTCACACAGGCACAAACGGGACTGGGTGTGGGCACTCTTTTGGGGAAACTAGTATCTGCTGGCACACTGGTCCAGCTGGGGACATCTCCAAACCTGTCTTCTGTTTAACAAACTGATGTACACCCAATTCCAAACCACCAGACCCACACCTTTGATTTTACAGATCCAGCTCCATATTATGCAAACTCAGTCTTGAATCACTGGGAGAAGAGAGTAACGTCTTGAAATTGCCTTATTCCTCGGCTCACTGCCTTTCTTCCCACAGATACCGTGGGGCTCCGTTTCATTTGGATCGATTTTCTTACTCTGCAGTCACTTTCTCGGAATGCCTGCCGATATCCTCATTCTGATCACCTCAGTTCTCTCATCTATCCAAACAAGCTGCATGCAATCCCTGTCTCTTAGCTCTTCTCGCGTCATTGCCCTGGGGTTTCCATTCCTGGACCGCTTTCCACGGATTTGGAGTCTCTTATTTCTGGGCTCTCAGAATTTCACTCATCCCAACCTTAGAAGCCAGAGGATTCTTCCTTGAAGGTTTTGACTTCAGGAGACCTTCCATCGCAAGCCAAAGACCACCCAGCTCCATAGTTTCCTCAGCTTTTCGGTTCCAGCTCTGCCAAGGTGAGAGGAAGGCCCAGAGCAGAAGGTGGAAATGAAGCCGTTTGGAGCAATTAGCAGATCCATCAGTCATCAGTGCGAACTGCAATGGTTCTTTCCTCTCGGGTTTTTGGAGTATTTGATTTCCCCTCGAGCTTTGGAGGACTTGATTCTCTGGTTCTGTTTTTGAATCCGACATACCTGAGAGTCACTTTCCCCTCTGAAATCCAAAGAAAATTCTGGGGTTTGTGCACCAGCATTGATGAGGGTGTCCTTCTAAAGCTGGGGCAACAGAGACATTTCCAACTACACTGGGAAAGCTTCAAATACTCCCAATCTTCCAGTTTGGTAAAGAAACACCCAAACAGAGGGACGCAAATCCGTTTCTAATGTTATAAAGCATCACTAATTTATCCGCTGTAAACTTTGGTCAGAGTAATGACCCTGGATAAGAGAAAGATCGTTTGAGCCTTTAAATTAATTAACTTTATACTGCCTAACATTAGATAATGAAAGGGAAAATGGACCAGATCGATCTTTTCTAGAATTTCCTAGAAAATGTGCAGATGGTGACTTTTAAAGTGCGTTGATCATCTCAGTCCAGAACACTTTGATGCCACTAATAATAAATTTTTAATCATTCCTGTACCCTCGGCCCTGTGGTGTGTTTTGATGTGGATCGGGGCGAGTGGCACTGTATAGAGTAGGAGAGGAAACAGTATGGGAAAACAGTGAAAAGAAACCCAGGCTCCAAGTAACTAGACTGGGATGAAGAGAAAATAACACCAGTCAGAGGGCCCAATGAAAGTGCCTCATGGAAAGTTGGGCAAATGGTTGGGTTCGCTTTTTTACACCCCAATCTTGGGGTCTGGAGATCCAGAAGAGACTCCCAGAGCCCTCCCTTTCCACATCTGAAAACCTTATGTCCCTCTTTCCTGCTACAGAGTATTAGAAATATCTAATATTCCAAGTGTTATCATAATACTCTAAAAAAAAAAATAGGGTCAGGGGGATGTAGGCGGTGCTGAAATGACCGGCTTTGAAGAACCTGTAACGCAAAGTTTCGTCCAATCGTTTGAGCCTGTCCTCTTATTCCCTGTTGTAACTAAATACTGCTGTAAGACCAGCTGAAGTCCTTTGTTGGAGATGTGCGATCGCAGTCTTTACAGATCCGGGTATGTGGGGTCTCTTCTGAATTTGCAATCGCCGGATTCTTTCTATTTCTCCAACCTTCGGGCGAATGGCAGCCAGTTGGCGGCTCTGCCCCCAATCTCCTACCCCCGAGGCTCTCTGCCTTGGTCAGCGGCCAGCTCCTGCGCGGCTCAGCCCCCAGGCCACGCTGCCTTCGGTGGCTATACCCAGCCTTACCTCCCAGGCTCCGTGCCCCTCAACCTCCACCCCCCGGGCAGCAAGGAGGGCCCAGGAGATCAAGGCAAATACTATGGTTCCGAGTCTGGTTCGAGGCCGGAGGAGCGTAGCCGTCCCAGGCCGGCTTTCACCAATGAGCCTAGCCTGGCTCCGGGCGTTGGCCTCAAGCCGACCAAGTACGACTACTCAGGCATGGCGCGGAGCGTGCACGGGTCAGCGGCTCTTTTGGAAGGGAACCCCTGTGCTGCAGGCTTCAAGGACGACGCCAAGGGCTCGCTCAACTTGAACGTGACAGTGCAGGCGGCCAACTTAGCCTCCTGCCTTCGACCTTCGCTACCCGACGGTAAATTGCTTTGGACCTGCTCCCCATTTCCCTCTCTTAATCTCCCTACTAACCCAGGGTCCTCAGATTGTCCCTGAACCTTGGGGTCCAGGTCACAGGTTGAGTTGGGGAAGGATGAATGATGAATATATGATTAGTGTCAGGAAAGGGGAACGGAGGTGGGGGGGGAAGACGAAAGAAGATCAAGTAGGACTGGGACCAGCTTGGACACAGTGTGGGTGGCGGGTGGGAAACAGGGCTCCTCAAATGATAACCAGTGGCCCCGGGGTTATGTGGGGGGGGCACTGTGTTGCAGGATTGCCCTGGGGGGCGGCCCAGGGGAGAGCCCGCAAGAAACGGAAGCCCTACACTAAGCAGCAAATCGCAGAATTGGAAAACGAATTCCTTCTCAACGAGTTCATCAATCGTCAGAAGCGGAAGGAGTTGTCCAACAGACTCAACCTGAGCGATCAACAGGTCAAAATCTGGTTCCAGAATCGGCGGATGAAGAAGAAAAGAGTGGTGCTGAGAGAACAGGCACTCACTCTCTACTAGCCCTGGTCTCCTCCCGCCCACGGACTTGGCCCAGGCTGGGGGCACTTCACCTCAGAGGTGGGGATACGGGTGGGGAAGGAGAAGGGAGTGGAATTTTTTGTTTCACCTTTTTCTCTCCTCTTCTCCTCCTGATTAATCAGTAAAGGACTCTTTTCACGCTCAATTCTCCACTACTCAAATTGGACGGGTCTTGGCCTGGTCCAGCTTTGGCCTTTACTGTCTTTCCCTTACTCCCAAATGGTTAAGCTGGAGGGCTGCTCTAGATAGGAGCATGGAAATGAAAAAGCTAGTCAGACTGGAAGTGGACACAAAAAAAAGGGAATCATGGTCGGGAGAAACCACGGGCTTGGGAATTTCCCCCAGGAACGTGCCTTTGAGTTCCCTTGTTCCTATTCAGTCCTCGCCCTCCTCCCATTTTCCCACCTGGCAGTCGAAGGAGCCATGGCTGAACATATGAAAAGCAACGAAGAAAGCCTTTCTCCTAGAAGAGAAAGAGCTCCTTGTAAGAGCCTACCCCTCCCAAGAGCCTGAGACCCCTGCTGGGGGAGAAGGAAGGGAGTGAGTGGAACATTTGAATTGTTAGAGCAGAGCGAGCCTGGCTCTCGAAACTCCAGTCTCTCTTCCCAGCCGCCTCCGGTTCGACCCAGCCCAGTTAGTGACACAAAAGCTTCCCTCCGTTTTCAAGGGGCAGTAGGACAGAGGCGGGTCCGAGGGGAGGTGGGGGAGGGATCAGGAGAGAAAGTCAAGGGCGGGGTGTGGAGGGGGTGGGTGGGAAGAAGCAAACAAAACACCTGAAAGATTTAGGGAACCTCTTGATTCTCTTTCTGCTCTTGTTAGGTTTGTGTTTGTGCGTGTGGGTGGCACACTTGTGGGTAAGACCTAGACAAGCCCTCAGGCTATTAGCCACCTCCTTCCAAAATTAGCTTCAATCTCCAATTCCGGCTGGCAAGATAACTACTCCCCTGCTTCCCCCCTCCAAGTCTCAAGTAACTCAGGCCCCCAAAAGTCAAGCAAAGTCTTCCAGACTCTTTCTACTAGTGAGCTCTGCTCCAGGGCTCTGTTCCAGGGCACTGCTCCTCTGTTCCATTCTCATGGATGCGAAGCATATATGCCTTGACTGTAAATATGGTTTTCCAGTCACAGTAGTGCCTCCTTTCTTTCCTAAGTCACTATAATGAGCTATTACAAGGAGAGGAAGAAATTTACCTCTCCAGAATAGGAGATGTAAGTGAGGCCTCTGAGCCCTCTGGCTAGACCTAAAATAAAGTCCCTATTGCTCACCCACCCTTTCACCTCAATTAGAATCCTCTCATCTAACTCACAGGCCCCATGAAAGATAGTTCACCAGTGCCCAGGATGACTTCTCTCCCAGTAGGTCTCCCACTCCCACTATTCCACCCTTCCCAAACCAGTAGTCCAGCCAGGCCCTGGGCCCTAAGCCTTTCTCTCCTGATTCTCTGGCTTTTTAGGGAATCTCTTGCTCTTTCTCTTTTGTAACTCTTATTCTCACAGCTCTGTCTCTTTGAGGAGAAAATCTTTCTTCATCAGTTACCCTGACCATATGAACAGTTAAATGCAACCTTTACCTCATATCCTTTCCCAGTTCACCTCTGCTGAACTGTACAGAAACACTTTATGCCTTAGCAGGGTTTGGACCCAAGGACTGGAGAAAATAATTTCCATCTCTTTGCCCCTTCCTTTTCCTTTGCCTTCTCAGACTCTCTTTTCTCCAGCTATGAGGAAGAAAAATATATGATGGAGGGTAGGGATTTCGTTCCAATGATCCAGTGATTTCTTTTCAATGTGTTACTCAGCTGCCTAAATGGAGGGTGTTAATCTCAAACACGCTGAGACCAGGGTGATAACGCTCCGAAATCTGTGAATAACCTCAGCTGCCTAAGTAGAATAGTGTAATTTGTTTTGGCTATCTAATACTGGTTTTGCATGTTTTGTAAGGGAAACAATAGCTTGTATTTAACCGGACGAATAAAACATGTTTCCAGTGGAAATAAATACATGGCGCCAACTGGAGCCCTTCACGAGCTGCTGTCTTTTTTTTTTTTTTTTTAATTTCGAACGGATTTTGATCCCCTTTTAATATTTTTCAGACTCATGGACTTGTTTTCCTTCTCTGGTACATCTTGGGGGGGGCGGGTGTTTACTATTCATTAAATGTGAAAATGGCTTCCAAGCCATTGGTGAAACTGTATATTAAGCTGAATATTAAACGTCAATGGAGGGAAATCGCATACAGATTTTTAGCGAGTATCTAAACAAAAGAAAGAACATCCACATATTTAGATACGTAACTAAAAATAGGCACCTCCCCTACATAATCTTAGCCTTTTCATGCATGACTACTGGTTACTTTGGTGCCAAGGGAACCAGGAGACGGGTTTTCTATCCTCTAGGATGGTTCTAATTTGAATTAGAAACTTCTGAGCCCGACTTCTTGCAAAGCTGTTCTCTAACAATGGCAGGCCACAAGGCTGAGCTTGACTGGCATATTCTTCGACAACATACATTCCAAATAATAGGGGGAAAACATAAGGATCACATTGGGGAAATGGGGACTGAGCTCGCAGAAGTAGCCTGAATAGGAAGACAGATCTAAATCCTGGCGGAGAACATATCTACTAATCACATCCAAATTCTGTGTAACTTTGTGCTGGAGTTCAAGGAGAACATTGAAATGATATATTAACAAGGGAATGAATTAGCAAAATCAAGAGTTCCTGTTATGGAAGGCATAAATTGCAGACTCCCACTCCGACTCCCTTCTTAAGCTCATTTTGTATATTTTAAAACTGTCTTCCTTTCTGTATGCATAATGTCGAAGAAAGAAAGTTGAAGCAAACCCGGTTCAGGAATATTTTGGTAGGGCAAAAATAAAGGCCAAGGGAGAGCGCCCAAGAAAGGGCAATCGTCTAATCATTCCTTGTCTGTATTATTTGGTTTCCAGCAAGGAAACCAAATGAACAAAGAGGCACACAATCATGCACTGAGTTTATATACAGAGCACTTGTGAAAAGACATGAAAACATGGATTTATTCTAATTCCATTGCTGAACCTTAACAATGACCTCTTCCTGAGGGGGAAAATAATCATTTTCAAAATCAAATCGACAGCTTTCTCTTAGATTCTTGTGGGGGTGAGAAGACTCGGAAAAAAACACATCTTAAGGAATCCCACAAATCCCTGACCCCACCCCAAACGACGTCTGAAACAATTCTAAATGCAAAGTTCTGCCTTTGTCTGGTTTGGGTTTCTTTCTTTGTGTGTCAGTGGATGTGAGTGTGGATGCATTTTCAAATGTTTTCAAATCTCTCTCTATAGAGCCCACAAAGACTGTATGCTCTCTTCCATCTAGGGTGCACACTCTCTGTAAACCTGGAAGAAATTTCAAATTTAAAAAGTAATAATAAACAAAAGGTTACCCAATGAAATCTGATAAATGAGACCAATCTTATGTCTAATCGCTTCACATGCACAGTGAAAACCTCCCTCAGAAATCTTGAGGTCTTTTGTTTGCTTTTTTTTAAAAGCAGATTTTTCTCCTCACTAAGTATGATCCCAAAAACCCACCGAGGAGCTTCTGGACTCGGAGAACGCACTTGGTATCTGTAAATAGGTTGAAAACTACTCAGGAAACAAACAAGCAGGAGCTCTTTAATGCCTCCGACTCGAAACTGTGGCTTCTTGGCATAAATAGACGCAGTCTACACTGTGTACAAATTAGTGGGTCCCTAATGCCTAAAACAAGTAAATATTAATATATGCAAGTCTTTTTCGGACTCTGAAGATCTAGTAGATAGGCACCCTGTCACAAACCCTCACTTAGGGCTCCCCAAAGCTGATCTAAAATTCTTGATGGAGGGAGAAGGGGCAATAGGTAGCATATAAAACATTTACTTTCGAATAGAAAACCAGTTGACATAAAGATTATCTTTGCTCCAGATACTTCTGCTTCTTCTCGTTTAAGTCAAAAAGCAATTCAGAAAGCACAAAAAATGGATTTAAATGGCTCTGGGTGCTTGTCTTTCTTTCTTCTTCTTCTTTCATTTCCTAAAAGAGCATAAATAATTAAAGTTTGGCAGCGAGGAAAAGCTTTCTTGCAGAACTGTAGTGGCAATAAATGAAATGACTCAGAATCTCTTCCCCAGTCAGTTTTTACGAGAGCTGCCAGACAGTGTCTGTTCACGTTCTCCAGATACTAGGGGCGCCATAACAAAGTTAAGGTCAAGTTAGTGTCTTATCTTGGGTGGCACAAAAATACCGCATCTAGTCCAGGCGGAAAAGAGAGAACGTCCTCTCTGCAAGAACTGCGGGAAGCCGTGATTCGCTCCCAAGGCTAGTGGACAAGCCAGTTGGATTAGGATGCAGTCGATTCCCGCGAATCTGGAGCCAAGGGAGCCAGGATCCTCACGGTAAGGTCCGCGTGATCGCATCTGTTAGAAGGCTGTGGATTTTTCAGGGGGTGTTGCTGTGAGGACCTGAGGCAAGGAGAGGGACTGCAGCAGCTGCGGTGGTCTCAAAGCTGAGAGTTTGGGGGGAAGGGAGGAGGCTTGGAAACTGAGGGAGGAAACCAGCGAAATAATGCTGTAGAGGGTGAAGCTCGAGACGGATTGCATCCCTCCAACGGATGCCAGGGGTGATCTACGTTAGAGAGAACGAGTGTGACCTAGCCACCTCGCCCTTCCCTTCCTCCAGCCTTGCAGATGGCGCGCCCTCCCCGCCTAAAACACGGGTTTCGACTAATCCCAGCATCGCCATGTCGTTGAACTTGAATTGCTCGCTCTTGTCGAATTTCTTCCGCGATGGTCAGCGACCTCTGAATTTTTTGGGGGGGGGAGGGGTAGTAGTGGAGAAGGGTACCTAGGGTCTCTAGAAGAGAGCTCGGGAATCCCTATGCCCACCCAAAGGAACCTTAGAGAGAACCCGGGGGCCCGAAGTTAGACTTCCCACAGTCAGAGAAAGGAACCTCTCAGAGTCCCGGGAGAAACCGCCCTGGACGCAGTTCGCTGTCTTGCGGGTTGCTGAGTATCTGGGGAGCCATTTTAGGAACGAGGTCGGGGCGCAGCAGAAGAGTCCAAAGAAGGGAAGGTTTGAGACTAGGCTAGCAAACAGGAGAGAGCACCGCCTTCCTGGGGGGGGGGAGGGGGCCCTAAGCTTAAGAAGATGGGGGAAAGAGGAATTGTAGAGAGAGAAGATGAGGCGGACAGAATAAGACAAGGATGGAAGCTGTCGGGGAGGGGAGGGGGATACCGCAGAGACACCCCCAGGGGGCGGCTCTGCCTCGGGGGAGGACACTATGCCCTCCACCCTCACTCTCATCGACCTGTTTGCGCAGTATGTGGGAAGGAGGGGGCAGGGGGCGGGGAGGGGGGGGATATGGAGGGAGGGAAAAGAGGGATGGGGAGGAGAGAGATATCGGCCAGAAATTAGATATGAGCTTCGACCACCTCTTTCCTCCCTGGCTCTCGGCACAGTGGGCAGAAGAAGTGATGGGCACTGAGGCCAGCTCGGTGAGTTCCCAGGAACTGCTTGCCCACGGTCCGTCGCTTTGCCGGAGCTTTAAGGCCTCAGCGTTTCGGGGTGAGATCGGATGGGGAGAGGGGATCCCCTATCAGAAGTTTCCCTCCTGCCTCCCAGTTCCTCTTTGATTTAATAATCAAAAATTTTTTGTGAAGGAGAGGTTGCGCTCTCTCTCTCTCTCTCTCTCTCTCTCTCTCTCTCTCTCTCTCTCTCTCTCTCTCTCTCTCCTGCTCTCCTCTCCTTTCCTCTCCTTTCATCTTTTCTCTCTTCTCTCTCTCCTCTCTCACGTTGAAAGCACCCTACCCTCAGGTAGGAGTAGGTAGGAGGTCTTGTCAATGGCCTCTGGGCCAGGGCCAGGCTTCCGAAAAACAAACTGAGGGAACAGAAACGCTACGGTAGCAATTAGAAAGCGCTTGTGCCTTTGCTGCAGGAGCATAGGGGCTACAGTTCTCTAATCGACCCTGGACCAAGAGCTTTGTGGACCAGGCCGCCAGAGTGAATAATAGTTTCCGAAGCTGGGTGACGAGGCACAGGGGTTAGGAGAAGAAGAAGGAGAGATTTTGATGTTAGAGTGGTGTGGATTGGCTTCCAAAGAGCCTCCCACCCCAGGTCATGTTCTAGTTGGCATAAGTCTGAGTGAGTGCATTCAAGTCCCCTGAATGTGCCCCTGAGAGGGAGAGGAAGAACAGGGTAAAGTTGACTGAGGATTTACCTGGAGGGACTTGAGTAATCAGGGGTGAAAACGTGTCTTCACCTTGTGAACTGGGCTCTTCATCCCTTTGTTCCTCCATAACCCTAGAACATTCAGGTTCCAGAAACGTCAAAGCCAGAGAAGCACTTTTGGCGGGTCTGTTTCAGCAACCACCCCTTGCTTTAACGCGCTGGTGTACGGGTTAGTGGTGGTGGTGGTGGTAGTGGTGGTGGTGGTGACGGGGTGTGTGTGTGTGTGTGTGTGTGTGTGTGTGTGTGTGTGTGTGCGCGCGCGCGCGCGCCCGCGTATGCTCCCGCGCGCTCGTATGTGAGAGACAGATGCAGAGATAGGGAGATAGAGACAGATAGACACCGAGAAAGGCAGAGACAGAGAGCCAAAGAAACAGAGAGTGAAGGTGTGTGGGTTCATGTGGAAGGATACTTGTCTGAGTTCCATAGCGAGATATGCAGAAAGGGCAGGCTGGACCTGGCTTTATTTCGAACCTTTGTGTAGTGGCTTGGCAGAGCACTTGTGACTGAAGCGAATTCGCGGAGCAGACTTAACATGTAAATCAGGGCTTCCCTTGCCTCAGTGAGTTGCTCCTCAGTTACGCCCCTTGAACAAGAAGCAACAAGCTTTGAGTGAGACTGTGAAAGAGGTGGTGGTCATTGGGGGTGAGGGACGCTGGGCGGGAGGGGGGGGTGTTTTTTTTTTTTAAGAGAGATTTGAGAGTCTCACACCTTCACACCTCGTTCTTATGCTTCCTCCGGACTTTTCTCCTCCTTGTTACCTCAGTGTATTTAAAGCAGAGAGGGGAAGCAGGGCGCCCGGGTGATTGAGGCTGAGGGGGGCTGGAGGCTGGCTGCAGATGCACCCAGCTGTCTCTCTAGCAATGTGTAGCCAGAGCCCTGAACGGGCGCCGGCACTCAGGTGATTCGCCTCCGGATCTACCTATGCCTCCTCGCCTGCCAGGGCTGGGCGGAGAAAATCGTCCCCTCCCCCCTTTGGATTCCCCCCCAAGTGTGTGCCTGCCTCGGCGCCAGGAGAGATCCCGGGAAGTCTTAGTGAAAGACTGATATAGATATAAGGACATTTCTCCATGGAGTCACGTGACATAATTACCACCAGAATCAATCAAGATGAATTGCACGTCAGCACACGGTGGGGATTTTTTCTTAGTTGATCCTGTCCAAAGCCTCTTGTGCAATAGATGGATCTTGTTCAAGGCACGGAAATCTCCCGGTCGCTCGCCATCGCCCAGAGGAAGACATGACCGAGTTTGACGACTGCGGCCCCAGCGCAGCTAATATGTATCTGCCGGGCTGCGCTTATTACGTGGCCCCCTCGGATTTCTCCAGCAAGCCCTCGTTCCTGTCGCAGACGTCGTCTTGTCAAATGACTTTCCCCTACTCCTCCAACCTGCCTCACGTCCAACCGGTGCGCGAAGTGGCGTTCCGCGACTACGGCTTGGAGCGCGGTAAATGGCAATACCGGGGCAGTTACGCTCCCTATTACGCGGCGGAGGAGGTGATGCACAGGGACTTGCTGCCGCCCGGGAGCCGGAGGCCGGATATGCTATTCAAAGCTGCCGAACCCGTTTGCGGTCCCCACGGCCCCTCGGGCGCCGCCTCCAACTTCTACAGCACCGTGGGGCGCAATGGGATTCTGCCCCAGGGCTTCGACCAGTTTTACGAGGCTGCGCCTGGACCAGCGTACCAGCAGCAGCAGCAGCAACAACCTCAGCAGCCTCAGCAGCAACAGCAACAGCAGCCGCCTCAGCCCAGCGGCGAGCCCGAGGGGGACGCTGAGAAGAGCGGTTTGAAGTCTCCGGCCACTGAGAGTCCCTGCGGCAAAGCCCCCTCGGGGCCGGAGCCCAAGGGGGCAGCGGAGAGCGGCTCCGGTGGTGAGGCCCCCCCAGGGGAGGCAGGGGCGGAGAAGAGCGGAGGCGCAGGTAGGGACCTGGATTGGGGGGAAGGAGGAGGTAGGGAAGAAGGTGGGGGTGGGGTGGGGGTGCAGCCGAGCCCGGGCCCACCCTCTGGCAGCCGGCATTTTATGTGCCATTTTATAAGCATTCGAAGGAGTTTATATATCCTATAAGATTTCTCTACCCGTTGTAAAGCGTGTTTACGATAGGAAACCAATTTAGGTGGGCTTAAGGTATTCTTCGAGGAGGATATTAATTGTTGCAAAGAGGATTTTGTTTGGGGGGACGGGGGACTGTGAAGAGAGAAAGAAAAGATTTTTTGCAACAGTTGCTAACAGGACTACTAATGGCATCTTCACTCCGTCTTCGTTTCTTTTAAGTGGGGGAGGGAAGGAGGAGGTTGGTCATTAAATTAGACCTTATCCAAGCAACTGGAGGAAAAGCACAGAGAAATCTAAACAGATCTTTCTCCGCATTTATATATGTGTACATAGATACATGTGTACATACATACATGTGTAAATATATGTCCCTCCATATGCATGTGTGTATTTGTCCACGCACACACCTATTAGATTTATACAAACTTGCGCTCCAATTTCTCCCGGCCCATATATCATTTCTACAGAGACACAAAGTCTTTTCAGGAGAATGAGAGGATGTCACTAGCTATAGAAGGGGAATCCAGTGTCTTGCCCTGATCCCTTTCCCCTAGCAGAGGGACTGACTAGAAGCCAGTACACAGTTGGCCAAGTACAAGAGAGCTCTAAGTTGCGGTCAGGGTCTGGATAGCGAAGTAGAACGCTGGGTGGTCTCAATCTAGTCCTCTAGTCTTTTGTCCCCCTTCCTTTCAGTGGTCCCCCAGCGATCGAGGAAAAAGAGGTGTCCCTACACCAAATACCAGATCCGAGAACTGGAACGGGAATTTTTCTTCAACGTGTATATAAACAAAGAGAAAAGACTCCAACTGTCTCGAATGCTCAACCTCACTGACCGACAAGTCAAAATCTGGTTCCAGAATCGCAGGATGAAAGAAAAGAAACTGAACAGAGATCGACTCCAATATTTCACTGGGAACCCCTTATTCTGAAAGATCAAGAAATCTCTTCCCCTTCCCCTCCCCCAACTCTCACCCACTCTCCTCCTCCCCTCTCTCTGCCTGCCCGCCGGAGGCAAAAAGTCATTGGGTTTACATGACTCATCTTCCCTTCGGAACTCCAGGCTTCATTTCCACATTCAACTCGGTCAACTCGGTTACTTCCCAGCGATCAATGCCTGCAGAAGATGCCGGTGTCTTGGCGGATCGGATGCCTAATAAGGGGAAAATGGTAAATCCAAACATCCGTTTACAATTTTACCACCAAAGTGTTTTTTTTTTGTCTCCCCTTCCCCCCTCCCCCCACCCTAAGTCTTCGTGGTGATGCAGATGGACCTGTAGTGCGTTTGACCGTGTTGCTTAAGGTGTTTTGTTCTGAGCTTAGAGTCTACTGTTTCCTTTCACTAAAAAGAATGGCGATTATTTAAACTCTGGGAAATGTACCTTTGGTCTCTAAGTTTCCACTGTCATATAAACGCATGGGCCACTGTCTTTTTCATGTGAATAAATGGTTTCTAGTAAAACGAAGGTTCCATCCTCAATGCACTGTATGAATTTTCCTCTTTGAAGAACTTTAGCGTCTGAACAAGACGAGGGAGCAAAGAGAACTAGCAGGAACCCCTTACCCCCCAACCCTCAGCCAAAGTGGAAGAAAAGCATTTGCAGCTGAGTTAAAATCAGGGCTGAATTCTATCCCCAGTTTGCTCCTTTTCAATGTAACTGCCTTCAGTTAATGCGAGGCACCAAAAATGTCTCTCTGCCTTTTATCAGAGCTGATGGGACAGAGGCGGCAGGGATTTCTAAAGAGCGAATAGTTCGTTCCTCAAGCTTGGAAAACTTGGAATTTCTGAAAACAAGACACTCCCCCCCTCCCCCCATTTTTGGTAGATGTACAGAAAAAGGAAATTCACTCTTGATCCTTTGTACAATTTCAAGGAAGAGGGGATCCCTTAAAAAATTAAAATAAGCACCCTAAAAGTTCAAGAGATACCAGTGTCCTCTGTAGAGTAGTGTTGCTTATTTCCCAGTCAGGATAAAGTCCATAGACAAAGGTAATCTCCTGCTCAAAACCCAGGGCTAAAGATCTCCTCCTTGCCTTTATTTTGTAAAGTGAAAGAATGTAACTGAGTTCTTCTCTGCACTTTATGTTGCGTGACCTGGCTAAGCTGTTTACAAAACCTTGAACTGTCTAGACAACACCATAAAAACCGAAGTTCTGAACAGCTTAATTGGGTTATATTATACACCTTCTGGTGGGCGAAAAAAAGATTTCCGCAATGTGCAATAAAGTGGAGTGAGAAAGGGTTGTCTTTTTTTTTTTTTAAACAAAGTAGATCTTATGACTCTGGCTTCTTATAAGCCCAAAGTCGAAAAATAAAACCACAACAGCA
Organism: Potorous gilbertii; assembly: GCA_028658325.1. Taxonomy (NCBI): domain Eukaryota; kingdom Metazoa; phylum Chordata; class Mammalia; order Diprotodontia; family Potoroidae; genus Potorous; species Potorous gilbertii. The sequence continues at coordinate 200,258,525 of CM053771.1, forward strand.
CTAAAACCTACTAAAAGGTAGCCGAGAACGCTATCTCTAAAAGAAAAATAAAATTAAAATGGCAGTCTTTTTGGAGAAGCAAAAACATAAGTGTATGCCTTTGAACTTCCAAAATGTCAAGGTCATCACCTTTAACCTTTCTGAATAATTAGGCGCCCTAAGGTTCTTCTGTTATTTTCAACCACCACCCACTATCACACACATACACCCACACACGCGCATTTATGACTTTGCAAAGAATCATATCAGGGGAATTGCCATAAATCTCTGAGCAAATTCCTAATTTCAGGATCAATACTCTTAATTTCTCTCCAAACACTTCTGTAAACTTAATGGTAACAGAGTTCTTTGCAAAGCCTTATTCGATTAAAATGTCTCAGAACAATATCTCCAGAACAGTTATGAAACACCGTTTTGGGGGGCTTAGATCGCTATCACCTTTCCTCCAATGATAGACTGGGGGGTGGGGGAGAGAAGAAGGGAGCCATTTGAAAGGGGGAAGTTATTTCCAGACAGTTAGTCTTTCATTATATTTTAAACCAATTTGTCGCCCTGTCAAATAAATTATTGCACCTTCAATAATATTAAACCACAGAATTTAATAGAATTTCTTTATGCATTTTTGAAAACCTCTCAGCCCTAGGGGGGGAAAGAGTGAATTAGAGGGGAAAGCCCACGATCGAATTATTAGCTTTTTGAAGGTCTGGCATTGTTCCTGGCATTGGAAAACCACTAAAATTCCAGTGCCCTCATATGATCGCTCCAAAATACCAAGCCAGACAGTGGTTTATTTCTGGGGTTTCCCCCCCGCCCCTGGGTTTAAAATGTAGCAAGTTTGCCCCTGGAAAGGAAAATCTTGAGGGAAATCAATTCCAGGTTGCATCATGAGAGAGAGCCACACGAGGGCGCGCTCATGTTCTACAAACCTCATTTTGGTTCGATTGGTGCAGTACTTTTTCTTCCAAATATTGTAATAGGAATTTCATTGATAGCCGCCCCAAAATAGGAGTATTCTTATAAAAATCAGCTTTATCTGTAGTAAGGAGGTGCAGGAATTTTATTAAGGGAAGGAAATAGGACCAGGGCAAACGGAGTAACAAGATTTTTTAAAATAAATGTCTGGCTAACGGTTTCAGAGAAATGAGGCGTTTAAAAGGAATTATTTTTGTTGTAACCCGGTAGATCACAGGAGAGATCTTAAAGATCAATAGTTGCATATTTTAAAAGGGAGGTGTTGTATTTAAAATTCATTAAATAGGTGGAAATGTGGTTTTAATCTTGAGAGAAAAAATGAAGAGATGAAAATAAAAGCCCACCATCTATTTTTTTCAAGCTTCTAGAGATTATAGAGCTTTAGTTCGGAATTGACCATAACGCTATCAAATGAGATAAGATTCAATTTTATAAAAAAAAAAAGGAAACATTAGATTTGGGAAATTTATTTGAGGTATGAGGGTAAAAAAACAAAAACAACTTGAAATTTTGTAATTATAGTAAGCTGGTAGGTTTGTTATTTGAAATGAATAAAACTATAAAGGAGGAACAAGATATCTGCAGAAGCTGTCAAAGAAAAATATGCATTCTATATCATTCTAAGGAGTGACTTGGAAACAAAAATATCTCATATTTGCGGATTTCTGTGAACTTTCCGAGTTCGCAGAGCGGCCTTGGGGAAAGTCAATCGGTTTCCCCAGCGCTTCCCCTCTTTCCCGTAGAACCTGGCTTCACGCCTTGCCCTTTTGGGGGAAAAGGGAAGAGAGAAAATTATCTTAGTATTAGGAGAGGTGTTGGTCTCCTGGGCTCCCATTTATCGGGAGCTAATCCAGGCGAAGGGTCTAAGGGACCACTGAGATTTTATCAGTTTAACTGAATTGACTGGTGAGTTTTCTCCCCTCCTCGAAGTTCATTGTTAAAGCAGCGAGTTTCTCCCGTAATAAATACCATTCCGTCGTCTCTGTTCATTAGGGTGATTCCCTCTATTGCCAGGCACTCCTCCGTATCCTTCCTGGCCCTTGGTCAAAGGCGTGAGGAATGGGGACGCCCTTTTCCTAACCCTGGCTCAAGGAAGTAGACAGTTTGGATTGGGGAGGGGGAAGGCACGGAGGTGACCCAAGCTGCTCTGTTGGGGTTCTGTGAGTGTCTTCTTAGAATATCTTTCCTCTCCTCGACACTTGCAACTTGTCCTTCAGGACTCTCGTTGTCGGCCAGGGCTGCCCCACTTGGCAGCAGAGGGCGAGATGGTGGCGGGAACTGGAGCTTTCGAATTTGATCGAGGAGGGCAAATCCGAGACATTGGCTTGTTGCTCGAGAAACATCGGGGTTCGGTCTAGCTGGCTGGCCGACTCTGGCTTTGTTGAAAGAACTGCCCGAGAAGTGACTGGGAAACCTCATTCGAGGAGATCGTTTCTGTCTTTCTTGCCCACATGTCTCCAACTGCACAACCCCACCCCCATCCCTAGTTTCGAAAGGGCTGGAGCTTGATTTGGAGTGTCCCAGGGCTCGCTCTCTGACCCCTGGATGGTTCACGGGTACCCGAGAGGTGCACTGAGAGTTGGGTAGCGGTTTCCAAGTCAAGTAGACAAATTAAGGAAGAGAGACGGGACGCTTCGCCCATTCATCTGGATGACTAGCAGCCCCTTGGCCTTGGGCTGGGGTGACGGTGGCCAGAGAGGCAGCTACTGTTCAGGGCAGGCTGTCCCAATTTCCATTCCAGAAGAGCTTAGTTGCGTTGGCTTGACGCCCGGAAGAAAGAAAGGGTCTGTCTGGATTTCTAAATCCTACAGCCTAGTTAATTAACGAATTATTGCTTCTCTTGAAGTCAAGCCCTAGGTGTAGAAATTCGAGTGACCTACAGGATCAGGGAATGGAAGTCGAGGGGAGGGAGAAGAAGATAACAAAGTAGTATCTCCTTTAAAGAAAAACAATTCCTGTTTTCACGGACATTGTATGTTTAACATAGGCAGAAGGCAATACCTGGTCTTAGACTTCTATTTGTAGGGGAAATGAACCAAATTGCTTCCATTTTTGCGTCTGGCAAATGAGACACTCCTTCAAATATCCTCTGGATATTTGAAAACTGCTCATTTTCTCTCACCCCTGTGCTTGGTAGTTGTGCCTTTGAAGAGCTCCCTGAATTATCCTTCAACCCTTCTCTCCTTTGGTCATAAGCTCTCACCCCGAAGAACAGAGAATTGGAAAGGGAGGTTGGGGAGGGAGGCCCGGAAGACAAGATTCTCGACCTTGGTGCAGCCCCGAAACTTTCCCGAAGATTAGAGGCACTTTAGAGCTTAGACTCCAGGGCAATCCCAGTCGCAAAAAGGTCTCCTCTCAGCACGGGGTTCCTTCCTCATTTTCCTTGAAACAGGAAATCGAGGAGACAACCTGCCCCCTTGATTACAAATGCTAATTTAACTGTAAAGCGACTCCTTTATTTTTCCCTTGGAACTTAGCATAGCTTTGGGGAGCGAGCCTTGTGTATGAATATAGGATGCATATCTCGTTTATGGTTCAATATAGATTTATTATTCATGTTAATGACTTTGCCCTATCTAAATATGATCTAAAACAATACTTACATTAAATACTCATAAGCAAAATAACTGCTTGCTCCCCAATACGGCCACATTTTCATTCTTCTCCTTGTGCAGATCAGCCTCCGATTCCTAATGATTCTCACCCCTTGCTTCTCCCAGTTCATTTGCTCTTACTATTTCTAATTTGCTTAATTTTTTATTTTAAAATCGAGAAAGCCCCAAATCCCCATCTGCTGTTAAAGCATGCAGCCTATTTCAAGTTAGAATTTTTTGAGGGGTTGAGAAATAATTGTATGTAGGTGAGAACATGTCAGATATTAATTCTGATGGAGGAGAGGAAAAATTGAAAATGGAATCTCACTCCGAAGTGACTGGGTCTTTCGTAGCCACCTGAGTAAATATCTGATACATCTCAAATGCAAGAATAAGACATCAGGTTCTTGTTTTAGGGGAACTCCTCCGAAACCCGCAGGAAGACCTGTAAGCTAAAAACTTGCATCGGATATTTCTGACTGCCCATTTTCTTCAAGTGTAAATAAAGATTTTGAAAGACCATCTGATGGGCATAAAATTCCTGATTAGATTTAGCAGTCGGAGCTTAGCCTGAGCCCAGGAAAATGGTATCTGACTTCTTTGCACTCTGTGGGTTGCCCGGCATTAGTGTAAAATAAAGGGGGCGGGGAGTGATGGAGGGATTTCTAGAAAGCAAAATAACAGCCCTCAGTGTTCAGGAATCTGAAGCCCACGACACTTTGTTTGTGACTTAGGCAAAGCCTAGCATTGGCTCTGATAATGATCTCAACTGGGAGAAAATGCCCTTTGCTAGCCTACTATCCAGTTGCCGGTAAAATAGTAACGGAAAAGACTTTTAGGCAGCTTTGGAAGGGAGAATGTAAAAAAATATATTAAAATGAAAACGTACTTACTTATTTGTTCATAGCTTAAAATATCTAAAGGTAATGTTTAAGTTCTTTGGCCAACATAGAGCTTTAGACTGTAGCTGTTAAAGGCGTCGGGGCTTTTAACCTGACAATGATGTTGTATTTGAACAGCTGCGATAAGGTTTTGAAAGGTCTGTCTCATGGCCACAGCGGAGATTTTAAATAGGGTTATTGTTTCTGACAATGCCAGGCTACAGGGGAAAGGAAAACAAACTCATCCCAGAAAATAATGTAAAATTCTAACTTCCACTAGGGACAGAGGAGATTTATTTGGGAAGTGGGCGAGGTGGTTTGTTGGAAAGAGAGATTTGAATCTCTTTTTCACGTAGAGGTCTACAAAGCACCATCTAGCTTGCATCCCCCAATAATACAGAAGCATTGAATGCGCTTTGAAGCCGTTCAGGCCCCAAAGAAATGTTCAGCTGAACCGGAAACAAGATTTATCCACAAGTTCAGTGTATCCGCCTGAAATCCAAGTCCAGGGAACCTCCTCAGAAGAGGTTGGGGTTTAGAAAAAGAAAACCCCTTCGAAAGAAGGAACTGGTTCACGGTCAGTGTTTCTTTCCGAGGTTTCCCATCTCCTCTACTCTTAGCCGGAGAGGGACTGTAGCTTCGGAGAGAGGACAAGTTAACGCCTTCTAAGACAAGTCTTTGGAAATCCAAGTTTAAAGAGCCCTACAGCTGCCTTCCTATAGCTGGAGACAGACTGGGATCAGGGCTGCCTGTCCCAAAGCCAGAGAAGGAAGTTGCCACAACAGTTTTCTCATACAACTCCGAGTTTCTGCATTGTTATTGTCGTCGTCTTTTTGTTTTGTTTTGTTTTGTAATGTGCACGACCACAGCTCAAGACCAAGTCCTTTCTGTGGGACCTCGCTTACCAGAGGAAAACAGAGGATTGAGATTTTTCCTTTCCTTTCCTTCCCTTCCCTTTCTACGCCTTTCTTTTCCTCTCCTTTCCTTTTTTTTCTGACAAAGCAAAAGCTCTTATCAAATAATTTTAGGAATCTCCGAGAACTATAAAATTCAACTTCTGACAAAAGTATAGCTTTTAATATTTGACGATTTGTGTTAAAACAAAAATTGACCTCCTTGGTTAGTAGCAAGGGGAAAAATCAATAGTATAATTTTCAATAATTCATAACGCGAACGCCATTATGCTAAATCTTAACTATTAATCTTATCCTTTACAAAGTCTCGATTGATTTGTTAATAAAATATCTTCCCGTGTGTAGCAACAGAGGGTATAACTCTTTAAAAACCTTCAGAAGCAAGAAAATTACCAAGTAGCCCAAGAATGTAGATGAGAATTTTATTGATCGCCCTGATTCTTCTTAATATGTATTAATAAATTCCACAACCTTTTGTACCTTGCACTTGTCAGAAACCAATGCTTTTACAAAATCCATAAAAGGAAAACATATTTTTCTTTGCATAATAACTGAATGACACCTTAGCATTTTCCTCCCCCTCCAGCCCAATCAGTTATAGAAAACTTTCAAAGTCTGGATTGTCAGGGTTTTTGTTGTTTTCCCCCATTTCCTTTCTTTTTTCTCTTCTTTCTCGCCACTCCCCCCCCCCTTTTTAAAGTGTGTGGGGATGAAGATCCCAGCTCCATTCTCATGTAGGGAGCAGGGAGAGGCGGTTTCTCTGACAGCACATTGCTAGCAAATAATTGTCTCCTCTATGAAACCACACAGGGTCCCAGAGTGCATGCGGTCGGGAGAAATCCCCTATTTCCGCTGGGGAGAAATGTGTATGCTGAGCCCCACAGTGAGCAGAGTCCTGAGTCTAAGATGGAGAGGGCTTTGGAAATGGGGCATTACTTCGGCACCACTTTCCCCTAGACTTCGAGTCCAGCGGATCCTTGGCCTATTTGCCCTTTTCTTCCCTCTTCTGTTTTCCCTTCCCATGTTTACTACTAGGATTACCATCATCATCATCATTATCAATATCACATCAATTTTTAGCCTAGGGACAGGAACTCGGAATCCTAGGGAATTTGGACTCACCTCTCGAAGAATACCAGTTCTAAATAAATCAATAACTGACCCCACTCTCTGTCTGTCTGTCACATCTGTCTGTCTTCCTCTGTCTGTGTATGTATACGTGCGTGAAGTACATAGGCATATACATATAATCCATTATCTCCCTCCATCATTTCCCCTCTCCTTCCTTCCTTCCCTTCTTTCCTCCTTTCCTCTTCCCCTCCTGTCCTGTTTCCTTCCCGCTCGGCTGCCGGACTGCCTGACCGCCGAGAGTTCCTTGTTCGCCGTGGGCGCAGTGCGCCAGGGCTGCCTGCCCGAGACCAGCTTCCGAGGAGCGCCCCTCTCTCCCCGCACTATCCCCTGCGCGTTGTAGATGTCGCTGTTGTCCGTAGTTGCTCGGCGGACCGGCCGGGCCCGGGGAGCACGTGACCCGCGAGGAGGCAGAGGCTCAAGGCCATTTTCAAATCTCATTGGCTTGGTTGTCATGTGGTCGGGTAGAGGCATCCACAATTACACAGGGAATGTTTTCCTAGAGATGTCAGCCTACAAAGGACACAATCTCTCTTCTTCAAATTCCTCCCCAAAATGTCCTTTCCCAACAGCTCTCCTGCTGCTAATACTTTTTTAGTAGATTCCTTGATCAGTGCCTGCAGGAGTGACAGTTTTTATTCTAGCAGCGCCAGCATGTACATGCCACCACCCAGCACAGACATGGGGACTTATGGAATGCAAACCTGTGGACTGCTCCCGTCTCTGGCTAAAAGAGAAGTTAATCACCAAAATATGGGTATGAATGTGCATCCTTATATACCTCAAGTAGAGAGTTGGACAGATCCGAGCAGATCTTGTCGAATAGAGCAACCTGTTACACAGCAAGTCCCTACTTGCTCCTTCACTACCAATATTAAGGAAGAAACCAATTGCTGCATGTATTCCGATAAGCGAACCAAACTAATTTCTTCCGACGTCCCTTCTTACCAGAGGTTGGTCTCTGAATCATGCCCCATTGAAAATCCCGAGGTTCCTGTCCCAGGATATTTTAGACTGAGCCAGACCTACGCCACTGGGAAAACCCAAGAGTACAATAACAGCCCCGAAACGAGTTCAACTGTAATGTTACAGTTAAACCCTCGCGGCTCTGCCAAACCGCAGCTATCTTCTGCCCACCTTCAGATGGAAAAGAAAATGAGTGAAAACCCCAGCAACCAAGACTCAGCTAAAGTCCCTCAAGTGGAAAGCCCCGAGCCCAAGTCCACTTTGCCAGAGGAGAGGAGCTGCCTAGCTGAAGTCTCCGTGTCCAGCCCAGAAGTCCAAGAGAAGGAAAGTAAAGGTCGGTATGATCAAAGTTTAAACCATAGCGTGGTGTAACTTGAACACGGCAGCATCATAAAACACGTATAAAATACTAACAAGCGCCACAGCCATAACATTTAATGATAAGGAGGCATCGGGCTGCAGGTGCTGGCTCTCTGGAGCTCTTAGGGAGAGAAACAGCAAAAATCAGTCCCCATAGAGTGTAACTATCTCTTTTCCTGTTTTACCTTCTCTCATTGTGTTTACCTTCTACACAGAATGATAGGGAGAGGGAGGAAGAGGTTGCTTGGATTTGTTCTTTTCTAGGCTAGTGCACGAAAAAACCACAAAAGAACTAGAAGAAGATCTCGAGGTTGTAAACACAACCAATTACTCTGCTTTATCCTGGTAATATCTTAATTAAATATTTTAATTGCATCCAATTATGATTTTATGGCATTTAGAAGCATTGTGTTGATATTCAAATGTGTGTGAGATGTGTCCTGTGAGCTTGTTAAATCTTTCTGGAGGCCGAAGGCTGTAGCCAGGAGCCTAGGGCAGTAGCAATGCGCCTAGGTTTCCAAGGGGACTCGGCTGCTTTCCTGAGCTGTTTCCAATAACCTTGGATTTGTCTTTTTTTTTTTTTTTAAGGGTATTAGGCTCTTAAGCTCTCTTTTCCAGATTGAAAATGTGCAGTTAGATGGTGGTTCCCATTAAAGAAGGGCCAGAGTTTGCCTTTGGGAACAGGCAGAGGGTGAGGCAACCAAACCCCGGGAATTCACCTTGTGAAAATGGACTTTGCAACCTCTCTCTCGCCTTCTCTTCTTATGCTCATGGAATATTACAGGAGATAGGAGTGTATACATTTGCCCTGAACAAATGTCTATATGGGGTGGTGTGTGTGTGGGATTCTAAAGGAAACAATGTACAGACAAGTGTGTGTGTGTGTGTGTGTGTGTGTGTGTGTGTGTGTGTGGGTGTGGGTGGGTGTATGTGTGGGGAGACGTTTTCACTTCCAAGAGATAATTTATTAAGAATAAAATGTACTTATTTACCTATAAATGTGGGTGGGACTCCAAGTCTGAGAGATCGAGGAGAAAATGATGCAAAATAGAATGTGTTGAATACTGTGAAACTGGAAGGTTTTCTTAGAAAGTGACTCAGTCTCAGGTTGTCACGAGCAACCCCGTTAAAATGTGACTGGGGAGACCCTGGCAGGTTAAATATTGTTTAAATGTTGTGTGCGAATTGGAAACTTTAGCGAGAAATCAAAACACAGGCGCAAAAGTCGAGGGTGCGCTCACATCGTGTCATTGGAACTATTTAGCACTAATCTGGTAACAATTAGAAATCCCTTCCAGTGTACACACCTCGTGTGAGTAATGTTTAATTCCAGCATTTCACCAAACTACCAGACATTATAGCAGAGGGGTCATGGCCAAGGGTACACTTTAACAGACTGAGAAAAAAAAATTTTTTTGATTTTTTTTCTTCTTCTTTTGATTTTGATAGAGGAAATCAAGTCCGATACTCCAACCAGCAATTGGTTAACTGCAAAGAGTGGCAGAAAGAAGAGGTGTCCTTATACTAAACATCAAACACTGGAATTAGAAAAAGAGTTCTTATTCAATATGTACCTCACTCGCGAGCGCCGCCTAGAGATCAGTAAGAGCGTTAACCTCACTGACAGGCAGGTCAAGATCTGGTTTCAAAACCGCAGAATGAAGCTTAAGAAGATGAGCAGGGAGAACCGAATCCGAGAACTGACCGCTAATCTGACCTTCTCTTAGACCCTAACTCGGGGACAGAAACAGTGAGGATATTCGGCACAACATTCCCCGGGTGCAAAATGCAGGAGAGACTTGGAAAACACAAACAAAACCTTCATATTTTCTTTCTTTTGTTTTTGTTTTATCCTGATTAGAATGTGACTTTGGGAGTCATAATTTTAGTGCTGCAAGTGAATCTGTATACCTATGGAGATATATATATATATATAAAAGAAAACTAGCACGTGTAATTTATTTTTTTTCATCGTAATGCAGGGTAACTATAATTGAGAGTTATCATTTGGTCTTAACTTATTGGAACTGTGGAGTATCCAAACAATGTGACTTTTTCATGTTTTTACTCACACATATGGTCTGTGCGTGTGGCTTTCATATTAGCCATGGAATTATTGAATACATTCAATAGTCTAACAATATTAAAATCACCCACAACCTTCGGGGGGGGGGGAAGCACATGACAATGTAACTATCCTCTCAAATGAACTTAGAGATTGTCTTTCATAAAATGAATTCTTGTCTACTTATCCATTGTAGATATGTTCTTGTGGTGCATATGTGGTATCTTAGAAGTACAAAAAGCAATCTGTCCTTTCTGTGCATGTTCTGTTAGCATGTATGATGCAATAAACTCTGTAAACGATACCGGCCCCTTTTGTTGTCTAAAATGGAAAGATCAGTCTGAATTTGAGAGCCTTCACTGGGAATATCAACTACAGCCTGAAAGAATGAAGGGGGAGGAGGGTATGAGGAGTGGGAAGTGGGGTGGAGGGAAGAGTCAGAGGAGGGAGAGAAAAGGAAAGGCCCCTGGGAAATGGAAGGATTAGTACCAATGATTAATCTGGGAAATATTGTACAGTTGTTCACAGTTTTGAAAAAGGGAATCAATGCCCTCTTTCCCTACTCCAAGAATAGTAAAGTATCAGGACCTAAACTGGACTCCTGCTTCCTACCAACTCGAAACTGGTGAGTGCCCCCATATCTCTTCTTCCTTCTATTCCTGTCATCATTGCAAGAGTCATTTTCTTGAACCTTTGGTAGATAAAAAAGCCATTTTTTTTCTTAGAAGGTTTGATTTGTGTTTAGTGGTAAGAGTCCAGATTTGAAACCAATCTTTCCCATGGTCCGGTGTGATGAGGGTAGCTTATAGTTTTCATTGATAACTGAAGACTATAGCAAGCTGCCTAACATTTTAACTCTCTTTCCTCTTACTGAAGCCCTCCCCCCCACACACAATGGCCAGGCATCCAACCTGTAATGTAACTTAGGAAAGCCTAGTTTTGCAGAAACCATTTTGTTGTTGTTTATTGTAGAAGGAATTTTATGTGTAGTGATTACCTTCTGTGGTAGAGAGAGAGAGAGAGAGAGAGAGAGAGAGAGAGAGAGAGAGAGAGAGAGAGAGAAGGAAGAAAGATTTCATAGTCATTCCACCCCTGCTTAATTGCAAAATACTGCTCGGAGTCACCATATATGAAGCAGAAGTAAACGCACCAAAGGGAACTTTAGGGGATTTGCAAATGAATATGACTCCACGCAGTAGTCCAATGCTCGAATAAGCCAGCGCTTTTTAGATGGGTTTGAAAGAAAGCAGTGTAGCCCTTCGAGCTCCTGTTCAAACAAGATTCTAATCGGAGAGGACTCCCAACATAGTTAACTACCATCCTTTAGCTAGGGCACAAGAATATGCCTTGGAAAGAATCTACAAATATTTCGTTGTCTCAGGCCTTAGCTACAGTTTTAAAGGGTTTTAGTATCATCGGTTACAGTAAACCATTCCTTTTCAAAAAAGATTTCCTTTCCTGGAAGGGGAAAACAAATCCATTTTAATGAATTTAGCTTTAATTCACTTAATTCATTCAGTGAAGGATTCTAGACAGTCTGCAATATGTAAGTTAAAAAAAAATCTCCTTCCTAGAACCAGGAATGTTCATTAGTTTAAAGCACCAATATTTTTAAAGCTTCATTTCGAGAGGGAAAGGGTCGTCTTACAGGAAATCGTAAACATGATGACTATGAAAACTGGGATCTGCCAGCCCCATACCACCTTTAAGTAATCAAGGGAAAACCGATCATTTCTGGGGTGCCAGTTCATGTAGCTGACACTCTGCTAACAAGGGAAGAAAATGTTTGGTGTGTGGAGAAAAAACGGCCTGAGCTTTTCCAACTCAATGTAGAATTTTGAGGAAAGAAAGAAAGGAAGCCTTAGAAAAAGGTGATGAACCATCAACCAAACAGTAATTTTCCCCCTTCCCACTCCTTCTATATTCCTGTAAGTCTATGTAGAATGCATTTCCAACACGAAGAAAACGGCTGTAGACACAAACCTTCATGGACAGAAGCACAGAGAGTAAAGGGAGATGTAAACACTCACAGAGAACTTGAAGTACCATTTTGATAGAGCCATGTTATGAATTTGGGGGAAAGAGTGGATAATTCCCTCAGATTCAAGGCTATTCAGTGTCGCCTTTGAAGAGAGGAAATGCTGATGGGGGAGGGGGAGAGAGGAAAGGTCAATATTTCTCAAATATCCCCTGAATACTCTTAGCGGTCCCTAGAAACCATAGTTTTTCCCTGCCTCGAGACATGCTAATGATCGTTTTTCCTTCAATAATACAGGGGAGAGAAAACACGAACTGTTCCATTTGCACGTTGAGGATGAAGGGGAAAGTTTGTCCCGAAGGAGGAGGCTGGCACTTGGGTCCACCATCGGTTGTTTGCCATGCTCTCTTCCAGGGCAGCTCTTTCTCTTGCATTCACCAGGGGAACATCTGCGTTTTGCCAGCTTATACCAGCACGTCTTCCTCCAGCAAAAGCCCCGTGTAAACTTCACCCTCTCTCGTCGTGTTTGAAAGAAGCCACTGCAGCTAAAGCCCCGAAGCGCTACCCAAGTAGGGGAAAGAAAACTCCGAAGTTTCACGTTTGGGGTAGATGTGTGTGAGCAGAGAGAGCAGCAACACGTCGTTGCTGTGTGTAGATATCTATGTTGGGGTTGGAAGGGAGAAGCTGTCGGAGCTGCTCCATCCGTCCGTTTTATTAGGGACACATTAATCTATAATCAAATACACCTCATAAAATTTTTATTGAAAGGCATAATATCATTACAGAGGTCTTCCACCTGTTTTAAACAACACGACAAGCATTTTTTTTTGGTTGGGTAGGGGGAGGAGGCGTTGAAGGGGAAATGAGGAGAAGGGAATAGAAAATTCCTTCAGCTGGGAAGTTGATTTCCACAAAAACACAAGCACATGCATTGAAATGGGGAGGCGTTCTATCCTCACTCGATGGCTCCAAGCTGACTTTCTCTCGTATACCCCAGCCCTCGTGTTCCTTCCCCATTTCTTCCCAGTGCCTGGCCCTCTCGTTCTCCATCCCAAGGCCACCAGTGTAAGATGAGGAGACAGAGGGTAAGTGGGGGCTGCAATTCAGAGATTCCCCAGAGAGGGTGGGAGTAGGGGACACCGAATGAAAGGTAGAAAGCGTAGAGAAGAAGCAAAGAAATAGTCCCCACTGTCTCCTGCCGGGGCTCCTCAGCACGACCACGCCTGCCCCAGTTCCATTCACACCCGGTGGAAGCCAGGGAGCCTGGACTCGCCCCGCCGGCGCCCTCCCCACAATTCCAGCTGTTTTTTTTTTTTAATTGTGGTGTTGATGATGATGATTTTTTTTAATCACAGCAGCCCCCAGTTTAGCGGATTGATTTACTCCCCGTATTGGTAAATATGATCACGTGGGCCCCGCGACCAATGGTGGCGGGTTGCAGCCTGCAAAATACTCGGATTGCGCTCAGGGAGGGGAGCCGCTACAGTTAACAGTGTAACCTTTTATATGAGGGAGAGGGGAGCCTAAAAAATGTCGTCCAGTGGCACCCTAAGTAACTACTATGTGGACTCTCTCATAGGCCACGAGAGCGATGAAGTGTACTCCGGGCGCTTCGGGCAGGCGGGGCACGGCACAGCCGCCAGGCCGTCAGGTGTGGCCGATGGGACCGAATTCTCCTCCTGTAGCTTTGCCCCCAAATCCACCGTGTTCTCCGCCTCCTGGCCCACCGTGCCCCCACAGCCCTCCGCGGCTATGACAGGGATCTACCATCCCTACGTGCATCAGCCCCATTTAGCAGCCTCCGAGCCCAGTCGGTACGTGCGCTCCTGGATCGAGCCCTTCCCGAGTTTCCCCAGCAGCAGCACGGGAAGCAGCGGCACCGGGAGCAGCGGCAGCGGCGGCGGCGGCGGCGGCACGTCCTCCACCGGGCGCCACTACGGAATTAAGCCTGAAACAGGAGTAGCTCCTGCTACCTCCTCCTCCTCATCCTCCTCCTCTTCTTCTTCTTCTTCCTCCTCCTGTCCCTCCTCCTCCACCACCTCCTCCTCCTCTTCTACCAAAAGGACTGAGTGCTCCTCGTCCCGGGAGTCCCAGGGGATCAGTGTCCCCGAGTACACGTGCAATTCCTTCCTGCAGGAGCCCCGGGAGAAGGCGGCAGCGGCAGCGACAGCAGCGGCAGTTGCCGGAGTGGCCAACAGCAAGGAGCCCTCGGCTTGCAGCGACCACCCCAGCCCGAGCCCCCAGCTGAAGGAGGAGAAGCAGCAGCAACAGCAGCAGCAACCACAACAGCAGCAACTTGACCCAAGTAAGTAAAAAAGAAATTGCCCCCTGATTTATTGCCGAAACCTGTAAGGCTCGAATGTGCAAAACTGATAGTTTTACTAACCTATAAAAACGTCTAGACGCCTACCCTAGCGCAGGCGAGCAACAAACGTCCATAAAAAAAAAAAGAGTTCACATAACCACCTACCATCCGTACACAGTTTGTACAGTAAACAGAGCGGGGGCATTAAGGGTTTTTATGATAATTCCCCCAAAGTTGTGAAAACCGTCCATCCTTCGTTAAATTAATTTAACGACCTCTCTCTTCCCTCCCCACCCCCTCTCTTCTCCCACCCTGACTCCCCTCCCCTCTCCTCATTCTCCCCTGCTCCAAACCCCCCTCTTTGCAGATAACCCTGCAGCAAACTGGATCCACGCACGTTCCACCAGGAAAAAGCGCTGTCCCTACACAAAATACCAGACCCTGGAGCTGGAAAAGGAATTTCTCTTTAACATGTATCTCACTCGAGACCGCCGCTACGAAGTAGCTAGGATTCTAAACCTCACAGAAAGGCAGGTCAAAATCTGGTTTCAAAACCGAAGAATGAAAATGAAAAAGATGAACAAGGAAAAGGGCAGTAAAGGAGACTAATGCCCCTTGGAAATGAATTGATTTTGCCAATGCATATTATCCCTTCCTTTTTCAGAAACTCTTCACCGAGCAGGTCTTTTTAGGTAGAAGTGAAATGTTGTCTCTGTAAGATATTTTTGGGGAGAACTCGATTATTTGCTCTCCAGTGTGTAAAAAGTTGCTTTGATCCTTCCTTTCCCTCCTTTCTTCCGAACGGATCTGGTTCCTCGGGGAAATTGTCTATTGTGAGTGCACGCTAGCTTTGGGGAACTCTCTAATGTGTAAATGTCTGACATGTTTCTGAAGTGATGTAGTCTAGATACCCCCTTCGCCAGAGTAAAGGCGAGGATATATAATAATCACGGTAATAATAAAATTATAGTAAAGGCGCAGTTACTTCCATCGATGGCAGTTTAGTCTTGTTCAGTTATTCCCCCTGCCTCAGCTTTGCCGTTGGGATTTCTGCATTTACTTAGTTTGCATTAGGTGCCAGCACCAGGCCAGGAGAGCCTGAAATTGGTGTGTGTATGTGTGTGTATGTTTGTTTTCTTCTGCACTTTTAAGGGGTCATCTCATACTTGAAAGGGTTTGTCGTGGGCCTGACATTATGCTGGACTGGGCCTTGTATATGCCTTCTTATTTTTCTACATGAAGACCAGTTGTAAATGTTGTCAGTTATTACCAATAAAGCTTGAACTGACCAAAAGAAAACCATCCACAAGCTATGAAAACTGTGAGCGCTTCCTTCATTTCTCTATTTTGAGTTTGCTTTTATTTAAAAAAAAAACAAAACATCCTCCCCTTCCTGATTTCTCATGACTGTCTTTGGTACACCATTTGTACATTCCCTCTGCACAGGGAATTTGTAAAAGTAAAAAAACCTTTTTAAAAAACTAACCCTAGTGTGTCTCCTCTTATTTTGGAGACTGGAAAGTCCACACCGCATACAGCCTCTAGAAGAAATCAGACTCAAAGTTTTTAATCCTAGTGTTAAGCCTCTATCCTAATTTCTCATAGACCAATAGAGGGGGTTTCTTTATAGTTATTTGCTGATTGCTGTTTTAAGCACCCTGTATATGGCATCAAGGTAACGGAAAAAAGGTAAAATTGAATGGAACGGCTTTTATTATTCAGAGCTTCTCTACAAAGGGACTCTGGAAAGACACTCTCCTATCTTAAGGCTCACAGAATAATTCTCTATGGATAACTTTACCCCTTCGAAAGGAAATTCCAAACAAACAAAAGCCCCTACAATTTAAGAAATTCCATAAATGATTCCTAGGATGACACTTGGCTTACATCTTCATCGTCTCTCGTGTCCACTTCGGCCCCCAACACATAGACACAGACGCAAACACACAAGTTCCAAATTGACCTTTTCTGGGTAAAAAAAAAAAATGGTCAAGTCTCTCCTACTCAGTTTCTCTGTTACCCACCCCCTCCACCAGCCTCAGTGTGTGTTTAGCCCCTCTTTCCGCCATGCTCTGATGGCGTTATTCAGTTGTCTAAAATGAAGTTCATTGTAAAAAAAGGTTTTGTAGAGAACTGAGCCCATTGAATGGAAGAGGCCAAAAGCGCCAAGGCGTAAGTCTCCAGTTTTGCTTATTTCCAACATGAAAAGAATCTTTCTGAAATCTTGAGGGTCATGATGCTTCTTACTTCTTGGAAAAAGAAAAAAATAATAATAAAAGAAAAAAGGGGTAAAAGCCAAGGCCCAGAGGGCAGCAAAAGGTGTTGCCTTGTATCCCCCATTCATTGTCAATCCTATACCTATAATTCTTTTAAAACAGGAAGAACCAAGGTATAATAAAGCCATTGAGATGGCTAGACGTCTGGACCTAATGAGTTTACGATATGCCTGGCGCTTTGCTTTGAGACCATCTTATTTTGATGTTTGTGTTTGTTAGAGGGGAAGAAGAAATGCAGACAAAACTAGGTCTTAAAATTCAGACAATAAAAATATAAATAAGTCAGAATTGGATGAGGATAGCACAACTTAAGGAAAGCTGATGTTGAGGTGTGCGCACTTACAAAAAAAATGAAGAAGAAAAAAAAGAGAAGTGGAGGAAACTGGAGATTTAGAAAAAAAAAATTTATTACTAAGCGTATACCACCAGGAGTTCCTATATTTTTGACAACTGCCACCGTGCTGCTAGTACATTTAAATCTAATGCATTTCCAGTCATTTCAAAGATGTAGCCCTAATGTGAACTTGATTTTTTATTTGTTCTTGTTTTAAAATTAAGGTCAGCTAGTCCAGCTATTTGGATAGCTGAAGGTACAGTCTTCTGTCTCTAGAAATATCGTGTCCATAATTTGGATTCTTCTCCGTTAAAATACCCTAAATACATTGATATCCACTAGGCTTTCACCCTGATTAAGGAGAAAATGTTTAAACTAGTAGAAAATATTGAAGCTTGTGACAGCTTTTGTTCTTCAAGTCCAAGAACTGCATAGAATTTCAATTCCATCTGTGCCTTTTGGAATTATTACAAAAAGCATATTGTTATGCAGTTTAATCCAAACATACAAATGGGAGAATGGAGCTGTTCAGCTGTTCTGTTCATCAGTCCTATATTGGAGGGGGGTGTTCAAATCTAGCTTAAAGGGCAAGGAATTCTTCAGCAAAAGAGATTCAAGGAAGTAAAATAATGAGAATCAAAATAGCAGAGTTCATTATTCACCACCATTAGTAACAACAGTCTCATAAGGGAAAATGTTAAGTTTTTTTTTTACTTTGTTTATAATTAGTGGTAGTTCTAAGCCTCTCCTCTTGAAAAAACACTCATGCAAACAGTACTTATGAAAATTATGCATTTATTTTTAAAATTAAACACTGTTGATGAGTGTGCTAGAAAAGGATAGCAGAGCCAGCATTGGATGAGACACTTTAATACCTGCAGGGACTGTGTCAGAAATTTGGTTAAAGTTTGAACCCAGATCAATCTCCAATCAGTCCCTTATTTTGAATTAGTTCTCTGTTTACTTCACTTTACTTGTTCAGAAGCAAAGGGACGAGCCATTATCAACCAAGCCTCACTGAGGAAGAGGGAGGGAAAGGGGGAGGGAAGGTGAAAAGAGAAAGAGAGAGGGAGACAGAGAATTTTAAATTGGCTTAAACGAATAAAGATCAAGGTGAATTTGGGCTGATATAGATTTCACTTGGCCACGAGAGGGCGCTGTTGCTCCACTTTCCGAACTCATAAAGCTTCGGGATCCTGCCCAGAAACATTTTTATTAAAAGTATTTACAATGCTCTTTCAATCCCAAATTAGGATGATTTTAACAAAAAAAAAAAAAATACAAACGGCACTGTTCAATCCTTCATCCAGATTTGTGTGAAATGAAATTTTGACTCCGTCAATATTTCTTAAAAAGTTGGAAATTGCGTCGCTGAAACTGTAAAACATTTGAACATATTTTATCAAAATAGAAATGTGCAAAACAATATATCTTTACTTACAAAGTTAATATGACTGTATTATATTCTGACTGTAAACAGAATTATTTTTTTAAATGTGCTCCCAGTATTTTTTCTGATAGAAATGTAAATTAAAATCTTGAAATGTTTTCTGAATTAGGCCTGATTATATAGAAACGAATTCTCTGGGGTTCCAGTTCAGTTCCCAGAAACTCCACAGACCTGGAAAGTACCAAAATGCAACACTTGCATCGTGTATGCTTTTAATTTAATTTGGACACATTGACCCATTATGAGGTTTAAAAATACACACACACACACACACACACACACACACACACACACACACACACCTAAATAGACCTGAAAAAAGAGACAGCTGATTTTCTAAGTCCTTTCATTTTAATTAAAAATTATTTTAGAATTTGTTTTTCTGGAAAGGATTTACAAATTACTAAATGCTAGAATCAGGCTTTAGAATTTTCAATGTTCAGTGGAAATAAATAATTACTGCTCAAAATTAAATCTCTCTTCTTTAATAATAATAAAGTCCATCAAATTTATTTACAACTTGTGCATTCATACATCAGTCTAGATAAAAACTTCAGAACTACATAATTAGAACAACCCAAATTAAGCTTATTATATAATTTTGAAGATTTTTTTTCTATTTGAAAAGTATAGAATCAAATATTCCAGAAATTACTTTCAGACCATGCTAGCGGTGTCCACAAAAAGAGCATCTATACAGTTGAAAATAACTTCCCTTAAGTCAATTTGGAATTATCTCCTGTTTTAAAAATCACATTTCTTTTTTAATTTGCGACAGTTCCTGAACGCATTTTAGGTTAAACTGGAAACTCTTTCGTGGTGGGTTTTGTGAGTCTTGGAATTCTGTTCAAAAGGCCGGTCAACATGAAGAGCTTACAGCATAAATTTATACCGCAGAAAAAATTTGCTTGGTAACCTAGACAAACTGGGGGGGGGGGGAGGAAAAGGGGGGAACACCCATTACATTTATTGGACATTTTAAAAAGGGGAAGAGAGAAAAAGAAGAGAGAGGTGGGTGGAGAAGGAGGTTGACTGTAATGCGAATCAGCTTTGGAGTGTGTTTTCTGGAATCATAAATATTTTTGCGGATTCACACCAGACTTTGCCACATGGCCCAAGCTGCTTCTCCTTACAGCCTAGATCACAGCCCAGACTTCTTTCTAACTCTCTTTCTTTCCTTCATTCCTTCCTTCCCTTTTTCCTTTCTTATAAGTTTCATCTCTTCTTTCTTCCTCCCTCCCTTTTCTTTTCCTTCCTTCCTTCCTTCCTTCCTTCCTCCCTTCCTTCATTCCTTCCTCCCTCCTTCCCTTATCTTCCCTTCCCTTCCTTCCTTCCTTCCTTCCTTCTTTCTTTCAAAGAAATCCACATACTTATGCCTTTATATACAGCACATCAAAGACTTCCGAAGAACTAAAATTTTAGATAAATAGGAGACTCCTTGGAGCAAATCGGAATTGGTAGGATCCTAAACACAGGGACCCTAATCCCTTTTGTTTCCAGAACTTTATCACACCATTTTGTTTTACATGGAGGTGACTTGGGGGAGGCTTTAGGCACCCTACCCAGCGTGAAACAAAGCCTAGCTTTGCTAGACCTCTGCACTTGAGCCGATTGAGAGCAGCGTGTCCGGTTCCTGGAGAATTACCAACAAGCTGGAATGTGAGTTCTTTTCCTCTTCTCAGAACATTTATTTCTTATTTTCTATTCCATCCTCAAGCAATGCTAATTTCTCACCCACACATTTTTCTCTCCTCCCCCCACCCCTTGCCAGGAGAATGACGTCCACCAAGGGTGAAATGATGGAAAGTATATTCATAGGCATGATTTCCATTAAATATCAATTAACCTGAGAGCTTCAGCCATGCATGCAATGCGTCAAGGGTAAATGTACATCTCATTTCCAAACGACCTGCTGGGCTGGAAAATAGTTTTGATTCGCTTTGATAACACCCAGGATTTTAGACTGCTTGTGTGAATTTTAATGAAACTACTTCTAAATTTCCAAGCAGAAACGCATGTCCAGAGGACACAACGTGCCCCTTCCTTCGGACACATTAGTTTCTGGCCTGTGTGCTGGGTTATTTTGTATACATTTACAGCAGTGCAAAATAAACAGAGGGTTCTCAATGGCGTGTTCCGAGAGTTCAGGGGACAGTTTACTTTGCGCCCTCTGGGAGTGACCTACTCGCTCTCCCAAGTGTAAGGCTCTGCCTTTCCCCCTTCTCCAGCCTCTGGGACTTGCCATTCCCATCCCACCAGGGAGGGACGAGAAGCCCTTGGCAGTGCAGCTTTATGGGCCCCCTTTAAGGCAAGCGGAGGTATCCCTTCGTAGCGAGTGAGCTGTCCCGTTGAGCTTCAGTGGCCTTCTCTCGAAACCACTGGATCACTCCGCGATGATTATCTCGGCCCCCATCTCTCTGCCTCTCCGCTCAGTGGCGTTGTGCAAAAATGCTTTGCCAGAGCGCACAGAGGCGGCAGCCGCGGTGGCGGCGGGGGTTGTGGGAGGGGAAAGCGGGGGGGTTATGTGAGGGAGGAGGTGAGGGGTGGCGGTGAAAGTTTTTTCTTTTTTTTCTTTTGCCTCCGGTGCGGTAAATGTAAACTGAAGCCAAAGATTCCCCTCTGCGCTTAGGTGCACTTTTTTTTTCCTGGTACGCTCAGGGCCGCCTTGTGCCTAATAGGAAACAGTGGAGGCAGCGGGGCAGGTCACCCGGGGCGCCGCCGATTATATTGCAGCCCCGGCCACGGCGCGCGGAGAGGCAGAGCGAGTGGCGCGCGGGGCAGAGCCAGGAGGGCGCTCGGGGGCTGGGCGCAGCCGGGCGGCGCGCGGGGGCCCGGACGCAGAGAGCGGTGCGAAAGCCACAGCGGCGCGCGGCGGCAGGGTCATGAGCGCCCAGGCTTAGGGCCCTCCGGCTCCCCGGCCCTCGGAGGTGGCAACGACGTAGCGGCGGCGGCGGCGGCGGCGGCGGCATAAGAGGCACTCGGCCGCTCCCTCGCGCTTCCTCCCGCGCGCTCTCCCTTCCCCGCTCGGGGCTGCCCTCTCGCGCCGTCGTCGCCGCCTCCCCAGCCCCAGCGCGCGCCGCTCGCCCCGATGAGCTCCTACTTTGTGAACCCGCTGTACTCCAAGTACAAGGCGGCGGCGGCCGCGGCGGCGGCGGCGGCGGCGGCGGCGGGCGAAGCCATCAATCCCACTTACTACGACTGTCACTTTGCACCCGATGTCAGCGGCCGCCACGCCGCCGCCGCCGCCGCCGCCGCCGCCCTGCAGCTGTATAGTAACAGCGCCGCCGGCTTCCAGCATCACCACCACCACCACCACCACCACCAGCCGCAGCAGCCGCCCCAGCAGCAGCCGCAGCAGCAGCCTCACCCGGGATCCGCTAGCGGAGGGGGCGGCGGCGGCGGCGGCCCGGACTATTACCATCCCGCCGGGGCGAGTCCGGCCTCTGCCTACCAGCCGGCCCCCCCTCCTCCTCCACATCCTCCTCCTCCGCCTCCTCCGCCGCCGCCGCCGCCCCCCTGCAGTGGGATTGCCTGTCACGGGGAGCCCGCTAAGTTTTACGGATACGATAACTTACAGAGACAGCCGATTTTTACGACCCAGCAAGAGGCCGAGCTGGTACAATATCCTGACTGTAAATCGTCCAGTGGTAATATTGGCGAGGACCCAGACCACTTAAATCAGAGCTCGTCTCCTTCTCAAATGTTTCCCTGGATGAGACCACAAGGTTGGGATTCAGTTTAAAAAAAGGGAAAGAGTGAGAGAAAGAGAGGAAAAATTTGCTTCCATATCACGTTTTAGCTTTAAACTGCTTTTCCCTTCCTTGCCTTTTTTCTTGACGTAACCGCAATGATTTTGGTTATAAAGTAATACAGTGTATATATGCATATATATGTATATATATGCATATATACACGCCCATAGGCACATATATAATAGAATAGTGTAAGGATACAGCTGCCAAAATAACTTATGTATACTTTCTCCCCTTACACACACACACACACACACACACACACACACACCTATTTATTATAGATCTGGAACATAGCAATATAGGTGTTTCCCTCATATATACGATAAATCCCTACCCACATGCAGAGGCACCATTAACTGTGCTTTTAAAAACTGTTTTTTTCCCTTTTTTTGTTTGTTTTAATCAGCAGCTCCTGGTAGGAGGAGAGGAAGACAAACGTACAGTCGTTTCCAAACGCTAGAGCTGGAAAAGGAATTCCTTTTTAACCCTTATCTGACCAGGAAGAGAAGGATTGAGGTTTCCCACGCTCTAGGACTCACCGAGAGGCAGGTAAAGATATGGTTTCAGAACAGGAGAATGAAATGGAAAAAAGAGAACAACAAGGACAAATTTCCAGTCTCCAGGCAGGAGGGGAAGGAAGGGGAAACAAAAAAAGAAGCGCACGATCTGGAAGAGGATAGAGCTGAGGGCCAGACAAATTAACTTATGCCTCTAAAAATTTACCGTAGACTATTAAACATAATGATCAACATATGCCGGTGAATGCCGCCTGTTTTCTTTATTATAAAGAATTCTACCTGTATTTCAAGCTACCATAATGTCACTGCTCTTGATGTTTCTGTGTTTTGAGAGATGTTTGAGCTAAAAAAAAAATCTGGCAGAGCACAGAAATAATTCAGCTGTTTGTTTTTTTTTTTTTGTGGAAATCTGATACCGACTTTTTAGCAATATTTTTAAATTGTAATTTTTAATATCTAAGCTGGTGATTCGCCTCAACAACATAAACTTCCTAATGATAAGCACGAATAGTTGAACTTAAAATGCTTTATTAATCGAAACAAGTGCACTTGAACATTTTAAAACTTTTTTTCTTGTGGTGAGTAAATTAAAAGAAAGCTATTAGTTTTTTTGAAGAAATTATGTCAACAGAATATTTACTTTATATTATTTGATTAAAATAAATGTAAATGTTTTATTTATGTTTTTTTTTCCCTTATCGCTTTTGTAATGAATGGCTTTGGTGCCTTTTGTTTACTCCTAAAGATTCCTTTTCAGCATTTTTATATATGTAATATCTCGGGGAAAAGTTTGGGCCAAATATCTTAAAAGCACAATATAGTTGCAAAAGTGCACTCTATCTATAGTCTTAGGACTTGCAAAAGCACCTAAGTTTATGGAAACTGTACCAGTGACTAAAGTTTTACTATAATGTCAAAGCTGACAATTAATCTTTTGTTAAAGTCCTTGCAAATTATGGCAACTAAATCATCTAATGAATGAATACTTGAAAAGCAAATGATATCATTCTTGATCACTATCGACGCGGAGTCAGTTGCTCGGTCAAATACTGCTTATTTCTCAATTTTCCTTCTACTTTCAGTTTGAACCACTGTTGTAATTTCCTTAAGTCACTTATTCGTACGGACTCCATGGTTTTTCTTTGTTTATAGAGTAGGTGCCATATTTATTTGTATTACCTGCACTCTGTTCATGAGATCATGTTGAGCCAACTGAAAACTACGTCTCCACTTGTGTTGGCTGGTACGTCTTCATGTTTCATCCATGAAAACAATGGCTCCACTTATTTGAAATGAACACTGTGAGCAAACATCTAAAATGCTTGTGTAACAGCCGCTAATAGAACATATCTATCCTTTCAATAAAAACAAAACAAAACAAAACAGAAAGGATGTCCTTCAGTGAGCTTGTGTCTGTAGCGCCGAAAAGACTTTCTCATAAGCCACAACGCATCAGCTAAAAGCAAAATTCACTTTGGTCATCCATTTTATTTTTGCACACACGACCCCTGAAAAAAAATACAAAGAAGCTTCCAAAACGATGTTGTCTGATGTCCCTAGTTGTTCTCCTCTCTGTAAGTAATTTTTCTAAGATTCCATGAAAGCTTTGAAATTACCCAAACAATACATTATGAACTGCCTGAGTCATACCTAAAAGCGTCCTGGGTTCCTGGTTTTACAGGATATAACTAATGAGACCGATACAGGAACTACAACATTCAGTATTACAACATACTGATTGTCTGTCTAAAATAAGTAAAACTACTACTGGCAAAGAACGAAATTCATATGGCATTCCTACACTTACTTTATCAATAAGTCACAGCTTATCTTCATCATTTAAAAATTTCCCCAGTGATTAATTTCCATTGCTTTGGCTCTTAGTATAATCTTCGAATTTGGGAAATCTAGGTTACCCACGGGAAAATGCTTACGTTACAGCAGATGGACAAGAGGACATGAGAATCCTAATAGGAAAAAGAGACTGTGGGGTTCATTGACCTAAGCCCAGGAAAAGACAAGTTTAAGTCACAGTCGAACTCTGGCTTAAGAAACATTTGCAGACAGCTGCATCCACGTATGATGGATTTATGAGCATTTTTTTCTAACTGTGCCAGATTTTGCTCGATATGATGAAAATGTTTCTCGAACCGAAGAAGCTTTCTGATGAATTTTCACAGATGAGAATTTTTCATAGCTTTCTGTTATTGAGACCTCACTGGCCCAGTATTTAGGAGGTTTTGCTTCACATCAGGAAGATGTGAACTTGAATACAACTAGGTCGTTGTATTTAATGATTCTCCCAAAGAGATACAACCTGAAAAAGATCTGATTTAAACCAGCAATTGACTTAGAAAAGAAACCCTATTAAAAGAGAGCCATTGTCAAATGGAAATATTTGAAAGGATGTGTTCACTAATTAATGCATCCTCTGAAAACATTCAAAGTTAGACAGGAGGGACTCGCTGAAGTGGGAAGGAAAGGTCAAAATATACTTATTTTCTAGCAATCCAGATACTGAATCGAATCTGCCATGCTAAAAAGTGCCTTTACAATCCCCCTCCCCTTCCCTCTCCTAAAAAATAGTCCATTTTAACCTCACATGTAAAAATTCCATTAGTGAGCTACTTTGGGGAAATATTGGAATACATATATGTGTATGTACACACATATATACATGCCCATGTATTAATATGTACATACAGATACATTTGATAGATACAAGGCAGGTAATTCTATAAATTTGCAGGAAGAGAGATCACACTCATGTACACAAAGAGACAGATAAATTACCCACTCTGCATGTGTGTACATTCATACACACATCACGTTCTTTCTCTTAATACAGAAGGTTGCCCTTGGACATCCACCTACAATCGTATTTCTTTTAGACTCAAAATGACAGGCATTCAAGAAGCACTTCTAATTGGTTAGAATCTGTAAACATCACAGCACTGCGGCAAGCTGACGAGCAAACGTTTTGCTGCAGAAATTTGCATAAACCTTCAGAGAATCTCTAACCTACCAAGTAGAACTTAGCAGTATTCAGATACAGTAGTTTCCTATTAGAGCTTTATATAGTAATATTTTATTTGTTTAATCATATACTATATTATTAATACTATATTTTTAAATGCCATAGATTCAGTTCCATTTAGGGTGTCAGGGCGAATGGAAGGGCACAAAGACAGATGGAAAACTTAAAGATCATTAGCTGAAAATCAAATTCAGCAATAGCCACTTTGTAAGGCCTCGTGCAATCCAGAATGTTACTTAACACTTTCCAGGAAGAAATGTACAATTGTGGGGAGCTTTTTGGTGGGATGAATTGCCACCATTATAATCTGAAAACTAGACAGGTGGAAATAAGTGTCTGATTTTAACAGAAAACACCCAAGTACACCTAACCAATAGCACAAAAGGAAGTGAATGAATTGGTCTTTGAAATTATTTCCCTGAAAATTTTTATAAATGATCATACTCTGGCACTTAGTTGTATCACGTGTAGTCCAGTGTCAGAGGGTTCAAAACTTCGTAAGAACCCTTTCCACTTGTTAGAATGATCAAAAGTATTATTTTTCAAATGGTCTCTGTGTTCTTATGTTGGAGTCCGGTGGCTATTCTCATCACCCTGCCAATGTTCATTGAGTCCTGTGGGTATATAGAAAGGAGAAAGGGAAAAGGTTATTTAATAAATCAATGGCTGCAACTGTAATTACTCCCTCCTCAAGTCCCTTTAGCCAATATACAAGACTGTTAGCTGGTACTCTTTTAAGAGTTGGAGATTTCATGCCTGATGAAAACAAGTCTTTAAACCTTTGTAATACAAGGTCAACCCACTTGTGGACAGGGGAAATAGACACGTTTTAGAGGAGTATCTTCATACAAATGTATATTTAAATTGCATAGATTAGTATATTGAAGTTTTTTGGGTATGCAAATATAAATGGTGTCTATGTGCACACCAAGGACACATCTAGCATGGCAGCTTCTATAAACTCCATAATAATAATAATACAAGAGAAATCACCCTAGTAGAATTGGGGATGGGAGTGGGAGGAAAAAGCCATATTATGTGTGAACTACTTCAAGCTGATTTTGAGGAACTGATTTTTTTTTTCTGCTAATGACTAGAAGACTGCATCATGAAATCTAGGCTCAGTTTCTCCTACATGAGTGTTAGGCATATGTGTGTATACTTATGCATATATATGTATTATAGACTTCCTAAATATGGGTATCTGTAAGTAAGATTTCTATTAAGAATCAGAAGGATTTATGCCTTTTGCAATTAAGGTGGTAGGAATCTCTTTGGGGTTAATTTTTAAAGAACTAATGGTAATTCTCTTTAAAAGGGTGAAAGAGGCTTCTCTCTTTTTTCATTGCAGTGTCATAGGTTTGTTTGTTGATTAATAATGGTGGTGGGGGAGATGGAGCTATTTGACTAAAATTAAGTAAGCATGAGACCTTCCTTCAGCAAAGACATCACACACACACACACACACACACACACACACACACACACACACACTTTTTTTTGAGTCAGAGATACCTGTCCATCCTTAAATACTAAGTGGCTTAGGTTGACATGTTTCCTGAGATAAACGCAGAGGTAGGTTTCAGTAGTGGATACTTAATATCTTTTCCTACCCTTTGGCCACAATATTAACTTCCCTAGGGATGACCTTATACCCCGATTCTAAAATAAACTGTTAGAAGAGTTTTGTTCTTTACAGAACTATGGTTTGAATGAGAATCTAATGTGGGGATGGCACTGCTTTTAGTTGACGGTAATGAGAGTAAACTACTCCCCAGTCTTTCAAGTGGCTTCCTTGGGGGTGGGAGGAGGAAAGAGCGACTTGGGCAGAGAAGGGAGGGGGAAATGGCATGGCATGAATTTAATTTCCTCCTTTAGTATCTAGATTGGACAAGCTCAAATCTCTCATTGTGTTTGTGACACATTATCCAACTGGTCAGAAATGTTGGGCCAAACCAAAAAAAATCCAACACATTCATACGAAGGGAGGGGTGAAGAGAAGTGAAGGGAAAGGATGGGAAAGGGAAGGAGGAGGAGAAGATAGAGAGATTGAAAGGGGGTGGGTGAGAGAAAGAGAGAGAGAGAGAGAGAGAGAGAGAGAGAGAGAGGGAGAGAAAACATGGCGTTTGTGAGCTGTATGTGCAAAATCCGCAAGGAATTGCAGTAAATTCCTTTTTGTTTGAAGAAAATTTACAACTTGGTAATAGACCTTTTTATGACCTATTTGCGGTCGTCATTGGCTGCGGCTGGTCATGTGCAGGCTCCGCTCGCCTTCATGGCCTTTTTCCTGATTTCCCTGGCGAATTTCCCCCTGCATTCTGCCTTCCGAGAGCCTCACCCCCTCTTTTTCTAACCTTTGTCTCCGCAGAGGTGTATTCCAGTCGCTGGGATGCGAGTGTGCCGATTTCTGAGCGGCCAGCACCATTAAATCCCTCCCGCTCCCTGCGGCTGGCTGCCTCTCTTTGACTCCAGGCTCTTAGAAGACTCACTGCGGAGCATCTCGCCACCCGGTGACTAGCAGCTAACCAGCCGGCCGGGCGCCCACAAGGCGCTTGCCCCGCAATCTGGTGCTTGTAGTCCACCCCAGTCCCTACCTGTTTGCTCCTCGCCTATTTTTTTTACTTCCTTCCTTCTTTTTATTCTTAAAAAAAAAAAAAAAGATATGATTTGGTTTCGGTTGCTGGGATTGTCTTCATCCCAACCACTAATGGATTACAGCAGCCGCCAGGGTGTTTCTCCGTCTCCTCCTCTCCAACTATCGGGTAAGAGTTACCTTTATTCTTTCCTTTTTATTTTTATTTCACCCCCTCCCCCACTCCCTGACCGCCATCCCCCCCCCCTCCCACTTAACCCTGGCGCCCCACTGCGGCGCTTCCCCGCCCGGGAGCTGCCATTGAATGACTTGAGAAAAGTCATAAAAGTGGCTAGTTAGGTTAGATCTGCCTGCCTGCGGCTCCGTCCTTAGCCCCCAGACATAGAGTTTCCGAAACCTAAATGACAGTTCTCCTCCCCCCTTTGATCCAGGCCAAAAAAGACCCTATCCCCACCACCCGTCCCAGAGGTTTCTTCCTTTCTCTGAGTGGAGTGGACAGGGCAGGATGCTGAGTCCGGCCTGCAGAGCCGTGGTCCTAGGTGTCAGGGTGCCCGTGGGCACTGCGCGTGCTGAGAGTGAAGGTGCGGCACAATGGATACCTCCACCCACCGCTGGCGCGGTGGAAGAGGGGGCGCGGAGATTTTCTTGTAAGTCTAAAGCTTGGTTTTGGTATAATAAAGGCCTTTCGACGTATTGAATGATTGTGATTTGCCCGTGATTCTGAGAAGTCAGTCCCAAACCGGAAAGGTTAACAGGTGTTTTCTGCTTAGAGTCAGGGTTGGATTGGTGTGTGTGTTAAGTGTAATTAAAAATTTGCAAAGTTTGATTTCACTGTAACGTTTTGGAAGCTGTTTTAGTGAAAGATGCTATCAGACTTCAAAGATTTTTGCATTTATTTGTATAGTGGGTTTCAGATGGGCCGAAAATAATATTGTCTCTTTATTTTCTGATAATACTCAAAGGTTCCTTCCTGATATTTTGCAATGCAGTTTTATATTTATTCTGTAAACTCAACCTACAAATGTTCATTTTCTTCTAATAACGAAAATATGGTTTAGAACTCACATAAGGGCCAATAGATACTTTTAAAATGCTGAGCAGTTTTATGATTAAGCGATTCTTATGTTTCAGTGTGTAGCAGAGTAGAATTTTTCTTTCTATACACATTGTCAATCTTGTCTAAGAGCAAGGACCATTTATAAGATTAAAGAACTCAACCTGTTTTAGTTATTGAACATTAAACAAAATGTTGCAGTCTTCCCTACTAACGCTATCTTCCCATTACTGCCAAAAGTACTAACATGGTTTTTAAAAAAAGGATTTTAGGATTCAATTTTCATACACTTATATGGTAACCTTCTAATGCAAGGAATACAAAAGATTTGAAATTATGGAAAATACACCCAGCATTGCGTAAAAGACCTTACATCGACATGTTGCGGAAAAGTCCATATTTTTAACTAGCCTATATATTAATTAGGCTTTTTCTCTAATGCTGCAATTTTCCTAAATATCTGTATTGACATTATCCCCTTAAGTCTTTGCACGAGTTAACATCTTTTTAGAAGTGTATTTAGTAGCAATTAATACCGAAATCACTGTGGTTTCAAAATGGAGGTTTACAATTTATTGGTGAGGTAGCTGAGGAGAAATGACTGTCATCGTTCAGTAACCTCAGGAAAAGAATTTGCCTCCTGACCTATTTTATAAGTAGTCCTTATTCTGAGAATAACTCAGACAATAATATTCTTTTTTTATTTTAGTAAAATAATCCTTTGGTTATAAAGAAGCCCTCTGAACTGTCATTTCACACACTTTCCCCTCCCCCATTTTCATTCTTCCATCTTTAATAAGTCATATAACAAGACCAGAGAGACGCGTCGTAACCATAGAGGAATATGTCATAGCTATGGAAGTCCACTACCTATTGTATTAATTTCCGTTATTTAATATCGCTGACCTCCTCTATAGACGTGCATCCAGAGGAATCAGTGATGGAGGCATATGGTTTCACAGAGCTGAGGATGATGTCATGGATTCAGACATGGTGGACCTAAAGATAATTCCAAGTGGAACAATATATTTTCAAGTGCTTAGTAGAAGTGAGAGACTAGTTTCATTTAGGGAAATGAATAATTCCTAAAACGTGTTTGGATGGAGGCTCTTAAGTCAATCAAAAACACATTTAATACCTTTGCTTCAGCCAAAAGAACCACTTAGCTCTTGCTCTATCAACCAGCGTAAAATGAAACGAAACCAAAAATGTCTGGAAGCTGAAAGCAAATGCTTGCCTTAGTAAGCAACTCCCTTCGTGCTTGGCCAAAATCGCTATCTATATATAGCCCATGTAAATGGAATGAATTTGTGCTGTTCTCTGCGGTGTCAAGGGACAGTGGGGGTGTCGCAAGAGTTGTCAGCACATTGGAAAGGGGGAGAAAAGAGAAAATAAACGTGTTTAAGTTACAGGATCCAAAATTTAGCTTATTTCTTTGCCAAAATTCCTTCCAAATATGCATATTTTGCATGAGTTCTGCTTTCTGAGTCCTGGAAGCAGGAAAAATCCGAACAAAGACAGTATTTCACCCCTTGGTTGGCAGGCAGCTGTTAAAGGTATTTACAGCTCTGCTGCAGTGCGGCAGGAAAGGCAGAGTTTGAAGGAGGTGGGGGAGGACAGGAAGTTAAAGGAAATGCTAAACGTCATAATGATCCGAATTCCAATTTGTATCCAATTTAAAATATGTAATTCTCTTTCCAGTGGAAATTCTTCTCAGTAGATAGTCACTCATTTTGGTAAAGGTTGGGGAAATCCGGAAGAGAAGCATTCAATTCAGTAGGGTTTTTTGGCCTTAATTTTTTAGAGGAATCTGCGTTCTAGATTTAGATTGCTTACATAAATGAGATAGTTAAGACTGCAGCTCTCCTTACACGGAAATGGAAATTGGAAAGAACCAGGTTTACAATTCTTTAATTTTTCTTTCCTTCTGGGGGGGGGGGGGGTAGGAGGAAAGGAAAGTATGTTTCGTGGCTTTCTGGGGCTGATTTAAATTTCAGTTGTAGTAAATGACATCAAGCCTGTATGATTTTTTTTTTCATTCATCGTTGTAGTGCGGTGTAGCTGCAGAACTTTGCACCACATCCAGAACCAAGACAAGGGCGCAGAGCTATAAGCGCATGCGCAATGAAATAGACCAACCAGACAAACACAGTTGGGGGAAGGGGAAAAGGGGGGAGGGGAAAATACAGAGAAGAGGCTGGGGAGAAAGATTAAACTTGATCTTTATCCCTCTACTTATTGGAGAGTATTTGTAATTCGTATTTCCTTAACTCCAGGCTTCCATTTATAGGAAAAATATCTTTCCCACTGGCCTTTTCATGGCTTGGACGTTAATTTCAATCATTTTAATATCCTTGCCCCTAGTCTATTCATTACAAACCTATTCTAAAAAAAAAAATCAGAACAGGCTTGGTGCCAAAGGAAACCCAATCTTCTTTCCAGGTGTTTAAAAAAAATACATTGGACCTTCCAAAAATTTGTGGGCTTATTCTGTCTGCTTCATCTGGTTTGGGAAAATGGGTTTATTCTTGGCCCAAGTTCAAACCACAGAATTTAAGACCAAACCCACCAGCCCGAACCTTCTCGAACCTTACCATCGCTGTGTAGCAAGTTACATTGCTTAGGAGGAGAGGGTACAGCTCAGTAGACATTGATAAAATGAATAAACAAGCAAGTTGTAAACATCTCCCTGGAGGTGTTTGCTATGGTCCCACTACCTTTGGAAACAGTGGGGCTGCTGTGGTAAAGACAGAAATGGGGAATCAAAGAGAATTGAGGGGAGGAGCTTTTCCTGACAAAACAGTAGTATCCTCGGCTCAATAGAACTGCATTGTGCCGGTCCTTTTTCTTTAGTGGTTTCTGGACATGGGGTTCGTGTGTGCGTGTGTGTGTGTGTGTGACATGGGGTTCGTGTGTGCGTGTGTGTATGCGTGTGCGTGTGTGCGTGTGTGTGTGTGTGTGTGTGTGTGTGTGTGTGTGTGTACGCTGTCTGGCCTCTTGTCCAGGAGAAGGCGCTGTAGGACAAGCCTCACGCGGTTCCAGCTCTGCACGAACTGCCCTGAGCAGGAGCCAGGGGCGGCGCGGTCGAATGGGTAGTGGGAGGGGCACGTGACTCGCCCCTGAGCGCTCGAAGCTGCGGCAAGTGCACCGAGTACCGGGGTCTTTGCCTGAGCTGCCTGCTGGAGGCATCTGCAGGAGACTGCTTAGAGTCAGTGACCGGCTGGGTCACAGTCTTAATCTCCTGTCTGATCTAGGCCGAGAGTATTTGCATGGATACAGACATCTTCATCTTACATCTTCCTCCTTTTCCCGATGGAGGATAGAAAAAGCTTACACAAGAGCAGTGAAAAATGCTGTGCTTTGAGGAGCAATTTCTGGGGCTCTGCCTTTGCCTTGCCTTCGCCCTACTACAGGGGGCGCGCTTTCCCGCTACATACCCCAATACCCCCAAACCACCCAATCTGCTCCACTCACCCTTAACATCAAGACAACGATATTGAAAGGGGATGTGGGGACAGTTTACAAGCTTAAAGGAAATAAAATCCAAACACAAATGTGTCTGTATTCCTTTCCTCCTTTGTATCATTTGTGGCTGGTTTCCTAGTCTTGTGACCTCTTGACCACACACACAAAAGGAACAAAATTAAAACCAAATCTGACATGGTTTCTGACATCCAATAGGAACCCTGTTCATCTTAAAAACTGTATACTGCGCTAAGATTCCCTTGGGTTTCAGATCTCTGGAAGAGTTCTTTTTACTCTGTGTATGTACTCTATGGCATAGATATATCTAAACTGCACCTAGAATCATTAATGGAAGTCCACCCTTTCCCACCGTATATTCCCCTTTCTTCCCAGTTTCCATCCTGTCTACTTAATGTCAGTGTATGATACTCATGTCTGATAGGTTTGTTAACTTGTCCCAGTCTACTCAACCAAGAGTTTCCTAAGAGATCTGCCACAGCACCATAGCTGGAATGGAACTCAAAAATTATCAAGGAACACCTCTCTCGGCTTCACTTTCTTCTTTTTTAAAATAATGGTTACATTTGAAAATCTCTAAGATCCTTTTCAGTTCTAACTCTATAAGCACCGAAAACAGTGCCCAAAAAATTAATGAACACCCACTTAATAAATCTGAATTAATATTCTATAACAAAGTTCCAAGGAAAGATCCTAGATTCAGTAGAGTTGGATAAAGACAGCAAACCAATTACCCCATGAGTAAAGCCTAAGAAAGGTGTGTATGTTTCCATTATTTTCACCTGCTCTGCCTTCTTCCCTTGCTTTTCTTTCACCCTCCAGCCTGATGTAGCCTCTGTCTTTTTAGGTCATAGAATCAGAGTGTGCTAGAGCTGGAAAGAAGCCTCAGGCATCGTATGGTCCAGACTCTGTCAAGCTACCAGTGAGAAAACTGAGGCTTGTAAAAATGAAGGCACTTGGCCAGGACTAATCAGTGACCAAAACTTTATAGCAGAACCAAATCTGTTGACTTTCCTTTTACACTGTACTACCTCTTTATCTATAAACTTCCTCTCAACTATGGTCAAATGCTTTGATATTGCAATGCATCTCACTAATGTTGACACTCTTTCTAGTGATGTAGAATCCTAACATTATCCATTCCAATACCTCTCCTCTTTGACTTTTGTCCATGACCTCTTGTAATCCTTTATAGAACCTGCTAGGAGCCTTCCTTGACATCTCTTAATATTGCCTGGTGACCAGTGGAGGACATGGGAGAACTATTAGGGCAGCTAAGTGGCACAGTGGATAGAGTGCTGGGCCTGGACTCAGGAAGACCTGAGTTCAAAGCCACCTTCAGACACTTCCTAGCAGTGTCAACCTTAACCCCTGTCTCAGTTTCCTCAACTCTCAAATGGGAAAAATAATAGCAACTATCTCATAGGGTTCTTGGGAGGATAAAATGAGACCTTAATACTGTGCCTGACACATAGTATATAGTTAATAAATGCTTGTTCCCTTCCCTTCCTCCTCCATATGCTGTCCCTTACTATTTATCACCAGCCCATTCTCCACTCCCCTCATCATATATCTCTTTGATGATATCATTTAGAGAGAGAGACAGAGACAGAGAATTAATCTTGTTTTACAGATATTTACTAAATATTCCTGAGAAGTTTGTCTTTCTCCAAAGTGTCTGTTTCATGAAACTGTGGATTGATAGTGTCAGAGTCAGAAGGGACTGTAGAGCTCATTTAATCTAAATCTCTCATTTTGCAGATGAGAAAACCCTGCTTTCTGAAGTATAAATTTCCTTAGCCTTTATAGCAGCATTTTTCTTTGTAATAGTAGAAAACACTGGAAACAAAGTGAGTGCCCACTGATTGGGGAATGACTGAAAAAATTGTGGTATGTCAATGAAGTAGAATATTATTGTGCCGTGAGAAATGATTAATATGATGAATTTAGAGAACTTTTGGGAGAACTTGTTAGAACTGATGCAGAACAAAGTAAATACAGCCAGGAGAACAATCAACATGATGACCACAGTAATGTAAAGAAAAGCAATTTGGAAAGACTTCAGTACTCTGGTCAATGCATTTCAGAAGACTGGGTAGTTACTACTTCTAGGGAGAGGGATGGAGGGCTAACGGTATAGAATGAGGTATACATTTTCAGATAGGAATAATGTCAATTTCTTTTGCTTGACTATATATGTTGAATAATGGGAGTTCTTAGAAGTGAGACAATAGGAAATGAGGGCTATTTTTAAAAAGAAAAAGGGGATATTTTTAGAAGGAAAATATCCAAAGAACATTTTTAAAAACAAGAATAAATTTTTCTTTCTCTATGCCTCCTTTTACCCCATGTTCAGGTAGAATTTTTCAAAAAGAATCACCACTCAGTATGATATTTTAATTTTAATTCTCTTTTGCTCCTACCTTTTCCTTTGAGATTATATTTCCTTCCTGCTCAGATTCCTGTATCCTTGCCATTTCGGGCCTACTGAAGGGTGAAGCAATAGATCTCACCCTTCCCTTCCTTCATTTTAGTTCTACATTCTCTCAGCCTATTGTCCATATCCTAGGGACTCACAGAGCTTGTGGGATTCTGAGGAGCTGAAGCCTTCTGTGGGTTGTGGAAGTCTGACATCAGTGGGATGTAAATGATACCAGTTCTTTCGCCAATCTGAAAGGCCCAAAAGTCTCCGGTAAAAAACTGAAGCAAACCATGTATCCCAAAAAAAGAGTGAATATAAGAAAAAGTAAGAAATCGTAAGGTTCAGAGCTAAAAGGGAACTTAGAGATGTTTTAGTCTAAGACACTGATGACACATTGCACTGTGATTTGGGTAAATACTCTAACTACTCACATTAAAAATTCTAGTCCCACAACTAATTCATATTTAGCTGCTTTTTACATACATTTCTATTTATTCTCTTAATAGTTACTTTGTATTTTCATATATACTTACTTGTCTCTCCCTTTAGAGATTGTGGGTTCCTTGCCAGTAAAAATGGTTGTGTGTCTGTGTGTGTATTTGGATCCCCAACTGTTAGCCCAGGCCCTTAATAAACATTTGATGTTGGATTGATTGAAAAAAAATCCCAGTTCTGGCTCCTCATCTGTGATAGTTCTCATATTTTAAGGGGGAAAAGAGAAAAATTACAAAAGGCTCCAGACCCAGGAAAGCACAGGAACCTACATTAACCACCTCAGAGCATTTGACCCCAAGTCTACCTTGTCAGTGGGTCTCCTCTTCCTTTTCTCAGACAGAACCTGGCTTGACATAACCTCTCTGATGCAGTGCTAAAAACTGTGAGCAAACAATCTCTCCTCAGTCTCCTCAAATCTTAGGAACACAATTCCCAGTGGATTTTAGGAATAAGACTACTGAATAGAAAGGATGAGGAAAGATGGTTTAGGAGAGGAAAATGATGTTTGAAATTACTATCTCTCCTCTCTAGAAACTTTTTGCACTATGACTTCCATTTCCATCCTCTGCATAGTAGCCCCCTTCCATCCTTGTCCTCCATGCTCTTCTCCCTAGAGATGTCAACTTTTGCTGTGGAAGTCACCTCTTTTCCACCCTGACTTTTTCTTTTGTTCCTTCATAGGGTTGTTTTCCCTTGAACTTTTCTAGATGCTTTCTGCTGAGTCTAATTCCTTTTACTGCTATGTCTTGCAATAAAAATTAGTACATCCCTTTTCCAACATCCCTCTCTGCTTCTTCCATTTCTGTATCTTAAACTGGGTTTTGCTGGTAAAGTCAGAGGACTTTTCTTAACTGTATTTCTCTTCCAACTGAAGAAGCATTTGCCAGTCTATTGGCTTAACCATCTAATAATCTCTTCATGGTTCCTTCCTCCTAAAATGCCTCATCTCAAAGTACACATTCCCTTCCTCTTGATGTCTTTTCTCCTAAAAAGATGCAATGTTTTAGAACTCCAGATAACTGAACCCAAAGTCTATATCATTAGTGGAATTAGATTTCCCCCTCAGGGAAATATCAATTCCCCAGGAACATTCTCAACATTTGCCAGAAATCTGGAGTAGGATTTCTTTTATCCCTGGGATTTAATTTTTTTTTCATCAGGCAACTTTTCCACCATCATACAAGTCATGCCCAAGTAAAATCCATAATTTGCCATTTTTTTTCCAGAATATAGAACACATTTTCACATAATGGTGTTTTACCATGAAACCATTTTGTTTAGCTATTTCCCTTTCTCAGAGTTCCCTTAGAAGGAGCTCAACACCATTTCTGACGACTCCACTTCTTACATAGCTGCAAAGTCCTTGGATTCTTACTTTGTGGGGCCAAAAGGGCTAGGAAGCAAATAAGATGCTGACTAGAACAAATTGTTTTTAGAATACTGCTGATTCTTGGTCATAGTATACATCACATGTGACTCAACTCCCTCCTCCCATCTTTATATAACCTGTTAAATTTTCCTTGTTGGGAAAGGGAGTGTGATTAGTGAATCAACTTCAAGGTATTGGGTTTAGAAAAGGAACAAACCTTGGAATTTTGAATTTAGAAATCACATAGTCTGGGGCCCTTCTATGAGTGAAAAAAACTGAAACCCAGTTAGGTAAGGTGATTTGTTCGAAACCACGCAACTTGCAGATAGTAGAGGTGAGATCTGAATAAGGTTTCTCTGAATCCGAATCCTCAGCTGTTTTCACTACACAGTACTGCTGATAGTAAGCATGAATTTCTAAACCAGGTCAGCCTACTGAAGAGTGGAACTCACTGTTCCCGGATAGTTTGGTTCAAATAAAACGAGGAGGGATAGTTCTCTTATCTTATGAAGGAAGATACTCAAATCCAAATCTCATTTCAAAATGAAAATGCCTATTTTCTTTTAGATTTTCTTTCAGTTTCCTCTCCACAACCTGCTGTCTCCTAGCCTGCAGTGCCCAGTCCTAGGGGTGACCCTTTGATCAACTTTCAGCATATGATACTTTCTGAACGAGTTCTGCACCATTTCACACAGTGGACTGAAAATTCTCCCTTTTCTATATTTTTTATTATGACAGAGGGAATAGTGTTGCCTTTGTAGTCTTCCTTCTCTCTAATCATTTTTCCTGGATGTTTATAAGAAAAATGGAAGATGTTTCTTCTCCCCAGTTAAATCACATACATATGCATGGTAGACTGAGTGTATTTTTGTCACTCTATCCACCCTGTGTTAAGAAACACAATGAAGGCCCTAATAAAGTTCCACACAATCAAATCTTTAATTCTATGTTCTTAAAAAAAGTTTTTTATAATTGCAGTTACAAGTTACACCTTTGGGGAATGGATATCTTTCTTTGAGTAGCTGCAATTTTTCTATGTGATCTTTCTTCCAAACTGTTATCCCCACTGAACTTTGAATTGCATGTCAGCTTAGTAATGATAGATTCTAAAACTACAAAATCTTGTACTAGAACCTATTTTAGGGAATGAGCCAATTTCTGAACCTATTGGTTATGGTTTGTAAAGAGGAGTGGACCTAGAAGAAGAATGTTTTAAAAAATAACTCTCAGAATAAGGAAAGGGAGAGGATAGTGTTGGTAATTTTTCAGGCCAAGAAGTCCTATGCTTTCTATTTAATGGAAGTCAAATCAAGAGAGGGTTTAGAATTGCATGTAGAATGGGAGGAAAATTTAGATGCAAAGATATCTTTTACAAGGAAATATCTTTTTTTCCAGAGCAGCTTTCATTGGTTTGATGGGAATTGTTGATGGAAGTAGTTGTTGCTCTAGAATTATATATGTGTGAACATATATATGTGTACACAAAATATTCATCATTTATATAGAGATGGATTTTTAAATGCATATTTTAACTCATTTATATTTATTTGGGCTAAATCAGACCCTAGGTTTCTACAAAGTTTATAGAAACACACATATGCTTCTATTTTGAGGTGTGTGTGATGGGAGTGGGAGGGAGAAAGGGACATTTCTCTCTTGTCTTTTTAGCTCCTTCTGGTGGTCTGTGGATTTATTTTTCCCATAGTGGATGATTCAATATTCTCCTTTGGTCGAGCAATCAAGCAAAAGCTACATCTTGGATCTCAAAAGAGAATAGAAATTTCCTCCTTCCTGAGTCATTCAGTTGTACCCTGAGCAAGGCTATGCCCCTTGGACAGGGATCCCTTCCTCTCCAAGCTCCTTGTGCCCAGTTTTTTCTCCCAATCGGTTCTAAGCTTAGTGGTCTCAGTGGCAAGTGAGCTGGGACATTCCACTTCCTGTGCTTAAAATCCTTGAAATTCTCATTTGCCTCCTCACACCCTGTTGCCTTCACACCAAGGTTGTTTTATTGTTTTATAGCCACCCTTAGAGGTTCAGTTCTCAGAGATTTCTTGGGGCTATTTAGCCACTTCTCATTTTACCAACCCAGAGCCTTTCTAGTTTCAGCAGTTTGGTCACTTAGTCAGGCTCCCATTTCAGAGCTAAGCAAATCATAGAAATACTTCCTTTCTTACTAAAGCCATCCTGAACTATTGTTCAGTAAATGTGTTCGTTAAAACCAA
Organism: Potorous gilbertii; assembly: GCA_028658325.1. Classification (NCBI taxonomy): domain Eukaryota; kingdom Metazoa; phylum Chordata; class Mammalia; order Diprotodontia; family Potoroidae; genus Potorous; species Potorous gilbertii. The sequence goes on from CM053771.1 coordinate 200,297,696, forward strand.
TTCTCTTCCCACATTCTGTATTCCTAATCCTTCCTCTCTGTGTATCCTCAAACCAAATGCTAAATAACTTCCAGGGAAGGAACTAAGTAAGGAAGCATGCGGTGTGTCTTATCTTTCCTCTTTATTTCTTTTGAAACTATAGAGCTAGAACAGATTTAAATAAAGGAGTTGATGGTACTCACAGCGAACGCAGCGAAAGAACCGTAAGAAATGCCCACAGTCCTTTTCCCAAATAGCAAATTTGGAGCACTATCTCTCAACTTAAACAGCCTTCTCTGAAAAGATTCTGTTTGAAAAGACCGGGTATTGATACGAATATGACCTCCCATGCATCCTGAATATTTGAAACTATTTAAATTTGATAGAACAGTTGCAGTGAACCTTTATTTAGTGAATAAAAGTTTAAAGCAGAAGGTTATTTATGGTTCCGCAGAGATAGGTCCTGAGTGGCTATTTAGAAGCACGTGATTCCAATAAACTTTGTTTTATGGCTTGAGAGTTGACAAGCCAAAATATAATTCCCACCATAAATTAGTTTAAGAGCATACAAGTGCAGATGCTTTGGTTCCTGGAAGCAGTAATAGGGAAAGTGTTAGCAAGGAACATTCGGCTTGATCCTGAACGAGATATTTCTGCTCTCAGGTTCCCCTATCCACTGGGAAAGAACAGTAAGTCCGTGATTACCTATAATACAACTAAAGACTTGGTCGAATTTCTCTGCTGTTTGTTAATCCTGAGGGTAGAGGGGAGGAGTTGGGAAGAAACACAAATCAAGTGGATTCAAAATCAGCCTAACTGAGAATGAGTAAATAGAGGAAAAAACAGCTTTTTCTCCCTTTCTCCATACACATACACAAAGGTGGCTTGTCAATACCCCTTCACTAGGATTAAATAGGGGGAAGGAGGGAGTTTACAGTCTCTTTTCTTAGTATAACGGTACAGCTTATTGAAATAGGGAAGTGGTTAATAATATGCTGGGAGGGGAATGGAAAGGGATTGGAATAGTAAGTTGGGGAGGGGTGGAACTCGATATTTCCCGGTGCTTAAGAGTTGTGAACTACCCTGTGGAATAAAACTTTTAAAAGGGTTGGCATTTTCTATGGAGAAAATTGCTCTAGGTTTTACTGTTATAAGAATTCTCAAGCAAGCAATGCTGTCAACCGATATAGATGTATATCTGTATAGGCATTTTGGTATAAGTATAAATACATTAATTTACAGCAATGCAATTTACCTTTATACCCACTGATTACACCTCCTCCCACCATGAATTGGTTTCTCATTTTCCGTTGAATTGATCTTTATCATTGAATTCAGGTAGAATTGGGCACTCGGAACCAAGTCACTCATAGATTCTGCCTGAAAATGGAGAGGCAAAGATCTCTAGGCACTGAGAGAAATTGTAAAGTTTCATCAAATGTAAATTTTAAAGTAATCTGAATTCATTAATAGGAAAGTAGAACAGCTTCTAGGCTCAGAGTAGGGTGGAAATCTCCCAGGAAGGGATAGATGGTGGAATCTACTTTCTCAGAAACAGAAATGGAACCACGGATAGATCCAGCTGAAACACAGAAGGCAACACACAAAGGCCCTATCGCTTCCCACTACTCCAGTGGGGAAACCTTGTTCCAAGTAGTTTGAATCAGTGCAGGAAAACCAGAGACAGGGGGTTCAGTAGCCCACGAAGATTCAGATCTTGGTGTACACAAGTGTACCCGAATTGGGACTGCAGGTTTTGGCTTGAAAGGAAACTCTCAGGTGCTCTATAGTTCCCCGAAACCTCAGGGTGGGAGACTTCTTTTATCTGGGCAGGACACCTGGCAGGCCTTTGCTATTTTTCTCTGCAGTCTTGAAAAAAAACCTTGCTCTTTTATGGAATTTAACAATGACCCACATTTTTATTGCAACAGGTTCAACACAATGGAAAGACGTCTCCTGTAAGTACCCCTTTTGTTTCTACTCCTTCCCTAAGTTTGAATTGCTTGAACTGTGATCTGTTAAATGCTTGTGGGAGAGTAATACAGCCGGGAAGGGGAATGATGCTTGCCTCTCCTACACTGGTTGTTACTTGGGTCTCTGGAGTCGTGGAGCATGATCCGGTTTGAACCTGCTGTTACTGGACTCTTTAGCAATCACCTGTGATATGGAAACTTGCAGCGGAGTTTTCTGTGAAGCACTTACCATTCAGCACAGGTGCTAGGTGGCATCTTAAACTCCTTTTAAGTGCTTGAAACTAATTAGCAGTGTTACCCTGTTAACATGCTGGAGCTATGCAGCGCCTCCCTGTGCGAACACTGTAATCACCGAATTCAATCATATACTTCCAGAACCCGACCACTCCTCCTTCAACCCCACGCCCAACTGCCTTTCTTTTCTCTGAGAGTTCCCTACCACTCTCTTGTCGGGCTCTCCTGGTTTAGAAACACATCTGCAGAGGGAGGAATATATTCACGGGCTTTGCGTGAACATGGTTCATAGTAGACACTTTGGGATCCAAGGGGGAGGGGTGGCTGTTACTATCAGGTATGGTGCTACACTGGCCATCCAGTTTCCATAGAGCAACTGAAGATACTCCCAATGCTTTAAGAAAAATGAATGGGCCAGCTCGAATAGTCCAATAGAATGTAAGGAAAGAGTGGGGGGCAACCACTGCTGGGGCTTGGGTGCTGTGTAATTTTGGTCTTCCGGGAGAAACACATGCCAACACCAGAAAGCACCAGAATTTCTGAGGCCTCCGATTAGGTAGTCTTCAGAAAATCTTCATTTAGTAGATGATGATCAAGGATTTTTTTTTTCCTGAAGAAAAGGAAAGAGAATGTAGCCTTGGTAACCTAGGATTTCACTATAAAATTGTGCAAATTTCTGTCTACGAGGAAAATGAAGTCTGCAATCTCTAGGCATGTCCATCTGTCTAATTAAACATTATCTATCCTTGATCATATGGATCAAAGAAAATTTATATATATATATATATATATATATATATATATATATATATATACATATATATTGTATATCCATGGAGATATACAATATATACACAAGTTTTACCACCCCACAGAAAGAGGCAGCCTTCCTGATAATCAGGTTGTTTTCAATCACCATGCCAAGTTTATCCTTTCGCTGCAGATTTTGCTCTGTGATTTCCCCACTTCTCTTCTGCAAGATGTCCTTGATGAAGTTAAATGGCTCTCTTTGCTCTGGGATTTAACATTCTCTTTCATAGGTAACCTTTCCTTGCTTTTCTCCTTGCTGAACTGCAGATACGCTCTTGTCAGATGAGGTTTGGGCTCCCCTTATATTTCTGAATCACTTTTTCTCCTCTCCCAAACCTACATTTAGCATACCGAGTATGAATACGAGCACAAAAAGCCTGATAGATCAAAAGCGTTTGTGTGGGCAGTTGAACAGGAGGTGACTATTTAACGCTTTTGTTCATCAATAACTCTCTGGCTTTGACCTGTCTGAGCAAGTCGTGCAATAAGGTGAAATGCAGGTCACAGCGTCTCACAAATATGAAAATGTACCGGATTTTTCCCATTGCCGAGTCCATTGGGCCAATCTCTCTCAATTTTTTTCTGGATGTGATCAAGAACCCTTGTTGTCCAGTAAAGAAGTCAAATGTGGATATTTTGTTTTATTTTGGATATTGGGGGGGTGCCTAAGAGAGATCAGACTGGCTCAGCGAGGGGAGGGAAGCCCTCTTCAGAAGCTTTAGGCATAAGGATCATCACCACTAAATCCCTAAAGCTGTAAAGCAAAGAGATTCTAAGGTCAAATACCTAGTTCACCAAAAAAAAAAAAAAAATGATATGAGAGGTGGGAGTGGGTGGAGGACAGATTTCATCCAAGCAGGGACTGCAGTAATCGTACCAGGAGCTGCTTCTCTCCCCTAACACTTACTCCCTATTTCCACTCAAGGAAGGGGGTCTGTATTGATTTCAAAGATTTTTTTTTTAAAGAAAGAAAACTCAAACTTAGGACCCTGTACAGAAAAAAAAAAAACTAACCAGAATGGGCCATCTTTCTCGCTCTGAAATCCATCCTCCTGAGTGCCCTTGTTTCCCTGCTTGAAAACCCGACCCGAGCTGAGGGTTTGATCCCCGCACAGCACTGAGGAGTTGGGGCAGGCGCAATTCATGAACTTTTGTACTCTTGTGTGCTGCTGTCGCCAAAGCAAAAATAATGAAACTTTGTGATATGTTTGTAAATGATTTAGAATGACCTCTAGCCCTGCCCTTCACCATAAACGCTACCCACTAAACCTAAGGACGTTTGCCTGAGCAAAGCATTCGACCCTAGGTTTTACTGCCTGAAGTTGGACAGTATAAAAGAGAAAGGCACCCTAATGATGCGAAGGTAAACGGAACCAGTTGTGTTTTGCTTTGCTTTGTTTTTCTGGAAACTAACTTTAGCTTTTAAGATAACGTTTTCCTTTAGCTATGGGGAAGGGGCTGGTGGATGGATTTCTCTATTTCCTCTTATCTCTCCAGATAGCGTCTGCTTTCTTTCTGAAAATGTTGCTTAGAGAGATTATTCGGATGGCCAGCAGTAGGGGAAATGTCAATTCCAGGATGGGTCATCATTATTAATATTATCATTTCATTTTCTCCCTTAGAAGAGCCCCAGTGGAGGCTTCTAAATCTCACTCAGGTTTTTCTCTCAGGCAGAGAAGGAAGGATATTTGAATTAGTCGCTGTAAATTGTCCTTGCGACCTAAAGAGGTATTTCAGCAAACTGTAGACTACCTGACTGTCTTCTGAAAGCACAGATTTATTTCAATGGAGGATGACAGCCTTTGGCCAGTGCAGAATAGTTTTGATTTAGAAAGTAGAATGAATCAGAAAATAATGCAGTGATCCTGGCAGATTACATTGTAAATGAGAACAGAATGTTATTACGTTGTCTATATATACCCTGTAGAACCGAATTTGTGTGGTATTCACATAGTCACAGATTCGATTCTAGGGGAATATATGGTCGATGCAAAAACTTCACATTTCTGCAAATGGTTAAAAGTGTAAATGTCTGGGGATCCGAAATGAAGTACATGCTGCTTTATTGGAGACTTATCCAAGTCATGCTAGCTCTGTCTTATTTACTGACACCTTACGACATGGGGAATATGGATTGATGTTAGTGAATTATAGATCAGCTCAAAAAATCTGTTCATTGTAAAACTGAGTCACATGGTAGGTCCGGACGATCTGAAAACTAGTTTGACAAATGAATGCTTCTGAAAGAGGACACTTTTTAAAAAGAGTTAAGAGGGTAGGTGTGAAGAATTTTCTTGGCCACTTTTTTTTTTTTTTAGCTCCTGGATTATCTGGAAAGTAGCACGAGAGGTATCGGCTTGAATTCACTTCTGCTCAAGGCAGACAGATGGCCGGGGGGGAAAGTTTATATGATTAAATTTGGGATGCTTTGCTGGGATGGTTTTACCCAGTCTTCGATTTAACTCCTTGTAATTTCAATCGTAAAGAAGTGGGGGCGGGGGTGGAAGATAACCCCAAGCACAAACGAGAGTCGCCCTGCTTTCTGTGTGAATTTCTGTACGGGGACATGCTAAGTGCATTCGGAGTTACTGATTGCCTAATTTTATTCAACCGAACTAGATTCTAGTAACTTTTGGGTGACCTCGGGGAGACAAAGCCAAGACACATCTATTGTACATCATATTCCCCTTCTGTTTGATGGCTTTTCTTTGGGCGTGGAGTCTTTTCTCCCAGTTCTCCCTCTGCACGTTTTCCCCAATGTCTTGATAACACCCCTAGCCCCAGCCTCAACCCCTCTAGCACACAGCTATATATTTTTGCTGGATATTTTATTTACCAGTGTAACGCGAAGGGCCGGGGAATGATTTCTGGGGGATTAGTGGAAAGGGCATGGAAGGTTAGAAAAGTCAGTTTCAGACAAAAGCTCGGATTACCTGAGGGGCAAAGGAGATGGGGGTCGGAGTGATGAATCGTCCTACCGCATTAACATCTGGCTGGGAAGACCAAATGCATAGAGTGGAGTCACTTGATTACACGTATATTATTTAGTTAAATTTGTGAAAATTATGAGATGCTCACAAATCCGGTGATAAACTCCCTCCCTCGCCATTGGCTGGGGCGGTCACATGGGCCCCTAACTTTATTCAGTTGACAGCAAGTAGGAGGGCTCTATGGAAGGAGAAAAAAAGACAACACGAGAAAAATTAGTATTTTCTACCTTCAGAAATTAATGGCCATGAGTTCGTATATGGTGAACTCTAAGTATGTGGACCCCAAATTTCCTCCTTGTGAGGAATATTTGCAGAATAGCTACCTAGCCGAGCAGAGCTCAGACTATTATAGTGGCTCTCAGGGTTCGGATTTCCAGCATCAGGGAGTCTATCCTCGGTCAAACTACAGCGAGCAGCCCTTCAGCTGTAGCAATGCCCAAGGCTCTACGGTGCCTCCGCGGGGTCATGGACAGGAGCCATCGGGCCCGGCAAGCCACTACCCTGGCCAAGGGGAGCATTGTCCCCCGCCTCCAATTCCCAGTTCCCGGGCCTGCAGCCAGTCGGCCAGCCTCAAGCAACCTCCCAACGGGACGGCCCTCAAACAACCCGCTGTGGTGTACCCCTGGATGAAGAAAGTGCATGTAAATTCTGGTAAGGTTCCTCTCCTGGCTCCAGTCGCTCTGCCTCCCTCCACCCCAGACCCACCATCCCTGAGGCTACTACCCTCAAGTGCTTTCCCAGACCCAGCTAGGAGTTGTGGACTGTGTCCGAATGTGTGTGTGTGTGTGTGTGTGTGTGTGTGTGTGTGTGTGCATGAGCGTATGTTAAATGGATGCCGCAATTACTCTCCCCATAAATTTTTATAGCAGAGGAAATAGGCCGTTGGCCATGTGGTTTCTTGGCTGTATCAGGGAAGGGGGGGGTCCTCCATTTTTAGAAGGAGAATATGTTAGAGGTGAAAGGGGGGAATGTAATTCGCAAAATTCAGAGAATCTAAAATGAACAGTTTTTGTTGGTCGTTGTTGGGGTTTGGAGGTTGTTTTGGTTTGCTTTGGTTTTTTGATGGGGAGTTAACGACCCCATATACCGACAAGCTTGTGAGTGTGTGCACGCGCGCGTCTATGCGCGCTCCCGAGGATTGTTTAAAAATCATAATGGAGTGTAAGCTCAGATTGAACTGCACCAAACTTGTTCTTATGTGGCTTACATTTACGTATATTTCTTTTGTTCCCCTTCAGTGAACCCTAATTACACCGGAGGGGAGCCCAAGCGGTCCAGAACAGCCTACACAAGGCAGCAAGTCCTAGAACTGGAAAAGGAATTCCATTTTAACAGGTATCTGACGAGGCGTCGTCGGATCGAAATAGCCCACACTCTCTGTCTTTCTGAACGCCAGATCAAGATCTGGTTTCAGAACCGTAGGATGAAATGGAAAAAAGACCACAAACTGCCCAACACGAAGGGCAGGTCTTCTTCCGCCGCCTCGAATCAGCATTTACAGCCGGTGTCCAAGGACCATCACACTGACTTGACGACTTTATAGAGGAGGTGAAATCTCCCCCCCCACCCCCACCCCATCCAATCTCTCCCATCCCTCCCCCCAATTTCATCCTTTGCTTCTGAACTGTGCTGTATGTAGAACTGACATGATCCAAACACAACCTGCATGGAGCAAGCAAAGCCTCCCAGGCTGTCAGCTTGCTTTAAGGTGCTGTGCTGTACAAAGCGGACTCGCTGAGGGTACTTCAGACTTTCTTGGCACAACTAGCACAACCCCCAGACTCTCCAGGCAGGAAGTGGAAAGTTTAGGGAAAATTATAGAGAGTGATATATAATTATATATGTGTGTATGTATGTATATATAATTATATATCGAAGGAGCTACTGAGTCTATAAAAATCTGACAAGTCATTAAACACAAATGGAAATTGCATCTTTTCGGTTTTCAATTTTAAAGTGAAGTTTTGATTCTATGCCAGTATCAGTCTTGATGTTCTGTCTACCCTCATCCACCACTTTATGCAGTTTCGGGCTTATGGAATGTAGGAGAGTTCAGGGCAGAGGGCTTTTATCTGGTTACAGGATTTGTGAACTTTCTGGGTCTTCTATCTTGTGGCTGATTGTGATTTAAAGCCCCTGCTCATCTTCAGAGAAACCCCCAAAGAAATACCTAGGAAAGAAGTGGAAACGGGTTATTTTATTTTCAGATTTTGTTTACATATTTATTTATTTGTGGAGTAGAGGAGCACACACACATTAAAACACGTTAAAGCCAAAAATTCTAAGCAGAAGAGCTGGAGCTCAAGCTCCTTCTATGGAATATCATAGAGAATATGTACGGCTTAGATTTCTCACTTTTCCAGGCATTAGGACTCTCTTCCTCCTCCCCACTACAGTATGGGAGAAATGCCCTAACCTTTTTATAAAGAGAGAGAAAAAACATATCGACCCAAAGTCAATTTCTTTAAAATGTGTTTAGACTGCACAACTGGTTCTTCGCTCTGCTCACAAGCGCTTCTGTGGGATTTTTAAAAAGGGAACAAATGGTCAAGCATTTTCATTGTGGGGAAACCAAACAAAACAACCCCAGTCGTCGGTGCCATTGTAGAGCTCCTCTTACCTTCCAACGCGATTCCCAACGCAGAATTCACCTTGCACACCAGTCTGTTTAGCAAAGTATTGTCTTACCAGAAATCTGGAAAACATATTGGGGTTGGGGTTGGGGGTGGGGGGATGATGTCCAAATAAATAAGCAAGAGGGCAAGCAAATTGAATCAAATGGTCAAGAATAGAAGGAAGTTAGTTGCAGGAGGGGAGAAATTTCTTTTTGCTAAATAGAAGTGAAATTTTATGCCCTAGTCTTGGGTGATCTATTGCACCCTTTTAAAGTTTTCAAGTTGCCTGTCTCACCTTGAGTTCAACAGGAGAATAACATGAAAAATACTCAAACCAAGGGGAGGGGATTCTTTGCCATTTTCTTATCCTTCTCTGACAAGAGAGGTTTGTGGATTTTTAAAATTTTTATTGTGTGTGTGTGTGTGTGTGTGTGTGTGTGTGTGTGTGTGTGTGTTAAAAACTAACTCTTTAAGAGTAAGTAGAAAAATGGAAAGGTTCTTCCAGGGCTCGTTAGTAAACAGGTTTTTCATGGTTTATTTTTTTACCCCCTCCTCCATCTCCAATCCTCTTAATTTCTAAAATACAATCACCAAATAAATTATTTGAGCTATTAGAGAATTAAAAAGGAGGAGAGGTGGAAGAGGGATTAGGGTTAAGAGAAAGAGAGATCACAGAATTGTCTTATTTCTCCAGACATTTTGGAAGGCTCCAAAGATAATCTTTAAGCAGGCTGAAAAGGAGAAAATAGCAGTTTTATACATGTGTTTGCTTCTCAGTATGGTTCATGCCCAAAGCTGAGAGCAGGTATTAATTAATTTGAGCTCTTTCGATGAAATTAGGCTCTTCTCAAGTTTTTTCCAAGACTTGGTCTTTTGTATTAAATCCTGGAGACAACTCTTTGTTCTTCCTTGGGGTGAGCCTGATTCTCAGACTTGCACATGGCAATACTTGAATATCTACATGTCGTGATATTAAAGATGGATATTCCTGCATTATTCGCATCATTGTTTCTATGACAAAAAGCACGGAGTTCATACATAGTAAAGACGTCTTTTTTCTGACGCCTTCACGTTGAGAAGCTGAAAAGGTATTTTACTGAAGTTCGGCTAAATTACAGAAACAGGTTCATCCAGAGGACAAATTTTCTATTCGATTAGCTGTATTTCAGCCGGGAGGACTGACCTCTAAACCCTTAACCTTTTGGACTCTAACTACCCTTCTCTCTCCCTCTCTCTCTTTTTTCTGACATGGAGACCATTTGGATGCGGCATTTGTAAAGATTTTTCCCTAGGCAAATTGGGCATTGCTCTCACTATTCCCTGAAATTCACATCCCTGAATATATTGAAGCTTTTTCATGAAATGTCTATTTTGCATGATGTCCAGCTACAGAGAGCTTCCCCCCACCCCCTCGGAAGTTCAGGTTACTTAGCCCCAGCTTTCGACCAAATGTCACAATTGCTTAACTCAACTCTCCCTTGCTCTGGCTGAGAAAGCACGAAAGTATGTTTTCTTGGAAAAAAGCCAAGACTCCTTCTCTTCCTTAGAGCTAATACTCTGGAAAGTAACTTAATCAAGAAGCAACCCCTTTGTTTATAAGTCTCCACTTTCCTTGTATGGTTCAAGTGATGGGCTTTTGAAATGTTAATATATACTAGATGGATGTGAGGGCAGACCCAACTTTTAAATTCATCTTGGGATCAAGGGTCCATTTGGGCTTGCTGGAAGAGGGACACACTAGGCCAGTGGCCTCAGGAAACCCTCTCTGTGGTTTCAGCCAAAGGGAGCGACAGGAGAGTTTCATTGGGTTCCTGCTGAAAGGGAAGCTCGACAAAAATGAGCTCCATGGCCCATTTGCTATTATTTTTTTCCATTTTGTTCCAGAAAATATGAGCCAGAAGTGTTTGTTTTGTTTATTTTTTTTTAAACTCTGGTGGGGGTGGTTCTGTGACTGAAGGTGGAAGAGGAATGTTTTCTTGAAGAGACTGCTCCTCAGATATCCCACTTTGTAATACTGCAGCCTTTTGTTATGACATCGTCAAGCAACACTGATATCTATCCACATAAGATGCTTTTATAGAATCCACCAATGGTTTTGCTGCCACTGATTAAAGTATTATTTATACTAATTGTTGCCTGTAGTTTTGATGTAATTTGTTCATATATATTTGAAATAATAAAAGGTGTAGAGAAACCTATTCTGTTTGTTGCCTTGACAGAAGCAGTCTTTGTAAGTCTTGAAAAAGCTGCCTCAACATTTGTTTGCTTGCTTGTTTACTTGCTTACTTATTTGCATATTTATTTATTTACTTGTCATTCCCTACAAATGATACAATAATGGGGATAGGGGAGGGAGACTAGATTTACCTTAGTTTTGCTTTTTTAAAAATTTTAGATAGAATACCACAGTACACCCTTATAAAGCCCCTTCTCACCTCCCACCCTGACACCTCTCTTCACTAAACTACTTTTAAGCAATCTAACAAAACACATTGATTGGACTATTGTTACTGAGGAAGAACCTTGGGTTAGAACAAGTCTACCAGGGTACTGTCTATTATTTTCTTTTGGGAACAGTAATTGACAAGCTCATGCTAAAGGACTTGTTTCCAGGTTGGTTTCCTACCTGATTACAGTCAGGAAAGCACTCCTCTCCACCCCTACCTTCCTCTTGAACCTTGGAGCCCCACAGAGCACTGCATTCCGAGGTGGATGGTGAGATCAAACTGTTTGTTAATTGACAACTAGAAGAAAAACTAGGTACTGTCCAACCACCCCCCCGCAAAAAAAACTACACCACTAGCATGGTTGGCTATATTAGTTGCCTTAAGCAGAACATCTTAAACTAAAAATTTTGAGATGCTTAAACTTTTCTGGGACTGCTTAGTCCAGCTCCCAGCCCCTCCTATCTCTCTTGTGATAGCAGTTCCAATAGACAACAAAAAACACGCCTTGCTATAAAAAGTGGTGGGCGCTACTTTTATCGAGGGTATTTTTCATATTTGACTTGTCTTTCCTTGAAGAGTAGCCAAGGCAGGAGTCCAAAAATAGATGGGGTTTGCTCGAGACACGGAATGAGCACAATGCATAAAATAAGACATGTGTGCTTAATATATGGAAGGGCTCGCCAGAGATGCGTGTACATGTGTATTTATAAGTGCACAGACATAAGTTTAAATATTCAGACACATTTTATGATTATACTTTGACCGTCTTCTGTTTAATGGCTCCTCCTGTTACTACCAATACATCAATAAAATTCTGTATATTATATCACCACTAGTCGTTAAGGAAAGAATGGGGAGGAAAAGCAGAGTCAACAGCAAACACCACTCACTGTACAGTACAGTAAGCCAGGACCTTCCCAGCAGAGCCCTTCCACACAGCCTCCAACGGCCATGTTTGTCAGCCCTTTCCCCTGAACTGGGCGATCGTAGGGATCACCAGCAGCCTAGGGAGGGCCATTCATAACGGGGAGAATTTTCAAAGTGCAAGGAAGATGATAAGAATAGATTTCTACAAGTCCCGACCACGTGATTTGCGAAATAATTAATTCAGCACGTCCCTTAAGAAACACGGACTCGTCATTAATCTGCCAAGCAAAGGACTCTATCAGACTTGAAAACTGAAGAGATCCCAAGAATATAATATACAAAGGGAGGGAGCGGACTCTTTCTCTGCACACCTAACCCTCTGTAGCAGGCGAGAAAGAGCAGCTCGGTATGTAAACATTTTACTACTTTTATTTCTTCGGATTTAAATCCTTAATGAACTTAGCTGTCAGGGGGGTTGACAAATAGTTCCCTTGGCTTCCTGATTTGGAACCGTACGACAGTGAGAAGTTGTTAGAGGCTTATATAGTGACCTTTGATTCAGAAAAGCTTTGCACTTATGAAAAATTGCTGAGAGCGGCCAGAGGCTCTGTATGTGTGCATGTGTGTGTACGCGCACGTTTTGCTTGGCGATAGAAGGAGTTGTAAAGAAAATGGCAAGGCTATGGGGTTTGCATGTGTGCTGAAATGGGGCTTAGATTTACTGGTGTAACTGGGAACAATGCTCGCTGTCAGGGCATCTGCTGCCTATTCTTAAACCGGTGAGAAAAGGCCCCGGACCTCTTTTCAAGCGAGGGTCGTAAATTTTTCTTTGCGTCATAATAGAAGGCTATAAAATCGAGTTGAAATTTTACCCAAGGCAGGTTTTAACCAACAGATAATGATTTCCGAGTTCCTTCTCTTCCTTCTCCCCCCGCCCCCCCCCCCCCAAGGCACTGCTGCTTCCCTCACTCAGGCTAAGCATCTTTTTGCTCTTCTGTCTTTTCCTCTCCATTTTCCAGGACGGGGGAAAGAAAATAGAGCGAGCGAAGGAGGAAACATTTTTCTTTTTTTTGTATTGAAGATCTGGCTATCTCTGAGAGACAGAAAGCCCATTTAGGGGAGGAATGAGGGAATAAGAGGGGAGAGGGACTGGCGAAAAAGAAGACACTTGTCCTCTTCATAAATAATTTTAGACAAAAAAAAAATATCAAACCTTTTGGGAGTCAGTGCTGGTTCTCCCTGGGCCCGGTGTTTCACCTCTCCTCGCCCCCTCTATTCATCCCCTCCTTTTCTTAAACCTTTCAAAGGGGGCCTGGGAGAGAAGCACCTTTTCAACCCCAGCAAAACCCAGCTTTTGCTCTGAGAAAGAGAGTTGTCTAGTTAGTGCGTTGGAATTCCGTTTAATTGAGCTTTCACAGGAGTCCTGTTTCAGATACCTCCCTGGGAGTTTTTATGACTTCCGTGGGTTGTTGGTGTTTTTTTTTCTTCTTTTCAAACTTGCATTGGTGGATTTTTTTTTCTCCCTGGCAGAATGGAGACAAAGTTTTCCCCGTTATGAATTATACATTCAAACAATAATACATTAATTCAATTATTCAAACATGACAAATGTTTATGTGTTTTGCTGGTGACTCAGGCACAGATTCGGTCCTTATCGAGAGCTGCTCGGATATTTTTCTCAATGAGGGTTTACTTTCCCCTTTATCTCCCCTCCACACACTCCCTCCTTAACCACCCGACTTTCCTTTTTAGGTCCAGAGGGGGAAACATTGCAAAAGGCCCCGTTGGACTCCAGGTCCCCCCATCCCACCACTCTCCCAAGAACGGGGCTGCTTGGGCATCGGGCTCGGGATATTTTATCAGTTTGACAATTGCCCGGGTTGTTGTGATAAATCATCGTAAGTAATTCCTGAAAGGGTGCGAGGCTGTTGGGGGCCGGGCGAGGACTGTAAATCTTTCCGTTTTATTGCTCTATGAACATATGCTCCGATTGAAGAAGTCTTAGATCCTTTCCTTGAGACAAATTCCCTGCAAAGCCGCCCTCCCTTTCTGACGAGGGACTAACACTTGCTCCCGGTCTGCTCCAGCTCCACTCTACAAAGACTGGGGGTTGGTGAGGGTAAGGAGAAGATGGCTTTGGACCCATCTACAGGGTCCAGAAAGAAAACTCAGGAAGAAAGCTCACTTTGAGGCGAGATTAACCAAGTAAAACAAAAGAAGAGAAGCTGCTGGATGATTTTAAAAAAATTTTTTGTTCTTTTCTCTCCCCCCTGCTTTTGGTAAACTAAGTGCTGGTTTGTTGCCTCTTCTATTTTCATTTAGTAGAAAACTGTTTTTCCTAATTAAAAAAAATATTAAATGGAAGGGAGGAAATTCGTGCGCCTTTTCCACTTTGTCCCATTTATGTATTGTGTATGCATGCTCAAAGTACACACTTACCCCTAGAATAGAGAAATTTTCATTGAAATATAGATATCAGATTTGAAATTCATAAACATTTTGCACGTAAGAGATGAACCGAGGCAGCACATGTGTGTATATCTTTATCTACAATAAATAAATCTAGTGTGTAGTGGATGTGTATGGAATGGATTATAATATATGCCTCATACATGTCTGCGTGTAGGTGATTAGGTGAATAAACACACAGATTCGTGTATGACTGTCAAGGGCTGGCAGAAAATAATACAAACAGAAAGTCTTTTCTTCGTAAGCATTTATATTTCAAAGTAGAGTCCGCCAGACCTTTTTCAGTGGGTGGTTTAAAACCACCCTTTTCCCCCTCCTCCTCCAAAGAGAGAGAGGGAGAGAGCAAATCGTAGGAAGAAAAAACAAACAAACAAGCCAACAAGAACAATCGGCTAACAATTATTTACACGGAATCTATTATCCTTCCATAATTGGACCCCAATCTTTTTATAACTGACTTGCAAAGTCATAGAAAGCAATGTAATTTAGATAAATGTTACAATCTACTTCTAGTTCGGAAGGTAAGGCCATACATTACTGTCAGGCCTCGGGCTGAAGCTCGGGAAGGGACCTGAGGACAGACACCAACCGTTGCCCCTGGCTCTGGGGTCTTCAGCTACCGGCAAACCCGAAACAAAGGAGATGAAGATATTCGGGGAGAGGGCTTGAGAAGTTCAGACTCTCTGTAGATAAACAGTACACATTAGTCACACGCACCCACCCCCGGGGAACGGCTTGTCTTAAGCCCCCACAACACGCTTTTCTTCAGGGCTCTTCAATATCTGCTACTCCAGGAAATCTCTTCTGTACATGAGGAAAATAGGAAAGAAAGAGAGGAAGAAAGAGAAAGAAAAAAGGAAGACTTGGGGAGAGTGTTTCTAAGAGAAACATTTCAATCTAGGCACTCTTGGGGTTGTTGCTGTGTGCAGATTCTTCTCTCTACCCCCACTCCCACCATCTCAGAATCAAGCCTCTCTTCTCTTCTCCCCATCCCACCAGTGGCGGATTAATCATTTATTTGATCAGCAAGGTCTGGCAAAACTGCCATTCAAATTAATTAATACCCTATGTGTTTGTTTTACCCACAAGGAAGAGAGAGGGAGAGAAGCGCCGTAATAAACACAATGCAAGCCATCGGGATGGCTGGGCGTCTGTATCGCAGGCGAGCTGACTTGGGGCAAGCTCTCTAAGGCTCGGCTCTGTTCGGCCTCCTTCGATTTCTCGGCGAAGAGACAGTCTTGCAAACACTGGAACCCACCAGGCCTCTTTGGCCCGAGGGAACTGAGCGGCCAGAGAAAGAAGGCTCTCTCCCTCTACCACAAACTAGCTGGTTCCTGTCCCTCAAAAGGGAGCTGGGGCCATTCGGAAAGTTGCAAGGTGGTTAAGGTGCTCTCCTTTTACTCCTCTCCCCCCACCCCACCCCCACCCCAGGGATTGGAGCCAGGCGGGGTGCTTGCGCGCCCCCCACCTCTTGAGACCCTCCTCCTTCCATCAAGCCCACCCCAGCCCCCCAGCCATGCCCGTGCTCCGGGGATGGACAACGTGAAAGTTTCAGCTTCAATCAGAACAATCTGCTCTCAGGATCACGTGAACAAATATGCTTCGCGTTTTAAGGCAGCGCTTGTATTTTCCGATCGTGAGGGGGTTTCTGGGGCTCGCTCCAAAATCATAGAGGGCCACGTTCTGAAATCAAAACAAACCAAGACTAGGGGACAGAGGAGAGGGGGTGGGGGATAGAGAGGCACCCGAGGCAGCCTCAGCGCCGGAGGGCGGCGTATGGCACTGGGAAAGGGGCTTGAATCCCACATTGAGAACTCCATCCTTCCTGCCTTTATTGGTCGTTGAACCTCAGCCTGGTTCCATTCTATCGGGAATACTGTCTGCATGGGTATATGGAAATATCTGTAAAGCCGCAAGATCAGGTTTAGGACAGTATTGTCTGCAGACAAAGGGTGAAGGATATATTCTCACAACTGCAGGCGCACTTATTGAGACTGAGGAAACCAGGTTTATGATAAATTGAGACTCAGGTAAGCAAATGCATGACAAACAAATGGAAACCTTTGAGCACAGGGCCGCACGCCGCTGCCTTTAGCGAGATACTAAATATGATTTATTTTGTGTAATCTATGATCTTGATTATTGCCAATTTGTTAGCCAGCCCGCATAGACCTATATACATCGAGGACGATGATTAATCGTAATGAGATGCACTTTGTGGGGAAGCTCCCCAGGTTCCCAAAGGTTAGGAGAAGATATTCTCCTCCTTCTTAATCTGGCTGGTGGGGTGGCGAGTTTGGAGGGGAGGAAGTTGAATATAGGGGAGGGATTGGGGGAAGCTGGAGGAAGGGCTTTGGGGGGTCAATCTGTAGTTCTGAGAAGAGGCTGAAAATGAAGTAAATTAAAAAAAAGAAACTTTTTTTTGGCTGTCACTGCCAAAGTAAGATGGAATGGCATATTAATTCCTTGTCTTGGACTGTTGGGCAGGGTGGAAAAAGGTTGATTTATATGTATTTAAAATAAACTCAGTGGCAATATGTAGCCTCTGTGCATTGTTCTTTAAACCTCTCCACATGCATGGATTGGACTTGCCTTTTTCTCAGTTGTTGGGTTAATATTTCTCTTTTTATATGAAAGTGCTAGCGAAGTCTCTTCTCCACCCCTCCCCCAACATGTTCAAGAGCATAAAATAATGTAAACCAAGAAGTCCTTTTTAAAATGGACCCTAATCTTTTCTTTCAGCAATTTCAATAGTGGCTACCATCTTCACAGAGGTTTTATGTGATTCGGGGTTTCTCCCTCCTCTTCCCATTTCACTGTTTTCGAAAAGTAACTAGACTAAATACAAAATCATACATTTCTTTTCACCACCACCCTACCCTTTGTCTACTTGAAGACTATTAGGCTATTCCTTTGGTTTCCAGCTTCAGACAATACCCTGAGATCATCTTGGGGACTTCTCCTCTGGAGTCTTCCCTGTGGGTCGAGAGTAGGTAGGACCCACTTTGATTGAGAAGGCGACTTAGGATCCAATTATAGGAGGGAGCTTATCTTTCTTCCCTTCGGATTGAAAGTGTTTCCAGCAAAAACAGAGGAGGTGACTCGGACCCCACTGGCCCGGACTCCAAGGGGTGAAAGAGCTGTTCAGGTGATACCCTTGTAGGTGCATTCCCTCCAGCCCTTTGGAGCAATCAGAGGAGACAACAAAGTTGTTTTGAAAATTGCATGTGCCTGGCTCGATCAGAACTTAAAGGCGCTGGACATTTTTCTTAGCTCTATGCCTTGGAGCTGTGAGGCTGCCAAGTTAGTCAGCTGAATCCAATTACCGCCACCAGCATTTCATTTGGCCCCATAGAAGCAGTCACTTATAACTTCACCGAAAATTTCAATAGTGTCAGGATCGGGTCTATGCCTGAGTAATCCTAAAGATTTTCTCGGGGAGGGTGGGATTGAGATGAGGAGGCGGTATAGGGGCTGGGGACGGGGATGGGAGTTGTCTCCTGGCAACTTGGGTTCGGGCTTCCCTGTCTTGTTCTTGGAAAGGATGCTACAGTCGGATGGCCCAGAGCCAATGCTGGGAGTATCTGATCTTTTGAGATCACCAAGTTGGGATCTTCTTCATTGGTGGATGGGCTAGAAGAGAGATAGTGGGGAGATGGGGGTTCGGGTGCTGGGTGCCTGAAGTCTAGACTTCGGCCAACTTTGTCTAGCCTTATCCTTCACCTTCTCTCAGACTAAACTAGATCAGCTTCTACTTCGGAGAGCCCAAAGGTGGGCCATGGGAAATCCCATGTAGATAACTAATTAAATACAAAATGAAAACTTACCCAGTTTATCAACTGCTGATTTTAAGAGAAAAAAATGAAAATGAAAGAAGAATTTGAGTTTTGTTTTGTTTTAGAGGGGGGAGATGTGAGTAATGTGCTGGGATCTCCTGTGGCCAGCAAGGATTGAGGAGAGAGTTTGACGGCCTTTCAGCTTTCAATGTCTTCCTCTGGAAAGGCTCCAATTCTCAATGAATCCAATTTCCCAAAAAGAAAAAAAAAAAGAAAAGAAAGGAAATGAAAGAGAGAAAAAGCAAAAATAACGAAGAACTTAAGTTTGATATCCGCCCACGTGAATGTATTCTGTAAGATGTTATTGGAACAGGCCCAGGACCAAGGACCTGGGGAAGGTTGGTGCCTTAGACACCCAGCTCCCTTTTCTCTTCCAAATTCTCGTTTGTTCTTCCTGTGACCAGCCCCAAGTCAAATTATTTGGCAAAGGGGGACAGGCTGCAGCCTACTGGCACTGGCTAGGGAGCAGAGGAATTAGTGGCAAAATTGGGAGCCCCGTGGTGTTGGGATCTCTTGGAGGCGCTTCCGTTGGGTGTTCATTAAGGGGTGAGTTATTGCTATGAGAGCCAAAGGTCATTTCAAAGGCTTACAGTTGTGAGATCTTGTCTTTATAATGGCCAGGATGCTTTTTGTGGGTTTTTTATCCCTTGCATGGTTAATGTTTTCAAAGTACTGAGTCAACAAATTACAGAAGCGAGAACTAGAGGGGGGATTTTTTAACCCTCCTTTCACCTTGTTTTATCAGATTCCCTTCACCCCCTCAAGCTCCAGGTTTCAGTGGGCGGTAGTGTCGGGGTGGTCTGCTTGCACAGTTCATGTGTTTGTGAGCAATTCTCATTTCTTACGGTATTTCCCGCCAAACTAAAGCCCAGGATTTGAGTGGATGTGGGCAAGAGAGCTGGGGCTTTGTTTATTATGATAGACCTAAGATAGCCACCTCTATACATCATGTAAGAGTCCCCGGGTAATGGCGTCTGGGATCTTGCTAGTAAACTTCCATTCTTTTTTCTCTCTGCCTCCTCAGGAGAGTGATGGGGGCACTGGAGAGCTCAGCAGTTGTTTTATCTTTTGGCTCAGGATAGGTGTCGGTCACTTTCCATCCCTATCCCCTATCCCATCCAGTTATGAGTCTCCATTTCTGCCCATTCCCCACCTCAAAGTTCCCTTCCAAGTGCATCTATTCTCTAACATTTCTACTTCCAGAGGTTAGCATACATTCACAGAGCTCCTTTCTTCACCTGGGACTACGTTAGCCCTAGGCCTCTGGAAGTTAGGCATCTATTCCAGCAGTCTGGCTTTGGGGGAGGGGAATGGGAAGAAGAAAGAGGGTGCCGTTTTTTTCCTCTGTACCTCTGATTTGGCAAGGTGATGGAAAGTCAGGATTTTTGTTCCCAAAACTTCCACATTTCTTTCTTTTATGCCCCAAACTTTAATTGTTTGAACAAATCTACAAGGCCTTGGTAAAAATTTGCCCTTCAGTCCTTCCCTCCAGTCAAGGTACTCTGTGGGAAAGGATTTAGTTTTACCCATCATCAAACCAAAAAAATTCTCCTCTCCATCCGCTGAAAGCTATCCTTCTGAATTAGGGCTAGAACGGTGTAAACGACATACATTGATTATGAAGCTCTTTAAGGGGGAGAAAACGTTCTCGAGACATTTATGTATAAGTACTCAAAAGAGACGGCTTCAGCTGAGAGTTTTCCATTCTGTTCCAGATCCTCCTTCGCGGATTATCAAGAGACACCTGAAGACCCTACAAAAAGAATTAAAGACAAAATTCAAGGGAAAAAAACGTAATTGTGGTGAGTGTTTTCTTTAATTCCACATATTTTCCACCTACCCTGTCACTCAGGGATGTAACACCAGAATTCTTACATCAAGGACCTAAAACAAAAGACAAACTTTGGAGTTTATAATCTCTGTGTGAACTGCGGCATTCCATGATAACCAATAACCAATTTTAAAATTTATTGCTACTTAATGGGGTTAGTCCTAGTGCCTTAAATGCACTGTGTGTTATGGTATTGAGTTATATGATAGAAATAAGAGTGATTTAAAGGCCGCTAGCCCAGGAATTTCCATTGCTTATAGCCGCCACAGGGTAGAGTGGGGAAAAGAACATAAGAACATCTGAAAATGCTGCCTTATAAAACAATTAACCTTTACGAATAGAAATCGCTAGGAGAAAAATTGAAGACCTGGAAATGGTCGGTAACTCTAAAGGGGTGGGGGGGGGGAAGTAGCCTGAACCACACACCCGGTTCATGGAACATATATATGTATGTATGTGTGTATACACATATGTATGTATGTATATGTTCAATAAAATAAATATGCATGGTAGACTTCCTAATCCTTGTTTATCAAAAGCAGAGGGTAAGCAGCCTATGGTCTGCAGATTCTTTAAAGAGAAACAGAAGGAACCAATATGCCACCCCCACTTCTCTCTAGACCTACATGAAATTTATAACAAGAACGTAATTTACTAACAATGGCGGCTCTTGTCAAATCCCATCGATTGTCTCCCCCCTCCTCTACATCCTAGGCCCCCTTCCAACTGCACCACAAATAAAAATCCGCGTCTTGGAGTTCCTCTGTGTGGGGCGGGGATCAGGGATAGAGTAGTATCCGTTAGTTGCCCCGAGTCTTTCCCGTTCCAAAGTGCCCTGTAGAAAAAAAGTGCTCTTCTTTCTTGGAGAGAAATAAAGGCTCAACAACAGCCCCTGGGCCCTGGGAGGATGAAGTCTGAGTCCTGGCGAAGGAGAGCTAAGGGGGACCAAGCGGGTCACTTTATATAGCTCTCCCCTTCCTGTTGGCCAAGCTGGGAAAAGTGCGGCGTCGGGAATTCTTTTGCTGGTCTCCCTCCTACGCGGAGGCTGTTTTACACTTCTGAAAAGTGCGAGAGAGCTTGGGAAGTGTTTTCCTTTTCATTCCTTACTGAAGCGTTTACTGCCCGTCGTACTAGCAGTCATAAATTTTGTTACAAGGCGCAATGACAGGTGCATTGATATGCACCGCCAGAGCTCCGGCTGCTTAATAACCCCATCCACTGGCCGCTCTGACTGCCTTTTATTTATTCGGTATCATATTAGGTATTGATCCCCAACAGAATTAAGTGTAGTGAGCAAGTATTAGTACCGAGCTGCTTCATATGAATATGTTTGGACGTCGGATCGAACGCAATTGGGAGGCCGGGAACTTGTCAAGAGAGAAGTTTGTTGTATTCTTGCACGTGGGTGCGTGGGGGTGGGTGGGTGACCGTTTGGCGCCACATTTCTGCCTCCTCCCTTGTCTTCTGTCTGATTTCCCAAAGGCTTAGAGTTACTGAGTAGGCAGGCGCTTCCCTGGGAACAGGGAGAAAGGACACGCGGCCCATTTCTGATTTGGAGGACTTTGCTTAGGACTGGGTAGCCTGCAGTCAGATACTGGACTGATGGGTCACCCTGGCTTTATTGGCTGTAACATATGGCAAAGGTTCATTCGACTTTAGCCTCCTACCCTTTTTCCAGGGTCGTGCTCCTGGGCCGGGCCTGCAGCCTAATTGCAGAAACCCAGTTTTTCTGTGCCTCTCCCATATATGGTCTCACCCCAGGCATTTTTGTGCTGAGCCCAAATGTACTAAGGTACCAAAGGGTGAAAAAAAAAAAAACTTGAAGGGGGGGAGATCCAAAAGATGAGCCCCTGAACAGTTGACCATTGTCCAAGTGATTTATGACCCATTCCTCCTTTTTAGGTTCAAGCAGAGTTCACAAGGAGTAGGGATTTCTGAAAAGAAATAGAGTTAAAAAAAAAAACAATTCCACAGCAATATTCTCATTTTCTTATTTTTAAAGAGGTAGGTTTTTGGCAGCACTGTATTTTATCTGATATTTACAAGTCCTACACAATAAAAAGTAGTGGCCTAGTGCACACTGCTAGTGAAAATTGTACAATTGGCAGATACTTATTGAATTGCTCACAAAATTCAAGACAATGGAAACCAAGGCACTTAACTTTGAATTTTTGTGTTCTTCCCATTCATTACCAGTTCTATACTTTTTACGCCCCTACACATAACACTCCTTTAGAAATACTTTATGGATGTTTAATATCACACAGTCTGTGAGTGTATAATAGTACACATTCTGTGAGTGTATAATAGTACAGATAGACAGATATTACATATGCTTTCCCCTTAAGGCATGAGATGTTCTTAAGCAGCTACTTTAATTTGACTGCTGTTCTTATAGCATAAGTCTGAAGATAAATTATTTCTGAACCTTGTAAAAGTAAAGGAGATTTTTATTTATTTATTCGTTTATTTGCTACAGCAGTTGTCTAGATGAAATGGCTGCATGAAAAGTTTGAAGTGATCTTGAGTTTCGGGTGATCAGAATCTGAGTCATTAATCTTTAGATGTATAAAGTGCCTAGATTCTAAATAATGGAAAGAAGGGTGTTAGGAAAATCTAAAGTTCAGCCAAGGCCTCCTCAAACCTAGCATTTGACTGCCAGTTTAGCTATGAGTTATATAACCTTGTATTGGTCATATGATTAAAAAAATTAGCTGTCATTGTGCTATTTAATTTTCAGAGCAAGATGTAAAAAGAAATGTGAAGATAAAGATTCAACTGTTTTAGATACATATAGGTAACTGCTACTTATCATGAGAAAACTGGAATGTGTTTATCTGCATAAATGTCAAGACAGTATTGAGAGTGAAAATTTAGACACAAAAAGCATTGTTTTCTTCATATCATCTTCATAGCAACCAACTAGCCTGCAAAAAGCTCTTACTAGCCTGTCTTCCATCAAGATGGAGAATAACTCTATTCATGATGTGTATCAAAATCAAATTTTAATAACTCCAAATTTAGAGTTCAATAAAGATTTTTTTAAAATTGCCAGATTGGTGTTAGGTTTGTAAAGCAGTGAATTAGCAAAGAAATAAGCAAACTGAGGAAGTTTTTGGTGCTAATAAATGCTTTAAGCATGCTAAGTAATGCAATTTATGTAAGTAATTCAGATTATCTTAATTGTCCAGATGGAAGCTTAGGGAATGTCTCAAAGAGAGGAGACTCAAAGATTTAAACTGAAGAAATTGATCATGAATTCAGGCAAGGAAGCTGACCTATGTATTTTCTTTATCATACAAACAAAAGTTTTGGAACACTATTAGTTATACTTTAACTTCTTAGGAATCTTTCTGAAGGAGTAGAAGATGAGAAGAGAAACCCCTATCAAGAGTCAGGAGTTACAATAGGGGTGGAATTTTCCTTGGGGGAGGGGATGGAGGAGGATTCTAATTCTTGTTCAATCCATCATGTCATGGGTGACTCTCTTGTTGAAGACAGAGACAGAGAGCAACAGTAACAGAGAGAAAGAGACCAGGAGGGAGGGAAAGAGACAGAGACACACAGAGAGAGACTATATCAGAGTGAAGGTGAATAATCACAGTCCCTTATAGACTAGATCTAGGATAAAATTATCACCAAAAAACGTTAAAAACCATCTCCTACTTATCTATGCTTACTCATACCACTAATTTTAAAATCGCAATCTCCCCCATCCGTCACCATAGAATCTCCATTTCTAAATATAAAGAGAGGATATCTTGGAAAATAGAGAATTCTTTTGGGGGGTGGGTGGAAAATGATTAGATGTAATCCTGAGAACATCTTAGGAGTCCTAAAAGACTTTATTTTTCTTCCTTACTTACCTGAGAGGCCTCATTTTGTCAGCTTTATGTGACTCCATGTGACTCCACGAATGACCTAGACTCAGAAATAACTTTCCTTAGGAAATCTTGTCATTCTAAAGATCTCATAGGGTCTTCTCTTTCTTCATCTAATAGTAGAAGTAATTTCAATGGAAACTCCACCTTTATTTTTCTTCATGAATTAAGAAATACACAATTGATGTGTTGGAGGAAAGATAAAACATCTCTGAAGGAAAGTCCCTTCCAGACAAAGAGATAGGCGAAAGATAGAGACAGAGTGAATAGTGCATGTCTTGTTCAAGAAAAGTTTCTTCTTTTTCTTACAAGAGTTTAGACAAACTGAATTCTACAAGACCCTCAATACAGCATTTCTTTCCCATTCCCCTGCCTTTCACAAGTAGGTATAAGTAGGACTCAATTTGGGGTGGAGAAGCGGGTGGTATCTGGTGTATACTGACTTACCTTGCCAATGACAGTCCCATTGGGCTCTCTTGTCTTTCTTCCCAGCAGGTTGCCCCCTGGGCTGGGGCTGAACCATAGATCATCAAGAAGCCCGGAGGAACTGGAGGTGGAGGTGAAGGAGACCGTGGCAGTCAATGTTATTTGAGCTGGGTCATCAGGCCCCAGAAATCCCGGAGTGCACGATGCAGAAGACTGCCTACTATGAGAACACGGGTCTCTTTGGGGGTTATGGCTACAGCAAGGCTACTGACACTTATGGCTATGGGTCCACTCATCAACCTTACCCACCCCCTGCTGCCCCTGCAGCCCTGGATGCTGATTACACAGGTTCTGCTTGCTCCATCCAGGGCTCAGCCCCAATCCGTGGCCCAGCTCACAAAAGTGGGGAGCTCAATGGTAGCTGTATGCGTCCAGGAGGTGGGAGTGGGCAGACTGGTGGGGGTGGCAGTCAACCCCCTGGCTTGAACACAGATCAGCAGCCACCACCACCACCTCCCCCACCACCCACACTGCCCCCATCCTCACCTACAAATCCTGGTGGTGCTACCCCAGCCAAGAAGGCCAAGGGTGGCCCCAATGCCTCAGGTTCTTCCTCTGCTACTATCAGCAAACAGATCTTCCCCTGGATGAAGGAATCCCGGCAGAACTCCAAGCAGAAGAGCAATTGTACCACTTCAGGTAGCCACCTATTTGTTCTTTCTCTCTGTGGTCCCTTGACCTATCCCATCTAAGGACATTTTATCCCACCTAGACTCATAGAGTTAGAGAGGACCACCTTAAACATCATATAGTCCCATTGGACTCCCATGAAATTCAGAAACCCTCTCTCCAACATGTTTGACAAGTATACTTCTTTCACTTATAGCCTCTGTTCAAGCACGTCAAACCTGGAGTTCATTATTTTTAAGTCCATTCTATTGTTGAGCAGCTCTAATTGCAATGAAGAAGGGTCTTCTTTACATTGGGCAGAAACCTACTTCTATGATTTCCAGTCATTATTCTTAACTCCTGCCTCCAGAGCAATAGCAAATCTTTGTTCGTTCAAATATTTGACTTGGATTGAATGAAACAAACATTTATTAGTTGAGGCCCTGTCTACATATGTGATGAAATGATGAAATGATGCCTATTTAATTATTTGATTGAATCTCATCCCATTGCCCAAGTGCATGGTCCCCATATCAGCCCAAACCCCTTCAACCTTGTCAAATAGGCCAAAAACTACTCAACACCATTGAATCATTGGTTTTCTTGGATCATAGAGAAAGAATAGCATGAGCTTCAGCCATAGATAACCCTGGGACTCCTTCACTCAAGGAAGAGTCATGAGAGAAATAGAACTGAGGGAAAGGGCCCCTAGTTAAAGTCAATCCAACAAATATTTCCTGTGTATTTCATTAAAGGTACTATAAGAGATATGAAAATGTACGAGTCACAGTCAAGAGATGACAGTCTAGTGATGAAGGGTAAAGGAAAGATGTAATTTTTTAAGAAAAAGGAGCAAGTCAGGGTATTCCTATTTTGATCTGTGTTCAACTCACTGGGCTTCTGTGATGTTCTGTCTTCTTTAATTTGATTTGCAAATAGCAGGTGAACTTAGTTTTCTGGACCAAGGCATTAGGGAAGTCAATAAATTTGACTTGGTATCAGATTTCTAGCTTTATTGTTGCTCTCACTCTCTCCTCCGTAAGCTAGGTTAACCAACTTGAGAAAGCGTTCAAGAAGCACCCAATTATCCATTGGTCCTCTTTCTTGTCAAGAAGAAGGGTGATCTCTGGGCATCTTTGTGAATGTGTCTACTGATACCCTCATTCCTTTCCTTCCTTTAGTATGTACCTTCACCAGTGGGAATTTTGAGTGAGTGCTCCCAGAGGAACTACATCATTTAAACTGCCATCCTCACCCCCATCCAGAAGAAAATGGGCCTCCCTAAAGACCATGCATAGCTTTCCCAATTTTCTATTCTCTGGGTGGAGTTTCTACTGAATCTGCAGATCGGTTGCAGTTTGGAACCTAGTTAACTCCCCAGAGCCTAAAACTTTCTTTACTCAAGATAGCCTCACCTCACAGCACTTGTGAGCACAACAATATTCAACACTCCCAAGGCTGGTTTGAGCCTTGAGCCTTGCCAAGGAAGAGCTTGAGTTGAGAGGGATAAGAAGGGGCTGGCAGTATGAAGTTTCAGTTCTTTCTATTCCGAATAGATGTTCTATTCCGAACATCTGGACATACGACTGTATCAGGGTAATGCCCTAGGTTTCAAACTGTATTTGGAAATGGTACTTTCAGGGAATAGGAGAATGGTGAGAGACTAAAGGCGTATTCTCAATGGTTAGAGGCTTGTGTGGTCCTTCTTCTAACCTTAGCCTCTCTTTCTAGCCCAGGGAATGGTGACTGTGGGGAGAAGGAGTGGGAGGAGGTGAAAGGGGAAGACAGGACTCTCCTCTTACCCGCAGGTGCCTCAGTACCTCAAACTCTTCATGTGAGGCTGACCCTGGCCCCATTTTTTTCTTTATTTCTCTCCCTTTCTTCCTCAACTCAGGTGAGAGCTGTGAGGACAAGAGCCCTCCCGGCCCGGCATCCAAACGGGTTCGTACAGCTTACACAAGTGCGCAGCTGGTGGAGTTGGAGAAGGAATTTCATTTCAACCGCTACTTGTGCCGCCCACGCCGGGTGGAGATGGCCAACCTGCTCAACCTCACCGAGCGCCAGATCAAGATCTGGTTCCAGAACCGACGGATGAAATACAAGAAGGACCAGAAGGCAAAGGGCATCATGCACTCGCCTGTGGGTCAGTCTCCCGAGCGCAGTCCTCCACTGAGCGGGGCTAACCACGTGGGCTACTCAGGCCAGCTCCCCCCAGTGCCGGGGCTGGGCTACGACGCTCCCTCACCCCCATCTTTCGCCAAGTCCCAGCAGAACATGTACGGCCTGGCAGCCTACACGGCGCCGCTGAGCAGTTGTCTACCACAACAGAAGCGATACCCAGGACCCGAGTACGAGCACCACCCCATGCAGAGCAACGGGAGTTTTGCCAACGCCAACCTGCAGGGCAGCCCGGTCTACGTCGGTGGGAACTTTGTCGATTCCATGCCGGCATCGGGTCCAGTCTTCAACCTGGGTCACCTCTCCCACCCCTCGTCGGCCAGCGTGGACTACAGCTGCGCCGCCCAGATCCCGGGCAACCACCATCACGGACCGTGTGACCCCCACCCCACCTACACAGATCTCACGTCTCACCATACGTCTCAGGGAAGGATTCAAGAAGCCCCCAAACTGACGCATCTGTAGTGGGCTTAGGCCCTGACGGAGGGCGCTGCAGCGGCGGACTCACGTTTGAATTACCTCACTTTGGTTTGGGTTTGTTGTTTTTCTTTTTAAAGCATTTTCGTTTGTTTGTGTGCCTGTTTTCCCCTCTTCCTCCCCCCACCCCCCACACCCCCACTCCCTTAACGTTCCCTGGTCCCTGTACCTCAAAGGGCCCACAATCTAGCTGTGGATGGGTTTCCCTTTCCCTAACCGCTCCTCCTTTGGGGTAACTCTCCATAAATCAGCTAAAAGGATCCTCTGTGAGCATGACAGTGCAATATACTGCAAATCAAGGGACTAATAATCTGGTAATGATGTACTGGAAGGTAAGTCTTAGATCAATTAGAATTAGCAGCGCGTCATGCTGAGGGGTTGTAGACCAAGTGTGAGCAATGGGATCTTGCCTGCATCGAAGCTTATTTCAGAGACGTTAATTTATATGATTCCTCAGTAATGTAAGGACTGCATAGGAGTAAATGATATGTATTTATTATTTTAAGCGAGTCATTTTGTATCACGGATTATTTATCCTCGTCTTAATGTATTTATGTGTATATTTGTAGAATTTATTCAGCGTATCTTCGGGAGATCGATTCAGGTCCGCGGTGGCTATGTTTCACCTATTTAGTCTACTTGGTCTGAACCTAGTTGAGAGAGTAGTTTTGGACAATTGTAACAGTGGCTGGTGTTTGTAGTTTATGTGAGGCTTAATTAAGACCGCAAATTGTAATTCATTAATAGAGTGGCACAGAACCGTGGCATTTCGAAAAGGCGGTTTTGCGTTTTCTGAACACACACAGCACACAACACACACGGATTATTAATTTCAACTTGTCTGGTACCATTTGAACAAATACTTAGAATAAAAAAAAATACGTTTCTCAATTAGAAGTGTATCTGTTTTGATAATGCAGCCTTGCGAGCAGATCACGCTGCCATTTTCTTCCTGATAAACTAGGACACAAAGCCCATCTGAGGCTGACGAATGCTTGCGGATGGGAACCCAGAGCCCCAACTCTTTCTGGGGCCTACTTTCCGACATTCCAGCTACATGAATCTAGAGGAGGAAAACCCTAGATGGCAGGAATTAGAAGCCGTTTTAATAGTGATGATTTCATTAGAGGTTTCCGGCAGGACTCACAATGCTGCTGCCTCTCTCCTTTGTTGTTTCTACTGTCGTCTTTCTACTAGGCAGGAATCGATTTTTTTGTAGACTTCATTTCAATTTGGGAGGCTCAAGCTTACTTTGTGCATTAAGTAATAATATATTTAAAAAAGGAACTTTGAAAGAAAATTGACAATCAAAGAAAAGACACAAGGCACAGGAAAAACAAAAAACAAAACAAACCACAACCCACCACCCACAAATCCTGTGGAAATGTGCTCAGAAGCTTTTACTTAGATAATGCTGTTCACGATTCACCTTGTTCTCTTTTGTAGTAGCCAGTGGTTCATTTCCAGGGAAAATAAACTTTGACTCGTAATGTAAAATAATAAAAGTTTTACTAATGGAACCGAAAACCATAAACACCTCGTTTACGTCCCCGTCCCCTCCCCCCCCCCCCACACATAGGACACCATAGTATTTTGGGTTTGCGAACATTTTGTAAATATCATTGAGTATCATTGGCTGGGCCCATTATAATTGACATCATCTTTTCTGAGGGGAGTTCTTTGAAAACGCCTCCAGATAAGGGTCAATTCTTTAGTATTTCCAGCGAAGTCTTCCGACTCGTCTCTCTCTATTGGGTCTGACAACTCCTGCAGCTCCTATCTCCAGCCCCTGGTGACAAGAGGCGAAATGCTTGTTGTGTGGAAATATTTTAACTCCTCATCCTCTGGTCGAACAGCAACCGTTTCTCTTTTGATGTTTGTATTTCTCTGAATAATAATGACTCCAAATAATATTTAGTTACGTGCTTTGTGCTGTTTTGAAAATGGCATGTTAGGTTGGAGAAAACAAAAGCACCTTCATTTCATTTGATCCAAGCAGGATTATATATTTCAATATTCATGTTATAGATGTGTAAAAACAAACCCACAGAATAAACAGCTTCAAAATAAGGTATATTTTATCCACTTGAAGGTTTAAAATTGTTTTCTATGGCAATTTGCAACAATAGGCAGAATCTATGATTATCTAGAATGAAATAATTTTTTAAAGCTATTAGGGAATCTCAGAAATAGCACATTCCCTACACTAACCTTTCTGGGCTGACTAAATATTAAATAGATGAATTGTCAGGTTGTTTAGACTTCAACTATTTCCTCCATCTCCTCTTCCTCATATGAGTAATAATAAAAATACATAATGCATCATTGCTACAGGCATTCTCTAGAGTGGTATGTGACCACATGAGTATCTGCTGAGTCTGCTGGTATCTGCAAAGACCCAAATGTTGTCTTCAGCTTAGTGTTTCATGGATTAGATTTTAAATGGTGTCTGCCCTGGCTGACATCATTGCTTCCTCTTGCATTCAGGCTCTAGGCAAATACATGTTTATTAACCAGTTCTATTTTCCCTTCTACCCTGGTTATTGGAAATTACACTGAAGAAAGCAGATTTCAGTTTTGGAGCCTGTAGTACTGGTTAGCCTGCCCTGATCTCCAGCTAGGTATTGAAGATTGGAATTCTCATCCCCTTCCCCTCCAATACCACCCTACCCTCCCATCTCCAACCCCACCTTTGCATTTCAGAGGGCCAACAAAGCTTGCAAATTTCTCAGTTCCCGGTTCCTGTCATTGGTGTGAAGGATCATGTGATAAGTAAATTCGGTTTCTTCTCGCCTTCTCTCACCGTATAGGGCGGGGGCAGTGATGGTGGGAGAGAGAAGTAGGGGAGTGGTTGAGAATTAATAAAAGGAATGTATCCCAAGCAGCGATGTTACCATTTGTGCCACATGAAAGAAGGGAAGGGGGGGGGGGCGAGGGAGGGCAGGGACAGAGACAGAGATAGCGAAAGAGACAGACTGAGACAGAATTGCAAACACATATGAGCAGTAACTTTGGAATATAGTAACCTGCCTTATAGGCTCTCCACATATCCATTTAAAATTTTATAAATTATAAACTACCCGCTTTGGCCTCTATCATAAATTCAGCTCTTTCAGAACTTGCAATTAATGCCATGAACCATCAGAGCCTAAGCAAAACAAAATGCCCTTCTTAACTGCAAGAGTTTGCAAACCTTTATCTATTTCGAAGCGTCACCTCCCGAGGTTTGATCCCCGTCTCCGGCGTGCCTTCTTCCTTCCCCCCATCCCAGACTTCCCCCATTATCCAACCCCCGCTCGGAGCATCAGTTTACAGTCTAAGTCGAGAAGGTCACAATAGCAGCTCTATCTGAAGGGGCGCAAAGCCGCCTCTTCGGTTGCCAGTCTGGAGGCTGAGGTGGTGGGGGAGGGGAAGGAGAAGCGGAAGAATCCCAGGGATCGAGGAATGGGTCTAGGTCTGGAGGCCAGACTGCCTAGTAACCCTTCTTTGTTGTATTAATGACTCGGCCAGGAAATACTGGGAGAAGAAATCGGTTCCCCTAGTTCCAAAGCATACATTCTTGGGCTAGGCTCTGTCCATTGTTGCTAAAGAAACACAAAGCAGTTGAAGTCCCCCATCTCGTGCTCAGGCCAGTGTGTGTGTGTGTGTGTATGGGCCCGCAACCTCGAGCACGAGTAGGGATGGAATCAGTAAAAGAGGTGCTGGATCGAAATCCAGAGACTCAACCTGAGATCCCATGATCTCCCTTCCCAAGTTGACTAGGTCTTGGAATTGGGGCGGGGGGGGGGGAGGAGGGGGAAGGGAGGGGTTGGAGGAGGAACTGCTGGGGATACGGGGACGTGAAGCCAGTGTCTTTGTGTTGACTGGTTTCTAATGGGTCTCCGCTGTGGGAACCAGACAAAGGGAAAGGGGATTACAGGAGAGGGGATTGGGACCTCACCCTAGGCTCTGGTCTTTGGGAGGTCCTACAAGTTTCCCTGATAGGAGAAACCGGGTCTCCAGGTCCCAAAAACTCCCTTCTCCAACCTCTACCCTCTTCTTTCTCGAAGGGATACGTAGAAGAACTATATCTCTGAGCAGTTTCAAAGACTAGGTGTGAGGGAAACTACTATGGGCTTCTGTGGGAGAGATGGGGCCGTGGGAACCCTAGGGACACTGGGGCTGGAGAAGGAAGCAAGCCAGGTGTGACAGTTCTTGCTGAGACCAGGCAAAGAAGAGGGCGGGTGGTAAGGACTTGTGCACCCGCCTTGGGGAATCCAACACAATGTGAATAGGCGCCAGCCTAGTCACCATTTTACAGCCCACTAATGTAGAGGAATGGGAAAGGAACGAAAAAAAAGAAAGGGCCAAAGTTGTCACAACAGTCAAGGGAACCGAGACCCTGCAGCTCTTTATGCCTAACTATACATTAGATTTTGGTGTGGGTATGCAAGTTTGGTGGTTGGTGCCAGTTAAGAAGCCTGGGGAAGGGAGGCTAGACAAGAATGGCTGATTTTCAGACCCTGATCTCATTCAGAGATCTAAAAGGGAAAAATCCATCTCTGGCAGATTCATTAAGTCAACCATCTATTTGTACTAAGAGAAACTTCAGAAGGAAGGAAGGGAGGGGAAAGCAGAAAGGAAAGAGAGAAGAGGGGAAGATGGAGGGAAGAGGGGAAGGGAGAGACAGAGACAGAGAAAGAGAGAAAGCTGTTTCCTTTCCTCCTAGCCTTGTACCCTATCAGAGACACATCAGCTGAATTGGTTTCTGAAGCCTAGAGGCTGCTAACCTTGCTAAACAAGATTTTTCGAATTTCTATCTGTAAGAGATATTAAGAGATAGTGATTACCCATTTCTTGTTTTCTCCTCCCCTCAGTCTGCAGCCTTATGGTCCTTGAGAAGAAGTGTACTGGGACAGGCAGTTAGTGAGTTCAGGCTCTCCATCTGTTGGGGTTTTTCATAAAAGGTAGCGGTCAGGGGAGCCACAGATGGAAGTTACCTGCATCATAATATGAACCATTCCTGTGTCTGACATTGATGAGAGAAACATTTCACCCTCTACTCCCAATACTACATATAGCTTAGGCTTGTTTTGTGGAATCAAGGGGCCTATTTTTATTTTACCATGAAAAGGGGGTGGTTGTAAAATCTCCTTGGGCCCTTTATAGGCCAGTAGTCATCTTCAACAGGAAATGATCAGTTTCCTTTAAATCATTCTTTTTTAAAACTGCAAGAACAGAATAAAAAGACATTGAAGGTAATGTAACCAAACAGGCTGACAGCATAACCATCTCAGAGAGGACAAGGGAATTTATGGTGATTGCTCACCATGGATACAGGGATGGCATAGTGATTCAAGGGAGCTTATTCATCCCAAAGACACAGGAGAGACATTAGGGAATTGGAACTAAATTTATTCCTCTGAGACCCTGTATTCTTATTATTGGTTCATTTATTAGTGATCCTTTTTAAGCAAACCTTAATGAGAAGTTTAAGAATGTGATTCCTCAGTTGAGACTTGGTGGGTGAATGGGTAGAATAAATGGAGAACAAAGGTGGTTAGCGGTCATAATAATAAGGCAGGATGGGATACTTGCCAGAAAGTCAGGAAAATCTAAGTTCAAGGTCTACCTTTAATACATACTTGCCCTTGAATTAAATGATCCAGTATAGTCCCTTGACCTCTCAATGCTCCCAGTCAACCTCTGAGTCTACATGAGTAGCTGCATTGGTTTTCCCACTGGGAATGTCCTCTATACCATGACTTTACAGGGCCAGACCAGTTATAACAAGTAAAGCAACACAACTCAGATTTATATATAGTTTTCTTTCCAAAACATTCTGAATCAGGTAAGTAAAGAATTATCATCCTCATTTTACAGATGAGGAAACATACACTTAGAGAGGTTAGGTCACACAACTAATTATGGAAATATTTAAGAATTGGGAGCTAGGGCTCCTGATTTTAAGTGCGGTGTCTTTTTTTTGGTCTATGTCATGCTAGCAGCATCTTTCCCCCTTCTCAAGCCCTTCCTCTTTGAACCCCAAAGTAACAGTGCTTATCAAGATCAAATATTTAGATGAATCATTTGGACTTGAGCCTGGTGTCAGTTAAGATGGCAACCCCTGTCTAACCAATACCTACCTATATCTTTCCAATGTAGAAAAATACTTGAGACTGGTATTGCAGTTCACTGTCTGAGGGCTGGTGAAATAGATTCACTGACTCATAAACATTTAGACATTTAGGAAGCATCTGTTCAGCACAAGATGTGTGCCAGTGCCACTGACTTTGTTCTCAAGAAGCCCATAATATGATGGAAAGAGTGGTGGTGGAGGAAAATCATGTATGCAAATAAGTAGGACCAGTGTGAATGAGATAATTGCAAAGAAAAGGTCCAGGGCAAAAGTGCCACTTTCTCCTTCTGGAGGACATGAGATGTGGAGGGGAGAAGATAAAACGTGAGTTAGGCCTGGAAAGAACTATGACCTTCAACAAATGGAGAAAAGGCCTAGTCCATTCAAAACATGGGAGAATGGTCTGAACAAAGGCACAGGGACCAGGAGGGTCAGGACAATAATGAGGTGGACAGAGAACAATAGAATTTAGCAGGACTATCAAAAGAAGCAGTACAGTATAAGACCAAACAAGTAGGTTGCAGCTACATGATGTAGGATCTTGAATGCAATGACTAAGAGTTTATAGTTTATTTAGTAATTGGTAGAGAGTCACAGAAAGTTTTGGGTTAGAGTCATCTAGAGTCAGACTATAGTCTGATCTACACATTAGGAATATCACCCCAGCAGTAACATGAAGTATAGGTTGAAGATAGGAATCAACTAGAGGAAGTTAAGCTAGAAGCCTAGAAGTCTTCCAGGATGATGACACCATCACTAGAAATAGAGAGAAGTTTAGGAGTTGTCACCAGAAAGAAAGAGTAAGGGGAAATGGGTAACCAATGAAATACATAATGCTAACAATTTCCAGGGGCATGTAAAAGACCCCATTTTCCCAGGGAGGGCTTGATGAAAGAATCCCTCATATCATAAGTAGTTTGGAAGTCTAGGTAGTTTTATCTAGCTCATAAGTAGTTTGGAAGTCTAGGTAGTTTTATCTAGCTCATAAGTAGTTTGGAAATCTAGGTAGTTTTATCTAGCTCATATGAAGGTATCAGGAAAGTAAAAATACCAGTGGGACTGAAGGGAAATGTGTATCTGGAAGGGACTCCAAAATAAATTAGGATGTAAGGAGGGCCCTAGACCTGCAGCAGACACATCTTCCACACCAGTCTTTGAAATTTGAGAAACCTGCCTTAATACTTTCCAACAAGGACTGAAACACCCAACATGTATTTGCCAGATGGTGATGAAGGTGAAATAAAGTTCTTGTAGCTTTCACTTCCTTTCCTAAAACCCCCTTGTTGAAGGGGTTCTCCAGTCTTTTTCTTTTGTACGTTGAGAATATGGATAGAAAGGCAAGGGTTAGGGAATAAAATGGGTTCCAAAGGGAAGGAACTGGCATCAGCATCTCCTTCTCCTCCTTTTCAGTTCTAACTGCCTAGCTCCTTCCCAGCTTCAGGACAACTCCCAGACTCATCCTAACATTGGCCAGCTGTTGGCACCCACACACAAAGGAAATAGCCACACCCTCTCGCAGTAATCGTCTTCCTGCAATCTTTCCCCTGTCTCCCTACGCCATCCCGAGGCTCTTGTAAAGCTGTCTAAAAAGGGAAGGCCTGGGGGCTGGAGATGGGTGGGAGAGAGACTCGGGGGTGGGAGGTAAAAGTGGAAGCAGAGAGGTTGTGATTGACCCGGGCTCGTCTACCCAAGTGTTCTTCCTTCTCCCATTGGGAACAATAGCGGTCTCCTTCTCAGACTAGAGGCACAAAGGGCCAGTCTCTGCAGCTATGAGCCTGGGTTGGTCCGCTGGATACCTACGTGACTACATGTTCATTAGCATCTATTTGTGATCACGAAATATCGACATTACATGCTGTGTCTGTGTGACATGTAAAGCTTGGGGAGAGGTGGGAGGTGGACATTACTAAATCTACCTGAAATCTTTCCTGAAAGACAAACGGTGAGTAAATCACCCTACTGGCAGGAGCATCCCCTTCTTCTCAGCAAGGAGCCGAATTAAAGACCTGGGTAAGAGGAAGGTGGGTTGGGATGGATGGAAGGGGTGCTGTGTGTGCGGGATGGGGGGGGGGAGGAGAGGCTGGGGGGAGGGAGGCTAGTTCTATTAAGAGTTCATCAATCACCCGATGTGCACTTCTCACTCGACAGCGGTTCCTCCTACTTGAGAGCAAGTCCGAGCCAGCTGGGAACCGACCAGAAACCACAAGCAGAGGAGAAAGAGCTAACGGGCGAAACCCGCAGCTTCCTAGCTCCAGAAGGGAGGGGAGAGGAGCTCAAACCTCTTCTTTGTAGCAAGAGGAATGTAAAAGGGGACCTAACTGGGTAACCACAGATAGCAACCGCACCAGCCTCGCACCAGCTTTTCATCCCATTACATTTCCATCACACGACCTATGCCAAATATGCCACCCAAGGAACACCCACAGAGAGACCCTGACAAACCCTAGCTTTACGATCACAGGACCCTCTCCTCTACACTTCCAGACCCGTTTTATCCCACTCCTCATCATACCGCGATAGGACAGACACACAGGGAGAAATAGACACACACAGAGACTGGCCCCACTTTATCTGCAAACACCTAACTCTTCTCTTCCCTCAGTTATCAGCAAAGAAGTCTCTGCAAAGAGCATATAAAAGAAAAGTCAGAATCAAAAAGGGTAGTAATTGGTGCACTTAAAATGTTGAAAACTTTTTAAGTACTTAAGTTCTGTATTCAATGAACAGCTTGAACATGTTTGGTTAGCTAAACTATCTGCAAGGAATATGTATGAATGGAAAAAGCAGGGGGAAATTGTGGTTGAACTTGAAGGTAAACTTGAGCATTTTTTAATGGCTAAAATGATCATTAAAAAAATTTACCAATGTGAAATTAATGCTTTTCTCTTCTTTTTTATGTGAGCATATGTGCTGGTAGGGGGAGGACTAATGAATGGGTGAGAGGGAGGGGGAAGGCTTTCTAATTCTTTTTTTTTTTTTGATATTTTCTTAAATCAATTCAACACAGTTTGTGGAATATAGAAGGTATTTAGTAAGTGCTTATTGATTGATTGGACCAAAACTTATTAGGCATCTTCTATTTCTAAGAAACTGTCCTAAGCACTGGGAGCACCACCCTAGACCCTAGGATGATTATTACTCATAAACCATAAAAAGATCTGCAACTGGTTTTAGAATCTAATGAAGTTTTGCACTTGTGAGGGTTAGTAAACCAGATTCAAAAGGGTCATTTTTAAAAGCAGAATGCCAGTGAGTACTTGCAGGCTCTGCACAGTGTCCTCTCTCTAAAAAACCTATTTTCAGGTTCCCCCCCTCCCACAATTTGTGATTCATGAACACATTTTTCTTATGTGGGAGTAAAGGAGGGAAGTACCTTGGAATTATTGATGTCTCTGGAATGAGAGACCTTGAGTTCAAATCCCATTTCTGAAGGTAATTTCCGCTGGTGACCCCAGGTAAGACCCCAACCTCTCTGGGCCTCTTTCCTTCTCTAGAAAATGGGGGCTCCGCTAGTTGGCTTCCAACATCCTTCTCAGCTCCAGAGCTCTGAGATCAATTCAATGATCTCCTTGGGGGTGAAGGGGGAGGAAGAAGAGGACATTATCTAAAGTTACTTTGTTTCAGTCATTCTCTCACTCCTCCCAGTATTACATGTGGATAAAAAGAAGCATACAAAGCTCATCACAATGTCATGCACACCTTTACACTACATAAATCCTGTATTGACTACAGAGACAGAGGTTAAATGACTTAGTTGGTGAAACAACATGTTTTGAGAAGCATCAGTGTCGTTGAAAGCACAGAAGACATCCCTTTGAGTCCTGTTTTTCCATTTATTATTGGATAAATCCCATAATCTCGTTGAGTCTCAGTTTTCTTCTCTGAATAATGGGTATAAAGAACACAACAAAGGATTCTGTGTGATTTGAAGAGAATGAGTTAGTATGTGTGCAAAGCACTGAGTAACCTTAAATCTCTATTTAATGTGGTTTATTGTTCTTGATGGTTTGGATTAAAATTCTTATCCTGAAGGTTTTCAAGTATTCAATCCTGTGCTTTCTTTACCTCCTTTACACTTAGTTGGGGGTGCATTAACTTGTCCTTTCCTCCTCCTCCTCTCTCCCCTCACTTCAAGCCTTGTAGTTCATCCTCTTCAAATTCCAGAAGGAATTGTTCACATCTCTATTTCTGTCAGCTACCAGGATGGCTAAGGTGCAATTTCCAACCAGAGAGAATCCAAGGGAACTTGGGACCTCATTTGAACCAATGCTGCCTCTTGGGGTTCAAGTACCAGATGAAGTTTGGCAGTGGATAGGACAAATGCAGATGACTATTAAATGTTTGTTGAATTGAATCACATAGCATTAGACTAGAAGAGCCTCTCTAAGGTAGCTGTCTCTGGTGGTAGTGGACTCCTTTTTAGGAAGATTTCAAGGAAAGGCTAGATGACCACTTCTTGGTAATATGGGAAGGGAGGTTATCCTTGGTTAAATGTGAGTTGGATTAGATTAAATGACCTCTGAGTTTCCTTCCAATTCTGGATTGTATGAGTTTGATTTCATTCATGGGAGTCCTTCCGGGAGTTATAACACAAACTCTGCTCCACCTTAATTGACTTGTCTTCATAAGTTGCTGTAGTTAAAAATCAATCAACAAGCACATATTAAATACTTCCTATTTGCCAGGCACTGTGCTAGGGATATAAAAAGAAAAACAAAGCATTCTCCTCCCTCAAGTTCCTTCTATTCCAAACTTTGAAACAATATAAATTCTTACAAGAATGAAAAATACACAAAAATTCTATTTAAAAACATCATTGTCTATAGACAATGGGCATCTCTATGCTTAGTTAGGGTGACCACAGGATAACATGTATATATATATATATAGATATAGATATAGATATAGATATATGTATATGTGCATATCCCTAGGCTAAAATTCTAAGTCTTTCCAGTCTGATAGGCAGACCCTTGACAAGTAGCCCAAAAATTGGGGGGAAAGGAAGATAACAAGATAACAAGAATACTATTCTTTCAAGAGAAATATTATCCCTTTCCTATTTGTATTGAAGGGTTGCTCTAAGCCATTTTCTTTCTCTTTCATCATCTATCACTCAGACATTTATGCTGTATCTGGTTAGTAATGACTACAGAACTTAATTTTTCTCCTCAAGGATGTAATTTATCTCTAGGGTAGCAAACCCTAATCTCTGACCTCACGTGGCCCATATTCATAGAAATAGAACTACTCTTGCTGTAGACCTAAGGCCTGAGCTGTACTTTCCATGGTTCCCACTGTCCCCCAGAAAGTTAATCCAAAGTACCTGAGTTAAAGGAAATCTTTCACCTTTGGATGATAGGGTTGAAGTCAATCCAAGTCCTTCATTTCTATATCCTGCAATAAGGACAAGGGAAAAGGAGAGAATAAACCTTTATTCAGTGTCTATTATGTATCAGGTACTGTGCTAAGCACTTTACAAACATAAACTCTTTTTCTACAGCAACTTTGGGAAGTAGGTGCTCTTATGATCCCATTTTATAGTTGAGGAAACCAGACT
This sequence comes from Potorous gilbertii, assembly GCA_028658325.1. Classification (NCBI taxonomy): domain Eukaryota; kingdom Metazoa; phylum Chordata; class Mammalia; order Diprotodontia; family Potoroidae; genus Potorous; species Potorous gilbertii. The sequence goes on from CM053771.1 coordinate 200,337,056, forward strand.
TGCCCTAGGTCATACAGTTAGTAAATGTCTGAGGCCAGATTTGAACTCCAGTTTTCCTGATGCCAGGCCCAGCATGCTATCTACTGCACCACCAGCTGCCTCCAAGACACGATTAATTTTCAGGGCCTACACACCCAGCTTCATAGCAAATCCCAGAGTCAGGCTGATTGGAAGAAGGAAGTCACCTACTTTTTTGAGAGCTAGTACCTCCTCTCTCTGAGGGCAGGACATTTCAGGGTACAATTAGGAGAAACAGCCAACCAGTTCTGTAGTCTTTCCTGAACATACAAGTGTGGTCCCTGGTGGGAAGAAAGAATGTTCCGCTTCTAGTTTGGGCATGGAGCTAGGCAGAAAATTTTTTAAAGGAAGATCAGGAAGCCCACAGGCCAATTCCATAGCAACACACTGGGAGGGAAAGATGAAGTAGGGTACTCTTAAACAAGTCCTTTCCTTCTTTTGCTACTCTCCTATCCAGGGGCCATCTCCACTTGTTCTGATCTAAATATTGCTACTGGACCCAGATGGCTCTGGAAGAAAAAGCGAGGCTGGTGACTTTGCACAACTCTTACTCATTTAAATGCAATTCACTTGCAAGTCATGGCCTTACCTTCCTGATGTCATGATCTTTGAGAATGAAGGACAAAACAATAACTCTCCTATCCTAAAGTTCACCTATATTCAACTGTGAGGAGTTGAAATGGAGTTTCTCTATCTGTCTCTTTTTTTCTCCCCCTTCTTCCCATCTTCTCTCCCTTTCTTTCTTTCCCCTCTTTTCCTTGACCTGCTTCCTTTCTTCTCTTTCCTCTGTTTCTGTCCATTCCCTTCTTTTCCTCTCTTCCCACCTCCTCTTTCCTCCAAACTTTTCTCTCAGGATCTCAGACATCTCCAGAGGGGTCACAATGAGGTAAGAGAATGTTTAATGGCACATCACTTGAGTAATTTCACAGAATTGCTAAATACATTTTGCACAAGTATCAGGAACAATCTGCCTCAACCTTCTGCCACAGAAACCTGACTAAATCTGACTTCCCCAATTCATTTTGGGCTTTTTCTCCCTGCCTCCCCACCTTTTCTCCCAAGTCTGACAAATAGCTTTTTAAAATCTCTTCAGTGCTCTCTCAAATGTTTCTATTGTTTGTTTGTATCTTACCTCTTCTGGCTCCTCCTCCCTGTCTCCCTTCCTCATCTTGACCCCAGACCCAATGGTCTCTCACATTTCAACTAGTTCTACTGATGAGGCTCCTGTTTTCTTTGTCCTTGGGCAGCAGACATCTTGGGCATCTAAATGGAACTGACATTTGGTGAGTTTGGCTCACAGCTGATACAGATTCACATTTAGAAAGACTGCCTGCCTGTGGGGCAGGCAGTGCAAAAGTTATCCTCATTTTTTTGCATGAAGAATCTGAAGCTTCAGAAAGTTGAGAGCTCACCACTCACAGCTAGAAAGTGACAAAAAAGAAGATTTGAGCCCAAGTCTTTTCCAGCACTCTTGGCACTCATCAAACTGCTTCCCGCTTCTTAAACTATAAATTAATTTCTCTCTCAATAGGAATGACTTCATTAGGTCTTAAATTTAATGATGGTCAGATGGTTAGACTGCTTGTACCTTTACTCCCTCTGATAATATGGTGGTAAAAACTTTGGTGTAAGGAGAGTGGGATTAGATTTTTGGAGTCTGTGCTTACTAGCATGTTGAACAAGAGAAATTCTCACTATCCTACTTCTCTAATCTGCAGATGGGGATAATGATGGGTGCACTGCCTGCCCTGAGGCATTGCTGTGAGATCAATGCATTATTGACCACACAGCCCTATATAAATGTAAATTATTTTTATAGCTGCAGCCTCTCTGCCTCCCCCTAACCACCCCCATCAGCAAAGATTTTTCAGCAACTCAAAAATCTGGTGGTAAGGAAAGTTTTCATTTTTCACACATAAATGGTACAGGATTGTGGTGGGGTTTTTTGTTTTTTTTGTTTGGCAGAAGAATGGGAAGGGTTTAGGTGGAGACCAGAGATGATGGTACACACTTGGTGTCCCCAGTGTATGCTTGCTCTCAGATCTAGGGAGATCTCTCTCAGGACAATCTGATCATGCAGGTAATTGAGGGAAAAATGCCTATAATAAAGCTCTTTCTTATCGGAGTTTCCAAGTGAATTGTTATGAATAATCTTAAAAGCTGAGAAAATCAGAGCTCTGTCTCCAGCCTCTTCTATAAAAATGGTCCCACTTTCAAATGGGTCATAAAACTCAATGTCTGAAGGTGGTAGAAGCTATGGAGAACAGGGCAGTGGGAGTTATCAAAGCATTCCTACATCAAACAGGACCTTGAGGCCAGCCCCAATGCTGTCAACTCCAACTGAGAAGAGGTCTCCTCAGTACTGGGACTCAGCAGGATAAATGAACTCGAGAGAATTCTTCAGTTGAAAAAGGAACTGGATTACTGTAGTTCCTTTCTCTGGGTATTTAAAATCTTAGAGTTTCCTCAGATTTATGTGAATCTCATTTATTTGTCATTAGATCTGGCCATCTATCCTTCTTTCATCTGTAGCCCACTTAAAAACTATTCTACCCTCTGGAAAATTTCAGACAGATTTTTCCAGGGTAGATTTACAGTAGGAATTGGGGTGGGGGGGGGGAGAAATGATTCCTCAGTGATTCAGGTCAGAAGCCCTTCTCTGACTCCTTTGGCTTGCATTTTGTTTTCTTTTTGATGGTAGCTCCTTGTGGGGAATAAGACTAGATGGGGCTGTTTCATCTCATACCCAGATTCATCAAAGGGTCCCAAATCTATCATCATAGTCATCATCTTCTGGTTATTGTTGTTAGTAAGAGTATTGGAGAGGAGGGTAACTAAAAAGAAAATTTGCTCTCTGTGTGTGAAATCATTTTTCTCATCTGATTCCAACAACCATCTAAAAAATGGCATTTTCACCCCCCATTCTGTATTGTGAAACTAAAATACTTATATTGTTCTTGAATGCTTCATCTTTCCCAAACCTTAAAACTAAACAAGGATAAGTATCCAAACTTTGCTTCAGGGCAGCGTACCGACACCCCTCCTCTTCTTTCCAAATATAAAAAGCAACACAAGGCTTATATGTGGTAGGAGGAATCTGATCCATAATCAGAATTAGGATATGTTTAGCCATATACTTTTTGTCTTTGTTACTATGAAAAGCTGAAGAATTGCCCAACTTGGTCCAATTTTCCTGAGCATGTAAGAGCAGGTTAATTAATTCAATATGTTGGACTTTCCCCCAATTTGATGACCTATCAGTGGGATGGTTTTCCTGCCCTAAACTTTCAGTAGCAATAAGTAAACACCCTTTTCATTTTTAAAATTGTTGGTTTTCTTGCTCAGCTTCCCATACTCGACACCCAGAAGCCTTTACAATTGACTTGTAAATGTGATGAGGGTGATATGTGCAGGCACTTTTTAAAGCTCTTGTATCTCAGAACTTTTGATGAAGGATTATGGATGTTGGTCCTCCCTCCCTGCCCCTCCCCACTAACTGACTGCTATGTCACCGTTCTAATGTATGTGGGGACACTTGGAACAGAATTGCACCGTATTAGCAGCTCTTTCTGAATTTACAGGAGATTGGGAAGTGGAGACTTTTTGAACTTGAACTCTGAAGAAGCACTTCTCAATCTCTGCTCTTCAGTTTATGAGGCAAGGGGAGAATCCTTTTCTCCTTTAAAATATTATTTTCTGACTTTTTTCTATTTGGATACCTGACAAGATGGAAGCACTGAGTTCAAGGTCAACGTGTGGCTTTCAGTTTGGAAATGCAGAAGCAATTCATTTTTCAACCAGATCCAAGAATACTAGTTTCACAAGCCCCCCCCCCCCCTCCCCTAATGCCTTCCCATATTGGTTCAAGCTCAACAGTACAGACTCTGGCCCATTTATAGCTCATGAAACTTTTTGTTTATACACAACATCTCAACAATTGTAAGGACTTGGCTTTCAGGACAGAGCTGTAATGCCTTGGTGTTTACTAGATCTACATTGAGTAGTAGTTTAGGAAAGGGTTCAATCGGTCTTCTCAGACAAGCAGATCAGTAAAACAAGAAGAAAACCTACAAACCCTTCCACAATTCAGTCTGTAATGGATCAAGTTTTTATCTGAATAAGCCAAAAGAAGTTGTCTTCGTATTTCATTTACACTTCAAGAACACAACCTCCCCAGCTCTAACTTGACTTTTGTTTTTAAAAAGGGAGATGCCAATTTATTTTACGTATCCTTTCTCTGTTGCTCAAGGAAATCAAAATAAAAAAAAATTAGTGAAGTTGGAAAGTTTGATAAGGCAAAGAGCTCTTTTTGCAACCTTCCTGCTCTCCTTTATTTCCGGTGCCAATTTCACTTTTATTTCCCGTCTCTCCTCTCTCAGTAAAAAAAAACCATATTATCTAGGGAAAGATTTGAGCCCATTAACATTGTAAGCCCTCAGATTTCACTCGAAGGAGACGACACAGCACTTATCTGATGGAAGAGGAGCATTAAATCGCCTCGAGGTCCAAGAACATCCAAGCTTCCTCATTATGAGCCAGCCGGGGATGCCTTTTAGCCCTCAAGCCAAACGCCTCAGAGAGAACATATGCGTCGACAAAGCTTCTTACAGAGGAAGCCCGGATGTGAGGAGAGGAGAAAGTGGATCCTTTGCCAGAAAGGAAGCTTTCCCCACTATTTGTGCAATTGTGGTCAAATGGTCTAAGAGGTGAATGGAGAACCTGCTGAATTTCCAGACATAACGCTTTTACTTAAGTGAAAGCTAGACACTCTCTACTGGCCCTTGGTAGATCACCTCAACAGCAAAAGGTGGAAAGAAGTGAAAGGGAAATTTTGTTCGTAAAGCTGAAAACAGCTGTCAGAAATATGTGCTGATGCCATGTCAGGCCCAGGTACACAGATCTACAGTAAAGCATCCCGAGTAGAGCACCCCCCTTCCCCCAACATCTGGTCCAGATTTAGAAGGGGAGAGGAATAAAAACACCCGTGCCAATAAAATCGCAAGCGAAGAAGCACTAGGAGAGAAAAAAAAAGAGAGAGAGAGAAAAGAAGTGACTTTGATTTCCCTCTAGTTGTGTCAGGGAGTAGCCTCCTGGACTCCAGTCGCTTGCTTCGTTTTAACCCCTCACAAGCCCCAACCATCACACACTCAATCCAAAACAGTTTAGTGAGAGCTCAGGAGTCTTGGTCTTTTTCTAGTCACTAAGTCAGCTAGCCTGCATCCCTTTCTGTCTTCTTCTATTCCTTTTGTCCCCCTCCCCTTCGCCTCCCCTCCCCTCCTCCCCATCCCCACCTCATACCTGTCCTAGGCGTAGCTCGCGGCAAGCTTTTGCTCCCTTCTCTTTTCCCCTCGCAATTCTCAGAACTCATGAGGGGATCGATCCCCCAAGTAGTCCTGGGGGAGTTCCCCAGAATCTCGTCGAGCGCTCCCTGCTCGGGGCTTTCTTTCTCTCCTGGCAAAGTTTGTACCTCCAGGGTTGGCAGCAGCGCGTGCGAGCAGCGCCCAAGCTCCGTGCGGTGTGCTCTGCGGAGAAGCCTGCCATTGGCTGGTTGGCAGCACGTGGCTGCCCCTGGCTGTATATTAGGGCAATATTTACCTCCCAAACCGCTTGAAATGGCACGGCGAGAGGAGCTGGTGTAGCGGAGGCGAGGCAGGCACTGCAAAGGCAAGGCAGTGGAGCCCGGACAGTCCCGCAGCCCCCGGGGTCGCCTTCTAGCCCCTCGGGCCCCACCTGCTGCCCTCGAGCCGTCGGACCGGGTCATGAATTCGTACTTGGAGTACATCTCGTGCGGAGAGGTGCTCACCTTCTCCCCCAAGTTCTGCCGCTCGGATCCCCGGCCAGTGGCTCTGCAGCCTGCCTTTCCTCTGGGCGGGGAGGGCGCCTTTGTCAGCTGCCTGCCCGTCGCCGCGGCTGGGGCTCGGCCGATGCCTCCTGCCCCAGCGCAGCCTCAACCCCAGCCTCCGACGCCAACACCGCCCCCGCCGCAGCTGCCGCCACCTCCTGCCCCGGCCAGGGCCCCCGGCCCGCCTACGTTTGCTTCGTGCACCCTCGAAGGCTCCTACGAGGCCGGCGCCGCACCTGCCGCAGACTACAGCTTTCTGCCACAGGGCTCCGCGTACGACTTCGCCGGCGGCCTAGGGCCCACGGCCGAAGACGGCGTGGCCGGCCAAGTTCACTACGCCACTTCGGCCGTCTTTTCGGGCGGCGGCTCTTTCATTCTCAGCGGCCAAGTGGACTACGGCGCCTTCGCAGAGCCCAGCGCCTTCCCACAGGGTCTTAAAGAACCAGGCGACGGTCCCGCGGGGGGCTTCCAGGCTGTCTCCCCAGCGCCGGGCTCCTACCCCAAGTCCATCTCTCCGGCCTCGGGCCTTCCCACAGCCCTCAGCACTTTTGAATGGATGAAAGTGAAAAGAAACGCCCCCAAGAAAAGTAAGTAAACCTTAACCTTGGGAGTTGATGCCTCTCACAACCCCTCCTTCCCCTCTCGAGTCAATGAGTAGTCTAATAGTGTTCACTTCTTTCTAGAAGCTAAGTCTCAGTCCTTCCGGGCCGTCCAAAGACGAGAATTTCATTGCCTACGTCTCTAAGTTCAACGTAGACACTCTTAGTTAAACTTCAAACTAGGAACATAGCCAGTGCTCTCGGTAAATCGAAGTAAGCAAACTTCCTGCAGATAAGGGTCCACCTACCTTGTTCACCTTGAGTGAAGACTCTGAATTCGGGGGCACAGTTTGACAGCTAACTTTCAGCCTCAATTTCTGTTCTCTTTCTGCCTTCTTTTGGTCTCTCTAGTAGTCTTTCCTTCACTGATTCACTTTATACATTCCAGGCAAACTCTCCGAGTATGGAGTACACAGCCCCTCAAGCACGATACGCACAAATTTCAGCACCAAGCAACTTACTGAACTGGAAAAAGAGTTTCATTTCAATAAGTACTTAACCCGGGCCCGTCGCATAGAAATAGCCCACTCTCTGCAGTTGAATGACACTCAAGTCAAAATCTGGTTCCAGAACCGAAGAATGAAACAGAAGAAAAGAGAAAGAGAGGGATTATTGGCCAACACATCACCTGTAACGTCTCTTCAGCTTTCTGTCTCAGGTATGAGCCCTGCAAAGTCTGGCAAGAATGCAGAGAGCCCTACTCCCTCCAAAGACTCTTCTTAAGTGAACTCAGAAGCCTCTCAGCGATGACTTGGCCTTTCCTCACGAGCAAGTTTCCTCACGAGGCTGCACAAAATCTCTGAGACTGTACTGCTAGGTAACCTCTAGACTTACCAGGCTCCTTTGGGAGTGGGCTAGAAGGTGGCCCTGAGGAGGGTTTCTGCTTTTTAAAAGAAAATGCAGTATGGTAATTTCTTTGCGCTCAAAGTAGTGTGCATATTGGTCTTAATTTGATGCCTTTTAAGCAACTTGTTTACCTCTTCTTTATGTGTCTTATCAGGGAAACTGGCTCCCAGCCGCCAGTCCCACCTTGCTGCTACCTTTCCTAACCGGCCTTATACAATTCTGGATTTTAAAGGGGAGACTCCAAATATTGTCAAAATTCCCCAAGTCCCCTATATGCTCCCAGAGCTGCATTCCCTCTGTATATGCAAACAGTGTTTTTGTTGTTGTCTCAAATGACAAAACAACAACCTTGGCCTCATAGGTAGACCAAAGATAGTAAGGATCTCATTGCTAAGAACTGAGCGGCTTCAGTGAAATCCTTAATATTTGCACTACAAGTCTCTTCTTTTAAAGCTGTTCCTACCTCTCCATGTGCCTGAGTGAAAATACAATCCGTGTTTAGTTAGTAGTTGACTTTATATAAGGACTAAAACAACTTCTTAGGTGTAGTTTAGAAGTTGACTTACACCTTGACTTTAACCTTGTTGCCTGGATTTGTGTGTAAATGTACAGTATGTATATTTTTAACAGAATTTGCCTGCGATGAACTTGGGTCAAATAATTTACCAGAATAGCATGTTTAGTGAGTTGAGACCTTTTTTTTTGTAATAAAAATGATAGAATCCTTATTCATGGCACTTCCTTACTCTTTCTTTTCTGCCTACCTTAAAACTACTTTTTAACATTTTTCTTGTCATTGCATTGATTCTTCAGAACACACTGTCTACACATACAAAGTCAAACAGAAGATTGGAGGACAATTATTTGAATAGCTCAAAAGAAAGAAATGCTTTAGTCAGAGCTGAATACCTAGTTAGAAGAAAATGCTTATTTTATAAATTATCTCAAAAGAATGAAATACTTTAGCCAGAAAGAGCTGAATAACTAATTAGAAAAAAATACTTATTTTATAAATTATCTGGATTATTACTTAAGCAATCTACTCTATAGTAGGTTTGTAGGCACTACCTTAATAAGAGGCTTAAGTGACCTAGCATAGGAATGTTTTAAAGCAATGAAGCCCCTTAAGTAAGACCATCTCCTATACCCATCTGAGGTCTTTACAAAAGGAGAAAGAATGACAGGAAGACTTCTGTAGTTGGTCTCTGAAAAAGGCAGCTGCACATCAAAAAGGACTGAGCATATGAATTCACATTTTCCAAGTCAAGCATTACAAAAGGGGATGGGGAAAGCCCAACAATCAGAACTCTAAGCTCCCTCCCACCCAAACTCAGTAGTTAGGTAGGTAGGAAATGAGCATATCCTTCTGCTAACTTTTATGGAGCTAGTGGATAGAGAATGAAAATAACTGCTTGGTTGATTCAAGAAACCTTACCTTTCTGTTTCTGCCTAAGCTTACACATCAATTATCTGGATGCTTCTGATAAAAGTTTGGTAATTGACTCACCCAGATAAATACTTCAATTCTTGTATGTGTTAAGGTCTAAATGCTGGGATTTTAGTGTGTTTGGTCAAATGTTCATGCCTAAATCTTTTAGAAATCTAAAAGATGAAAACTGTGGAAACTTTTCTTTTTCATTAACATAGGGGAAAAATAAATTCTAAAGGGAAATTTGGGGGATCACTGATCATCTTAGAAAATGAGTTTTTTCAAAACTCTTTGCTCACTACAGGCAACTACAACTGCTAGAGATGAGAGCAAAAATGAAATGAAGTTAGCTACTTTAGCAACGAAAGGTGACTTTTTAGTGGGGGTTCAGGAGAGGTGGGAAGGGGTCAGCACACAAAAAAATCTGTCAATATTATTCTTATGTTTAACCATCTGCCCCTCAATAACTTGATGTTAATTAGGTCCTGGCTAAAAACAACAGCTTCCCCTCCTGTGAACTGGGGCTTTTTCAAAAGGTTTGTGAGATGCTAGATTACAGCCACCTCCGGTCTTCCCCATGGAGGTCTTTGACATTACAATGTTCTGTTCTTTGATAAGCATTCAGCTCTACATCTAAACAAAGCAAAAAAAAAAAGTATCAACATGCATGACCACTTCCTTAACCTACCACCCCCTCTCCATGAGAAAATTCATTTCAGTTTGGGAAACCCAAAAGACAGGAACAAAAATAGTCATAGTTTTAAAGATCCTTGATAGACTTTTCCTCTATGAAGGTGGTTATTTTCATGTAAGTATAGCACTATTCTCTGAGTCAGACAATAATTGGCCTTTTTTTTTATTAGCCCCAGGGAATCCTTAAAAGGTTCTTAATGGGAATAAATCACTATATATCTGTATTCAGAGCTGGGAAGAGAACCGACTGGAGATGGCTGTGAAATAAGCAGCATCTCAAAGTCCCTTGGAGCAATCAGAATATATAGAAACAAATGATAGACTTAAAGATATTATGTCTTATGCTCTACAAAGTGAAATAGGAAGTTAAGTTCAAACAAAAGGAAGGGAGAAGTTTTGCTAAGACTACCCAGGAAAAATGAAGTGAGAGCATTAAGCAATTATCCCATGAATTTGATCAGTGTTAAAAGGCCAAGTGGATAATTTAGGCAACCTTGTACTTCTCACAATTGAGGTCATTGCCTTCACTCTATATTGACTTTGTAGATTGAACCCAATATTATTTAAAATCAGAAAAAAACAGAATTTCCCTTGTAGTAGGGTGCTTATCACTCCAACAGTAACACTGATAAAAACAACTTCTTTTTTATTTCACAGGGCCTAACTTATGAATGTAAATATAGTCCCCAGGGATCCATTGCTGGAATGAATACACAATGGACTTTTATAACTATGTCTGACCAACTATCTCAATGCCCCTTTGTCTTCATAGAATGATTGTGTGTCTGCTTTTCTAGATGCTGGACAGTTGTTGTGAGAATGAAGAAATAAAGCATTTAACCACAAATCAAAGCTATATGATATGAATAATAGCAAATGAAGGCTTGTTAATTTAAAAACCCAAAACAATGTAAGTTACATTCAAAAAAGATGGATTTATTCTGCCCCAACCTCAAATGTGGTATAGCCTAAGATTAGAAAAGGTTATACTTGATTATTATATCATCTCCAATAGGAGGAGACTCTGGAGAACTGCATTAGCTCTGGAGTTCTTAATTATTTCTCATGGCCAAATAAATCTTCTATATTTGTAGAGTATTGGATTTGAAAACCTCAGGATCTGATCAAGTTGAGAGAAATGCTTGGTCTGACCACAGACCTCTCCACCAGAAAAGTACCCAGTGCTGAATCTTTATTTGTGGTTTAAAAATGAAAGCATAGTGAACATGAGTCCAAGTAATTCAAAATGCTCATCTAAGTTAGAATTTTCTTTGAATTCTATAAATGCAAATTAGATAACATGAAATAAATACACAGCACAGGACAAGTGAACAATTTCCTTCATCTTTTATGCTAAGAAAATTCCTACTTTGCGTCCTACAAAGTTTAAAACACTATAGAAAGGCAACAGAAAAAGATAAATAATATGAACAGAACGGAAGAGAACAAATGCAAAATGTCATATGAAGAAGATAGTCTGGAATAAAGACTGTATATCAGTTTACTATCCATGTCTTCCTCATGTTACTCCAAACCATTTGTTTTACCCTACCATGACAATGTTAATTAGAAGTAGCTGAAACTTACCATAAATTTGAATGAAGTTATATCGGCTCTTAGGGATCTGGTTGTGTTTTGTTTTGTTTTTTACCTGGCTGCTGCTAACACAATCTTTGTTTTTTATCCTTCTCTCCATCCCTCCATCCATTTGGGGTCTCATAAGCTTCAGTAATGCTTCTTTCCAAACCCACTCTCTAGATATCCCAGATCCTCTCTGCTTTGCTTTTTATTGCTTTAAGTGACATTGTTGGTAAAATGATGAGGTTTTGCCTTGTTCTCTAGAGGGTTGGAGAGGTATGCTAGACTTCAACACTGAAATCTCCCACTGCAAATTGATATCAGTAATTCATTTTTTGATTAATTTAATTGACTATTGAATAGAATTTGGAATTGCCTGGGGCTTCTTTTTTGTCCTCAGTCCTTTCTGCAAGTTACAAGTACAGGAAAAAGATACCACTACCATTATCACCATTGTCAATATCATCATCATCATCATCATCATCATCATCATCATCATATGCTTATATTGCACTATAAGCAAAATGTTTTATTTTATTTGAACCTCACAGCAATTCCATGAGGGAGTACTATGCAAGCTATCACCATTTTATAGATAGACATGGGAGGCTAGTAAAAAAAAATAGCTGTGTAGATATTTCCACATGATCACTAAGAACAAATTCACTAAGTGCAAGGTCCAGGTTTCAAAATCATCTAGACTGCAAGTCTAGTTCTCTTTCTTCTATGCCATGTTGATATATCATGAATGAACAAATCTACACTGTTGGCCTAAAAGTGTTTCCTAAAAGGAATAAAACTGGCAAACAACTCTGAGAAAACATTTTCATTCTTTATGCTTGCTACAAATCATCTAGAATTCAATTCAATAAACGTTTATTGACCTATTATATACAAAGTCCCACAAACTCCTCCCTGATACTTATTGTGATGTGGGAAAAACCTGAGTTCTCAAAGGCTATGTCAGCACAATTCAAGATTCAAAACATTTCATTTTGTTGGAAAGGTTTTCAATATGGAATCAGCAATAGACTAAAGGATGAAGCAGTCAAAGCAGGAGTTGCTATTGGATTTTAGGCGCATTTAAAGTACTATTGGTAGAGATGCCAATTGGACTATTCTGGTATCCAGTTTGGAATTTTGTAAAAAGGAGTTACTGTTATTATTGTTGCACTCTGATCCAATGATTCTACAACTGGGCATGTGGTTTAGGGGAGGCAAAGATTAAAAAGAACGCTATGGTTATACAAAAATATTCATGGCAGCATGTTTTTGGTATGCGATAGCAACAAGGGCAACACAACGTGAAAATGAAGTGAGTACCCATAAATTGGGGAATTGTTTAATAACTGTGTGTAGGTATAACTCTATATTATTGTATTATAAGAAACTATGAATATGAGGAATGCAGAGAAACATGGGAAGACTTGAATGAATTGATACAGATTGGACTAAGTATAACCAAGGGGTATTACACATAGTGATTATAGTGTTGTATGTTAAAATAACAAAAAGTAACTGAGCTCATAATAAATGCAATGACTAGTGTTGACTCTGGAGATCAGATGGCTGCAGTTGCCAAATGTAACAAAAACAGAAACACAATTGCTATATTGGTTAATTTTTTTGTTGCTGTTACAGGGAGTGTTCCGGGATTGTGAAAAGTAAATAAGGAAATTAGTATAAAGTAAAAAAATTAATAAAAATTTTAAACCTATCAGATTATATATGCTTTGTGAAGAAGCAGCCCTAAGTACAGACAGGCTCATCCAAGTAGATGTACTATTTGATGGTGAATTCTTTGGCCATGGCTATCCATAAAACAATGAATACAAAATGCCCTCACTCCTGTACAGCTTTCTGACAGAGTATAGAGAAGGGTAGCAGAGGGTACAAATGACTGTGTAATTTTCATGGCATCCATAAACATTAACTTTTGAAACTTTAAGTAAATAGGACCCTCGTCCAGTGACCACGACACTGCTAAGGAATAAAATCACATCAATTTTAACTTTCTCACTACTAATGTTACCAGAAGACAAAAAATGATCTCCTTTAGAGCAGAGACTTTGTATCTGTATCCCCAGCACTTGGCACACTTACATCGTAAGTATTTAATAAATGCTTTATTCATTTACTCATTCATTCGAAAGGAAGTTACTGTTAGATGGAAGGATGATTCACAGGTTGTCCTTGGAGAAGTACTTAAAGGAGTTGGTTTTATAATAACATCAAAGACAGCAAGAAATCTCGTTTCAGGAAATATATGGTCATCTAATAGTGCAGTGTTCATGATAAGCATTTGCCAAAGGATCACCATGAAGATCATTGCAGTTTATGTGCCATTATCTGTTGTAAAGAATGGGGAAAAATTTCATAGAAAAATTCTGTGAAAAGCTTAACACTCTCCAAATGAAATCAACATATGTTTTATTGCTTAGCAACTTCAGTGCAAAGGAAAGGTAGACAAGAGTGAAGGATTTATTAAAAAATGTTTCAGGAATAATAAGTGAGCGAAGTCAAAGAGTTATAGAGTATGCAGAAACTTAAATATTCATGACATATAGACATGCTGTATATCATGAATAATTTTTTCTAGAAGAGGGTTGTAAGGAGATCCACAATGATGAGCATTGCATAAAACCACAAAAATCAAATTGGTTATATCTTTTAAAAACACATTTTATCAATGCATTTTTATTGATATCAAAATCATTTCTGGGAAAGAAAAAACCCCTTCCTTTCCTCTACAGATTGAACACTCTATTTATAACAGAGAAAAATACTTAAGCAAAACCACCCAACATGGTGACCATTTCTTGTCACATATGTGACACATTCTGACCTGGTACCTCCCTGCATTTTTGTCATATCTGTTTCATCATCTGTCTTTCTGGACCATAATTCTTTTTATCATTGACTTTTCATTTGCTCAGAGTTCAGGTTAGTGATCCTCTTTGTTTACAATGTTGTATTAACATTGTATTTATCACTTCCTTGATTCTTGATTTCTTTGTCACTTCATACAAATATTCCCATGTTTCTCTGAATACCTTATATTTATTTATTATTGTACAATAATGCCCCATGACATTTATGTCATAATATTTTTTCAGCTGCTTTCCCAATCAATAGACACCCATTTAGTTTCTGTTTCTTTTCTATCACTTGATTATATCTTAATACATAGGAAATGACTGATTATCATTGTAAGAATCATCTCCAGATCAGCTGTTGGTGAACATAGAACACTAATTGTTAGAGTGGAGACATAGTATCTAAATGAGAGAATTCCAACATAACTTATTTAAACAAGCTGTTGATGATTTAAAAAGTAGAAAGTGGATGAAAGGAATAGATATTAATATGGAATATTATTTCCTCAGAAAGTTTAACTGTAGTACATAGATCATGAGATCAATGGTGCAAAAAGAACTTAGAAACTGCCATAGTCAGCAAACACTTGCAAAGCAGAGAACAGTGTCAATCAAGGACAACTCCACTTCTATATTGTTGAGGGAAGGGATGGTAGAAGATTACAAGTAGTCTACCTCACAAACCAGCAAGAAGCATAGAAGGAAAAACCAAGTTTAGAAAAAAGCTTAGTAAAATTTCCAACTAAAATCATAGAAAATTTCTTGAAATTAGTAAGGACAGAGATCATCTTTTTTTCTGGTGAGATCTAAAATATGGAGATATATACTTATAAGTGGTATTTGTCACTGTCATAGAGGAGGTCCAATGGATAATCTAAGACCAAGAGCAATCTTTTATAGATGATGAGGTCATTTCCCTGCTCCTGTTGCAATTTGAAACATTACAGAACTTTCTAAAGTAGATAAAAAATTTCTCAAAAAAAATTGACCTAACTAAAGAGGAAAAAACAAATGGATAAAGAAACCTGACTGCCAAGACTATGTTACACACCCCTATGGATAACTCATAAAGTTGTTCAGTTGGATTGACACTACAGATGAGGAACATACTGGACTCAGAAATGAATATTAGGAAGAGAGTAGCCAGGATTCTCCTTGGAAAATTAATAGATGCCAAACTTGTTCCTGGAACAAAGGCTAGTATTTTTAATATGTATTCATCTGATAATGCTATATGGTCATAGTCTCTGAGGAACTAATGGTGAAAGCCACCCGAAAGGCCTCACAAGTGTGTGCTGGATGGCATATGTTGTACCATATCTCCAACAAAGAAGAGTTCGGGAGACAAGAGTATAAAGACAGAATGGTCCTATAGTTAGAGTAAGAGATATTTCCATGAGTAATTTTTTTTTCTTAGGGAGTAATTTTTACTCATACAAAGATTCTTCTTTGCTTTATAAGTAAACATAATTCACTTTCCAAAAATTATATTGATAGATAACTTTTCAAGAATGTATCTCTGATCCCTATATGTAAGGTTCATCTGTACATTTTCCTTATTAGAGTATACATTCAAATGCATAAGACCATAAACATTTTTATTATGAATTTAAATATACAAAAAAAAGCATTTCCATATATACACCAGAATACAAAAGAGGGGATTGTACATGAAACAATGAGTTTCCTTTTTATAATGCTTGGACAGCTTCATTGGTATTCAAGACACATCAAGAGATGTAGAGAAAGATTCCAAGAATGCCGAGTGGACTCAGGGACATGCTGGAGTCATCTTCCACTTGGGAGGGACAGTTGGTTGTTAAATTTTCAATGTGAGCATTTACACCTCAGAAATCAGCAAGTGTAATAAGTTAGGACTTGATTAATTGTTACATTGATTATCTAGACTTAAGAAAGTGATGAATAAGCTTATTATGCAGATTAAACTTAGAAATGTGTTGAGTATACTTTTTTCCTGTAAAGCTGGTAGTTAAATATTTACCAGCATACACCTTGGTGGACTCCTGTGGAGCATTTGTAGGAGGATATGAACTAGAGAGTGGAACAGGATGGTTTATAATTTGTATTTTTGGAGGGATCATCAAAGATCATTGATGTACACATTTACACAAAATGCATTGTGCTAATTTCCTTTCCTATTTTATAAACATTGGTCATTTAGCGGGAGATACTGTAAACACAAAGTTCCTTTTATATCAGTATGATTGGTGTTGAGGGTGACCTGAGGTTCTCTCAACTATTGAATTAATACTCTAAATGTTTTGAAAGCAATACAATCAACTCATTTAACCTCAGCTATCTTGAAGGTCAAAAAACAAATGAGGCAAAAGAAACAAACTAATTTCTACTTTTCCTGTGTGAATCATAAAAAAATATAAACAAAAGAGAGACTTTGTAAATAGATTTGTTGGCTAGAGGTCCACCTAGTTGCTCCTTCTGCTTGTTCTTGACTTTTGTATTCTAAAGCAGAGGCAGTCCTCAGACCAGAGTGTGCAATTCTGAACAGGATATAGGTCTTCCCTGAAATATATATATATATATATATATATATATATATATATATCTGATCAAGGAATGAATAATGTATCTAATATAGAATATAATGTATCTAATACAGAACAATAGTAACAATAATGACAATGATGACAGTATATCTATTAATAATAATGAGTGTATCTGATATAGACATATCACAACAATGATGACCATGACAACTACCATGATGATGCGATGATGATGATGATAGTGCATCTAACAAGAGGCAGTGGGTGGCTTGGAATCAGGAAGACCTGAGTTCAAATCCAGCCTCAGATGCTTTCTAGCTGTGTGACCTGGGGCAAATCACTTAACCTCTGATTGCCTGACAAAATGGAGAAGAAAATGGAAAACCATTCCAGTAGCTTTGTCAAGAAAACCTCATCACAAGGGTCAGACATGCCTGAAAAGACTGAAAAATTTAACTCGTGACCAACAGGTATGAAAGAGGGGTTATGTTACGGCCGGCTCAGTGGAGAGACCCCTGACACGTGGGATGTCTTGATCTCAGGCATGCAGTGATGAGACGGGAGACAAAGATGTTAGTTCCATACTCGTGGCAAGCTCGTGCTGTGATTACTTTCACCAATCCTCTTACATTAACAATGCTTGTCCCAATGACTGCCTCGGGATGTTTGTCAAATACTAAGATGTTTACCTAAGACCCCAAAACCTTGGGGCTATTGTATGAGATCCCAGAGGGCCAAACCAACAACCTTTGCTCCATTAGCGCAATAGAGTGGACTTATCAGGCCATCATGAACTCATGGAACTGTTGTGGTCCTCAACGGCTCCCTATAGGGTTACCTTTGACTTTCCCCATAAATTCATATATTCAAAACGTACTCATTTTTACTTCATAGGATAATAGTATTTAGAATTAGAGCAAATCTTGGAGACTGCAGGAAGTGATATGACTTTATAATTGAGGAAACGAGGCCAAGAGAAGTTAAATAGCTTATCCATGGTCTCAAATGTAGTAAAGTAGAAATCTGGGATTTAAGTCCATGCCACCTTCCAAAAAATGTAATGTTCTTTCCCCTGTATTGTGTTTCTTTTCTCAACTCTTTCCCCTCATTTCATTCCCTCTGTCATTACCTTTTAAGTCCTTATTATTTCATACCTGGACTATTATAATAGTCTCTTAACTGATATCTGTCTGCTGCTTCTTCTTCTTTCAATAAATTGGAAATACTATCTCTAAATCAATCTTCCTAAAACGCTACCTTCATTCTGCTTGAAAACTTTCAATGATTCCTCATAGTTTGCTGGACAATATTTGAATTCCTTAGCCTGGCATTAAAATACATTTATTAACCTGGTTTTCTGATATCTATATACTTAAATATAGGTATACAGATAGCAGAGATATCTGTGGTATTAAGCAGATAGAGTGCTGGACCTGGAGTCACACAGCTAGTAAATATCTGAGGCCAGATTTGAATTCAGATCTTTCTGACTTCCAGCCTAATACTCTATCTACTTTGCCAAGTAGCTTGGTGTTCTCAATGCTTAGTATTCCCAGTGCCCAGCACATAGTAGGCATTTAATAAATGCTTGTTTACTTGATCTCTCTGAATTTCCATTCACTCACAAGTCATCTCTGGCTATTTAAATCCTACTTGTGACTCAGAGCCCATCTTGAATCTTGCCTCTTCTTTACTCTAAATTTTTCTCTGATCACTCTAGCTATAAATGATCTCTCCTTCTTCCAAAATTCTTTTATCACTTACTGTCTGTACTAATCCTTTGGTACTTCTATATTTTCTTGTATTGTTAGTTATCTTTTTTATAAGTCTTGTTTTAAAAAATTATTCTGAACTTAAACACTAAATAAAATGGACGCTTCCATATACCTACTGGAACACAAAAAGAGGATTGTGCATGCATATCATATAGTACATACTTATGTCAGAAGTAGAATTAAGCTCCTCCAGTTAAACGTAAATTCCTTGAGGACAGGGAGTCTATTTCATTTTTGTCTTTGTATTCTCAGCACCAAACATAGTGACTGGCATATAGTAGGCACTTAATAAATGTCTGTTGAATTGAACATAATTTCATTGCTTGTTATAAATCTGTTTTAATTTCGTAAAATAAAAAGTAGCATATCCAAGTTCTGCATCCATGTGATTTTAAGGAAGCCATGTGACTTGCCTGAGCTTGAATTATCTCACCTGTAAAAGGAGAGAATTTACTAGATGTCGTCTAAAGTCCCTTCCAGCTCTAAAATCCTATGATTCCTCTCATTCTTTGATTCTTTGATAGAGTCATGATCTCATTGATGTAGGCATTCCCTCCATCAGTCACAGATAACAAACTCATCCCTCATCTTTTCATCTTGGCAATTCTTGTTCATGTCTTTCCATGAATCCTGTAAAGAAACTTATCCCAAATAAGAATGGAAGTACTTGCAGGGCAGATACCAGTTTGATTTTGTGCTTGGATTCTGTGGTAGGAGCAATATCTACTGGGTCCCTGACATGTAGACTGGGATAGTTTCTCCCCAAAAAGGCAATAAAACCTTCCTGATATTTCTTTGGTCCAGAGGACTGGAATTCAAACCTTTGACAAAGCTTCATGATCACCAAGGCTTTTATAAAAAAGTCCAGCCTATTAGTTGGGGTCCCTCAGACTTAAAAGATACCTCACTTCCTTTTGAGTCCACCCAACCTTCTAATTAAACCCATTTTCATTGGAAGAAATGTATAATTGTGAGTAATTCACTTGTACTCTCTGGAGCTCCATGTCCTTACCTCTGAGAGGAAGACACTGGCCTGGATGATTTCTAAGTTCCCTCCAACCTCTACATCTATGCTAGTGTGATGCCATATTTCTATCCTACTACTTGAGAAAAGTGAGGCTATAATAGAATTTTCTTCTCACTTTTAATGGAGATAAAGGTGTTTGGATCTAATTGAACCAGTGCCATATCCTTGCTAAGCATTCTTTCCATGCCACTGTCAAGTAAATTTCATTTGGTTGCATGGTAGAAGGTCTATGAGTATCTTATTGTATTCTAATCTCAAATCTGAGGTACTGAACCAGCCTGAATCAGTCCTGTCCCAGAACATATCCCCAGAGCCTCACAAAGCTGTTGGCACATAAATGGGCCCTTAATAAATGTGGAATTAAATGTCTTATCTCTCCAACTAGATTATATGATCTTTAGGGACACAGATCATATTTCATACCTTTTTGTGGTCTGCATAGCAACCAATTACTTGTACATGGTAGGTGCTTGTTTAGAAAGATGGGAAGGTTTGGAGGGAATGTTATCAATTGAACAGGAATTTAGTAGGGGGATGCAACCAGACAGAATGGAAAAGACCCAAAGTTATAATCATTGCGAAATGAAACACTGGAGGAGGAAGAGGAAGAGGGAAAATTGATGGGAGTGAGTGAGTTAAATTTCATCAGATTTCCCGATGCTTGGAAGGAAACTTTGGTAGCTAGGGGAAACAGTATTAGACCCCATCAAAATATGTGGATTCTTCTTTTAATTTTGCTTGTTGCTGCTATTCTGGGCAAATTATTTAATCTTTCTGGGCATCAAATGTGTGTTCAGTCTTCTACATAAATGTTCAACAAACATTGACTGAGTACCTATTATGTGCATGGTAATATTCTAATCTCTGGAAATACAAATTATAAGTAAAACATTCCATACCCTCAAGAAGCTAAAGGCATGTGAGCTCAAATATATAATACATAAAACTGTCACGAACATTCTAATGGGTAACGTATAGTCCTCCAAAGTAAAACTTACATATACCTTAAGATAAAAATTGATTAATAGTGTTCTGATGATGTCATTCATAAAATAAGAATATTCATACCAGTTTTCGCCCTCTTTAGTTACAGAGAGGAGAAAATACCTTCCATCCCTTTCTGGTATATGGATGACTTTTTCTCATCCAGATATAAACCTGTCCATATGAAAATCTGAAGGAAAACATCTATGGAAAAGGATTCTTTGAAGTTTTAATGAATAATTATAGGAAGACTTGTAACATATGTTGTGAACTCCAAGCAGGGATTATTTCTGTTTGGCTTCATGATTTCATATACAGTTCCTGGCACACACTAGACTCTTAATAAATGTTTGTTGAATTGAGTCATGTTTGAATTTTTCCTAAATGGACAGTCATCTAGTAGTTAGGACCTTGTCCATAATCAATTATTTCTATGAGTATAATCACTATCTTATAAGCATTTACATCTCCCTTTACATTGGAGACTTGAGTCATGTTTTAAATACTTTCACTGTTGTGTTCACTACAACCATAGAGAAAAAATGATTACAGTCCACGAAAGAATTATAAAACAGAAAGGTACAAAAACAACAGATAAAATAAGCTTTGAAAGACAAATTAAGATTGTATTATTTTTTATTTCAAGCAAAGGGAGGAAACTATTTTTTCTCTAAATGTTCTGAAGTGACTTTAAAAACAATTTATGCTGCCTTGGGTAATTCTTCCAAATCATACAATTCATTCATCTGTTTTGACTGCAAATGAAAGAATTCTTGCCACTGGAATAATCTATTTCTCCAGTAGCATATGGCTCCTTTGCCAACTTCTGAACCAGCTGTGTTTATATCTTTGAAGACACTATGGAATTTGTCAAATGGTGAAGCTATTGGAGGATAACTGGAGGTTTCTTATCTTTAGGGATTATGTTTTCTGGCTTGCATCTTGCTTTTCAGGAATTTATCCATTTTATAAGAAAATTCAAAATGTTCCTCATTAGTCTCCTGCAAACAACTTTGTAGCAGGAGCTAGGTACTTTATTAAGCAACATAGATTTTCTGAATGAAGTCACAAAGAAAATCAGCTGTATCTGGCTGTCCAAATAAGCATTCATCAAAACAAAACAAACTAGCTATCCTGCTTTCCTGAGAGAGAGAGAGAGAGAGAGAGAGAGAGAGAGGAAAATATATAGATTTCCTGAAATTCCTTAAAAGAGTTGAGTTATGCAAACATGACAAAATTCAGAATGGAAGGCAGACTATGGAAAAGCTTTTCAAGTGAGATTATACAGTCAATCTGAAGACACCTTAACAAGATTCAAAAATATACTTGGTAACCACTGATCTTTGCATTTATTCTGCCAAGGGGAGACCCCAGGAGAATAGGATAATGCATCTCATGTGCCAATTCCTGAATAATTAAATAAAAAATGTCTGTAATAGGCATGGGTGTACACATGAGACAAATAAATGATAGATAAGACCTATCATTCATTTCTTCAACATTTCATGCACTAGTTAGGTGTCACATATGTTCAGTTTTCATCTGACCAGTGGGATACAGGCTATGTATTATGCTGACAAAGGCAGAGTTTAAAACTCTCAAAGGAATAAGAAAAACACACCTTACAGAACTTCAGTTGAGGGAGGGGCAAGGTTACTGGAAATAACTGACATAAAGAACTTTACATTTTGAAAAGAGCTTTATATACATTGCCTCATTTGTGACACAAATAAAAGAGTAGGACAGCTATTTATATCCCCATTTTATAGATTAGGAAATGGAGACTCAGAGAGGTTAACTGATTTGTCTAGTCACACAATTAATTAAATGACAGGAGCAGGATCTTAATCCAGGTCCTATATGATGCTACTGTTTATAAAATGCTTAATAAAATAATTATAATTGAGATGGAGTTTATTTTCTCCATACAGATTTTTCAAGGAATCTGTTCTCTTCTTTGAACATGTTTTTGTTGATATCTTCTATTTCTTACGTCATCATAGTTATCCTTAGTATCCGTTCCTGTCTCCATCCCAGAGAGTCATATCATATAACAAATAGTATTTTTAGAGAGGAAAAAAATTCAGCACATCTGAATCTATACATTGAAAAAGTCCCCAAAACCATGCAACGTAAAGCACCTGTGAACCTCCCACCTCCAGAGAAGGGCAGGTTGGCAGTATCCTATCCTCTCATCTCTCTTTATCAAGTCCTGCTGGATGCTTATAAGTGTGTTACATTTACTTTTGATGTTTTGGTATATAGGTGTTCTTTCCATTTACAATGTTGTATGTTGTGTTCTTGGCTTTGCTTACTTCACTCTGCATTAGTTTATATAACTCTTTCCATTGTGAAAAAATGATTCATTTGTATCCCTGCTCTAGTCCCATCAGTATTAGTCAATTTGATATAATTTCATAAGGGTAGTGATTATAAGTTCTGCATGTTAGGCTCTAGAGTTGTGCACCGCAGATTGTAAGTTCACTTGTTTAATCATAGGAAGCAAATGAGAGGCCCTCCCCTCCTTGTTTATCCTTGCTATGGTGACCAAACCCAGCGTGGCAGAGGTATCTCAATTACACGGAAAGTTCTCCAACTTATTTTTGTACCTCCAGACCACTCTCTCCTGCCCAGTATGAACAGGTGACCATTATGACCACTTAGTCAGTGGATTTGATCCATGTTTCACCCAACTTAAGACCTCCCTGCTGACATACCATTTCTAGCTGATACATAATTTTTGGCCCTCAAGAGCAAGGTCTATCAATTAATGAGACTGTATTTTATCATGCCTCTTTTGCATATTTGGGTATCAAAACCTATAAAAACAAGGTCCTCGGGACCGGACACATCTCAGATCATGAGGAAGATCTGAGATTCACTTCATTAGAGGGGACCCTGGACCCTTTAATGAAGTCAACCAGGTTCAATGAGGATTCAGAAAGAGTGATACAAAGCTGTATCAAATTGTTTGCCATCTCACTGAGGATGGCGAAGGGGAGAGAAAGATTGAGAGAATTTAGGACTCAAAAAATTTTAAAAACCAATGTTGAACATTGTTTTATATACACATACATATATATACATGCACATACACACACACATATAGTGATACAATAAGAACAGTTGGTTCAAAAATCCCTCCCAAAGTCTGTGATACACTCTTCTACACAGAATCTAGGGCAGTGGGTTTATACTTAGAAAATATATGTGGTAAAGGGGTAACACACCACACCTAGAAGTCCAGTTATTGATGTCCTTAAGATCTTCTGCTAGGTATGATTTAGCTTTTTTTCTGTGCTCTTTGTAAAGCCTCGAATCTGTGTCCAATCTATCCTTGGCTTTCAAGAAAGCTTCCAGGGATGAGGCTAGGAAGCTCATGGCAACATGGGGAATCCCAAATTCCCCAGTTCCTTTGAAGCTCAGTAGGTCTTTCATCCAAACAAGGGAGTGAGAAAGAGACCAAGGCCAAAGATGCTTTTTCTCTTTTCTGGTGCCAAATTTCTTGCATCTCCTAATTCAATCAGCTCAGTTTTATGCAGGCCTCAGAGGGCACGATCATGTCTCGTACCTAATCAGGCCAGACTCCAGTCATACTTAGGGAGTCGTCTGGGTGCTGTTTTTATATATTGAACAATTTAGGTGTGTCATCTAAGAAATGTATCAGTGTTAAATTAGGTGTGGTGATCTGGGCCCTATCCCTACATACATACTATATTATCTTCTCTACTGTCTGGGAAATCTAATTAAAAGTTTATAGAGGATCACACTTAGGAGAGACCTTAGAGCATCTAGTTCAAGGCCATCATTTTACAGATGAAGAAACTAAGGCCTAGAGAAGGGAAACAGAATGCCTATAGTAACACAGTGACAAATCTGGGATTCAAATTCAGAATTTCTGCTTTCAAATGCAATGTTCTTTCTACCATATTGTGCTGATAGTTTAATTTAATTTTTTCCTCTTCCTTTCCTCCATTCCCTTGCTTGAGAAAGCAAGGAAAACAAAACAAAACTTCTGTTACAAACACAATTACAAACTTTGTAGAGAAAAACAAATGTTCATATTGACCACAAATATATAAATATATATGTATATGGGCATATATGTATATATATATATATATATATATACATGCATACATATTTGTTTCAATCTATTCCCTGAATCCATTACTATCAGGAGACTAGATAATATGTTTTATCTTCAGTCCTCTGAAACTGTGGTCGGCTACTGTGTTGAGTGGAGTTATTATAGCTTTCCAAGTTGTTCGTCTTTCCAAATATTTCTCTTATTGTATAAATCACTTCATTCTTATCAGTCCACACAAAGCATCTCATATTTCTCTGAGTACATTCTTTTCATAATTTCTTGTAGTGCAATAGTATTCTATCACATACATATACCATAACTTATTCAGCCTTTCCCCAATTGATGCACCTCCTCAGTTTCTAATTTTTTTGCTACCACAAAAAGACCTGCTATAAATACTTTTGTACATATGAATCTTTTCCCTCTTTCTTTTATTTCTTTGGGTTACAGTAGATCTTTCATTTTTGAGGCCAGAGTTGCTGTGCAGCAAATGTGAATTTATATGTACTCCAAAAAAGAAAGAAAACTCTCTTCGATTACCACCAACAACCTATCCTTACAGAAAAGGAAAGATTAACTAGCTTCTAGATTGGAGTTTCTTAATCTGGGGTCCACTGACCCACAAAAGGACTATGAATAGGTTTGTGGGGGCCCATGAGCTTGGACAGGAAAAAAATAGCGTCTTTATTTCTATAAAATTGGCTTCTATTCACTTCCTCTGTATTTCAGTTTATGCAATTTAAAAATACTATTCTGTGAATGGGTCCATAGGCTTCTTCATACTGTCAGAGGGGTTCATGACACAAGAAAGACTGAGTCTCTTCTCTAGAGGTATTTGCTAGTCCTGTCTCTTAATGACTCTACTGCTATTTGAAGTAAACTTATAGTCATTTATCTGACTTCCTGAAATGTTTATTTCATTCAACTTATTAAATAAACGTTGATTTCACATCTGCCATGAGCAAAGTAGTTGTTTTGGATTGGCACCAGTAAGGGGGCCAAGGTGGGGAGATGTTTAGGTGATTGCCACCTCAAACATGGCAATGAATAAATACTGTGCATCCTTCAGCACCGAAAGAACAGCAACACATAGACTCATGTCTTTGTATTCACTTTTACTCAGCAATTCGAAAAGGATACACACTATAATCCTGCCTAGTCATAATTAGGGTGATACATGACTACTTTTGGCTTCCTGATGTTTATTTATCCTGCTCTCCCCAGACAGCACATCTTTTAGGCCTATGTCAGCCACTGCAAAGTATGAAGCATCTCTGGGCAGAACAGAGCATGGTATCTGTGGTTTTTATACCTGAGGGGCCTTGCTTCTGCAATGCTATCTTTATCCCTCTGTTTTAAGGTCTATGCTTGGGGCATTTAGGCAACAAAATTGTCTGAGCAGGTAAAAATGGACTTGACTGGGCATGTGGCAAGTGTTGCCAGCTATCATACAGAGCACACATATGGGGCCTGTGCTTACATGATTTTGCAAGTGTTCATTATATTATATATGCATATAGCACTGTAAGGTGGGGGGTCTTGTAGGGTACTGCACTTTACAAAATTCAGTAACACAAGCAGCTAGCAAAAAATTTCACTACAACTATAATTCAAAACTACAAAACTAGAAGAAGTGATAAGGGCTACAGGAATATTTGCCTATATCTGTTGACACAGCACAAAGTGAAACAGAAACCTGGAAAGAATCCAGTGATTTTTCCCAAGTTTGGCATCTAATCTAGGCACTTTAGACTTGAATATCAATGACCAAGTCTCTGGAGAAGGGAATTTCGTAACTCCAACTGGCCAACCATTTCTAGTTGCTTCATGAAATCTGGATGAGATAGCTTTGGAATGTCTTTTTTTTTTAAGTTAAATTTTACTTTATTTTCCATCTTCATTCCCCTTTCCCAACTGAGAAAGACAAACAAACTCCTGTTATAAATATATATATAATCATGCAAAACAAATTCTCATTGGTCATGTCCAAGAAGACAAAAGGTCTCGATCTGCTCCTGAGTCTATCACTCCTCTGTCTGGGGGTGGATAACATATTTCATCAGGGTTCCTCTGGAATCATTCTGTTAATCAGAGTTCCTAAATCTTTCAATGTTGTTCATCTTTACAATGTCAACGTTACCATCAGTATCTTGCTCACCTCACATTGTATCAGTTCATACAGGTCTTCCTGAGTTTCTCCAAAATCATCCCATCTATCATTTCTCTTTTTTAATACTTTTATCTTATTTGCTTTTTGGAGGGGGGAAGGCAAGGCAATTGGAGTTAAGTGGCTTGCCCAAGGTCACACAGCTAGTAAATATCAAGTGTCGAGGTCAAATTTGAACTCAGATCTTCATGACTCCAGGGGCAGTGCTCTATTCACTGCACCACCTACCTGTCACCCATTCATCATTGTCCATAACATTTATATATCACAGTTTCTTCAACCATTCCCCAATTAGTGACCACTCCCACCCCCCTTGGGTTCCAATTCTTTGCCACTACTAAAGATACACCATAAATATTTTTGTATATAATATTTGCAATATTTAGGACTATTCCATCTTTGAACCTACCCCCACCCCCTACAGGCCATCCCTGCCTACAGAAAGAGGGGATTATGTTTGAATAACGAGATGAGAATAAACTGAAAATTTAGATCTGGAGGTGTCCTTGTTATTTGCATACTGTTGAAGTCCAAGTGACTGAAACAAGGTGGGGGGGGGAGGGGGGAAGAAATGGTTGCTAGGGGAGGCAAAAAGTACTGGAGAGCTGAGTGTCTTGCTCAACTTGTTTCTCCAAAGCCTCATTGTATTTATAGCAGCTTCTGGCACTCCTCTCTTCCTTTCTACTGCCTGTTAACATACCAATCTTGGGAGGAATAGGATTCACTCGACACCTCTTGATTTAGCCATGCTGATCATCCAGAAAATTCATGAAGTTCCTGTATCCAGTCAAAAAACATGCCTCTCTACAACATCTACACATTGCTTCTAGTTCTGCCCTATGATATCATTGTGTAAGAAAGAAGACAAATCCTTTCTCCATGAAAAAGTTCTTCAAGGACTTAAGGACGTTTGCTTCTGAGCCTCCTCTTCTCTGAGCTAAATGTTTGCAGTTCCTTTAACTAACATCCTCCTATGTCATGGTTCCATATCTTTCACACCCCAGTCACTCTTCCCTGGATACTTTCTACCTTGTCCTTCCTAAAATGGAGTGCCAAGAGCTGGACTCAACGCTCCAGAAGTGGTCTGATAAGGGCAGAAGAAAGTGGAACTCTCACTTCTCTCATTCTAGATACCAAGCTTTTCATAATATAACCCAAAAGCACATTTAAAAAAATTTTTTTAAACTTTATCCCTGCTACATTTCACATTACTAGACTTGCCCAATTGGTCTAGCCCATTCAGATCCTTTGTATCCTCACTCTGTTTTACAGTATGCTACCTTCACATCATATGGAAAAAAAATAAGGTTGAAATAAAGGAAGAACTCAATAATTAGAAAACAATTCAATATTCCTGGTTAGGTCAAGCAAATATAGTCAGAATCAGTTCAATATTCTGCAGATTAATCTATAGGCTTGATGTTATACCAATCAAATTCCCAATAATAGCTTTTATAGAATTAGGCAAAATAATAATAAATTTGTATAGAAGAACAAAAGGCTATCAAGGGAAATGATGAACAAAGAAAAAAAAGGAGGAAAGGGGACTTTTCTCTCAGAGCTGAAATTATACAACAAAACAATGATTTTGAAATTATCTGGTGTTGCTATTCATTCACATTTGACACTGTGGACCAACTGTCCATGGGATTTTCTTGACAAAAATTCTGGAATGTTTCTCTGGTTTTATGCAGGCAGGGGTTAAGTGACTTGCCCAGGGTTACACAGCTTATAAGTGTTTGAAGTTAAATTTGAACTCTGGTCTTTCTGACTCCATGCTCAGCGTGCTCATCCATCATGCCACCTACCTGGACAAAAAGGCAGAAAAAAAATGCAAGTGGAATAGGTTAAATAATGATCAATAGGAACCAGATGTGGTCTTAGGATCACAAAACACTAGTGTTTTCATTATTCAATAAATTTGTTTTTTTTAAAAAAACCTGGTTCGGAGCTTGGTATGTGAGAGGTATTCAGGGGGACTAACATCTTGACAACTTGCCAGGCTCTTTTCAGGGCTGCTCACCCACCTTTGGTGTCTACTCATCACTCAACTCTCACCTATGACTCCAAGAAGCTACAGCATGGTCAGCAGTCATACCCTAGTAAAATTGTCTCAGCAGATGGTCTAAGACAGGCTAGTAACCGAGGAAGGTAACTGAGGAATCTCAAACTCATCAGTGACCTAGTGGGGTGTGTACCTCAAGCATGTGAAGACTTCCCCTTGTGTAATGGGCAGATAAGAACAATTTGTTCCAATGGGGCATGAAAGCAGCAGAAGCAGGCACTGCGGAATGCCTAGAGCTTGGTCTGACATCAAAGATGCCAAGGTCATCAACTATGTGCTGGGCCATTGACAGTTGTCCTGACTTCTGTCTTGCCACTAGACTTAGATGACTCTAGAAGAGAGACTAAGGCTGACAACTTTGTGCAGCCTTGCCTCACTTCAATTCACATACAACTCAAGGACTATTTATCTGTGGACCAAAGACTTCTGGTGCATTTCAACTACTCAGTGTTGATGAAGCCATATTGATCAGTGATAAGGACATTATCCTTTAGAGATGGGTTGAACACTTCCATTGTGTTCTCAACAGACTGTCATCAACCAATGCTGAAGCCATCGACTTGAAATCTACAAGGTAGGGGTGGGGAGCTCATACAGAGGCTGACAGAAATCTCCTAGATTATATGGCAAGAGGAGGTTATCCCCCAGAGGATCGAGGATACCTCCATTATCAATCACTATAAAAGAAAAGGTAACAGGTTGTCCAGTGACAATCATGAGGGTGGGGATTCGGATCTCTCTTTCTTAGTCATTGCTGGCAAGATTCTTGCTAGAGTCCTCCTTAATAGCCTGATCCTTCACCTAGAAGATGGTCATATACCCAAGAGCTAGTGTGGCTTCAGAAAGGGCCAAGGAACTGTCAACATAAGATTTTGCTGCCTGACGGCTCGAGGAAAAATGCAAGGAGCAGAATAGAAGTTAGGACACAATGTTTGCTGATCTGAATGAGGCTTTTGATACTGTCAATTGTGAGGGTTTGTGGAAGATCATGGCAAAATGTGGTTGTCCGGAAAAGTTAATTATTATTATATGTCAGTTTCATGAAGGCTTGCTTGGATTCCGGATAATAGATGATGCTCTTGTGCTTTCCTACACAGTAATGGAGTGAATCAGGGCTGTGTGTTTGTTTCCATGCTTTTTAGCATGGTGTGTTTTCTGAAATGTTGTCAGTACTTCCCGCAAGGAAAAAAGTGGCATGAAGGTCAGTTACTTCCCCATGATGGTAAACTAACTTGAAAAGGCTACAAAACTAAAGTGGAGGGAGAGTTGGTGCACAATTTTTGTTCACAGATGATTATGCACTCAGTGCAGCCTGTGAAATTGAGATGAACAGAGTATGGAGAGATTCTCTGACTACCCCTTGTACTAATTTTGGTACCAGTCAAATCAATCATCTTGGTAATCAACACCAAGAAATCGAGGTTATCCAGCAGCTAGCATCATACCACCCATACATGGAATCATTGGTTACAACTATTGGAGAAATGTTGAATGCTGTGGATAAATTCACTTACCTTGGCAGTATTCTCTCCATGGATGTCCACATAGATGATGAGGTTGACATACACGTTGTCAGAGGTAACTTAGTGTTTGGGAGGCTCTGAAAGAAAAGTGGGAAAGACAATAGGTATTAGACTGCATAACAAATTGAAGGTCTACAGAGTCATTGTACAGACCTCATTGTATGCCTATGAATTCTGAACAGTCTACCAGTACCATGCCGGGGAAATTGAACCGCTTGCATTTGAATAGTTTTAGGAAGATTCTGAAGACCTGGCAAGTAAGGTGCTTATCTTAAGGTACTGAAGTCCTCTCTTGAGCTGAACTGCCAAGCATTCAAATTCTACTGCAGAGAGTACAATTTTAATGGACTGACCATGTATATGCCAAATATATGTTTACCTAAAAGACTATTTTCTAAAGAACTTGCACAA
Source organism: Potorous gilbertii (assembly GCA_028658325.1). Lineage (NCBI taxonomy): Eukaryota > Metazoa > Chordata > Mammalia > Diprotodontia > Potoroidae > Potorous > Potorous gilbertii. Next base: position 200,367,504 of record CM053771.1, read on the forward strand.
GGCAAGAGCTCACATGGAGCTCAGAAAAAAGCAATACAAGAATATTCTCAAGATCTCTCTGAAGAACTTTAGTATTTTATTGTGAGACATGGAAGATGCTGACACAGGATCACCCAGCATGGCATACAGAAGGTGCTGTGCTCTAAGCAAAACGGAATTCCAATAGTGGAAAAGAAGTATGAGAGGTGCAAACTTAGAGATATCTCCACCGCAAATGGTCATATGGACTATTTATGAACAACCTGTGGAAGAGCCTTCTGAGTTCATACTGGACTGATCAGCCATAGTCAAACTGTTGCTACTATTTGTCCTTCATCTTCAGAGGACCAATGACATCAGGAGGGTGATGTTTTGACTTTCAAGTGAGTTGGATTTAAGAGAAGCAGAGCTGTGCAAAGTCATCAGCCTCACTCTTTCCTCCAGAATCGTCAGAGGCCAGTGGTGATGGCCCTGGATGCAGTGGGAGACCACGATCTTTTTAAACTAAGGGTTTTCCCAGGTCTCAGTTTGTACCTTGACTCCAGCATTGTGATGTTAATGGTCCTCTTTGAGTACAAAGGAGGAACAACAACCACAGAAAATACCAAATGAATCAACTTTCCAAATACCACATAGAAACTCTAGGAGACAGGGTATTGATACAGCTTTCACAGTTGAAGGAAGGGATAGTTAGCAATCGTGACTTTGGTGAAACTGTAAGAGAGAAAATAGATGGATTTGATTGTAAAAATAAAAAACATTTTAAAGAGTTACAAATTCGATAAATATATCATCATGAAGTAACTGACATTTATGCAGTATTTTGAGGTTTACAAAATATATTTGTTCTACCATTTGATCCTCACAGCAGATATCACTATTTCAGTTTTACAGAAGAGACAGCTGAGACAAAGGGGTTCTGACTCGGACAAGGTCGTACAATTACTTGTCAGAACCCAAGATTCTTCTCATTCTAGGTGTGATGTTCTTTCCATCTTATCCTGTTATCTTGTGTTCCTAGTGCCCTTTAATTTGTTCCCTGGCTGTGTAACTCCTTTTCTACATATGCCTTCTTTCTGATATTCCCTAATTCTTCCTCCCCTATTTAAAACTTAGCTCTTCTACTTCTTATTTCCTTAGTTCATTGTTCTATGAGGAAGTGATTATGGTCCTTTGACCCAGTAATATCTCTGCTAAGAATATACCCCAAGGTGGGGGTCAAAGACAGAAGGGAAGAATCCATATATACAAAAATATTTATAACCACTCCTTTTGTAATAATAAAGAACTGGAAGGCAAGTGACTACCCTTTCACTGCAGAATGGCTGAACAAATTCTGGTATGTTAATATAATGGAATGTTGTTGTACATAAGGAATGAAAAATATGAATAATTCAGATAAACTTAGAAAGACGCAGAGCTAAGTAAACTGAATCAGGAAACAGTATATAGAATGACCATTAAAACATGAAGAAAACAACAGAGAAATTTTTGGAACTCTGATCAATACAGTGACAAATCATGAGAAGTGATAGTGAAGCAGGCTTTTTACCTCTCAGCAGAGAGACGATGAACTATAGGGTGTAGAATGAAGCAGATATTTTCAGAAATGACAATATGTTTGCTTTGATTATATTTTTTAATAACAAATAAATATATGGAAGAGTAGAGTCAATAAGAAATGACAGTGACATGGAAAAAGAAAAGGACCAGTACATTTACAAATGTGTTAATAGATGTAAGCTAGGTTAAGGTATTATATATTTGAATTTTAACAGATGAATGGAGGTAAAATTTGTATGACTTGTATTGATAATCCAGATAACTCTGTCCCCCACTAACCAAAACAAACAAAACAAGATTTTAAGGCTCAAATATCGAATAAGATCAAATGGATCATATTGCCAATGGCAAGTATGTTCCTCATCCATTTATTTCAAACTAGCTAGGTCTTTAAAATAAATGAGAATTGCTTCTGTAGATTAGGCAAATGACTAAGAAACAAGTCTTTCCTTTCTTCTGTTTTATTTGTAGGGCAGGTATTTTTTACATTGGGAAATATAAAGATAAAATTTTTGTAACCTTATCATTCATATCTTTAACTTAAAAAAAAAATCATTTACTTTGTCTTTTCCAACCAGAATATGAATTTGAATATCTTGTTTTCATTTATATAAAGTCTTATCTTTTTAAAAATTATTCTGCAAATGTGCATATCTCATAGGGAATTTTTGTTAAATGAATTTGCTTCATCTTTATTATTCAATAAGAAAAATAATAATTTACTTTCTTAACTCACCCTCCAGAATACTTTGGCATAAGAAAGTCACTATGTTTTGCAATAATATAGAATTGTTCTATGTTCTGTTCTTATAATCACAGAATTCTGTAAGTAATTTTTGTTTATGGACTTTTTATGTTTGATTATTTTATGACAACTTGAAAAAATTGTATATAATCCTTTATATTTTTAAATACAAGTGATTTTCTGTAAATCATTCAATTTGTCCAAATTGTGTAAGAAGTCCTAATTTAACTACTGTCTATAGACCTTCATTTCATCCTGACATTGACTAAGCTCCATCAATGCATTGGATTGGCACAGGCTAATACAATCTCATTAAAAAATACATTAGTTATATTGAAATTTTTCTCAATCAATAAGTTTGCAAAGCAATAAATCTTTCCTAATGTCAGTTTTAACAACATATTGCACACATGAGATCAAAGGAGCATCTTTAATTACAAAGCCTCCTGGAAGAGAATGTCTAAAAAGAGTTTGGCCTGTACATCCACACAGGAAAGATAAGTGGATGAAGAATATCCTATTGTCCACATTTCAACAAGCGTCTTAATGGATATCATATAGAGCCTGTCCATTCATACATATGTCTGAGACTGATAGTACAGATGGATGATTAGTGGGGTCCAGGTTTGGGCAGGAAGAAAATCGACCAAATTGACTTTAGAAAATTACAAAGCTCTTTTACCGACTCCAACCTTTGCATGCAAGCAAAGGATCTTATTAATACTAGTGTTTTGCCTGTCTTGGTATTGGACAGGGGGCAATGAAGATGTGTATGATAGGTGTGAGAAAGTTATGAAATATTATCTGGACCCAATTCATTGTCCATCTACTGACTCAGATATGCATATAACAGACGAATTCTATATGGTATTCATTCTAATGCTTATTGAAATATAGGCAGTATATTCATCCACTTGGTCTATAATGAGGTACTCAGAAGAATAAAAGAAAAAGATATTATTGAGAAATGAAATGAGAAGAAGATTGTTAGGAATCAGGGATGACAGGCAGACAGCCTTACTGCTTCTTTGCTACCTTCAAAATTTCAGGAGAAAGTGAGAAATACCCCTAGAATATTGGGTGGGCCCCTGCATCCGACTTGTAGGAGAGCATAGGCAAGAATCCCACAGAATGACCAACTAGGTATGGGTGGTCATCTGCATTGTTGAAGGGAATTCAGCAATGAAGGGAATCAACGAAACCACAGATCCATTTGCGTAATCTACAGCTGTTCCTTCATCCACTTGCAAGGCAAAGCAGGACGACTTTTGTTTTGCAGCTAATTGATTACAAAGATCTACTTCAGATGCATGAGTGATTCTCCTTTACCCTAGAGTGTATCAAACAGAACCATTTGTATAAAATCTCTACAACAACCTTTCGATCATATCGACCAGTAAACCTTTATAAAGCACCTACTGTATTCCAGGCACTACATTAAACGCTGGAGATACAAAAAGAGGCAAAGACAGTTCATGCCCTCAAGGAGCTTACAACCTAATGATCAATAACGATCTAACATCAGTAATTAGATCAATAGCCACCTCTCAGTAGTTACAGGTTGGACCAATGTTTATTCTACCCAAGGAATCCTTTTATGTTTAGTAATTCTAAGCAATCATGTGATACCAGCAATCTTTTTATGTCAGACTTTTCTTTAAAGTTTGTTTTTGCTTGTTGAAAGCAGTCACTTTTTTTTTTGGAAAAAACCTCTGGCTTTGTCAATATATTCTACAAATATATTTTAAAAGGCAGCATTTCAGTTTCCTCCATTTCAATCAATCTTTTACCTCTTTTTTATATCCCCAGCATTTAGCACAATTATTGATTCTATCAATGAACATTTGTTAAATACCTACTATGTTCCTAGGGCAGCTGGGTAGCTCAGTGAATAAAGCACCAGCCCCTGGGGTCAGTGTCTTCCTGAGTTCAATTTGGTCTGAGACACTTACTAACTGTGTGATCCTGTGCAAGTCACTTAACCCTGTTTGCCTCAAATTCCTCATTTGTAAAATGAGCTAGAGAAGGAAATGCAGACTAGTCCAGTATCTTTGCCAGAGTACCCCAAATGGGGCAATGAAGAGTCAGACATGACGGGAAAACGACTAAACAACAACAACCATAATCCAGACACTGTGTTAAAGCACTGTCATTTCATACTACATACACCTAAGCAAACACTTCCATCTCCCCTTTCCACCAATAACAGCATTTATGAATCACACAGGTATACATAGCAGATCATGTTTTAAAAACTTGGGATTTCTCCTTTGTGCTCTGTATTCCTTCTACTTAAACTCTGTCTATTGTTTTTGATTTCAGATATTTCAGTGGTTTTCTTTCTTAAATGGGTATTTATTCTTCGTAAAACACTAGTATTTCCATGTATTTCACTTTTAAAATGAGAGATAACACAAAATTGAAGAGAATTGTATTTCAATGGAATGGTTGAAAAATTTCCAACAGACTTCTGCATATCTTGTCATTATTTCAGTCTTGTAAACATTCTAAATCCTTTGTACTTAATGCCATAATATTGAGAAATATAATACTCTCTGATACCTTTAACTTCCACAAAAAGATTTCTTAACTTCCAGTTTATACACTTCATGTTAACTGCAACAAGCAATAAGATGGCACAAATCATGTGCCTATGCTGAGAATCAATGTACACTTGCACAAACCAGATTAAATTATTGTGCTGCATTAATAGCCAGCTTGATGAATATATTCATCTCCCTTTTGTTGACTTTGATTTGTGCTACATTAATAGCCAGCTTGATGAATATATTCATCTCCCTTTTGTTGACTTTGATTTGAACTTTTACATTGAAAAAATTGGATGGATTTTTAAAAAAAATACCCATTAATTCTGGCCAATTTTTCAGTATTACCTCTGGGGTTTTTTGATCTCCCAGGTCAAGCCCCACAATTTGGAAAACCACTTCCTTGGTTTAAAAAGTAGTATAGATTTGGGGCAGAGTGACACACTAGTATGGAGGACATCTGTCGGCATATGAGTCTTTTCTATTTTCTTTAAAGTCAGTTATATAGTTGCTCATGTGCCATGTTACTTGTAGGCTGAACCTACTGGGCATACTTTGTCTGAAAAATATTCAAATGTCAAGGTGTGTCAGAAGGTAGAATACTGCTGTCAGTATAGTCATAATGTTTTTTTCTGAGGGGAAAATCAGCATTAATGCCTCTTTAGAGAAGACCACATCTATGTGGACTCCCTCTCCTACTGTAATGCCCTCAGTGTAAATTGACATCTCTATTTTTTTAAATAAATTTTATTTTTTAATTGATGAATATCAATTTTCTTTCCTTCCTCCTCATTGGAAAAAGGAAAAAAAAAAGAAGAATCATGACTAATATACATGGTAAAGTGAAATAAATTCTCACTTTGGTGACATAAGAAAATATATTCCAACCTGCATCCCAACCCTATCACTTTTCTCTCAGGAGATGGGTAATACATTTCATCATCAGTGCTCTGAAATAGGGGTTGGTGATTGTGTTGATCAAAATTCCCATGTCTTTCAAAATTGTGTGCACAATGTTACCATGACTGTATAAATTATTCTTTTGGTTCTGCTCATTTGATTCTTCATCAGTTCATACAAGTCTTCACAGGTCACTCTAAAATTATTTTTTCATAATTCCATGCAGCACAATAGTATTCCATAACATTCATACACCAGAATTTGTTCAGTCATTCTCCAATGATGGCACCTCCTTAGTGCCTAGTTCTTTGTCACAACAAAAAGAGTGAGTGGACGTCTTTAAAATTAGATTTAGAATATCAACATATCCAGGATGATTGTTTTAAGAGTTCTGCTGTTCTTATTCCTGATTCTTCACTGATTGGGGGGGGGGGGCGGGGACACGACACGGTGTATCTGTGTGTATCTGTGTGTGTGTGTGTGTGTGTGTGTGTGTGTGTGTGTGTGGTGACATTTTCTTGGATATCTATTTGGATTTATGCCTTTGGGTTTGCTGTTCAATCTCCCTATAAAAGACCCTACTTATTTCTTGCTTCCTCCAATTCATACCTCTCTCTTAACCACTGATGTGTGTGGACTTAACCTTGTGTATTAACCTCTATCTACCCCAACATCTTGTTTGCTCAGCCATAACAACTAGAATAATAACTCAAATAGGGTTAAAGTGCCTGGGTTAAAGTGTATTTTACCCAGCCATGATCATTTCCAAGGGTATTCCTCCCAGAGCCTTCTATTCTTTGCCAGCCCAAGCCTCTATGTGGCAAAATCATGCTTATTCCCTGTGGCAAAAAGCTTTACCAATGCACTTCTATGCCAGTCCAAAATGGAATGATGTTATTCAGACTACCATTCTCTCTAATTTTATTACTCAGGTGACTCTCTCATAGGGTTCTGACCTCAATCCCTGCAGGTACAAGGGTTAGAGTATCACTCTCTTGACGCAGCTACACATATGTGGTGGTGTTGTCCTTAAAATTACTTTCATTCTTCCCTCTAAGTTATTTTTATCTCAGTGAAAATATGTCTCTATTGATAACCTCCCCACCATTTTTCCTACTGAGCTAACTATCAATATGGAGGAGACCAGTACAGTACTGGAAATTATAGGAAGCAGAAGGAGACAGTGTTCCAGAGTGCCCATTGACAAGCCCAAGAGAAGTGAACAAGAATAGAAAATGCTAGCCTTTTTTGGGGGGGAGGGACTGTAAAAAGTCATGATGAAGGATGAGAAAACCCTGTAGTTACTGAAGTAACTGGGTCACTCCCCCTCCCAAGTGATTCCCTGTTCCCCTTCAAACCTTTAAGAGGTTCATAGTAGAAGTAAGCAGTTTTTCTAGGCCAGACTCCATGTCTGAATCTGAAACTGCTTGTAGGATTCCCCATGGACCTAACAAGGGTGGAGTTCATGCTACCAAGCCTATGGACCAGCTGTGCCTGTTGGATGATGCTACCCATGAGAACATAAGCCTCTGCTCTTGGTGATTGTTACAATTTTCCTGTAGGCGAGAAGGCCAGGTTGAAATTTCAAGTGATATTCCCCCTCTGCCAGGGTCCGAGGAGAAGAAAATAGCTCAGTTAAGAAAAGTAAGATGTTATAGTTTACTTCCATGTAATAGAGAACAAGCTAGCCTGACATGTAAGTAGAATGAGTCATTTGCCTTTGTCATGCAATTCGAGGGCATGCCTGCAGCTGTTTTCCCCAACCCAACTATTATTCCAGCTGTCATTTCACAAATATAACTTCATTTCTTTGAGCCTTGCGTTCAAAGCTTGTATTTGTAAAAATACAAATGTCCCTAGGAAGGAGAAGTCACCACAATTTAAACCCTTAGCCAGGATGGAACATGGAAATGAGCCTAGCTGGGGGAGGGTGAATTGTTAGGGAGAGAGAGGGAGCAGGGAGAAACAGACAGAGACCTAGAGATAACTAAACCTCTTTCACAATTTTCTTGAGAGATCATTACATCAGGTTAAAAGAGCATTACATCAGGATGAGTCAGGCTTGGAACATTTCCTGATTAGTGCTGGAAACCCTACATTTATACTAGTGCCTGAAGGGCGATAGAACTGCTATAATTCTTTTGTGCAAATTAGGTGCAACCCTGAAAGTGCTGGCAATTTTCCAGTATTACCATCAAATGGATGGTCCTGCCCTAAGGGCTTATTAGCTATTAGCTCCAAAGCTTGAAAGGCAACATTGCGTAGAATTTTAGTAGTATGTTGGATTAAGAATAAGGCAGACTGGAGTTCAAATCTTTACCTTAGACGCTTATTATCTTTATGAGCCCAGGCAAGTCACTTAACATCTTTTCCTCATCTGTAAAATGATGGAGATGGATTTGGTGATTTCTAAGGTCCCTTCCAACTCTAAATTTGTGATCTTATGTATTGTCCCTGCTCCTGATCCAATGGTGGACTGCACTGGTTAGATTTTTCATTCTTAGTTTCTCTTGCATATATTTATAATAAATATATTTAGGAAGACTGATGCATAAATTCATAGATATTTATTTTTGCCATTATTATTTTTCCTTAAAAATCTTTTAGTAGTTTGTTTAAAGAATAGAACACAAATTCTCATAGTTGTATTAATAAATAAATTTGTTTGTTCATGCTTTTTTTTAACTTTAGTTTTCAAAAATACCCAAAGGCTACATCCATTACAGGTTAATGGACTGCAAAATCTTTGTTAATTGCAATGTATGTATTTACTGGAGTTATAGCAAAGAAAAACAAAACACATCTATATACTTCTATCATTTAAAAATTCTCCTAATATTTTTTTGATCAGTGTATTTTGAGTGGTGGGGGAGGGGATCTCAGCTTATGACATAGGCTGCCTCTTTGACTAAACCTCTTGAGTTCTAAAAGTCCCAAAGATTGCTAGGGGTCCTGGCTTGCTAAAACTTCTCATTTGGGAGAAGTTCTTGGAGGCTGATGTGGGATCTTTTAGAGGGGACTCAGAACTCTTGGGAGGCAGGTATAAATATATACTACTCTTCTTAGGGCCTCCTCACTTTTCTGAAATATTTTTGCCTGGAAGATGACTCCCGTAGAGAATATTGTTCAGTATCATGGTCCTGAAATATTCTCATACCAGATAATCCCAGGAGCTGTTCTGAAGGGGGTTCTGAAGTTTCTCTACAAGGCATTCTGGGGACATTCAATAGTTAGTCTGTTTCCTAGTGAGACACATTGATTGCCCTTGGAACCACTCCCTCTAACCCAAAGCTAACTTGATTCTACTGCATCTACTATGACACACTTGGCCATGAGACTCTACCCTTGGGGAAAATAGATTGTTTCAGGGTCCGTGTTCATGGCCCTGGGTATAGGAATTTATTTAGATTTATAAGCTACTTTTGTGGACCAGTCTTTCTATCTATTTTAAAGTGACATTTAAAAAAAGATACGTACCCAGAAGCACTGTTCCTAAAACTAAGAAATATCCTATCCTTCCAATTGCATTTCAACATTTGTTCATGATCCTACTTCCACTATATTTCCAAATCCATTTGAATCCAACACAAAAGTATTGTTTCACATGGGAATAGGGGTGGGACATAGACCTGATTCTTCTGCTCTCTATTGCTGGTTCATAGTCAAGATCTGACAAGAGTCAAAAGATTCTATGTACACTGAGTAGATAGTAGACTGGAACTTTTGGCCTATATATATGATTAGTATTTTTCTAAGGAAAAATACAAAGAATTAAAATTTGAATCAGGATGTTATACAAGGGTTCTCGCTGACCTAAGGAATTATTAAATTCTTTCTCTGGGATTTTCTGTAGCTAAAAAGATAGAGCTAAAATTCTGGCTTCAGATTTTGCTATAAGGGCTCATGGTATGGGAGGTTTGATTCTGGTAGGTATAATTTCCTCCTGTTTCCACTGTTGTACAGAATCCTCAGTGATAATCCTCATTCTTTGCAATGACTGGGATTTTCAGTGGCTTAGTGAAGAACTTTTTTGACTAAGAATTTCCACATAAACTTATTCCTTAGCAGTTAGCTTAATGAAACTGGTCCTCAAATAAAATGAACCTTAATTTGCACCATCATTGGGCATCCTATCTGTACAAATGAGATTATTTGTAGGTTCCTTGTCCTGTTGGTTCAGGAAAGTTTTCTGGGCATTATAATTGTCCCCAGATAAGGATAGGACTTAGAGCAATAGCTAGTGCTTAGGAGACAGACAGAGAGAGAGAGAGAGAGAGAGAGAGAGAGAGAGAGAGAGAGAGAGAAGGGGTGTCTAAGGTGTGGTTACTCTTTGCGTGATTGAAGTACACAGGAGACAGAGGTCCCAGGAAGAGAGGAGATTGAGGAATTTGGAAGCCAGGATGTTCAAAGGGGGCAAGATTTAGAGTAAGGAGGAGGGAGACTAACTTGCAGGTCCATAGATGACAGTAAAAAGAATATAGAAAGGATAAAGTGAACTTTAAAGGAGGAAGAGTGGTTGTGGAATGATGGTGGCAGAGGGAGGATCTGAAAACATTGATGGGAAGCAGGGGTATGCCAGAGCCAGCTATAATTTTAGAGGGCTAATTGTTAAATTTTTAGTATGAGCATTTAGAACTTGGAAATTGGTGAACATTACAAATCAGGGCTTGATTTAATATTTTATTGATTTTATAAACCTAACGAAGTGTTGGGGAAAATATTACTAATAATGCAAATTAAATTGAAAAGTATGTTGTGTATACCCCCACCACCACCACCAAGAACTGGTTGTTAAATATTCACCAACAAAACTCTGGTGCATAGGTAGTATGTCAGCTTTTCCTTCTGGACTAGCGTATTAGGAGATGTGAGAAGTATATCTAGCCTTGGAAAGGGTGGAGAGAGAGATACCTCATCCTGGAAGCAGATGAGTGGCTTGCCTGTCAAATTTACCAATACAGAAGTGACAGGATGGGGACTCCATGAAAGGAAAAGACTCTCAGGGCTCAGAGGTGTCCCCTGACCATATGCTTTTCTATATGTGTGTTTCAGTACCTTTGTGTTTCGAGTTTGAACTTATTCTCCCTGGGGCCTTGAGTATGTGCATGATGGGGAGTGCGTGGTAGGTTGTGGGAAGGATATTTTGTACTATTTTTTTTAAGGTTTGTGGCCACTTTCCGCAGTGACCAAATGTGTACAGAGGCAAGACTATGTCTCTAGATTTGGCGGAATGTTTCTATACTTTGGTTTCCCTTACACCTCAATAAATATACTTCTGTAAAAATTAATTGATGTCACTTGATTGATTGGTATTGGGAGAAGTTAACTGATCAAGAGATATTTAGGAACTCAGTACATGGGGGACTCATAACAGTAGAGAAACCCTAATACCTCAGGTTTATCCATAGAACCTTAAAGAGGGAAGTAGTTTTTTCTTTCTTTTTAAATTAAATTTTTCTTTCTCAATCAATGAAAACCTCTCCCACCTTCTTTCTTCCACTCCCCTTGAGAAAAAATACAAAAGGAAACCCCTTTCACAATCACATATAGTCAAATAAAATAAAATCCCACATTGGCCATAATGAAATATATATGATATACATTAGTAAAGACCTCTTTCTTTAAAAAAAACTAATTAAGTTTAGCTAAATAATTGATATCAACTGATAGTCACAGTGAAAAGCTGTAATGGTGACTTGCAGCTACATTAATAAATTAGTTTATTTGTGCTGGCTTGTGAACTATAGCATTAGAAAACCCTCTAGCCCATTGGGGTTCACCCTAGAGCCCTAAGGAGAGATGTAGTAGTTATAGTCTGGTGACCTAACTCATCAGTGGGAGTGGGAGTTGGAATAGCAACCTCAGAGCACACATATTATTAATATTAATGTTATTAATATCAATTAGTTAATGTAACATTAATAATAACTCATGTTTCTGGAGAGGCAGCATGGTATGGTAGCTGTACAATTTTACTCAGAGTCATTAAGACCTGGGTTTAAGTCCTGTCTTTGACACATACTATTTTTGTTACTATGAACAAGTTATTTAACATCTTAGGCAATTCACTACAAATATAAGTTATAAGGGAAGGGGTAGGCAGAATTTCCACACTATAAGTTCCCTATACCAGCAAAATGTAAATATGAACTAAAAAGCTCACCCTTAAATAGAACCTTAAGGCTTACAAAGAATCTGTCTTACAATAATTCTGAACAGCAGTTTGGTACCTAAGCATGGTATCATGGTAAGACGATAACAGGATCTGAGTTAAAAATCTAACTCTGCCACTTAGTACCTGTGTGACTCTCTAAGCATAGGTGTCCCTCAGGGATATGTACTCTTGGATCCAGTGACACTGGCCTCCTGACAAGACATTGCATCTTTTGACTCTGGGCATTTTCTTTGGCTGTCTCCCATGTCTGGAATCCTCTCCCTGCTCCACAAAAACTACTGAACTTCCTGGCTTTAAGTCTCAACAAAAACCCCACCTTTTACAGGAAGACTTTCCCAACTCCTCTTAATTCTAATTCCTTCTCTCTGTTAATTATTTCCTATTTATCCTGTATGTGTTTTCTTAGTATGCATTTGTTTACATGTTGTCTCCTCCATTAGATTGTGAGCTCCTTGAGGACAAAGACTCATTTTTGCCTCTTTTTATATCTCCAGTACTTAGCACAGTGCCTCACACATAGCAGGCACTTAATAACTGTTTATCAATGGATTGGCCTTGGGCCAATCTTGGGCCAAACTTTCCTCATTTGTAAAATGAACTGGAGACAGAAATGGCAAACCACTTCAGTATCTTTGCCATGAAAACCCCAAATGGGGTCATGAAGGGTCAGATATGACTGAAAAATGACCGAACAATAACAACAAAAATGTATGTAGAGAGAATATGACAGAGACATTCTGACTAGCTGAAAATGGGACTCTATCTTAGAAGCTCAGCTGTGACACTAATTATATTGCTCTTACTACCAAAGGAAGCATAATGAATTTTGTACCTTTTCTCATTTCTATCTTATGGGGACTTAAGCAGCTAAAAGAACATGCCTGAAACTTACAAGGAAGTTATCATTTTGTCAATGACATTTGGCAAGCTACTGTTTGCTGGAACTGTTCTTGTCTCTGAAGATCTTGACTAAGTGTGGCTTCTGGTCAAGCTGTCGGCAGTGTAGATGACAAAAAAACACCCAGCCATTTTTCATCTTCACATACATCTGTCTTAACTCAAAGGACCAATAAGGTTTATCCACCTTTTAAGAAACTTCAACACATATTTTATGTTGCAAAAATATCTCAAAAGTCTTTGTTATTAGCTAAAAAATATCCTCTTCATCCAAAGTTTGAGCTATTAGTTTACACAATGAATCCAAACCTGTGCTTATCAATATGTTCATTGCACTTTTGCATATAGCAAAGGTGTATATTATGGAAAAAAAAACTAATCCTCTATTGTAGCATTTCTTGTCTGGATTCTATGAGACCTGATGTTCTACTCATGTGCATAAGGGTTCTGGGGAAAAGAGAGATGCTAGTAAAGGCTCAGGAGAGGGGAAACAAAGAGAACATGCTTTACTTGGGAATCAGTAAAAACCCATCCTGACCTTGGACCCACCACCATATAGATCTTGGGGCAAACCTTTGATTTTGAGTTTTCCTGTTCTGCCTGGTACACAAGGGAGGGGTGTCTCTCATTACACTATAGGTGTCCTTAGGCTATAACTTTGTCCCTGGACAACTTACATTTCAACCCCCATTCTTCCCTCAGGACTAACCACATACATGATGGATCCCTATGTCTCCTGCCACCACCTTACATTTTTCCTTCACACAATACTTTACACCTTCTCCTGAACTTCTGTCTTACCTCACACACTCACGATTGCCTCACATCCCGCTCTCCATCATATGCACAATCCATCATGAGCCCCTCAGATCAAGTCTGACCAATGCATCTGTTTACCCTGTGTCTGACACATGCCATGCACTCCCACTCTACTCTCTGTCTCATAGCCTCTTCCACAAAGTCAGACACATATCATCTATCTCCCTTTATACCTAGGGTTTAGGATAGAGACATATAAACACATGATGCAAACTCCATTCATACACAAACACAGCACCATCCCCAATGGCCCACTTCTAACAGAGTGTAGCTGACACATACTCCCAACATCCTTATTATATTCTGTGTCTGAAACACATGAGCTTATCTTTCACAGAATATCTCCTCTTTTCTCTATATTGCTCCAGATTTCCTTGCTCACCCTCTTTTATCTGGGGACTATTCATTACCTCTAGATCTATGAGATAATTATTTATGAAATTTGTCAATATATTTAAAGGCCAATGTTCCTTGATCAAATTATTTTGAGGAACTTTGGTCTAATAGGGCTTTAACTGGGAAAGAAGTGGAGAAAAAAAGGGAGACCACTTAACCCACAGGATAGAAGGAGGGAACAGAATGTCATGCTACTCTTCCCAGGAAGGTTTGAAAACACTCTACCATTGTAATCATCTACTTCCTTATTTCTCTAAAGAAATGGTAAACAAACCCTTCCATTTCCTTTCCTGTCTCACTTCAAGCAGTAAATGTCATTGACCTGAAAATGAAGCTAGAAACAAACACTTTTAAATAATTCGAAACCTGGGAATCATAGCACATCTTTCAAATGGCATAATGTAATTGCCAGCCTTAATGCTTTATAAGGCACGAGGAGCACTATCAGGCCTCCACGGGTCCCTTGGTCTGGCTTTGCATTCTTGGCACAGATCCTAAACTAAATATAGCAAGTCTTGCTCCTTGAACCACGGTAATTTCTAATCCCTAGGTTGAATGAACAAGTCATTCCAGACAAGATTTAATTCACAAATGCATTTAGGTAGACATTAGGTATATCTAACAGTGAACTATCAAGTGAAAACATGCCATCAGCATTAGCTCAGCTAACTGAGAAGAAGCCTGCATTAGGCCAGCAATCTCACCACTGGATGGATACTACTGGGGATTGAGTAAACATAATTGTTAATCGAAAATTTTAAAAATAGAGTATTAGAGGTACATTCTCCCACTGATACTTGCATATAATTCCCCTAAGTGTTAATGGAAGCTCAGTGAGTGTATCAGAAGGAGAACATGCCTTTTAGTTTTTTCAAATGTCAGTCTTTTATTTTATAGAAAAGGGAATGGAAAGAAAAACCAGAAAAGAAAGATCCCACAAATATTTCAATACTTTATACTTCTAGGGAGGCAGCCTACATCCTTATACATCCCATTTCACTAGGCTCCAGCCTCAATTTTGAGACAGATGAATTCTCTGGAAATACAGGACTAATTCCACTCTTTATCTCCCAAAGTAGATTAATGGGGCTTCATGCAATTTGCTACCTGAAAGACAAGCTTTAAAAACTAGAAACCTCTGCTTTCCATGAATGGTGAAAGAGTTGCTGTGCATTTGTTGTTGCCAAAAAGTCTTGGGATCCTTGGCTAGGGGGAAGACTGAGAACTGACTTTATTCTTATAAAGGCATTCACATATTATTCACCTGGAAAATATCAGCATCTTGATTTTAATTTATTTTTTTACTCACCTAAATTTCAACAAAGAAACATGCATCTTCCAATTGCTTTATTCAGCACATCAGCTTATAGGGTAGCTGAAAGTTACTATCAACACAATATGAAAAACCAGTGGGAAATTTAACATAATCATTTCTACAACCACTTCTAATACTAATGGTTGGATGAGGCCACTTTGACAGGAGACTTGTAAGCCAGATCTAGAAATTCATACATTTCTGTCAACTTCTTGACTCTAAAGTAACCATTTAATGTAGCTGAGAGTAAATAAACTACAGTTTAACAATTTGTTTGGTTTGTGGCTGAATAAGACCTTCCCATGTTTCTATTATTATTTAAAGAAAAAGACAACCAAGGCAGACAAATGACTCTTTTTCAAGAGTTCTGTTTTGGTTTTTTTTTTTATCTCAGCTGGAGGGGGGAATGTGTCCTTTGGCTTGGAGGGCTAGAGCAGGCTTTTTGAACTGCAGACTGCCAAAAGAGCCAGCTGCAAAATCAGCCACATTGAGACAGTTAGGCTTCCCAGATATGTGGCAATTACACAAACCATCTGGGCAGAACTCTGAGACTGCAGGGGCACACTCATCTTACAAGGTTTAAACCATCTCATGTTTCAAACAGTAAGTAGGACTTAGTAGTAAGTAATGCCTCCCTAATAGGTGGGGGTAGAGGCAGTTCAGATAAGTAGCTCTCTTCAAACACATACATACATACATACACACACACACAGAAAACTACTTGACTTGAAATGAAATGAATGGAGCTAAGTGGGTCACTTATTTTTCCCAGGGATAAATTTCAGTTCTATGAGCTATATGTAGAGACACTAAATGCTTCTAGATTCTGAGTAGGAAATTTATGGTAGTGGGTGACCTGAATGGCACCTGAGGCAGTTAGTTATAGGATCAAAGGACATAATACAAAGTTGGTCCTAAGAGATCATTTAGTCCATTCCTCCCTTCCCCCACCATCCATTTTGTAGATGAGTCACTGAGAAGGTAGGAGACTTGCCCAAGGTCACCTAGGTAGGAGGTAGCAATGTAGTTGGTGACAAATTGCTAGTCCTCTCTAATCATCTTTTTTCATTTCTCCTTTCTTTTCTTTTTTTTTCCAGTTCTCATTTCACACTTTCTTATTCCCTTTCTTTTCTACTCTACCTCTGTCCCCTCCCCCTGTCCCATGCCATAAGCCTTTCAAACATATCTAATCCATTTGGCACTGTCAAATGGTTCAACATCAACAACTGATATGATTTTATCAGTGAAAATGACATTAAAGAAACATTACCATCTGCTTTGCTGCTGCATCCTAATGACCATGGGACCTTGCCATCTGACTTGCACTCGAAACTTTCCAAATATGTCGTCTCTCCCATTAGAATGTCAGAATAAGGACTATCTTTTCTATTTGTAACCTTGGTGCTTAGCACTCATTCATTCTTCATTTAGTCAGTCAATCTGGCGCACAAGGATCTTACACCCAGAAGGTGAAAAATCACATGGAGACATAGGGCTTCCCATATCTGGAGCAATTACAGTTTTTGCAGCAAAATCCTACGTATAAGTGACAAGAACCAACTTAACAGTTACAAAATGTTCCTTTCTTTTCCCTTCCTGTTTGCTCCTCTTTATCTCCCTTTCCCTTGGTAATTGCCCACTCCCCTCAAATTCACTCCCATTGATATAAAGGGTTTTCCAAAGCTCAAAGATTCAAAGACATTTTGATCAAGAACTAAAGTCACAATAGTGTATTGATTATTCATGCAAAGCAAGGACCTATTTTGGAAGTGGAAAATTCTTCAATTCCTGTAGTAATAAAGTTCGATAGAAAACCAGAGGCCAAAAGCAATTTATCCATGCCAAGAGGGGTAAAGAAGAATTTAGATTGCCACAGTTATCCCTAAAAGAGAGTAGGGAGCCCTGCAGGCAGCCACCATGCTATCTATCAGAAACATTTGCCAAGAACCCAAGCACTGATTCATCTGGATTATCCCGGTCTCAACAAATAGTTTAGTCCTTCTGTTGATACATGGTACTAGGACATTGCTAATTCCTATGGGGAAGAAATGATTCCATGACCTGATCTCTTGCTGGAAGAAAAAAACATCTTTCATATTACGTGCCTTTTAAACCTTATAAATGAAAGTGTTACAGTGCATCATTTCATAACCAACACTACCAACAACTTAGTGGCTGTCCCTCATATGTGAAATTTCCCTGTAAAAGCTTCTGCTTGCCTATAATGAGATGTTGAACTAACAGAAACCTGTGGTCTGGAGTTGAGTGACATAGCATAGCAATAGTTTGGAAAGTATTTAATTAGCAACCAAGCCAGACTTGAGAAATCTTGAATTTAGCAGAAATATACCTGAATTTTCTGCCACAAGAATCATTAGTAACATGATGGTGACCTTCCAGTGTGTGCAGGCATTCTTTTATGACTAGACATGGATAAATGTTGCGTGGGATGGGGCAGGCATGGATGGTGTTGATCTGCTTTGTTGAAGGAGGTACCCACATGGATATGGTCACAGATCCATTGCTTGGGGAGTTTGCTGCTTGCTAAATTTGATAGCTCTGCAGGCCTAGAGCAAGCTTTAAAACTAGAGGGAAATTAACTGCTGCATCTCACTCAAAGCTATGAATTCAAATATAAAGGACACTACTGTAACGATAACAATAAAGGTGGAATGGCTGTCCTTGATTTCCCTCCTCCCCCAGGGAGTGCTCTCTCTGTCTCTTTCTCTCTGTTTCCAGTTTCTGTCTCTTCTGTGTCTGTCTGTCTTTCTCCTCTTTTTATTTACTACTGATGCACATGTTGCATTTTTTCTTTCCTCTCTGGTCCAATGGAATGTAAGCTCTTCAAGGATCAGAGATATTTCCTTCTATCACAAGAACAACTCATATATATATATATATAGTATTTTCCTCACATGAACTCTACAAGTTATGTAGTACAAATATTGTCATCCTCATTTTATAGAAACTGAGGTTCAAAGTTAATTGACTTTCCCACGATCACACAGCTAGTAAGTATCTGAGGTGGGATTTGAACCCAGGTACTCCAAGATGGTGCAGTGGATGGAGTGCCAGTTCTGGAGTTAGGAAGACCTGAGTTCAAATTTGGCTTCAGATAATTACTAGTTGTGTGATCCTGGGCAGGTCATTTAACCCTGTTTGCCTCAGTTTCCTTATCTGTATAATGAGTTGGAGAAGGAAATGGCAAACCACTCCAGTATATCTTTGTCAAGAAAACCCCAAAGAAGATCATGAAGAGTCAGACATGACTGCGCAACAACAAAGGAAAGAACCTAGATCTTCCAACCTCTAAGTCTAGCCCTCTGTTCACTATGCTACACTGTTTTCTGATGAAATTGGCATTTAATCAAGTTGCAGATATAAAAGAATGTTTGTTGAATTTTCCAGCAGAGCATCTGCATCCTGCTTCTTGGAAGGAAGGGATTCATTTCTACACCAATGGAGATTGGTCAGAGTTGAACAGGAGTTGGCAAACCTTACACATATCCCACTCCAAGAGGGTTAGCTTGGCTGCTTGCCCAGAAAGTGTATATAATTTTTGATGATCATTGGTGAGATGTATTTCATTCAAACCCTTTTTTTAAAAAAAATGACTTAAGTATCTCTAGGTATACATGTTTTTACAAAGCTGGCCCAGCTTGTTCAAATGAGCCAGAATCAATTAGTACAAATGGGAGCCCTCAACCTATCAAGAGAAGAGATTCACAAGGAGAATCAAACCACCTTAAGTCCTTCTTTATTTTTGAATTAAAGTACCTTTGTAAACAGTATTCTCCAATCAATTTATGTCATGATCAGGCTTTAAAGAAATCAAGGAGTGTTTAAAGGGAAAAGTTTTATCTTGTACTTCAGTTTCCTTGGTTTTTATGATAAATTCTGTTTATAAGTAAATTTTAATTTGGTTGAAGATTGTATTCCCTTAACTTGTTGTGGTAAAGGATATACACACAACTAAGGAGGGCAGCATTAGTGAGTGGCCACAATGACAGTAGATTTAGGGAATACTATCTGCAAGGTTTTCTTTGCTTTTATTTTCTGACTATGCTGCTCAAAAGGGCAATTTCCCTGGCTGTCCCCCACACTTTGAATGTTCTCTCACTTCAGCTTACCTCCTGTCTTCCTTCAAGTCTCAATTAAATTTCCTCCTTCTACAGGAAGATTTCCCCAGTCCTTCTTAATTCTAGTTCCTTCCCTCTGTTGATTATTTTCTATTTATCTAGTATATAGCTTGTTAGTACATAGCTTTTGGCAAATTGTCTTTCCCTTTAGATCATGAACTTCTTGAGGTCAGTGACAAGATTTTCTTTCTTTGTATTCACAGAGTGCCTGGCACATAGTAGGTTCTTAATAAATGTTTATTGATTGACTGAAAACCACTGTCTATCTCACTTTCCTCATTTTTTAAATGGGGGTACTAATAGGATCTACCTCTCAGTATTGCTGGGAGGGTAAAAATGAGATGATATTTGTAAAGTACTTGCAAACCCTAAAGCAACATATAAATGCAAGCTATTTTTACTTTTATGGTAATAGTGGTCATTTGATCAATCTGTTCCTTTATAATATCAATTGATTTTCTACTTACCAGTTCATCTAGCATGGGGCAGACAATCCTTTGCCCCAAGGCAGAAACATTGGTTGCATTTGAGACTCCAAACCCTGGAAGATCATGTTTCCATACTTCCTCTCTCAAGGAGAATATCTTGATCAAGGAACCAAAAGAAGGTGATATGCCCTGGGTCACACAGCTAGTAAGTATCTGAGACTGGGTTTGAATTTAGGTCTTCCTGACTCCAGGCTAAATGGTCTATCCACTATACCACCTAACTGCTTTCTCTTTTTTTTTTTTTTTGATCTTTTATTTTTTTATTGCAAGAAATGATAGCTGTTGATTTTTTATTTATTTATTTATTTTTTAAAATAAATTTATTTAACTTTTTACATTCATTTTCACAAGATTTTGGGTTTCAAAATTTTCTCCCCATTTGT
>CM053771.1:200388348-200400975 GCA_028658325.1 Potorous gilbertii
GGGGGCTTATCTGCTGGTTCTCAGGTGGGGGCAGGGCCGCCTCTCAGGCTCAGTTCCCTCAGGGGGTTTATACAGAGATCCTTTGTAGTGGAGCTGGGGTGGAGCTCCAGCCTGCTCTGGGAGTCTCTGGCTGAGCTGCCTCTGCCTCTGGCCGAGCTGCCTCAGCCTCTGCAGCAGCGGCCGCTTCCCAGGGGGTCCGAGTCCCGGAGAACCCCCGCTCCCCTCTCAGCCTGTCTCTCTCACTGACTTGTGCGTCTGTGGGTGGAGGGACCTTCGCAGCTGCAGGAGATTCAGGTCCTTGACGCCCGCTGGGCTCTGCTCGCTCCTCTCAGTGCCGTGCGGCCGGGGCAGGGGAGGGGAGGACTCCACAGGACAGGACTCAGCTCCCGTCAGGGGTACCTTTGCGGTCGGTTTTTCAGGGCTCTCTGCAATGGAAATCTCCTTCACTGTGTTTCTGCGCGGCTTCCACTGTTCCAGAATTTGTCAGGAGTTCTTTTTACAGGGAATCTATGGGCTGTGGATTCGGAGCTAGCAAATGTGAGTCTTTCTACTCCGCCATCTTGGCTCCGCCCCCCTAACTGCTTTCTCTTGTGAGAATTATAGTTGAGCCTCAATTTATGTTCCTGAATTGTCCTGAGTAACTTGAAACTATGTCACTGGAAGTATAAAATTTGAGTATTTTCTTGGTTATGAGTGTCCATATGTACATGACGTCTTCAGAAATACTTCTGGTCTCCGGAGGCAAAGTGAGAAGGGGAATGAGAAGGTGGGTGAGGGATGAGGAGAAGGAATCTAGAGTTAACCCTGTCCGTTTCCTTTTCTCTTGGATCCTATATAGGAAGTTGTTCCTTTCTAAAAGTAACACTCAAAAGGGAAGGGTGGGAGACCCATAATTCTGATGAGCTCCATCATTCTACTCTAGGAAGCCTGAGACCCAAAGTAGATAAGAAGCATCTGGATTACCTCTCTTCTAAAAACATTTCCCCTTAACTTTCCACCAATTAGGGATTGATTTGTATTAATAAGTTTCTCATTCAACCATTGCATATAGTAACAATAACATTGTTGCAAAGGCCAACTTTGATAGACTTAACTCTTCTCAGCAATGCAGTGATCTAAGACAATTCCAGAAGACTCATGATGGAAAATGCTACCCACATCCAGAGAAAGAATTTGAATCTGAATGCAGATCAAAACATATTATTTTCTCTTTTTTTTCTTTCTCATGTTTTTCTCTTTTGTTCTGATTATTCTTTCACAATATGAAAAATGTGGAAATAAGTTTAATATGATTGTACATGCATAGCCTACATTAGATTGCATGATGTCTTGAGGAGGAGGAATGTGAAGGAGGGGGAAAATTTAGAACTCAAAATCTTATAAAAATAACTGATGAAAACTGAAAATTAATCAATTAATTAAATATAAGCTTCTCATTCAAAATACAAATACCCTCCAGAAGTGTTAAATTTCTTGGTTATAGGGTACTACTAAGTTTATTGAATAGGAAAAGGAGAGAAGGTATGACATGGTCAGACCTTCACTTGAAGAAGATCAATTTGTTAGTTGAGGAAAGCATGGTCTGTAGTGGTCCAAAACTTGAGGGAAGGAGGCCAACTAGAGGCTACTGTAATGGTCCAGGTACAAGGTGATGAAGGCCTACATCAGGGTGATAGCAGTGTCAGAGGAGGGAAGGGGACATATAAGACAGATGCTGTGAGGGTAGAATTAATAGGACTTGGCAATAGATTAGCTATATGGGGTGAGTAAGAGTGAAAAGCTGGGGATGATACCTATGTTGTGAACTATGCTTTAGTGACTGGAAGACTGGTGATACTCTCAACAATCATAAGGAAGTTGAAAAGATGAGTGGTTTTGGTTTTGTGGGCAAAGATATGAATCCAGTTTTAAACATGTTGAATTTAAGATGTCTCTGGAACATCCACTTTGATATGACCAATAGGTAGTTGGAGAATGGAGGTCAAGGAGGGTTTGGACTGGATGAAGGATCTGAGATCATCTGCATTAGATCCATGGAAACTAGTGAAATCACTAATGAGATTTTATAGAGGGAAAAGAGAAGAGCCTTGGGGGACATTGAGCAATTACTGGGCATGACTTGGATCCAGCCAAAGAGCAGTTAAGATAGGTTAGATAGGTAGGAAGAGAATCAGGATAGAGTATTGTCACAGAAACCTAGAGAGAAGAAAGTATCAGGGACAAGAAGGTGATGGACAGTATCTATCTTGGAAAGGCCATTCGATTTTGCAATTAAGAGATTATTGATGACTTTGAAAATATCAATTTCACAATGTGGTTGGAAGTCAGGCTGCAAAGAGTTTAAAGGAGAGCAAAAGGAAAGAAAGGGGGCCCCTATTGTAAATAGTCTTCTTGACTGTCAACAGACTTTTTTCTCTGTTCCTAACTTCTCTAACAATTTTTTCTAAGGAGATGATCTCCTAAAGAGAAAATTTAAATTGTCTGCCATAAGCTATCTCATATTCACTCCTACCTACTTCCTAATCTTTCCACATCTTCATCGAAGCCTTAACTAGGAATTCTGGTTCACACATTTCATGTATAGTTGGGGTAGGCTGGCAACAGACATTTTGGAAATTGAGGAGATTAAGACATTAGAAGGACAAGATATTCAAAGGGAACAGAATTGGGGGAGAAAGAAGATTGGGAATCTATCTAACCATCTGTAGCCACTTAGGTGGTAGCACAGCAGTGGCTAATAACCACTTACTGATGAGGTGAAAGAGGGCTGCAAAGGTTTGTGGATGACAGATAAAAGGATATGGACAAGATGGAGTGAACTTTAAAATTCCTCAGTAGTGATGACAGAAGGAGGAAGTGAATGTTGCAATGTGGGGAAAAAGGAATATGTTAATTCCTCATGGCCCCAATGTCAAAGAATGAGAGAGGGAACCTCCAGGTTTGAAGAGAATGCCAAAAGATGTAGTGTCTCTGATGAAGGAGGAGTTTGATGAAACTAAATGATGATGACATGAAGAAATCTAAAGTAAAGGCGAATTAGCAATAAAATGTTGGGTTGTAATGGGGGGGAGGGAAGAATGCATTAATAATGCTAGTACTTGGGTCAGAACTCTCTGTTATTCCATGTTTGTTACAGTGCTGATCTTAATCTATTTTTTTCTCTTTTGTGCCAGGATCAGACGGTGAGGTGACCATCCATTCCTGTCTCCCTCAAGAGTTTGCCCATTGATCATTGCTCCCTCCCTCCCTCTCCTTCTCTCTCTATTTCTTTCCTTCCCTTTCCCTCTCTCCCTTCTCCCCCTCTCTCTCCTCCTCATATGCATTTTTAATCTCTATCTACTGTACTGGCTCCTTTCCTGCTACATGCTCAGCTCTCTAGCATTAAAATCTTTCCACTTTAGCTTGCCAACTTCTTAAGCTATCATGCTATATTCTTCCTCCTTTTTCATTGCTCAGCTCCTAGAAAGAGTAGTCTACACTCCCTACATGTACTTCTACTTATTCACATTTCAATCCTTTGCAATTTGGTTTGTATGCCCACCAACTGTATTGAAACCTGTTCTCTCAAAGATCATCAGCAATCTATTGGCAAATGTGATGATCTTTTCCCAGTTCTCATTCTCCTTGACTTCTCTGTAGCATTTGACACTATCAATTAGCCCTTCTTTATTGATACATTCTCCACTCTTGGCTTATATGACACCAATATCCCTCCTAGTTATTCTCTCACTAATCTGACCACCATTTTTCTTTCTCTACCGATTTCTCTCTGTTTTTCTGCTGTCTAAGTAGGAGTGTCCTTCAAATTTACTTATCTTTCTCCACTCTCAAAATACTTTCTATCTTGGCCAGATTATCCACTCCCAATGCTTCTTTAATCACTTCTGTGCAAATGTGTGTGTTTGTCCTTTGTTGCTGAAGAAGACCATGAGATCAGAGAAAAGATGATATGACTTGTACTTGACTTTTTTTTTGTTTGTTTTTGAGTGAGGGAGGGCTGTGCAGGTCACCAGCCTCACTTCTCCTCCAGAGTTATCTGAATCCAGTGGTCAGGTATTCATCAGAATGACTGGAGGTGACCCAGGATGAGGCAATTGCTGTTAAGTGACTTGCCCGAGGTCACACAGATAGTGAGTGTCAAGTATCTGAGATGAGATTTGAACTCAGGTCCTCCTGACGCCTGCACTGGTGCTCTAGTGCATATGAATGAATGAATGAATCTACAAGCAATTATTCCACACCTACTTAAATGTGTCAGGCACTGTACTAGGTGTTGGGTATACAAAGATAAAAATGAAGCAGTTTCTGTTCTCTAAAAGCTTACATGTGCAAGGCTAAATTTTGTATCCAACCTCTATTTCTATATTACAACTTCTTGTCACACACCTGCATGTACTTGTCCTGTAGGGATCTTAATATATCCTAAACTAAGCCCATCACTTTCTCCCTGAAACCGGCAAAGACTCTTTGCATTTTCCCTGTTTCTGTTGACAGCATCCCTATCCTTGAATCTTCCCTGTCCCAGGTAATTCTACCTGTATAGTATCTTTCATATGTCCCCTTCCTCTCCATTCACATTACACTCACCCTATTTCTCACCTTTATCATCTCCTTCCTAGTCTATTGTCATTGCCTTCTAAGTGATCTCCCTATTCTCAGCTTCTTTTCTCTCCAATACATCATTCTCACAGTTGTCAAGTTAACTTTCACAATGCGCAAGTCTGACCATATCAACTCCTTGCGCATAGACCATCGGCGAACTCTTCTTTTCCTGGTATGTTAGTTAGACAGCTAGGGGCCACAATGGAGAGAAGACTAGACTTGGTCAAGATAAACCTGAATTCAAATCCTGCTGGAGGTACTTATTAGCAGTAGCACGACCCTAGGAAAGTCACTTAACCTCTGTCTGTCTCATCTGTGAAACAAAGATAACAATAGTACTTACCTCTTAGGCTTGTTATAAGGATAAACATATGATAATATTTATAAAGTGCTTTGCAAACCTTAAAGGCCTATATAAATATTAGTTGTCATTATGTCTTGAAAGTGTGCATTAGGAAACGGTGGTATAGACCAACTATAGGGAGAAAAGCAGCTTGATGATCCAGACTGGAAGTAGTGGAATTTGCTTAGGTCTTTCTGAGTCTCTTGAGAGATCTAAAGCACTAGAGACAATTGTGAGCCTTGGCTTCATGACTCCTGATCATCCCAGCACTTTTTGTTTCAGCTTTCTTTCATTCTCAAGCTATGCTTGTCTTAGATTTGTGGTAAACTGTGAGCATGACCTTCTTATCCAGCTCCTTTAAAAACATCATAGTGTTACTTAGAAGTTGAATTGTGGGAACTGGCAAGAGAGCTAGAAATGAAAGCCAAACTAGCATAGCACTTAGCAGGAGATGCTTTAGATAAATCAAGGGCTTATCAGAGTTACAACACATATTGGGCAAAAAAAAAAAAAAAGCAAAAAGAGAGACAGAAAAAGCAGAAACATTAATATCTGCAGCTGCTATAAAGTTTAAATCCTGTTATTATGAGAGGGAAATTCACTGGAGCAGGAATCTTTTACACTAAAGCTAGCTATTATGGAAAGGATAGAGGAAAGAGATTTCATATACATATGTAAATATATATGTATATATGTGTATATGCATATATGTGTGTGTATGTGTATATATATCTAATCAGTTAGATTTTTGTCTTGTGTACATTCCTCTGCCCCTTCCTAACTTTTTAGGAGAGTGCATCTCTTTTGGAAATAGAAACATAATTCAGAGAGTTGCATGTCATGAGCTGCTATATTATTAAAAACTATATTCACCCTTAAAGAAGGAATTATGGAACATCACAAATAATTACTAAATAAGTTGCTCATTCCTCTCACCTATATCTCCTTCCTTCCACCACCTCTGCTAATCATCTTGACTAGAACTGCTTTGGAAATTCAGTGGCCTAGGACCTATTCACTGAGAGAGGAACACATTTATCTAGTATGTGTATATACATCCATGTATGTACATATGTATATGTACATCTAAGTATACACATATGTTTACAAGTATAGCTCTCTATAAGTATGTGTATATCTGTGTATATGTATGTATGTGTGTATGTCTGTGTATATATATATATATAGATATATAATATATTATGACAATTTATGACAGTATAGATATAGATGTTATACAGTTATCCCTTCCACATGACAGGGGTTAGGGGTGTGGTGCTCCAATGATCTGGAAAATCCATGTAAAATTTTTTGGCCCTTTCTTTGTAGCACAGAAGATTTTTTCTTTTTCTTTTATGGAGTGTTTACAGTACCCTATTGTACAATTTGGGTTAAGCATTTGGTCATAGGCTCTGTGTTGTCTACTGGCCTTCAAGTGTCATCTGTGGCTTCTGCAAAATTCCCAAAAACTTTTTATGTAATTTCTTATGCTGACCTGCAATATATAGAAATCTGGATGGGGAAAGGCTCAATGTAGAAAGGTTAACTGTATAGATATAACATATATTCCCTCAGGAGGAACAAAATGGTTAGTCTTTGTGTGCCTTTTCATGTTCTCAATCCTTCAAATTATTTAGTTAGTATAGGAAAGAATTGAGTTTTCCATGGAATTGTCACTTTGGCAGTGGTTGCTACATAAGATTAGGCTTCAAGTCAGTAAACTCCAGAGGTAAATCCTGCCTTTGATGTTTACTGTAAGCTCTGTGACTCTGGGCAAGTCACTTGGGATCAAAGAAGGGAGCTCAAAGGTCATCCAGTCCAATCTTCTTATTTTACAGATGGAGACACTCCTACTCACAAGTTAGGGGAGTAGGACTTTAGTGGTCTAGGTCAGAGGAGTCTGAGATCTGCATCTGTGGGTGGAGTGAATTCCCTGTATACACTGCAGTAAACTCCCAACTCTTAAAGTAATTCGCTTCGGTGTACTTCACCTACATTTGGAGATAAAGGTAAACTGTGTGGCATAGCCATAAGGGGACTGAAGCACTAAATAAAAATTCATACAACAAATTATGCTGGACAAATGAAAGAACCAAAATAAAGCAAAGCAATTTCATAATTTCAATTTAGTGCACTTTACATTCTCAGTCTTTATAACAAGAGTTTCTAATGTTTTTGTGTGTTGTGGGTCCCTCTGACAGTCTGGTGAAGCCCTTGGACTCATCCAAACAATGTTTTAGATGCATAAAATAAAAAAGGAATATAAAGGAAAACAAAGGTTAGAGAAAATAAAGATGTCCTTTTTCCCCAAAGTTCATAGACCTCCTGAACTCTAACCAGAAACTCTTTGGGGGGAAATCCACTGCCCTTTCAGTTTGGATATCCCTCTGTAGAAGACAATCCTGAGAGTCTAAATGGATTGCCATGGTTACTGTATGCTTCTGGGCAAGTGTGATGGATCTGTACAGGAGTTAAGCAATTAAAAGATGATGCTCCTAAAGCAGAGACACCTTTAGCAGGTGGTGGTAGTGACTTTGCATGCAAAACTGACAGCAGAGGAAATTGCTAGTCAAAAAGAATAGCAATAAATGAAGTTGACAGTCCTCTCCTATCCCTCCCAATAAAACCCCATACATATTCACAGTGAAACTGACTACCCTGTCCACTTACTATGGTACTTCCTACCAGTTAGGCAATGGTTTTTCAAAGCACTTCATGTGTGGGGCTGCCTGTCTTGTTTAGTGGAACCCAGCTTCATATCTGGGACTTGGAAGGGCTAGTGCAGAGCCTGGTAGGGAAGGTTTTGGAGAAAAGTTTTGGTTTCATGAGCTCCACAAAAATAGCAAGGTCACCTATATTCACCAACATGTGAGTCATAAGGTGACATTAAACTTTTATTCCAATATTAAAGTTTTATTCCATAGTACATGTCCCTTCTGCTTACTTTGTACTTGTTATTATTTAGTTGTTTTTAGTTGTGTCCAAATCTCAATGATCCCATTTAGGGTTTTCTTGGCAGAGATACTGAAGTGGGGTACCATTTCCTTCTCCAGCTCATTTTACAGATGCAAACAGGGTTAAGTGACTTGCCCAGGGTCACATAGCTAGTAAGTGTCTTAGGCAGCATTTAAACTCAGAAGATGAGTCTTCCTGATTTCAACTCTGGAGCTCTAGCCACTGTGTGGTATAGTGGAAAGAGTGTGGAGTGAGGGAACCTGAGTTCAAATGCTGGTTCTCTCACTTATCTGTGTCACCTTGGGCAAGTCACTTCATTTCTTCAGGCAACAGTTTCTTCATCTATAACCTGAAATGATTGGATTAGATGATCTATTCACTAACTCCCTTTTAATGCTAAATCCTGTGATCTTAAAGTAATGTGACTGATAACTCCTCAGGAAAAGAGGTCCTGAAGAATTTCTAGCTTTAACAAAAATAAATGATATTTAAATATAGCCAAATGAAAACCGATAATTTTTTAGTCATCCAATCCATCAACAAACATGCCTGCTATGATCCAAGTACCATGCTAATGCTTGGAAGAGAATGGAAAAAATAATCACTCAATCAATAGGCATTGATTATATGCCTACTACGTGCAAATCACTAAGCAATAGTTTAGGTGCTTTTTGTAATAGAACCATAGTCATTGTTTTAAAGAGCTTGGCATTACAAATGTCACATCTTATTACTTTTAATCCAAGTACTATATCACAGGGGTATACATTTGGAGCTGGAAGGGCCATTTAGAGACTATCTAGTCCTACCTCACCTTTTCCCAGCTAAGGAAACTTAGATACTGAAAAGTTAAATGACTTTCCCAAGGTCACAGCTAGTCAGTGGCAAAAGGTAGGATTCAACCTGAAATCCTCTCACTCCGAGTCTAGCATTCTTTCCTTTGTGCCATGATGCCATCTCATGAACACGAATGGAGGAATTTTGAAAGAACTCAGGCACTAATGGATGAAATTATTCTTTCTTTCTCCCTCCCTCCCTCCACCTCTCTCTCTCTCTCTCTCTTTCTCTCTCTCACTCTTCTCTCCTCTCTCACTCTTTTTCTCTCTCTTTCTCGCTATCATTTATATATATATAATATACACACATACATACATATACACATATGTAAACATATATGTAAAGCAGTTGTTATGGCTAAAGTAATTATTTGATTCTTTGTCAATGGAGCTATTATGAGTAGCGGAGATAGGGCTTTGACACTGAGCCAACTGCTACTAAATAATATTTCTACACTCGGGTTAGAGGAATTGAAATTCCAACTCAAAAAGACAGTATATTTTTTTTCAAGAGAGTCTTTTTTGTTGTTATTGCAAATCTGAACGGGTTCTTTTCCCAGTGTTTCTCACTCCTTGCAGTAAAAAATACATTTACTAAAACAGTGCTCTCCTATCTTAAAAGAGTTATATGCCTAACAGAATGTGCTTTAGTTGTTTCCTGGTGGTGATTTAGGTGCCTGGGGAAAATTGAGTTCTCCTGAGTTCATGAAAAACTAGAGGAACTTTTATGAATTTCTAGGGTTTCTCTACTACCACTTTTAGGCTCCACTGGTTTTCCTCCAGAGCATCAAGGTGATTATTACCAGTAGCAGCTAAAGGCAAGCATACGATAATGATTCATAACACAGCAGGTGTTAGTACTTAGTCCCCTGCACATCTGCAATAGCTCTAGGCTAAGAGAAATGCTCAGCCAAATCCACAACTGGGAATCCCCAAGCATTTGTAAAGAAGTGATCAAGGGCAACAAATTCACTAGACAACCGTTCCTCAGTCTGAATAACCAGCAGCTGTAAATGGTAATGAAACAAAGAAAAATCTAATCTAGACAATCCTAAACAGCCTGTTAACCTGGGACTGTCATTGTTCTTTTTGCTTCTTTTGTTCGCCAACTTTGCCCATTGCTAAAAAAAAGATTCCTTTTCTTTAGTCCAACTTCAGCTGCGAGGGTGAACTCCTGACCAGAACGAAGGACCGATCCCTTCTGCCGAAGGTTTACTTTGTAGATAATGAACATGTCACTTGAGTAACGATCATCTTGCGTGCTTGCCTCATATCTAGACATAACATCACTAATTGAAGAAAACAAAATCAAATGGATATTTACGGCACAGGCCATCTCTGTTCTAGAAATGCGGCATTTAGAGAACAGGATCAAGAGGAGTCTTGAAATCCTACGGCTACTTGGAAGAGTCAATGGAAGAAATAACAGAATCATAGTATTTAAGACTGGAAGGCTTTTCAAAGTTCATCTGGTCTGGTCTTTAGAGACTGGGAAACTGAAGTCCCGAGAAGAGTGGATTATCTTCTAACCCAACCCAATATCATCCAATTCAACGGAAAAGGCATTCAGATCCAGCCTCAGATACCAATTTATTAGCTGTGTGATTTAAGCCCCATTGCCTCAAAAAAAAAAAGGCACTGAATATGGAATCAGAAGACTTGGGTTGTGTGAATCTGTCTCTGCTACTTGTAACCTATGTGGCCTCAAGCAAGTCACCTCAGCCTTCAGGGATTCAGCTTTCTCTGGGACTGTGTACAGAATGTTGGCCCTGAAATCAAAGGATAAATCTAACTTTAGAAGATGCTTACAAATCAATCACTCTGGGCCTCAGCTGGAAACTACATTTTCAGAGGAAAGAGTGCTAAGTTGGGAATTAGAGAACCTGGATTGGAATGGCAGCTCTGACACTTGGTCACTGTGTGATCACTTTATTTTGCGGGGGACTGGGGGTAGAGGGTAGGGCTCAGTTTCTTTCTTTGTAAAATGATGATGTTGATCTAAATTTGTGATCCTGTGAAATCTATGATACCTCAAGTGAAAATATTTATTATTTGATGCACTGTGGGAAGGACACAAAGGCAAATAAAATACATATTTGGGCCAGAGAATCATAGTTATCAGGACTACGGAACTTGGAGCTCATCTAGTTTAATCTAACCCACAGAGATCTTGTCAACAACATCTACATCAATGTTCATCCATTCTTTAGTTGAAGACCTCTAGTGTGAAGGAACCCTTCTACCTTTGGAGGCATCCCATTCATTGTTTGAATGGCTTATATTTTCAACTGGGAAACAAAAGGAATTTGTCCAAACTGGAGTGGGGAGGTGGGGAGAGGGCTGCAGTGAAAGAGGAAGTTCTGAATGTGGACTTCTCCAGAACCAGAGTTAACAAGGAGTGTTATTAAATATTTTTCAGAATAAGCAAGGTAACCAGAGCAAGGTAGAATGTAATCAGGGTCATCAAAGCAAAGTGCTATGGGAGTTTGAAGGCAGGAGAGCTCACATTTAGTTGGTAGAATCAGGATAGGATCTATGGAAGAGGCAGTCTTGAACTGGGCTTTGCATGATTATATAGTCAAGGGATAAGTGAAAACTTATTAAAATGGGTTTTATAAATAACAGGCTTCACTTTACATTGCTGAAAACTATACAATTTTTCTTCAAGGCAAAATTAGATGACAGAGAAAAATAATAACCCACATTCTCAAAAGTTTAATCTATTATGGAAAATTGTTACACATATCTCTGTGTCATAGCCCTTTTAACCATAATTCAGGCATATGATAGAAAAATAGACAATCATACTAACCTCGTATTTTCTTCACTACACTAAAACCTTGCATCATTCTGTTGATAATAGGGCCCTAAGGAAGATCTATCCGAACAATGTCAATTTGAAGGGGCTAAAGAAACAATGATAAAAATGCCATCAATTCATTTTCATTTTAATATACCTTCTTTATTGGGGCATGGAATCTAGTCACACTTTCAAAGGACCAATAATATATATGTGTGTGTATATATAATCTATATATAACTATTTTATCAGTTATATGAGAAGTTATATATCACAAAAAGACTATGATTAAATACAATGCAATGAATATAAGATTGTTGTTTCAAAATAGAGTAGCACTAGCTACATTTACTAATACTTAAGCTATTATAACAATAAGATGCCAAGTCAGACCACTTCATTTTCCAATAATAGTTTCCTCCAAAGTAATTGCAACGAACAAACCTGAATATTTTTATGAAACACACAATACTTCCCCTTATCACAGAGTCCCCCCACAATGTTCAATTTGCTTAACCTACGTGAATCTCAGTTTACTAATCTATAAAGTGGGTTAATAATCTTTATACTGCTAACCACAAAGGGTTCCTGTTCAAAGTTCTTTATAGAATGTAAATCACTTTAGCAAGGTGAACTATGGGCTTACAGGTCAATCAATGGTGTAATTATGTATTTCTTTACTCTCACTCTTTGGAATCTTTTATTTTCTGAGTTGGCCCAGACTACTCTCCAAGGAATCTTTGGGCTGATAATGGTGTTAATAGCCTCCAGAGGACAAAGTCTCTCCTCAAAGGAAAGAATTTATTACAAGGCAAGATAGGATTTGCAGGTGTCCATGATCTATTCATATGTTGTCTAAAAATAGTATATTTTCACATTTTGATATTATCTATTTCTTTTAGTTCATGAATACCAAGTCCACTTAATAAATCACTTTTAAAATTTGACATTCAATTATCTTCCAAGATAAACATTCACTATGGACAAAGTTTATGATAGAAGAGATCTGGTCTTCCTGGAGATCTGACTGTTCATTCTTGCTCTTTCTTTTCTTAGGTAATGGAATCAGCCTCATCACCCCTCCTCCCCCC
>CM053771.1:200401075-200415626 GCA_028658325.1 Potorous gilbertii
AGATTTACAGTTATTTCTCTTTTTTCAATGGCTCAAGGCATATTGTGACAAGTCAGGACTAAGATATTCTTCGGAGAATTTTTGAAAACTTCAGATACAATTGCTATTTGCTATTTTTCATGACATTTACTCATAGATGTACTGCTCAAAAGATTAAGCAAGATATCTTACTTGCCCAGTGGGTTTATAATGGAAGAAAAATTGACAGACGCCATACCAAAACATCGGAAGAGAATGAACAATTCAAAGTGTAGAGCCACAGACAGTCAGAATAATATTCTCTTCATATATAAAGACATGTGGCTCAAATCTTATATACCCAGGCTCTTTATATTTTAGTGTTTTTCTAGTTTTGTTTTTTCTAATCTAAAATTATATTTGAAAGTAAAATAACAGTGCCCTCCATTTTTAACACTTTATATTTTTTCAAATACATTCACTTACTCGATCTTCATAGAAATCCTGTGAAACAGTTATGGCAGATATTTTTTTATCCCCATTTAACAGATGATAATACCAAGATGCATGGAGGCAACTTTAAAGATCACACAGTTTATTAGTGGCAGAACAAGAACAATCCTGTGTCCAAAGATTGGGCTCATTCACTAGCCAGCACCAAAGAAGATATCACAGGAACACTGTAGAACTGAAAGCTCTCCCCACTCTGTGACACTATGTTAAATGACCAATAACAGATGAAGTTTCCTTTGGGGGGAGCAGATTAGTGATGCTGTAGCAATATAATATCAAATTCTAGAACAAACTGAAAACTACTAAACTGAAGTGTTTCCAACTTCCAATACCACTTAAGACCTGGATCTACAACAAGCATCGTGCATTGTATGTTGAACATCAAGATCCCCAAGTTCTAATGAATATTGGTCAATCATTGAAATGAATATTTATTTATTGAAGACCTATTATACAATCAGAATTGTATCAGAATCCATGAGGAATGTATAAGATGTGTTAGATATAGTCCCTACCTTTTATACCCTTGCAACTGAATTAGTAAAATAATCCTGAGATGTATGGAATAATAAAAGAACAACAGAAGGTCATATGTAATTAAACATTAAATTGTGTGATGTATATGCAATAAGGAGTTTAGAGGATCAAGTAAGTCAGGAATAGTTAGGGGTATTGGAGTAATGTCACATGTTAAAAGTGCCAATAATTTTTGTAGACAAAAAATGATGGTGGTATTATTATTTGCCCCCACCCCGCTTTACTCTCTAACACTGTAACTGTAGACAGACATGGAAGTGATCATTTTAAAATTTGTTTTTCAATTTGTATATTTTGTTGATGACCATAATTTTTTTTTAAATCTATTGACCGATGCTCTGGTCATGAGACTTGTATGTATAGACTGGCCTTTGGAAAACAAATACCTTTCCAGTTTGGTGGAACTTGCCAGAATTTTCATTTTGCTAGCAGGATCTTGGAGAACCCAGGGTAGAGATATAAAATAAACTGGCTCAAATATATAAGAATAACAGTCATTCCTTGATAGCTAAATGGAGGACATAAACAAGTTCTCAAAAGAAGGAATTCAAGTGATCAACAGGGGTATGAAAAAAGTTCTAAATAACTAATAATTAGGAAAATGAAAATTAATTCTACTTGAAGTTCTACCTCATACTTATCAGGTTGGGAAAAATAGCAAAAAAGAAAAATGACAATTGTTGGAGGAGCTAGAAGAAGACAAACATTGGTGCACTGTGAGATGGTCCAAACACTCTGGAAAGACTTTGGAACTCTGCCCTCAGTAGCTAAACTGTACATGCCCAGCAAAACCACTACCAAGATTATTCACCCAAAGGGATAAAAGAAAGAGAGAGATGACCCACATGTACCAACATGTTTATTTGTTTTTAGCAAAGAATTGGAAACAGTGTCCATCAATTGGGAAATAGTCAATCCAATGATGGTACATGAAGGTAATGGGATACTACTGTGCAATAAGAAATGCTAAAATGGACAATTTCAAAAGAACTATGGGAAGCGAAGAAAGTAAAATACAGTTCCACTGTCAGAAATAAAGTGCAGAGATGGATAGCTCTAATGCTAATACAGTTGGATTAACAGGAGTCCCTTCATTCTAAGTGGACAAAGACAGCTGAGAATCAAGTGTAGAAATTAATCTCGTGTGGCTGAATACAGTGTGAAATGTATCAACCACCTCAAAAAGTGCACAAGGCAGAGTAATCTATGCTGCAAAGCTAGATCCAAATTCCGAGATAAGGTCCTTCCCCATTTCCTATCTCCTAGGAGGATTAAGGGAAGAGGGTAGAAAGTTGTAAGACCTGGTTTGAATTCAAGAAAGTTAGCAAATGAATACTTTTTCAAGGTTAAATGTCTCTGTCTGTCTGAGTGTGAGTAGGTGTTGAACCTATGTAAAGTTTTTCATTGGTTCATTTGCCTGCTTATACATTTTGTTTCTCTATTTCTATCTCTATGTCTTTGTCACACATGCGCACACGCGTGCACATATACACACACACAGTCCAAGATAAAAAGCCCTGTTAGAGATCATTTATCCTCTGACTCTGTGAGTGTGTGGCAACGAGTCCAGAGGAAAAAGGGGAGTTTCCATGATACAGTGTTGCCAAACTAGTATGATTAGCTTTGGAGTTAGAACTTCTTTTGAATTCAACATGAAATTTATGAAAATTCTTCTCAGACATGACTTCAAAGCCAACTTGCCTGAGAGGAGCAGCTTCATTATAAGCTAACTTGTCAGGAAATCTCCCTCTGGGGAACCAAGATGTTTAAAAGTCATATCTTAGAAAGAATTCCCTCTACAACATACTGACACTCACTGACATTCAGCCACTTCTACTTTAGTCTTCTGAGAAGGGAAGGCTCATCACCTTCAAAGGCAGCCCATTCCACTAAGGAATAGCTCTACAGGTTTTGATATGTGTTCTTACACAAGCCTAAGTTTTCCCCTTTTCAATTTCTACTCATTACTCCTGCATCCTCTGTGGACAAGCAGAACTGATCTTATTCCTTTCCCACATTACAATCCTTGAAATACTTGAAAATAGCTATTACATTCCCTCAAAGTTCTTACTTTTTGTTAAGCATTCCAAGTTCCTACATCTGATCTTTTTTACATGACTCTAAGACATTCTCATCATTCAGTTACCCTCTTAACAACATGCTGTAGAAAGTCAATGTGCTTTTTTCAATCAAATTATTTATTAAATGCCTACTATGTGCCAGGTACAGTGCTAAGTTGGCCATACATTAAAAGGCAAAACAAACCAAAAAAACCCAGTCTTTACACTTGTCTGATCAAGAAGCCTTTATTAAATGTCTACTTCATTCCAAGGCACTGAATGAGGCACTCAGTCACAAAGACACAGACAGATAGGGATACAAAACCAAAATTAAAATAGAACCTTGCCCTCAAGGAGAGTATATTTCACTAGGGTAGATTAACATATATGCATAATTATATACAAAAATTTGACAACACAAATACAAGCAATTTTTGCTGTTGTAGGGAAGCACTAGCAGCTCAAGGTAGCAGGAAAAGCTTAATGTAGAAGTTGGCATTTGAGCTGAATTTTGAAAGAAATAAAAGATTCTGAGAGACAGAAGTAAAGATAGAATGAATTCTAGACATAGAGAATAGGCAGTACAAAGATGTAGGACAGGAGATGGAGTGTGGTCTGTGAGAACAAAAGATAGTCTAGCTGGAATGTAGAAATGAGAAGAGGAAGAATGTATAAATAAGGTTGAAAAGATAGATTGGGGTCAAGTTATGAAGGACCTTAAGAGCAAAATACAAAAGTTTACAACTGTTCCTAAAAACAATGGAGGTTCATTGAAATTTATTAAGTGTGTGTAGGGGTAATTAGGGGTTGGAGATCATTCACATGGTCAGATGTGAACTTTAGGAAAGTTACTTTTTCATTTACATGGAAGATAGAAAGAAGTGGGGAGAGACTTGAGGCAAGGAAACTAATTCGAAGACTATTGCAACAGTTCAGATGAGTGGTGATGAAGTTCAGAACTAGAATGCTGGCCATAAAACCAGAAAGAAGGGGACAGACATGAGAGGTGTCATGAAGGAAGAAGCAATGAGATTTGTCAACTGATTGTCTATGTGAGGTGAAGGAGGGACTTTAGAATCTATCACGCAAAATAGAACAACACATTCTAAGTGTGGTTGACCAAAGCAGTCTACAGGACTATCCTTTCCCCTACTCTAGTGCATACCACCTCTCTATTTAATACAGCCTAAAATTGCATTAGGCTTTTTGATGGCCTTGTCACACTGTTGACTCATATTGAATTTACAATCCATTAATACCAAATTTTTGCTCCTAAATAGTTGTCTCACCATGACTTTCTCATCTCAATTTTTTTATTATCACATTTTAACTCACACAAGGTAAGATTAAAGAAAACACCTCAAGGTGAGAGAAAGTCATAAGGGAAAAGACACAACCAGAGCTATGATGACTCTTGGGTTCAATGGTTTTTGAGCCACAGCAAGATGAAGAAGGGGGTTCAGTGATGTTCCATCTTGAAGTTTCTCCTACTGAAGTTTGGCTTATTGGTTATTCCTCTTAATCAGTGTAGCACCCCAGCCTCCTACCCTGGGACTGGATGTTGATCCCTCTAAAACTGGATTAATGGACTAACACCATAGCTATTCCAGGACAGTATATCACCAAGGGACCTCAACTGCCAGAGTAGCCTCATCTTGCTCTTGTGCAATTGATTTGTTTGTGTCCAAGTTTGAAACTTTACATTTAGACCTCTTAAATTTCATCTGAGTCTGTAGGGATTGTCTCTTCTTAGGTATTTGTTGGATATCAAGGTATTTTTCAATAACTGTTGTTAGGAGAATAAAGCCAATTGTTTTTAGGACATGGAAAAAATAATACTTAGGGTTATTGTCTGAGAGGGATATAGTAACTTCAACAGCTTAGAGGCTGAGTAGTGGCTTGTGATAGCAAGATAATGCTACTGTTTGGCCAGTGTGGAGTTCAAATGGCAAACAAAAGAGTTGAGGAAAAGTACATCACAGTTAGAGATGAGATGGCGAGTAGGACAAAATCATCTTTGAAGGAGGAAAGGAGTTCTAGTAGGTGGCAGGCAATAGGGAGATGATCTAGAAATTGTGACTCTGACTGATGGCAAAGACTTCAAAAGGAGTAAATAGGGTTTCAATAGTCTAACCTATCACTGGGGAATGAAGGGAAGGTGAACACCTCTTTCCTTTTTCATTGAGCCAGGAAGAATGGTAAAAAGTAAAGTCTATGTGGGAGAAAACATCAAGGGACAGAAATTTTCTTTTAGTATAAGGGAAAATGTCTTTAACAAAGGACAGCTTTTCCCCATTGTTTAAGTTAATACATAAGTGAAATATGAATTTTATTTTTCAGATCATTGATTCAGTTCTGCTATTTTTATATCTACATGGACCAGATATATATTCTGAAAAATTTCATAATATTAATGTGTGTATACACATGGAAAGTCATGATTCAATTAATCAATAAACATTTTATTATGTGCATACCGTGTGCCAAACACTGCTATAGACACTGAGGAAATGAAGACATGAGACATTCCTTTTCCTAAAGGAGCTTACATTCTATTCAAGAAAGCAGTTTATAATGTATACACACACACACACATGCACGCACATAGTTTAAAAATGGAGGAGGGAAGAATTTGCAACTGAAGAGTTTAGGCAATCATGTAGAAGATGGTATATAAACTGAACTTTGAAGGAAATTAGAGATAAGTGGTTGAGGCAAGAGGGTAACATATTCTGCATAAGACTTGGAGATGAGAGATGAGCTCTGTGTGAGAGAAAAAGCATGAAGACCAAAATAATTGGACTTTGAAGTTAGTGAAGGGGCAAGATGTGTAACAAGGCTGGAAAACATAGGTTGGGTCAGTTGGTGAAATCTTTTAAATTTAATGTTGTTTATTGAGTAATAGAATGAGTGACATGATTTGACCTGTACTTTTAAGAAGGCTACTTTGGCAGTTATGTGGGCAATGGATTGGAGAAGAGGAAAACCTGAAGCAGAGGGACCAGTTAAGAGGCTGTTGTAACAGTCTAGATGAGACATGATGATGGTGGTATCCATATGATTATTTAGAAAGGGACAGTTTAAGAAACATTATGGAGGTAGACTCAACAAAGCTAAATAAATGCTTGAATATTTGGGGTGAAGTAGAGTAGGTGTCAAGAATTATTCTTTGGTTATGAATCTGAATGACTGGAAGGATGATAGTACCCTTGATAGAAATATGAGTCCCCTTCTCTGAGCACCATTTTTGTGATTTTCAATCCCAAGCCCAAGCATGGACAGAAAGTATGTATGGCAGAACAGTATCATAGAAGTCATTGCCCACAGAAACAATGCATAGTACAATAGAAATTAGGCGCAGTTTCTTAGTGACAATTTATAAAATGCCAGGGATCAGCTTGAACTTATCCTTGTTCCCTCCAAAACATGTTTTGGAAATTGGATATATGCCTCCTATTGTATAGAAAACTTCAAAAGAGTAAACTGGACCACTGCAGAAACCTCAGAGTAATGTCTTGAGAATACTTCAAATATTTCCAAAACACATCAGTATAAAACATCTGCACTGGAAATTAATGATGCCAATTGTATTGCCAATAAAGACAATGTTTAATATTCCCAGATGTTATTGTATAATATCTATGATACATCATCTAAGTAGTGTATGCACACTTTAACATTTATGGTATTTTTCAAAACGTGAATTTATTCCCTGTAGATATAAAAACAACAGAACTGAATTAATAATGTGAAAAGTAAAATTCATTTCCCATTATATTTTATCTTAAACAATGGAAAGAAAAAAGCTAATCCCTTTGTTAAAGACATTTTCCTCTATTGAGTAATCTTTTTTTTTTTTAATGTACCTAATGTTCTTACAATAAACTTTGGACTTGGTATTGATAACGCCTAGGACATCCACCATAACTAAACCTATGTTAGGGTGTACTTAATTTAAATGCCCTTAAGCACTATATGTTTTGAAGTATTCTGCTGTTTCATAACAGCATCACACTTGTTTTTGTCACTGATTTAATTCCATATGATAAATATACATTTTATCCAGAATGTTTGAAAAAGGGATGAAAGAGTCATCACTGATTTTCCAGCATCAGAGAGGCTATGTTTACACGATAGCAATTCTTTGGAGGGTCCAGGAACTCTGCAGAGAGTTTAATTGCATTTTAAATACATAACTCAAGAATACTTTTGTTTTTGAAACAGTTCAAAGCAAACTATGGAAGTTAGTGCAGTCTTGATGATTTCGCTCACTTTACTGCATTTAGAGGTAGGGTACTTCAGAGATAATAGCATGGGGAACTTTTATAGAAAGCAATTACAGCTAACCCTAAAGAATAGTTGTAATTGGTTGAGTTATTGAGTTAATTCTAAACTTTATTGTTATGAACATAAACGGATAGGTGTCAAGTAAGGATTTCATAGGCTTATATATCTAGAAGGTATTTCAGAGACCAAATGAGCACTCAGTAAGCACTTACTATATATATTCCAGGCACTATGCTAAGCTCTGGAAATGCAAAGAAAGGCCAAAGAAAGTTCCTACCCCAGAGGAGCTCCCAATGTAATGGGAGAGAACAAATATGTACAAACTATATACAGGAAAAGTAGGAAAAAAATTAACAAAGGGAAAGCAATAGAATTAAGAGGGATTGGAAAAGCCTTCCTGTAGAATGTGGGATTTTAGTTGGGACTTGAAGGAAACTAAGTAGTCTGACTTCATTTTACCTATAATGAAACTGAGGCCCAGGGAGGCTATTTGACCTAGCCAAGGTCACCCAGGAAGTGTCAGGTGGGATTTAAACCCAGATCCTCTTAGTTCAGAACCAGGGCTCTTCTCTTATTATATTTTAATTATTCTTAAATTATATTTAACTATTTAATAATTCTCTTGTTATATATTAATAAATTATATATTTCGTTGTTCTTTCATTTTAGACATGTCCAATTCTGAGTGATACCTTTTGGGATTTTCTTGGCAAAGACACTGGAGTGGTTTGACATTTCCTTCTCCACCTCATTTTACTGATGAAGACTGTAGGCGTAAGTGACTT
This sequence comes from Potorous gilbertii, assembly GCA_028658325.1. Lineage (NCBI taxonomy): Eukaryota > Metazoa > Chordata > Mammalia > Diprotodontia > Potoroidae > Potorous > Potorous gilbertii. The sequence continues at coordinate 200,409,216 of CM053771.1, forward strand.
GCCCAGAGTCACATAGCTAGGAAGTGTCTGAGGCCAGATTTGAACTCATGAAGTTGAGTCTTTGTGACTCCAGGTCCAATACTTTATCTATTTTGTCACCTAGCTGCCCATGTTTCCAATATATAATCTCTACAGATAATACAGATGAGTATGATTTATTATAAATCAGTAATTATTTATTATGTCATTCTTCCTATCTCTTTCTCTTCTTCCTCCTTATTGTTTGTTCTAGGTCATGGGGGAAACCAAAAGTTATAAAACGCAGTCCCTACTCTCAAGGCACTTAAAGGAACATGTAATTGCTTTAGGAGTTCAGAGGTTCACTGAGGGTTAGGGTAGATGAAGGAAACTTGATAGAGGAAACAGGACTTATAATCGTTAATTTTTTTTTAAAGGTGAGGAAGGTATTTTTGACTTAGTTAATGATGGAAGTGGCATGATCAAAGGTGAGAAGGCAAAAATACTCAAGATGTGTTTGAAGTAGAGTCATTTTGGTTGGAGCAAATCAATAAGAATATATTAATTAGCATTAAATAAGAATTATTGCCAAAATGTGGTCAGCAGAGCTATTTTTGTGTATTGGGGATCTGTCTGGTACATATCCAGACCACCTGAGAGGGCAGCTCTCCACCAGGAGAATAGTGGGGAGCTGCTTTTGGAAGAATTGTGATGACATGTGAAGGAAGTATTTTGGAGAGACTGGAGCATGTGCCATACCATTATTGGCTGACCCACATGGTGAAAGGGAAGCTCTTTAATCAGCTTTGGAGGACTTCCTTTCTTTAGTGACCGCCGTTCCATCTCTTTTTTGCCTCATTGTCTTCAGTTTAGCTCTAATTTCGTGATGGTTTAAATGAAGGCATCATGGGAATGTCCTCCTTTGAGGCCTCCCAGGAAATGAAGGGCTTTCTTCGTCTTTTCATTCTTCTTTCCTTTCTAAAAGCAGGGAGGAGAATCTATGATCTTAGCAGTTTCAAAAGCCGAGAGAGTGAGTCTCAGGAATCCAGCCTGGGTTTTCAGCAAGCACAACATCAATCCCTCAAGGAGCAAGGAATGATCTTCAGAAGTGTCCTTTGGAATTCTAGCCCACCAGAAAGATTTGCCTAAAGATTTGTTTTGTGTCTGTTTCATAAGTATATATTTATAATGTGCATATGTACATAATATGTCTTTGAAGTAAATATCTCTTTGTAAAAGATAATCAATGTTAAGTGGTTAAGTAGAAATGGTGCGCTAATTACTGTTCCCCCCAAAATGATGAGAATAAAGCTTATAGGGCTCAAGTTGGTGAGAAAAATGAAAGATATGCACAATTGCCTCAGACCATCTGGAATTCTGAGGGTTGATATAGTGGCTAGACCCTGAGAGAATGGAGCAAGAGCATTCATATTACATTAGTTAATATACTGTATGGTTTTATTTCTTAGTCTATCTGTACCACATCACCCAAGTCAACAGTTTATATTTTTTTTTATTCATTCTAGGTACACGCTTAATTGCTAGTATATATCATAATCCAAACTTGACAGTGTTATCAATCAATCATTGGATATTTATAGTGTCTACCATGTGCAAGGCGCTGGGCTAGGTACTGTAGGTGATATAAAGAAGCATAAGACATATATTGTACCCCCAAGAAAGGTATTTTAATGTGATCGGAAGCATTGCATATTGAGTCAAAAGACCTGAGTTGGCTCTGCCATTTTCAGAGAGATCTTAAGCAAACTATTTAATCTCTAAGAATTACAATTTTTTAATATGTATAAAGAGGGACTGCTACTACCCAGGCTACTACTATACTACACTATAATATAGCTATACTATTTTTTATGGGCTAATTTAGAAATCTAAGTATTATCTATAAAATTGTTTCTATGGAAAACTTTGTCCTGAGTTATATCTTACAAATAATCTTTAGTATAGGGTGGCTTGAAGCCTGGGAGGCTTGTAATTAGTCACATACAATACATAATATAAGCAGAAATTTTGGGGTAAAGATTGACAATGCCTTACCCTGGATACAGCTGACATTTTTCATTCTAACCTTCCTCCTCTTTGATTATGGGAGGCCCAAGATGCTGTGGAAAACAGAGGGGCCTCAGACCCAGATAGCCCTTTGCAAGTTGTTGAAAGGACAACCCTCGAATGATATTTAAGAGCTGCCAGTAGGCAATCAGGAAACAACAGAAACCAAAGGGGAATTCCTTACCCTAAGTAATAAAGAGGCTTGGGACAGAGGCATGGAGGAAACACCTTCAGAGACAGACTGCAGTGATATGCATATTATCCGAAACAAAGTAAAATAATTAAATGTATTAACATACGGTAAACCTGTATAATAGAGTACACTGTATAATATAGTACACAGTATTACTGTATAATACAGCAACCTTTTACATATTTAAAGAACATTTTATAAGCAATATATCCTTTTCTTACAACCACTTTTTTACATGATTTAGGATTGAGTTTATAAGATTTTAACATATATTATTTCATTTTTTTCATAAAACCATTCTTATCAAGTATACAATTGATGAACAGTTTATTTTTCCAAGTATAGCCTTGATTCTGGTCCATAGGTATTTAAAGAAACTTAAATCAAGTGAGTTTACAAGCCATAGAAGTAGGTTTATTTTCATCTTTTGGATAAATTTCTTAACCTTTCATTATGTGTGGCATGGTACATAGTTTTGTTGCAGCAGAGGGAATTTCTGTTCTTCCCCAAGAATATGCTTCTCAGTATATCAATATATTTATCAAAATTCATTATTCCCTCAATTGGGATAAGACTTTCAGGTCCATTAGAAATAAGAATTTTTAGGTGGTGGAGAAGGATAAGGTGGATGTTTAACAGTCTGATGAAAATGCCAGTCAAGATCTTAACAGGTTCACCTGGTCTTTTTCTGACAATGATTTTGGTATAGCCTTGGATGAAAATGTAAATTTCATAAGTAAAACTGATATTTTACCAATATTGTTATTCCAATGTTTGTATTTTCTTGTCCATGACAGGTTTCTTTTTTCTTCATAGCAATTCTTAGAAGCTGTTTTTCTACTGTTCTCTCAGGCCCTAGAAAGTTGGAAAAGTTTTGAGTATGGGCCTTACAATACTCTGTATGTCTCTTATATGGCCCTAGCTAAGTCCGTCACCATCACCAGATGGTAGGCTGCCAAATGATGACTCTTTTTGCCCACAGCAATTCATGAAGACTATCCAGTAAGGCATAGAGAGGGACCGTGGACTATGTCAGTGCAAGAAGTACCAATCTTCTTTATTTTTTCTCTTCTTTTCCTTTCCTTTTCTTTCTTTTCTCTAGATGGGTCTATTGCAGGTAGGGAATTGGGGCTGCAGCAGGGTAGATGGCAAGATATTTGGAGGGGATGAATTAAAAAACCAGTAATAAAGAAAGCACCTTTTAAGTAGTGATTTTTTTTTCTCTTTACGTATTTGTCTTTTTAAATTTTCAGATAGTGACTGTTCTGGTTCTAATAAACTTTTTTTATCTAAATGGAAATAAATATTATGGTACAAGAAATGTTTTTTATCTACCAGCATCAGTTCATCTCATCACTTTTGAGATCTCAGTTTAATTCACAGATTTATTTACATTTGGAGTAGAGCTAGGATACTAAGGAAATGTTATTGGCTGTGATTTCTTTTTGTTAAGAGTTGAATTCTTAGTGAATCAGCTGAGTATACTCACTACTGCCATTTCCTCACTCTCCAGATACTCCTGTATAACTTTCTGCAATCTGGCTTCCATCTCTATCACCCTGTGGAAACTGTCCTCTTGGATGACCTCCTTCCTAAATCACCCAGTACAAAAACTTTTTCTCAGTTCTCTTCCTCTGAAACTTTAGACAAAGTTAACTAAGTGCTTTTTGAGGATCTCTCTGACCTTCCATAACATTCAAATGTCATGGCTACCCTGCTTTTCTGGCTATTCTGATTATTCCTCTCTCTTAAATGTGAATGTTCCTTAAAAACTGTAACTCTTGGCTCTCTCTTCCTCTCCTACACTTTCTTTTTGAAATATTATCTACTCTCATGGCTTCAATATTTGTCTCTATTTGAAAGATTCTCAAATCTATAAGTCTATTCTTGTCAGCTTTATTGAGTTCAAGTCCTAAATTTCCTAATTCCTACTAGTCGTTTCCTCTTACCTACATTCCCATCCCATCAAATTCAATGTGTCAACCTCCTCAACTCTTACCCCTTTCCCAAACCATAACTACCTTCTAAAGTCTTGTTTTATGTCAGCAGTGCTTTACCATCTAGACTTGAAATGAAGTCATACATGATTCTTGTCTTTTATATTCAATCACTAAACTCTATGGTTCTTCTTTTGTAATGTCTTATTTCCATCCTTTCCACTTGCACTGCTATTACTTTAGAGTTTAGATACCTCATGTCTGGCCTATTACTTCTGAGATGGATTAATTCAATAAGCATTCATTAAGTGTCTCCTATGTGTAAGACATTGTGCTAGGTACTAGAGACAGAAAAGATATAGTTCCTGCTCTCAAGGAGATTACATTCCACTGAAAGTGGATATCTAACATATCAACAGATAAGTAAATCAAGGTAATTTGAGAAGAAAGCACCAATCATAAGAGAGACAAGTTGTATTGCTTATATGGAAATAATTTAGAATATGCAATGTAAGACAATGTAAATGTAAGGACAGGATGGAATTCTTTACTATGGACTAAAGCATCCCTCTAAAATGGCATTTTTTTTTATGCTTGTTAATAAAGATCCTGTGTATCATGGACAGAATTCTGAAATTTTGAGCTTTATTATCATAGACACAGGTGGACACTCAGGAGAAAAAAACTTACTGGCCCAGGTTTGCATAATATACTTCAATTGCTCATTGGAGCAAGGATACTGAGAAGGAAACAACAAAAATAGAAAATAGTAGTGTCTATTTTTACTATAAAGGATCTCAACTATTAGGATTTATTTGCAAAATATAGAACATTGCACATAATATATCTCACAGAAATAAGCTAAGAGAAACTACTGGTACAGTAGAAACAGATGGTACTACTTCACCTTTGAATTTTGTATTTTTAGATCCATTGTAATGCGTTTTGATACAGCCTGTGCTTTCCTTGAAAATACACTCTCTCTCTCTCATCACAAGACCTGGCAATATCGCTAAGCTTAAAATGTTTTCCAAAACGTAGTTTCTTTTCTGAATGCTTTATGTTTGATGATTAAAATCAGTATATGGAATATTAAAGAAAATTTTAAGAATATATTTGTACTTTATTATAGAAATAATTAACAAGCTGTCACATTATCTTTGAAATGTTATTACATATCAATATATTTTTTAAAATTCCACTTTATGAATAATATCTAGTATTATGAGAGGCAGTGTTGTATGGTAGACAGAGACAGCCTCTAAATAAGGAAAACCAGAATGGGTTCAAGTACCACTTCCAACACTTAAGGACTGTGTGATGGTAGATAAGTCACTTAAACTCTAACTAGCCCCAGGCAACTTTCTAAGACACTAAGTTGCAGAAGAATTGCTAATTTTCATTGGTAGAGGATATTTTCACAGTGAGTTCCCCATGCCAATGAAATCTTAGGTCCAAACTAAAGAATAAATAAACAAAACCCTATTGTAACATTTAATATCATTTCAAGAAGTTGACACAGATTTTTGTTTTAAATTATTTATATTTAAAAAAACATTTTATTTGTTACATAGGGTACAAAAACAAATCTTCTGAAAACACACACAAAGAGGAAATTTTTGTTAATTTCTCTAAGTTTCAATTGCCTCTTCTGTAAAATGAGAATAGTGATACCTGTTTTGTTCTTACTTCATTGAATTGTTGTGAGGATGAAATTTAATAATGTATAGAAAAGGACTCTGCAAGCTGCAAAGTTTCATATCATAGTGAAAATTCATTATATGTCTTTCTCCTCCCACCCCCTTATCCTTCCTCCACTTCCTCCTCCATTCCAGCTCAGAAGATTTTATGTGCAGGAACTGAATTCCCTCATCTCTGATAAATCTGTTGAGGGCCTCTTTATATTAGTTTATGCTATTTCAGCTTTTGATAAATGGGGGTGGAAAACTGGACCTATTTTTTTAAAAATTTTTTATTTTATTTATTTATAAATGTTCTACTCACTTCCTTAAAATTAAGATTTTATCCCCCCACACCTTCCCCCCCCACCTCCCTCCCTCCCCATGACAGCATACAATTCTGTATAGGTTCAACATATACTTTCCTATTGAGCATATATTCACTATAGTGATGCTATGTAGTCGCACTGACGTAAGTGGAAGAAGTCATGTAACAAATCAAAACATAATACACTAAAACCCCCACACACACAAACATGATCTGCTACATTCTGCGAATGACTTCCATATTTCTTTC
>CM053771.1:200416126-200428807 GCA_028658325.1 Potorous gilbertii
AAATGACAAATGCTGGAGAGGATGTGGGAGAGTTGGAACACTAATTCATTGTTGGTGGATCTGTGAGATCATCCAACCATTCTGGAGAATAGTTTGGAACTATGCCCAAAGGGCTACAAAAATGTGCATACCCTTTGACCCAGCAATATCACTACTAGGACTGTATCCCCAAGAGATTATAAAAATGGGAAAGGGACCCACATGGACCTGTTTTTTAAAATCAAATTTTATTATTATGAATTTAATAATTTGTAACTTTTAATTGATGGCAAAGTATATAGTAATATTACAAATACAACTTTAAAGAGAAGTTAACGCTCTTCTTTAAAATTTTATATTCTGGATTAAGTCCTTTTACTGAAAATACAGCTAAATAAGAGTTCTTGGCCATATCTGTTAGCTGGATCACTAGACTAGAGATTGTCTTTCAAAAATGATCTAAGAGGGAAAAGGTAGGATCTTTTTGTTATTCAAGAGTTTTAGGGTTTGTTTGTTTGTTTGTTTTTTTTATAGCAGAGAAGGATATGACTGCTGGTGGTACCTTCTATTCCCATCCTTACTTCACTAGATTCAGGGAAGTAGAATCATCAGGGCCATATGGATTCACTTTGTTTCCCTGGCTGACAGTTCTTTTGCTTCCCACAGAGGCAAATTTAGGCTGGAAAGAATATATAATGTGGGAGGTCTTTATTACCAAAAAATTAAATAAAATAAAATGCAGATGTCCCAAGAATGCTTACAAACAAGCTGTCTCTATAATAAATAGCCAACCAGAATAAATATATTTGTGCATCTGTATAAGACTGGCTGGCAGATTTTAAACTGAAGACCTGTTTAAGATCACCATAATTAAGAAAAACACAAGGAAACAAACCACTGAAATTTTTGAGAGTGAAGTTTTAAAACAGAAGTGCTGGGAAATCTGTAAGATACAAATATGATAGACAAGAAGGACGATTGCAAAACTGCTTTTTAAGTAAAGTACTAATGTAACAAATATATAACAATTCATCTGGCATTAATAGCTTTATGGTAACAAAATCTGCTGCCAACTGATGCTACCCATTTTCTGTGCAAAATTGTTTTTACACACAAGCATTTTCATGCCTTCAGTTTAGATTTTGTATTGTTATATTCATTGACTGGAAAAAACACAACTATCATGATAAATATTTATAACCTTATTAAATAAAATATAGGATAGAATCATATGATCAAAGGGCTTAAAATATTAAAAGTATTTTAGATAGCTTATATTATAGCTGCATAACATTTTCTGTAAGCCTGAAGATCATTTTGAAGAATTATATTTTATTTTTTAAAATGCCTATAGGAGGTAATCTTTGGAGAAGATATTAAAGATTTGTTAATATGACCAAGTTAATTATTTTATGGTCAACCTTAATTGACCAGTATAAATCATAGATTTTGAATTGTAAGAGACTTTAAAGATCATTTAGTCCAGTGGTATTTAACTCAAATAGAAGTGATTCCTGAAAGCTGCATATCGACTTGGAAAACCACAAGTTAACATTATCTATGTTGTTGTATTTTTATTTATTTTGTTAAACATTTCCTGATTACATTTCAGTCTGTTTCTGGCTGCACTCAGGAGTTTTGCAAGCTAACTGGGGCCTCTGAGTAGTCTAGCCTTTTCATTTTACAGATAAAAACACTGTTGCCTGAGGTCACATAAATACTAATCTGCAACACTGGGATAGTAACCCTTGCTCTCTGACTTCAAACTCAGTGACTTTTTCTACTCTTCCATATTGCCTTCCAATGGATCTAATATCTCATTGATGTGGACATTTCAAACCTGATCTCTAGCTTCTCATTCCTTTTGGTCCAGCTGGCACGTTTAATGGTGCTTACTCCATGCACCAAAATTTAAAAGTTCTTGTCCTCCACACCTGTTCTTCCAAATATCCCTATTTCTGTTGGACCAGCATCCCTCCAATCATTCAAATAAATAATGTCAGCGTCATGCTCAGGTCTTCACTCTTCCTCACCATCTATATCCAACCATCTGTAACACTCTCTGCTCACATGGCTTCAACATGGTTCAGAACCTCATCACCTCCTGCATGACTATTGTAATAATGTCCTCATTGTCCTCTCTATTTCTAGGTTTTTTCCTCTCTCCTATTCATGAATTCAGTACAATTCAACAAACATTTATTAAGAACCCACTACGTGCGAAGAATTGTTCTACGTGCTGAGGACAGAAAGACCACAGTAAGATCAAGGATCTTATATTCTATTGGGATTCGACAGATACAAAATTTCCAAGATTAGTATAAATAGAAAGTAATGTCAAGAGCAAGAGTGTGTTAACATTGATGGGGGCAGGAGAGTCAACTCAGCAAAATTTTTGTATAGGAGGTATGCTTGAAAGAATAGGTTGGACCATGCCATCGCTTTGTTCAAGAATATTTAGCGACGGCCCACTGCTTGCAGGATAAAGCACAAATTCTATTAGTGAGCATTTAAAGCCCCTCATCATTTGGTTCCAGCCTTCTTTTTCAGATCGTTCACAGTACTCCCCCTCACAAGTTCAAAGTTCTAGCTAAGCAGATCTCTTGGCTGGTCTATGAAGTGAGCCTTTCATGGCTCTTGGGGATCTTCACTGCTAAACTCAGGTACCACCTCCTATAAGAAGCCTTCTGTGATTTCCCCAAGTTATCGGTTAATTCTGTTTACAAGTTGAATCTCCTAAGAAAAGGAAGGAAAAAAGGAAGGAAGAAAGGAGAGAAGCGAGGAAGGGAGGGAGGAAGGAATAAGCATTTATTAAGTGTTTATTATATGCTGGTGTTGGGAAAACAAACACAAGCCAAAAGAAACACACAAACCAAGCCCTCAAAGAGCTAATATTTTAATGGATAAAGAGGGAAGGTGAATTTATCTGGCAGGAAGGGGCATGATTTTGATGTCCAAAAGGGCATAAACAGATCTAGGGTAAGGAGGGAACATAACAACGTATATCCTTGAGGGTGGGGAGTGGGGAGTGTCATTTGTTTTTTTGACATTATATGCCTAGCACAGTGTCCTGTACATGGCAGACATTTAAATGTTTGTCGACTTGACTTGAATTTTACCCAACATGCACCTTTCTGTTTTGGTAATGCTGAAGATTAATTGTGCCAGAATTTACGGTTTCAAGTATAAATTGATTCAAATTGACTACTGGAAGCCAAAAATATTGAATCTATTATTTCATCTTCAAGTAAAAAGAAGATTAGAAAGTCACAAATATTCTAAGGTTTGATGTTTACTTAAAATAGTTTAGAAAAATGTACAGAAGTTTTATAGTCATTTTTTAAATTTACCTTGTATCATTCCTCCCTTCTCAGAGGTAGACTCAGAGACTGGCATATTTTATTGTGCATAATTAGCAGTCAATTTATCATTGTTGAATTGAATTCCTGGATTCCAATGACTGGGGAGAGAGCCTTTTAGCTACCTTTGAGATACCACTAATGGTAGATGTTGTTGTTCAGTCATTTCAGTTGTGTTTGACTCTTTGTGACCCCACTTGGGGTTTTCTTGGCAAAGATACTGGAATGGTTTGCCATTTCCTTCTGCAGCTCATTTTACAGATGAGGAAACTGAGGCAAACAGGGTTAAGTGACTTGCCCAGGTCATGCAGCCAGTATGTGTCTGAGTCTGGATTTGAACTCAGGTCAGGCCTAGCACTCTATCCACTGTGCCACCTAGCTGCCCCATTAGTAGATAGCTATTGTATATATGACTGATACAGAAACCTCCAGTGATTTCCCCTTCTGATGTCTCATTATGACATGGAGGTAATTCTGGTTTCTCAGAGACTATGCCAGTAGAGTGTGAACACTAGTTTGTTAAACTAAGTTGGAAAGGCTTTGCATAAATCCTGGTGATGACCTGTGTATCTGCTGCATGAAGATTAGTCTACTTTGTAGGGGCTCCCCATCTGAAATTTAGCCAAAGAATGGTGGATTTTTCTTTTTGGGGGAACAGCAGATTCTGAAACATTTTTCTAAGTAAAGTATAGAAAGGCCATAATCTGAATCAGTGGAGGGAGTAACCACACTCAGGAGGACTGAGCAAGAATAGAAACTATATTATTTAGAGGAATTGGAATCTAATTTCATTCCTCTAATTCTTCCCTGTTTCCAAAAATGGGATTAATCAAAAAATGGGTTAACCTTAACTTTCATATTTTTATCTTATACCACTGTTGCTAGGAATGGCAATCATGAAGTACAACAGATATATAAATGGTATATTTTTATTTAATAACTATAGATCAATCCTCTATTTGTGGACTCTCCTTTTCCTTTTCTTATTAAGATGATGGATTTATTTTGTACTGGAAGAAAAATATATAAAACCCAGACATCAAAAATTAACTGTATGTCCTTCCACTTATATTTTAGTTATTGTGACCAATATCTGACACACTTTTTGTAGGTCTCTAGTTATGGACAAATTTGTCCAGAACCATATCAGCAACACATTGTGGTGTTGTTGTATTCATACTTTATTTTCGAAGAGGACCGTGACATCAGAGAAATGATGACATGATTTGCACTTGACTTTGTTTTGAGTGAGGGAGGGCTGTGCAAGGTCACCAGCCTCTTTCTCCTCTTGAGCCATCTAGATCCAGTGACCAGATATTCATCAGGATGACTAGAGATGCCCCAGGATGCAATGGGAGTCAAGTTGGGGTACATTAGCTAGATTCCTTTCCTTTCCTTTCCTCTCCTCTCCTCTCCTCTCCTCTCCCTCTCCTCTCCTCTTCTTTCCTTCTTTCTTGTCTCCCCTAAAACCTTAGACTCTATGTACTCTGAAGCTCATGGATTGAACAACAGCACATAATCTTTCATTGACTGGCAAAAAACAAACCCAGTAGTAACAAAGGTAGTTTGTTAATCAGCCAACAACTATTTTAGTGCCTACTATGTTCCAAGCACTGTGATAAATTCTGAAAAAAAAAGAGCAAAAAACCCCAAAACAATCTGTTCTAAGGGAGCTTATAGTCTAATAGTGAAAACAACCTGCAAACCACTTTATACAAACAAGATATATTCAGGAAAAATTGAAAATAGTCAACAGTAAAGGCACTAATGTTAAGGGGATCAGGAAAAGCTTTTTTAGAGTAGTTTAGGTTTTACCTGGGACTTGAAGGAAGTCAGGAGTCAGAAATGAGGAAAGGAGATAATTCCAGGCACAAGGGATAGCCAGTGAAAACGCCCAGGTACAGGAGATAGAGTTCCTAGCTTGAGGGACAAGAGGGAGGTCAGTGTCACTAGATCGAAGAGTACACTGGGGTGTAAGATGTAAGAAGATTGGAAAGGTAGGAGGGAGCCAGGTTATGAAGGGTTTTGAATTTTAACTCTGACCCTGAAGGTTAGAAGGAGTATCTGAAATTTCTTGAACAGAGGATGTTAGTATGGCTCTTCATTTTCATTACAGTAATATAATTCCTAATTGTGCAGAAAACAAATAGGTTGTAGGCTTTCATTTTGGTGTATACCAAAAAATAACTGAAGTATTCCTCCATTCTTTGTTAGTAGAGGTGTTAGGAGGAGGAATCTGGATTCTTTTCAGCATTTCTAGGTCAAGCTGGAAAGGATCTTATAGGCTATCTAGTCTAACTCCATTTTTACAGGTAAGAGAAATGAAGTCTGGAGAGGTTCTTTGACAAAGTTCACGGTCAAAAAATAGTAACATAATTCGAACCAATGTTTTCAAACCACAAAGTCAATACTCTTTTCACTATACTATCCTGCGGTCATATTGTAGTCTATAAAATAAACTAAGAAGTGTTATCTCTGTGACCTTGCACAGTTGCTTAACCTTTCTTTATTTCAATATCCTTAGCTGTAAAATGAAGGGATAAATAATCTGCAACTTCCCTTTCAGCTTTAAATTTTATGTACCCTTATGAACCTACTTCTTTCATTGAATTCTTATTAGGCCAAAACTACATGGCTACTTCAAAATACAACAAATTTTTAAGATTGGCCACATGTCAACACACAAATTTTACGCATGCTTTGTGTCATATCTTCTGCCTAAATTGTAAGTTCTATGAAGGCAAGATGAAAATATGGCTTAACTAAACATGCAACCGTGCTGCTCTTCATTTCTGAAGAGGCCCAATGATATGGTGATGTGATGGGTGATGTCTTGACTTCCTCATGAATTAGATTTAAGTGAGGCAGAGTTGCACTGTCAACCTCAGTCTTTATTCTAGAGTCATCTAAGTTCAGTGGCAAGACCAAAGTCAAGATGATCAGTGGTGGCCTGGGATACAGTGAATGACCTCACTGTCTTCCATGTACAAATAACTATGCATAGAATGAACTGGAAATACTTTCAGAGGGAAGGCATTAGGATTAAGGGGAATTGGGAAAGGTCTTTTACAGAAACCAAGAATTGAAGGAAGTCAGGAGGCAGAGATGAAGAGGGAGAGAATTCCAGGGAAACAACTAGTGAAAATACATGGAATCCAGAGTCTGTCTTATCCAAGGAATAGCAAGGAGGCCAAGGTTGTCATTGGATAAGAGTATACAAAGGAGTCAAATGTAAGAAGACTAGAAGGATAGGAAGGGGCCAGGTTATTGAGTTTTAAAAGCCACGGGATTTTGTATTTGAACCTGGACATAACAGGGAGCCACTGGAGTGAATTTATTTAAAGTAGTATTTTATCTTTTCAAATTATACGTAAAGACAATTTTTACATTCATTTTTACAAAATTTTGAATTCCAAATTTCTCTCTCTCTCCTTTTTTCCTAAAATGGTAAACAATTTGATACAGGTTATATGTGTGCAATCATGTAAAATATTTTCATATTATTCATATTGTGAAAGAAGAAATGGACCAAAAGAAAAAACACACAAAATAAAGGGAAAATAGTATGCTTTGATCTTTATTCAAAATTCATCAGTTCTTTCTCCGAAAGCAAACAGCATTTTTCTTCTTGAGTCCTTTGGAGTTCTCTTGGATCATTATACGGCTGAGCACTAAGTCAGTCAGAGTTGATCATCACACAGTGTTGCTGTTACTGTGTACAATGTTCTCCTGGTTCTGCTCATTGCCCTTTGCATCAGTTAATGCTTCATTCCAGGCCTCTCTGAAGTCTTCCTGTTCATCATTTCTTACTTTACAATAGTATTCCCTTCCATTCACATACCACTACTTGTTCAGCCATTCCCCAGTTGATAGGTTTCCCCTCCATTTCCACTGGTTTACCATCACAAAAAGAGCTGCAATAAATATTTTTTGTGCATGTAGGTCCTTTTCCCTTTTTTATGATTTCTTTGGGATACAGATCTAGTAATGCTGGATCAGTTTGGTTGCCCTTGGGGCATAGTTCCGGATTGTTCCCCAGAACGGTGGGATCAGTGCATAACTCCACCAACAACGCAGTGTCTCCTGATTTTTTGCATCCTTTCCAACATTTATCATTTTCCTTTTTCTGTCATATTAGGCACTCTGATAGCTGTGAGGTAGTACCTTAGAGCTGTTTGAACTTTCATTTTTCTAATCAAAAGTGATTTAGAGCATTTCTTCATACTCCTATAGACAGCTTTGCTTTTTTCATCTGAAAACTGCCTATTCCTATCTTTTGACCATTCGTCAATGGCCAAATTAACGGCTTATATTCTTATAAATTTGACCAAGTTCTTCATATACTTGAGAAATCAGGACTTTATTAGAGATACTTGATATAAAGGATTGCTCTGGCCCTCGCGCCAGCCCTGAGCAGGAGGCGGTAAGGATCCACGTGCACCGGGGTGCGCGGTGGGGTTCTGTACTCACCGCGATGCTCATTCATGAAGCGCCTACTGTTTGCAGGCCCTTGCCGAGCGCTACGGAGACAAAGGAAGGCTAACACAAAACCGTCCCAAGGGGCTCGAACGGCCCGGAGGCGGGGCCCGGGGCGCTAAGGCCCGTGGGGGTCACGTGGGCCCAGAAGGGAAACTGAGGAGGGCCGCGGATTGGCGGCGGCCGCGGAGGAGGAGGGGCGGGCGCGGCTGCGGGGCGGGAAGGCGTCCCGGCGGCCCGGCGGCGTGGTTGTCACGGCGCAGGAAGTTCCTGCCGGGGCTCGGGCTGTAACCTTGGGCGACTTCCCGGGCCGCCCCGCCGCGGAGGGAGGAGGCGCAGAGCGGCCGGAAGCGCCGTGCTCCGCGCCCCCAGCCCCGGGAGCCGGCGCAGGCGGCGGCGGAGGAGCGGCGGCGAGGCCCGGCCTAGGCGGGCCGCCCCGCCAGCATGTCCCTGGTGGCCGAAGCCTTGGTCTCCCAGGTCGCAGGTAGCGCGCGCTCTTCCGGGCCGGGGCTGCGGGAGGGGCGGGGCCGCGCCCGGGGTGAGGGCCCGGGGCGAGCGGGGTCAGGAGGGATCGCGGGCATCGCCCCGCTCCGGCCACGTTAGAGAGGACGGGGGCGTTGGGCTGCGAGGAGTGGCACCCCCCCCCCGGCGCCTACGTCACTCTGCCCGCTGCTCTCTGACCCCTGCTTGGAAGGTTTCCCCCTCCGGCGGCCCCCTCTTCCCGGGGGGAGGGTCGTACCTAGCTTGGGCTGGGCCTGACCTAGGCCCCGGCGGTGGGCGGGGACGGTGGGGCTCGCCGAGCCAACTGTCATTTTTGGGGTGGCCCATACCCGGGATCCGGAGCGGAGCGGAAGCGTGGACCCTGGAAGGAACCGTAGAGGTCATCGGAGGTCATCCGGCTCTGCCTACCCCCACGTGGAATCGGCGTCCTGGAGAGGTTGGCCGTCTGTCCGGCTTCTGGGGGCAGGATTTGAACTTGGGTCTCGGATCCAGACACGCCTCCGGATCTGTCTTGTCACCGAACCCCCAAATTAAGCAGCCTTTTGTAGATATGGATGATCGGAATCTAAAAAGCCAAACAAAATTGAAATTTAAACAAAAAATCTGAGAATATCCAATGCCTAAAATTGGAATAGGGAGTGGGGAAAATCTAAGTGAATTTCTTGAGGGCAGAGAGGTCTTTTATACATATTTTTTCAGTCTTTTCTATTTCTAACATCCCACACAATGCTTTGCCCATAGTACAAGCCATATAAATGTTTGTGATTGGAGTAACCCTTTAACATTAAAGGAGCACTTCTTAAGTGGGTGTTGAGTTTTTATTCATTTTTAAATTTTTTATGGTAGTTTTTGAGGCCACTTTCTCACCCGTTAATTCAAACAATGATACACATTATACATGTGAAGTCCAGCAAAATGTATTTCTATATTAAGAGTGTTGCAGAAAAAAGCAAGAAAAATAAAGTAAAAGAAATTATGCTTTAGTGACCCTCAGAGTTAAATCTCTGAATGTGGATAGCTTTTTTTCATCATGAGTCTTTTGGAATTGTTAAGGACCATTGTATTGATCAGAGTAGCTAAGTCAGTTGAACATTGGAACAGTATTGCTGTTACTGTGTACACTGTTGGCCTGGTTTTGCTTTGCATCAGTTTGCATCAGTTCATATAAGTCTTCAAAGTGGGTATTCATTTTAAAATCAGGAGGTTAAGTTCAGTGTCCCAATGTAGGTACCATAATATTCTCCAAAGTGTTTTTCAGTCCACTCTATGCATATGAGCACTGTTACTTTAACTTTGGCCTTAAGTGTTTTTGTTTTGTTGTGATAGAGATTTTTCCCTATATATTTACAGGCAACAGAAACAGTTGCATAATTTTTCATTAAAGCAGGGATCCATAAGCATTTCTTCTTTTACATAAGCATCAGATTATAATTTTTCCATTGTGGAAGTTAATTTTTAGATTTTCACAATCCACTTGCTGTATTCCAACAGACAAGAAAGATTGCTATTAACTCTGCTGTTGCTTATATATTATATACCAACCATTGTAGAGTGGCAGTCAGATACGGAAGGTAGAAAAATTTTGGTTCAAAGGCTACTTTTGACATATACCAGTAGTAAGTCCATATTTAAAAATTTCATTTTTTGAAACTACAAAGGAAGAGACAGTGTAAGTAGGGAAATAAACAACTGAAGGTTAAAAGAGGCCAATTTCTAGAAATTATGAAAATTAGCAAGAGAGAAAACTCCCAAACCACTCTGTCGTGTGTGTATGTATTTTTTTTTAAATCAGGCTTTGAGATATATACTATGATGAGCTGCTTTTTGGTTTTTTTAAGGGGGGGTAGTTGCTCAGAACATTCCTGTAAACTAAAGACTTGCTTGGGGGTACATTATCAGATATTTCCAGTATTCCTTAATAATGAATCTCTCATTTTTCCAGACTTGGAGAGTAAAAAATTTTTAAGTGTTCACTGTTTTGCTAACTTTTTTTTGCCCTGACAATTAACTTGCTGCATTTTTCTCTCATTTCTTCATCACTCAACTGATTGATCAGTTCATCAGTCAACAAGTATTTATTAGGTGTCCATTATGTGCCAAGGTCTGTTTTAGCCATCAGGGATATGAAACTGTTTTAGCCATCAGGGATATGAAACTGTATTTACTCTCAACAGGCTTACATTCCATAACATGGGAAGACAGTATGTACACACATATATATTATATGTACATGTATGTGCATACATACACACATAGTACACAAGGGAAATAGCATTAGAAGAGGGAGATTAGGAAAACCCTCACGTAGGAGGCGGCATTTGAGCTGAGCTTTTAAAGAAACTAGAAACTAAAAGGTAGAGGTGAAGGAGGTTGGAGGAGTGAGGCATCCTGTGCAAAGGTACAGAGATAAAAGGTGGATTGGCCTCTGAGGAACGCTAATAGTTTGGACTATAGACTGTTTGAAGAGGAGTGATAAAGGTAATTTGCAGCCAGATTTTGAAGAGCATTCAATGCCAAACAGATACTGCGGATCTATGTGCTTTATTTAAGTCATTGGTAATTTTGGAGTTTGGACAAGAGAGAGCTGAGGTAGAAGGATCAATCAGGAAGTTGAATTACTAAAGGTAGGAGGTGACAGGGCCTTTGAGGATGGTGCCCTTTTGATGCAGAGAGAAATGTGAAGGTAGACTCCACAAGACTTGGCAACTGATTGTTTACGTGAGCTGAGGGAAAATGAGGAGTTGAGAATTATTAAGGTTGCCAACCTGAGTGACTGAAAATTGTTGGTGTCATCAGCAGAAATAGAGAAGTCTGAAGGAGCAACTGGCTTTGGGGGAAAAGGTGATGAGTTTTCTTTTGGATTTGTTGAGTTTGAGACATTTTGGGGGCATCCTACTTTTAAATGTTTATTCAATCTTCTGTTGGACTGGAGCTCAGGAGAGACACTAAGGCTGAACATTTAATTCAGTATTGTGAAGAGATATCATGGATTTGGTTATGGAGATAGTGAAACTCCCGGAAGGTTTTGAATTTCATGCTTTGAGCCAAGAAAGCCCATTCTACAAGTTTAAATTCAATGGTCCTTTTGTATTTGGTGACATCTAGATGAAAAATACTTTAAAAGTATATCTTGTTAGATCAGCCCTTAATATTCAAGTCTCGATGTTCTAATCATTAAAAGTTCAGAATGCTGCATATGACCTTCATGATGCATTGAGGAAAAAAATTGCAGTGTCAGAATTTTTGAGTCGTAAGGAAACTTAGCCCCTCCAGGAACTTGTCCAAAGTTAAACAGCAAATATGTGTCAGAGCCAGAATTAGAATTTGGCGTCCAGATTTCTAGTTTGATCTTCTTTCCACCATTTTATATTGCTTTTCACCTTGAGGCAAAGTAGCAGAAATCTCCGTTCAGCCACTGAAGTGATTTTCCTAATTCTGATTGTGTCAGCCTCCCCACTCAGTAATTATAATCCTCTCTTTGGCATTCAGAGGCTTTCATAACCTAGCTCCCTCCCACATTTCCAGTCTTCTTACACTTTAAGCCCCCACATGCACCTTTAGATCCAATATGGCTTTTTCTTTATATATTCCCATGTTGTCTTCCTGGTTAGATTGACCTTGAGGGCAGGGACTGTTTGTTGCCTTTTTGTATCCCCCAGTCTTAGCACAGTGCCTAACCCGTAGTAGGTACTTAATAAGTGTTTGTTGATTGATTGATAAATAGATTTAAGAAATGCATTTAAGGTAAGAATTCTTATCCTAAGGTCCACAGTAAGGGGGTTTCTGAAATTCAAGGGGGGAGGGTATGAACTTGGATGGGAAGAGAGTTTAGCTTTATTTCAATAGAATTGGTTTCCTTTGTAATCCTACGAGTGTATTTAAGATTTTTTCTGAGAAGGGAGGAGAGGAACAAGCATTTATTAAGTTCCTACCATGTGCTAGGCACTGAGCTAAGTGCTTTACAAATATTATCTCATTTGAGAATGAGGGCAAAAGCTTCACCAGATTACTTAAGGGCTTCATGACAAGAAAAGTCAAGAACCCCTGAATTAAGAGACTTAAAGGTAACTGACTGACTGTGAAGTCTTAATTTGTGGTTCCTTTTAATAATTAAATAGCCTTAAAATAATTTAGACTTCTTATGTCCTGAAGGACTGCTACATTTCTATTTCAGCTGAAGCAAGGGTGGGGGATGGGGAGAAGAGGGCTGAGTAGTATACTTTCCAAATGTGTTCACTACCTTCCTGGCAAAGAGTTCAGATAGCTGTGAAATTCCTTGTAGATCATGTGCTAATACCAACAAGTCCTTCTCTGGGATCTATGGCATAGTTATTACAGAATAAATCAAGTAGGTAAAGGATGGTTA
>CM053771.1:200428907-200487642 GCA_028658325.1 Potorous gilbertii
GGGGGAGAGAGAGAGAGAGAGAGAGAGAGAGAGAGAGAGAGAGAGAGAGAGAGAGAAAGAAGAGAAGAGAAGAGAAGAGAAGAGAAGAGAAGAGAAGAGAAGAGAAGAGAAGAGAAGAGGAGAGGAAGAGGGAGAGAGGGAGAGAGCGGGAGGGAGGGAGGAAGAGGAAGAGAAAGAGAGGGAGAGAGGGAGAGGGAGGGAGGGAGGGAGGGAGGAAGAGAGAGAGAGGGAGGGAGGGGGGAGGGGGAGAGGGAGAGGGAGAGAGAGAACACTGTGAGTTGCATTTGGGTAGTTCTTTCAATGGGTGACCTAGATTCTAATCCTGATTTTGCTACTTAATTCCTATTTAACCTTTTTCTGTAGCAGTTTCCTCATCTGTAAATTAACAGGGTTGAATCATGCCTTCAGAATCCAGCTGTAAATGCGTTTTTAGATTTATATATTATTCTCCATGTTTTCTAAGCCCAACCAAACTAACTTCTTTTTTGTTCCTTGCATACAACTCTTCATTCTCTGTGCCTTTGCACAGGGTCCCTCCACAATGGCATACACTTCCTTCTTACCTTTGCCTCTTAGAATCCTGAATTTACTTCAAATCTCTGCTTAGATCATGGTCAGACATCGCAGATGCCAGTGAATCCTGGGCCATTGCCAGTCAAATTGACTTTTGTCCTGCCACTGAACTTTGATGACTCTGGAAGAGAGAGTACAACTCGGCTCTTCACTCAAATTCAGTTTACTCACAAGTCACAATATCACTCCATGATGTTGTTGGTCCTTTTGGAAATGGAGGACAAACAAAAATATAATCTACTGAAGGATTTATGGGAGAACATTCACATAAATTGTTGATAATGACACTGTATGAACTGCCCTCTGTACATGAGAGGGAAGACACATCCCTGACAGTCACACAATCAGTGAAATATCTAGTGCTAAGAATGATAAGATTTTAGAGTTGGCAGACCCGAAAGGTAGATTTTAGACCTTTAATATCTAATCCTACCCTCTCATTTTATAAATGAGAAAACTCAATCTTATGGTAGCAGAGTGAATTTTCTGCTTTTCATTTTGAGGAAATTAATGCATTTTTGGTAACAATCTGTATGTTGTATTGGTCATTAAACACTGCTTGCTATATTCAAAGTATTGTGATAGGCACTGAGTGTTAAAAGATGAATGGAACAGATCCTGCTGATCTTTGTTAAGTGGCAACAGTCAGTAAACATTTATTAAGCATATGTTATATGCCAAGCTCTCATCTAAAGATATAAACAAAGGCAAAAAATAATCTCTGCTCTCAAAGAGATAATAGTCTCTTCTTTTGACTTCGTTTTATTGTTTCTTGGTATCTTGTGGAGTCATTAAATGACCCTTGCCCAGTTCTGGTTTTTAAGGAATTATTTTCTTCAGTGGGCCACAAAAACACTGGGAGGTAAGTTTTATTATATATCCCCATTTTATAGATGAAGAAACTGATGCAAAATAGGGGTTAAGTGACTGGCCTAGGGACACACAGCTAGGAAGTGTGTGAGGCTGTATTGAATCCAGGTGTCTGATTACAAGCCTAGTACTTTATTATATATTGCACCTTCCTAGTGCACTTCTAGGTTGTCCCTATAGGCCAACACCCTCTTGCTCCATTCTGTGTACTGCATTCTCCTGGCAGTTTATTACTTTCATCTGACTCTGCTCCTAATAGTGAGTTTGACAAGACTTAAAAACTATTCTGTGTTGAGTGTTTTGTTTATGCACTGTAACTGAAATTATGTAAATGAAGTTTATAATGTGATTCTAGGTTACTTGTTTTGAATAAGAATGTGTGCTTTGATAAATCCTTGTAACACTGTTCTTTGTTATAAAAATGCTTTGCTCTCTGTAAAAGAGGATGGGTTGGATGCAGATTGTTGATGCCCCCCAGGTGTTTTTCATTGGAGATGTGTATGATGAAATGGATGCCAGGCAGGAGTGAGTCTGACTCTTAAAGCCTTTCCCCTCCCCGGCTGGGTTTCTGCTTTCTGTCCACTGACCTAGTGGCTGCTGGGTGGCAGCTTCTTCAGTGTTGTTCCACCTTTGCCACTGGTTCTTGGCCAGTGTCAAGGACTGATGGCCCTGTTATTCCTTCCTTTGTTTATTCATAGTTCGCATGCAAGTTCTGTCCAACATTGCCAGTCTTGAAAACTGCCCTGGTAAGTAGGTGCTGGAGAATATGACTAATTAAGCCTTTGTGATTCTTAGGCTAGTTTGAGTTTCAGTCTTTTTCTTTTAACAGATGTTCAAAATTGATCATCAGGAGCAAAAATATTCAAATTTCACGCAAATAAAAACCATTGTACATAAAACTGTAAATTCTAAATAGTTTCTTTTAAGTGTATATTAACTTTAATAAAATAAGAGCCCTGGAGGAAGGAGGACTTGAGTTCAAATACAGTCTCAGAAACTTGACACTTACCAGGTCTCTGGCCATGGGCAAGTCAGTTGCCTCATAAAAAAACCAAAACAAAAGTGAAAACATTAGATTTGCTTCCATATCCCCTTTTAAATTCTTCAGTTTTGGGGGGAGGTTGGGCCCTGTATTTTACATAGAGGCTGATAAGTGTTACAGTAGAGCGTGCTGGACTTGGAACCAGGTGCCCTTAGTTGTCCAGCCCAGCCTCCTTTTCTCTGTCCTCATCCTTCTTGCCTCCATTTATTACTCTCTTCTCCTTGATCTTTTCTTCCCAGTTTTCTGTGACACTACTCTCCTGATTCTCCTCCTTTCTATCTGACCGCGCATTCTTGATCTCCTTTGCTGGATCTTCATCCTGGTTATCCCATGGATGGACATCCTGAGGGCTCTGTCCCAGATCCCTTCCTCTTTTTCCCTCTACTACTTGGATTTGGTCTGTCCTAATGACTCTCACACCTACTTATCTAGCTCCAGCCTCAGTTCTCTATCTGCTTATAAGGCATCTTAAGTTGGATGTCCAGTAGATATTTAAAACTTAGCGTGCCCAAAACAAACACCATCATTTTTCTTCTGAAATACTCCTTACTTTCAAACTTTCCTACTAGAGTTGAAGGTGTCAACATTCCCCCCAGCCCCCTGGGGCTCAGAGCCTATGAGTCATTCTTGACTCCTCACCATTTCTCATCCACCCCATATCTTATCTGTTGCTAGGGCTTATATATTTCACCTTTGTAACATCTTTCGAATACACACCTTTTTTTCCTCTGAGACAACTACCACCGAACTACAGACTCTTTGTTCGCTCCTGGACTGGTGCACTTGCCTTTTGGTGGGTCTATCTACCACAAGTCTCTTCTCCATTCACTTTGTTCTAAGTGATTTTCCTAAAGTGCAAGTCTGACCATGTCACCTGTTGTAAGGTCTAGAGCTCCCTCCTAAACAAGGGGACAAATTCAATACTGAAGAAAAGGCCAAGCAGCTCCACATTGATTATAGGTAGTTTAAGCAATTGGGTTATTTACATTGGGAACCAGTATGATGAATCCCTGCCAAGAGTTTGGATAATCAGCAGTCTGGAGCGGTGGCCAGATCAATCATGGATCTCTGTGGAGACCTCCCCCCCAAAAAATCCCTGTAGTAATTATAGAAATCAGACAAAGAGAGGAGGAGCTATAGGGTGCTTTACTGAGGATTAAGAGATACTTTATTTTTTTTGCTTAGTTAATGTTTTGGCTAACCTTTTAGTTTATGCTTAGTATTGAACCCGGTTCCTAGACATCAAGACGTTTACTCAGCACTATTGGGTAGATGCTGAGGCACTCAAGGTGGGGTACTGGTCATGTATCAGTCATAGAATCTAAGTTATGATTCAGTATCTATGTTACAATTTTTTTTCAGGTCTGGGCTACCACCTTTCATAGAATTTAAGTTAATCTCTCCCCCTCCTACCTTTCTAGTCTTCTTATACCTTCCTCCTCCCCTACTGATACTGTTCCATCCAGTGAAGGTGGCCTCTAGGCTGTTCCACAAATAAGACCCTCCATCTCTGGGCATTTTCTCTGGTGGCCTGTTTTTCCCCATGCCTGAATTAATCTCTTTCCTCATCTCTGCTTCTTGGTTTTTCTGACTTCAAATTTCAGCTAAAATCCTCCTTTATACTGAAGGTTTTTCCCAGTCCTTTGTAATCCTAGTGCTTTCTCTCTTTTGATTATTTCCTATTTATCCAATATATAGCTTTTTGTCCATTTTGTTTGCTTGTTTTGTCTCCATTAGATTGTGACCACCTTGAAGGCAGGGATTGTTTTTATCTTAGCCCAGTGCCTGGCACATGGTAGATACTTTAATAAATGCTTATTGGCTGACTGACCTTTCACTATTATATTATATAATTGTATCATATATATCATATCATATTAATATTATATTCCTAGCAATGGAGTCACTTGGGTCTAAAGGTAGGAATAACTTTGTAACTCTTACACTGTATTTCCATTTTGCTTTCCAAAATTATTGTACCAATTCACTGTTGTCAGATATATAACTGATATAACTGTTCCTTCCTTCATCACTATTTAATTTTTAACCTAAAACTATATTTGTCAATTTAGTAGAAATAAGTTGACATCGAGCTTGTTTTTAATTTGAATTTCTCTAATTAGAGAATTTGAATAATATTCAAGTGTATATTGATAATTTGTATTTCTTTGAAAAATGTCTGCTCATAAATTTTGACCATTTATCCATGACACCATTCTCTTCTTCCTTTACTGCCATCCCTGAATTGTAGTGCTTCTTCTATCACAATGACTTTCTGCATTTTGATCATAATATTTAATCCTGTTATGCCACAGCTTTTTCATTTTAATAACTTGGATGATAGTTGCATACATATAAAACAATATGTCATGTTAGAGCTAGGGATGACCTTAGAGATCATTTAGTCCAACCTTGATTAAAGATAAAAGTAAAGCAAAGGAGAGAATTAGGTCACCTACCCAAAGGATACTTAACAGGTAATGTCAGAGGCAGCATTATAACCTCCAGATCTCTTAATTCCTAGTCCAGCATCTTCCGTACTGTGCAAACTGTTTCCCTTAACAGATGGAAAATAGAAAGTATGGGAGCTTTCCTCTGTTCTGAACATGTAGGTGATTAAGATTCCATTTCTAGCTTTGGGTACTTGCTTTTGTGGTTTGATCTCAGAAAGTGGTTTTGAAATTCTACTCCATAGAGCCGTAGAATCTCTCCAAGAAAACGTAATAGAAGGGTTTCTTCCAGTGTAGTTGCCCCCCAACCCCCCAGGAATTTTATTGGTAATTGAAGAATTGAATGTGAAAAATAGATTAGGTGGTCTGTTAAGCTCAAAAACATGGGAGAGTATTGATCTAAGAAGAAAATTTGGTGAGGGTAGTGAGACTTAAGTTTGCAGAGGTTTTTGAGGAGTAATGGATATGATTATAAAGGACACTGCAACTATATAACACCACCTGAATACTCAAATCACAGTAATCTTTTCACCGGAATATTGGGAAAGAATATATAGACTTGTAAGATTCAGCTTACTCTTGAAAACAAAGGTGTTTTATACCTTTTTTTCTATTACTCTTCTAGAGTTCTACACAGAATTAGGGAAAGTGTTCTTTTCAGAGTTAGTGAGAGAGCAGCTAGAAATTGAAGAACCTTTACTTAGTGTATTCACGTATAATACGTATTGTAGTATAATACTTGGAACTCTTAGTTATGAGCCTTACCTGCTGGGGGACAAAGAGTGTGGTGGGTGGGGGAGGTTTGCATATAAATGATAAAGGGAAAAGAGTAAGTCATAACAAATTAAAAAGATAGGTCAGTGCTATTTTAGGCTCTTTAGAGAATTGTTGCTATAAGTACTTTGATATCAGTGAAAACCAGTCTGGCTGCTTTTTTAGTACTTAAAGGAAAATTTTCCACCTTTAGATTTTAAAACACAAAGTTTACTACATTTTATAAAATGTTGATGAGTTACTAGTTGATGTCTTGAAATAGTCATCAATAGTTAAGCTGGTGTTAATTTTTGATTTTGTAACTTTGATATTTCTTTAGCAATAACTTTAAAAAAACTTTATTTCACTAACTTAGAATAAGCATGTCTGTTAATTAGTACACCATAAAATTTCTTTTTTCCTTCTGTTTGAGGACTTGTTTTTCTGAGGCTTAGATGTTTGCTAAAACATTTAAATTAACTATATATTATAATGAAAAATGAAAAAATCCCCCACTATATTCTCACCCATTTAAACCATTTTGGAAACATTTATGTCTTGATAAGCAGTTGTCAGATGGACTAAGCATTTTGAAGAGACACTGAAAATTCACTCATACATCACTTAAAGACAAGGAATTATATAATAAACAACCAAATCCAAACAAGCACATTTATATGTAGTGGAGAAGTATTTGCTTTGCCAGTAAAAGAAGAAATGTGTGCTTTAATTTTTTATTGCTTTTTAAATGAACCTCTGTTCTAGTTTTGAACACTTTTCTTATTTTTGTATGGTCTAGGAATGAATCGTGATTTTGAACTTTTTAACATCAGTAATAAAAATGAAATTTGATTGGTTAGTAATAAAGTGGGATTCTTTTCATAAAAACAATCATTTTGTCATGGCAATTTCCATTAACTGTAACTGCGTTAGCAAAATAGAAACCATAAAATGCATTTCATTGGGCATGTACACTTAGCAATGTTTTTGTGCTAATTATATATTTTTATTTTGAAGCATTTTTATGTAAGCCAAAGAAATTTCGTCATGAAGTCATGACTCCAAGCCTCTGTGTGAATTTTTATTTGCCTTTTTAGAAACAGACATCTTGTTTATATATTTATCCAGATCTGTGAATTCTCCTCAGACTTTACAATTGGATTTTCTCACAGATGCTATATTTCAAGAGTTGGTTCAGCTTAGAGCACTGGCTTTAAGTACTTTAAGTGAGTTGTTGTGTAAGTGAATTATGTTAGTAATTAAACATTGAATGGACGACAGAACTTCAATGGGTTTCATCTCTCTAAAATGATATTGGCAGATGAGTCTTTAAAAATTTGACCCATAGTTGACTTTTTTCTTTTGAATATGCAGCAGAAAGAGAATATTTTTGAGCTCAATAATTTTGCATGTGGTTTTCATCGTCTTATGTGTTACAAATGTTATAATATATATCATACAAGTAAAATCAAACTGATGTTTATTTTTCTATTAGAATCTTAGAATAGTATTATTATTACAATTTTTCCTATTGCAGGACTTCAGAACTGGAATTTCTGATTTTAGTTATTGAGAGAGAACTGGGAACAAGCATTTGACATTAACTCCAGTGTAAGCTGGTATTTGATCTTCAGCTGTGATGAATCCATACTGTAGATTATCCCTGACAGATTGTCCCAAGCTGGCTTCTCCTTGATCTAGGCCATGTGTCTGAGCTTGCTTCCTTTACCATCAATAACTATAGGTTCAAGGAATAAAAGTAATTTAAAATTTAGCTTAAAGAAATAATATTTATAAAGGGAATCTTATAGCCAAAGAAACTTGCATTCCTTACATAAGCAGAAATTTTACCCCCCTTATTTGTGATTTTGGAGTATCTCAATTCAATTGAACAAACATTTTTTAAAAGTCCTGTTTTGTGCTGGGCACTGTACTCTGTGCTAATGTTACAAAGATAAATAGTTTATGCCCTGGAGGAGCTTACTTTATGGGAAGAGGAATTGGGGGAGGGATACAGCTGTTATACAGTGAGTATAGGCAAAGTAGTGAGGGAATTGAGGGCATTAGGACAGCACGTGGTTAATTATGGGAATTGAATGAACCACACTGACTCCATCTTCTGACTCAACTCTTCAGGTAGTTCAGTTCCTTTTCTATTCAGTTATGGGTGTAATCCAAATTCTGTCTTGTGAGAAAGCTTTATTCAATTGTGGGAATTGGGAGAAAACCTTATTATATTGTTTCAACTTAACCTTACATGCCTGGGAAACTGAACCACCTCTCCTTGCTGGTTAGAGACCCTTAACTAAGGACCTAGGTTATGCTGACCAGAAACCCAAACAAACTCAAAGATTGATGCAAGGAGTTTTCTCACAGTTGTATATGTCAAGCAATTCATATGTCTTTTCTGGAAACTGACCTTGTATTGATCAGTCATTTACTGTTTTCATGTTCTTTTGGTTGTTCACCGACACTTGGGGGGAGTGGGTCACTTCTTTTTTCTAATTTCAGAGAATTGCACCTATTTACTCTCCCACAGGCAACTTGAAAAATTCCTAATGTTTTATCTAGTTTAGGAATCAGATTACCTAATGTTGCATCCTGGTTGATTGTTTTCTTTTAATTAATTTGGTCTTATTTGATTATTTTTAATGCATAAAAGTCTGTTTCCTCCTGTATTTGGGGTCTGTGGCCAGAGCTGAAGGAGGCTGCTGGTCCTGATTTGTTAGGCAGTTGGCATGCATTGCTTAATAAACTCATATGCTTGGAAGCTTGAAGCTCTGTTTCCTCAGCCATTTTATCTTTCATCCACCACAGAAGGAGAAAATGCTAATATCTGGAGGTGAGATCAGATCTAGTCTGGGAGACCTCTTGTTGGAGGTGATTGACATCTGTGCTTTGAAGGAAACTAGAGTCTTAGAAATGTTGTGAAGTGAAATGTGTTGTAAAGTGGAAAAGAACACCGGAGTAAGAATTGGAAGGCCTAGGATGCTTAATCTTGAGTGATCTTGGGTAAGTCCTTTCTTCAAGTTTACTTCCCTGTACTATGAGAGGGTCGGACTAGAGGGCTACCAGTCCCTTACAATTAGAAATCTGTGATCCTGTGACATGAGGGAATTTCTAACCTGCTGGATAATCTGTGCAAAGGCACAGACGAAGGAGGTAGGATTTCCAGGAAATAGCTTAACAGATCATTCTGACTGGAATAGAGAATATGAAAAGGGAGAGTAATAAACAAGATTGAGAGGATAGTGGGCGCCAGATTATGGAGGGCTTTGGAATTTGTAGTGTATTCTGGAGCCAAAAGGGAGATGTTTAAGCTTTTTGAGGAGAAGATGACAGTCTTGAGATCTGTGTCTTAGTAATAGCAATTTGGAACTAGTGAGGATGGATTGGAGATGGGAAGGCCTGGAGTTCAGGAAGGGCCAATTAAGATGCTATTGCAGCAGTCTAGGTCAGAAGTAATGAGGTCTTCAACTAGGGCAGAGAGTGTACTAGTAGAAGGGTGATGGATTTGAGGTATATTGGGGAGTTAAAATGGACAAGACTTAGTAAGTGATTGAATATAGATAGGGTTGGAGGGAAAAGAAGGAGTCAAAAATGACTCTAAGATTGTGAACTTTGGTGACTGGAAAGATTGTAAGTGCCATCAGCAGAAATGAGGAGGCATGGACAAAGGGTTGAGTGGAAATACAACTAGTTTTGTTTTGGATATGTTGAATTTGAAAAGCCTATGAGACATTCAGGTGGAGATATCCCTCAGGCAGTTGTTAATAATATTTTGAAATTCAGGAAATTAGGGCAGGTTAGGCATCTAGGTGTCCGTGTGGGTAGAGTACTGGGCCTAAATCAGGAAGATCCGAGTTCAAATGCAGGTTCAGACACTAGCTGTGGGACCTTGAACAAGTCAGTTTCCTCAGTTGTAAAATGGGGATAATAACTGTAATTACTTTGAAGGGTTATTGTGAGGATTTGTAGAGCACTTAGCATGATTCCTGGCACATAGTGGGTGCTATATAAATCCTTATTTCCTTCCCCTCCTTGGATATAATAGATTTAGGAGCCATATTCATAGAAATGATAATACAACCTAGGACCTGGCGACATTACTACTGGAGGGAGTATAGAAGGAAAGAGGGTGGGGGATAGATCCTTGGGGAATAGTTAAACTTAGTTGGGGGAGTAAGTATATTGTGATATTGAGCAAGGGAGATTTGAGGAGTGGGCAGATAGGAGGAAAGCAAAAAGGAAACTGGGCCCTGGGGAGGAGAAGCTGTCTAGGATGAGGACTCAGACGCTTCAAAGAGGTGAAATATAAAATTGAGACTGAGAAAAGGACATTGAATTCAATAGTTAATAGATTATTGCTAACCTTGGTGAAGAACACTTTCATTTGAATGGTGAGATCAGAAACTAGATTATAAGGGATGAGAAGTGAATGGTAAGAAAGGAAACAGAGGCAATAGTTACACTTTAGAGTATTCACTAAATTTTTTTAATGATGCTTTGTTATTAAAGCTCACTTAGTCAATAGCTGTGTATCTTGAAAAATAAACATAAAAAAAAAAAATCTAGTTGTTTCCATAGCAACCATCAGGTGCATCTGATACAGACTTCATATTTTAAAGAGATCCTACCCCTTTTCCACTATAGCTGTTTAAAAATACTCTACTTATGGGCAATGTGAGGAATTTTCAAGGATAAATTTTGAATGTACTTGATTTTTTACCTTAACCACTGCTTTAGAAGCTCATCCAGTGAAATGAATCTCTAGTTACTTTCTGGAGACACCCAGTTAATAAGTGTTTATGAAATGCCCACTCTTACGTGCCAGACACATATTCTGTATACAGACAAAAAAAAAAAAAGAAAAAAATTTTGGGGGAAATTTCCCACATAACTCTTGAGAAAATTTCATTGCATATGTGTGCTCAGTTGTACAAGGATAAAAATATTTTAACCAAAGTAAAGTTACAAGACTGAGAGGACTTTATGCTAGAAGAAAAATAAATAAGCTAGTATTCCTAATCCTGCTTCTCCCCTCAGTGTTCTCTGTGATAGAACCATAAGCCCTAAACTGTTTTAAAATGATGGCTTGGGAGCACCACCAGTATATGTTTTAACTTTGTTCCTTTTAATTTGACGTTTATTTTGATTGTTCCATATAAGTTTTGAATGATTTCTGCCTTTGGATGCATTTGTCATTTTGCCAATATTGAGGCCGCCATTCCAGGATTCTTTTCTTTTCCTTTATTTTTTCCTCCATGTTCATTAATTTTCTCAGCTTGTTCCTTGGTGCTTAATTTACCAGAGTGCTATTTCTGGGACAAGTAGGAGTCTGCTTTTCTGAAATTATTGAACACTGCTTCTGAGAAGTAAAGTCGAAAATTCTTGCCTAATGATGCTAAGCAAGTTATTAACTGATTCTTCCTTCTCTCTCTCTTCCCCCTCCTCCCCTCCTTCCCAGACTCTACATATAAACAAAAGGAGTGACCTGTTGGACCTCAACCTGAAATCATTCCACTATGTCCCTTTAGAGCCTTGGTTCAGGAGTGCTTGCCCTATAGAGGGATTGTGCGGATTTTGCGAGGGGGCTCTGGCCCTCTGGCCCTCTGTGCCCTGGGATGCCTTCAGCCCTAAGTTGCATTTAGTTGTAATGAAATCTTCTGTAATACTTTTCTGTGCAGCCCCTAATGGAAGTATAGAAGGTGGTCAGGATTTCAAGTACCTTTGTAATGGATCATGATGCTTCCTTCATATATCCTGGCACAGCTAACTGGTATTATTATTACACAAGGGAAGAATAGTCACTGGTTTCCTGAGGCATGAAGATGTGCTTTGGAATATTTGGAGACTGAGAGAGAGGAGGGCCCTGCGTCATATCCTTGATCTACAAGGCAATACAGGCCTCTTCCATGCCAGTCAGTAAACATTTATTAGGTGCCTGTTTTATGCCAGGTGCAGGGCTAGGTTCTGGAGATACAAATGTGAAAAAGATCAGTCCTAACCTTCAAGGAGCTTACAGTCTAACAGGGAAAGGTGGAAGAGAAGGTAAAGGAGTACAATAGGTGGGAAGTGAAGAAATAGCTTTTTTGGTAGCCCTGTTGAAATGGATGCCATGGGAGAAAGAAGTTCCTTCCTCTGCTCTGGCCTCCATCCCTCTAATCAGAGGGGCAGCGGATATTGAGGGTTTTGATGTATGAGTGCTCAGGCTTATATCATCTTGAAGGTTTTGATGTATGAGTGCTCAGGCTTATATCATCTTGAAGTGATATCTTGATGACAAGGCTCCTATCTTCTGTGTCTTCCTTTCTAGAATAAAGGGATATGGAATTGTTTGGGTATCATGCGTCTAGAGTTATCCCACTTGCTAAGAGGATCTAGTTGTAGTTGTGGTTATTTTAGGTCTGTTCAGTAAGATAGAGGACTGTGCAGAGGAAACCGTTGTGGGAATCTGTTATCTGTGGAGCCTAGCAAGCTAACTTCCCTCTATTCCGTGGCCAGCGATTGTTATTTGAACTTAAGTCAGCTGTTTTACAAATGCGTGCTTTGGGCTTTGAAGAAAACCAGCTGAGAAAATCAGCCCATACTAGTACAAATCTGTGCCTAGCGCTGGTAAAATAACTCAAAACATGGAGAGGCATTACCGAATAGTGGAAAGAAGGCCACACTGGGGAGTCAGAAGCCCAGCTTGTGCGTGTTGGCTTTGATGCACAGTAGCTGTGTGACAATGGGCAGATTACCCTCTTTGAGCCTGTTCTCTCACCTGTAACATGGAAGTAGCAAAGGTACTGAAAAAGAAGGTACTTTGTCAATCACAGCATTTTGGCTTTTTTTGTTATTCTGTTCTTCCCATATGAAAAGCAGCACTTTTTCCTTAAGAGCTTGACTTTTGTTATTAGGTATGCCTACTGCCATAACAATGCCTACGCACCTTAGTAGTGCATCTTAATATGAGTTGCTTTGCTTCCACCAAAATGAATTGCCTAGTGGCAGGCTGATTTCTGGTGATGAGCCTTTATTAGTGATCTGGTGATGATGCATTTATTAGGTTGGCTCTCTGACCACACACTCGTGGTCTGTTTTGGGGCCTATACTTGAAATCTTTTCTGATTCGGAAGACAGCATAACACTTTGAAAATTCATTTACCCCCATTCCACAATTAAGTATGAGCATAGCATTTTAGTGGAAATAGAATAGTAAATACATCTTTTAAAAAACTGGTGGTTGTAGCCATGATGGGGCCTATCTTGTAATCTACCAATTCTGAGTAATCCTCTTACTACTATCTTCAGTTTTTCTGGGAAAATTGATTTTAAGAAAGGATAAATCACTTTCATAACAATGTAGTACACAGGTATAAATAAAGATATTTTGAGGGAATCATACCATGAGTAAACTGAAAGCTCTTTCTTTAATTGGAACTTATTCTATTCTGAATCATTGAGTTGTTGACACTAAGAATTTGTTTTCTTGACCCTTGTTAACCTACAGAACCTGGTCAGTTTTATGTAATTGATTTCGAGGACCATTTTAAAATTGATCTCTGTTTTCACATAGGTATGTTGAATTGGCTGGTGTTTAGACCTCATAATTATCAACTTAATTATACTTTCCTTATTGATTACTTCTAACGGAAAAAACTACCTTTTAACTACTTTAGTGCCAAAATAAATGCGGTTTCAGTTCATTAATCAAGGCTTATTTTTGAATAACACAAAGTTGCAACATAATATTAATCTCCAAGGAACCTTTTAAAACATGGCTTTAGGCCATGTCTATAACCACCAAGTAGAGCCAAGTGGGAACAATCTTTCTGACAGATTAACTTGCAGCCAACCTCTTCTCCACCTAGCTTGTCCACATTTCCAAATTCTTCAGAGGTAAGTGGATGAAAGACAAGTGAAAAAGCTTAGATATTTCTCACTGTGAATGACATTTATGTCTCTTTTCTGTTATCAGTTGCTGGCTTTAAATTTGATGACATTTCCTAAAGAAAATGTTTTATGCTCTCTTGAAGATACCTAGTTAGTAGCCTTTTTTTGACCATGCTGTCCCCTCAGGCTATCATTTTATTTATCTCTTCTTCACTGTCAAATTCCTAGAAAAGATCATCTGCAATTGCTGCTTCCACTTTCTCACCTACTGTCTTCTTAAAAAAAAGATAAGTATCGTATGGCCTTCATTTCTTTTTAAGCATCACTGTCACTATCCACTGATACTCCTTCAGTAGAACTGATGAGGGCCCCTGGTATCCCAAAGACTGGGATACCAGGGGCAGGTCGCCTGGAGAAGAATTCACAAACTCAAGCATTGTTGAGGTCAAAGTAAAGATTTGTTACACTTTTCAGTGGGCAAGAGTTCTTAGGGAACCTGCAACCTTAAAAGGGGTATGGGTAAAGTTTATATAGGATATTCTATAGTGAAACATGTGCCAAATAGCTGACTAGGTGTTTGGGGGTGGGATTAGGGAGTGGTTAAGGAGCAGTCAGTTATTAAAGGAACATGCACTTTTGGTATCTACTGCTCAGGTATTTTACCCAAAGTTCATTGGGAAATAGCCCAAGCGGGGGCTATCTGGAAGTACGGGTTTTAGGCTTGAAACATCACTAAGTCAACTAGTGGTCAGGGCTGGCTCAGAAATACCAGGTTGCTCTCATCAGTGTCTTGTTAGGCAAGATAAATGTAAAGGAGTATACATATGTCTAAATCTAGGACACATATAATTGGTCAGTGAGTCATAAATGTCGTTTGACCCAGTGCACAGCCAGTTCAGTTAGTACATAGTTGGTTCAGACTAAGAAGTTCTATAGGTGCAGCAGGAAGGGAGATAACAGTTGTTGCTGGGGCAAGCTGTGTCCTTGGGCTGGAGAGAAACTGCCTGGGATAGTATTTTGAGACTAGGGAGAAATGTGATTTTTAAAGAGAAATGTGATTTTAGAATTGGGGCCCAAGTACATTCACCCAAGCACCTCATCAGAACTCTCCCTTAACAAATACAGGTAAGCCAAAGAATTCAGCACCATGTTTGAAAATGTATGCCTTGTTGAACACCTATATATAATTCATTACTTTTCTACCAAGAAGCAGGCGGTCCTGTCATTCATTTGGTAGTCCTTTGAAATCTTGATTAATTGTTAATTCATCAGTGTTCTGAAGGTCTCTTACGTTGTTTTTCTTTATATTGTAGAAAATCACACATTGTTCTTCTGGTTTTGCTTCTTTTGCTTTGTATCAGTTTACACAAGTCTTCCTGTTTCTTTGTGTTCTTCATATTTTTCAGTGTATTTATGTACCACAGTTTCTTTAACCATTCCCTAATTAATGGACACCCACTTTCTTTCTATTTTGCTGGTAGGAAAGTGCTGTTCTAAGTATTTTTGTATATATGGGACTTTATATGTCTAGTGGTGGTATTGTTAAGTCACACAGAATTTGAGAGTTAAAGGCACTTCAGTGACTGTCTAGCCTAGTTCGTATACGAAAGGAATCCCTATTATAATATGCCCTACAGATGATCATCAGGCCTCTGCTTTAAAGTCTCTAAGAAGCAGTACCACTACTAGGGATGTACCCCAACGAGATCAAAGAAAGAGGTAAAGAACTTATATTGCAAAAATATTTATAGCAGCTCTTTTTGTGGTAGCAAAGAATTTGAACTTGAGGGGATGCCCATCAATTGAGGAATGGCTGAGTAAGTTGTGGGATATGAATGATGGAATGCTATTGTTCTGTAAGAAATGATCAATAGGATGATTTCACAGAAACCTGGGAGGCTTATATGAAGTGTTACAAAGTAAAGTGAACAGAACCTGGAGAAGAATCTACAGAATTACCACAATATTTTAAAGACTTAGTAAATGATCGACACAGTGACCAACCACAGTTCCAAAGGGTTTGTGATACTGTCCACTTCCAGAAAGAGAACTGGTAGACTTAGAGTGTACATTGAAGCGTGTTTTGTTTTGTTTTTTCTCTCTTTTCTTGCCAAATACCAGGCTAGGGATACAAAGACAAAGGATAAATTATCACTACTCTCAAGGAACTTATGTTCTGATGGGGCAGATAAGTATACATATATACAAAACAAATATGAAGGGAATAACTACAAGGTAATTATACATAAAGTAGTTAGGGAGGACATTAGCCACTGGGATCAGGAAAGGCTTCTTGAAGAAAGGGACTTGATCTGCATTTTGAAAGAAGAGAGTGTGAAGCAAAGTTGAAAAAGGAATTCGTTTCAACATTCCAGACATGGCATGGAGATGCTGTGCAGTATGTGAAGAACAGAGAAAAGGCCAGTTTGGCAAAATCAAAAAGTGCAGGAGGGGAGAATGTTGTACAGTAAACCATAGGTTAGGATTTACTTGTGAAGCGCTTTGAAAACTATCCTGGAGGCAGTAAGAGCCCTGGGGTTTATTATAAGTTATTTATAAATGCTGGTTATTGTTTATTGATTATGAACAGCATGGTTCTTTAAGAAAATCACTTTGGGATGAATTTGCAGGATGCTGGTAGAAGGAGAGATAAGACGGAGACATTAATTGGGAGGATATTGCAGTAGTCTAGGCAGGAGTGATGAAGATGAACTACGGTAGTGACTGTGAATAGAGAGAAGGGGCTAGATATCTTGAAGATAAACAGCAAGACTGTGGAACTGATTGGTTCTGTGTAGTGACAGAGGGGAGATTCCAGGATAATACTGAGGTTTTGAACTTTAGACACTGAAAGAATGGTGATTTTTGAAAGATAGGAAATGTGGAAGATCAGCCAGGTTTTAGGGGAGGGATAATAAGTTTTGAGTTGGACTGGATACATTGAATTTGAATAGTCAAATAGGCTGTTAGTAATGCAGCAGTGAAGCTAAAGGGAGAGCCTGGCACTGGATATATGTCTGTGAATATTTGTTTTAGAGGTGATATTTTAATCCGTGAATACTTACTGGTGAGTTCATAAAAAAAGAATGGATAGGAAGAGAAGAGAAACACTATTTGTGTGCTTCTCAAGCATAGGACCTGGAAAGAGTCTTGGGCAACACTCATGTCAAGTCAGGAAGCATTTATTAAGTGCCTGCTATGGTACCCTAAGCTCTGAAAATACAAAGAAAGGCAAAAATAGTCCCTACATTAATGGAACTCAAAATCTAATAGGGGAGACAACATACAAAGAATTTTGTGCAAACAAGATGTATATAGCATAAATTGCTATATACCCATAGAAGGTGGGATTTTAGGTGAGGATTTTTTGGGGAAGCCAAGAGTCAGAGATAAGCAGGGAGTGAATACCAGGCATGGAGGATGGCCAATATCTTGTGTAAGGAGCAGCAAGGAGGCCAATGTCACTGAACCAGAGCATTAAGGTGTAAGAAGACTGGAAAAGTAGGAAGGAATAGATTGAGAATTTTATATTATAACTTGGAGTCAATAAGGAGCCATTCAATATAGAGGAGTGACAGGATCAAATCTTCACTTACTGTCATTTTAATAGCTGTGTGAAGGGTAGTTTGGAGTTGGAAAAGACTTGGGGCAGGGAGGCCATGTAGCAGGTTGCTGGAAATGCCCAGATGTGAGGTGAGGAGAGCCTGCACCAGGGGAGGATAGCAGTGTCAGAGAAGAGAAGGGGTTGTATAAGATAGATGTTTCTAAAGTATTATTAACAAGACTTGGAAAAAGATTGAAAATGCGAGTGAGGAGTCAATGGGCATGATATAAATGATGAGCCAGTAAGAGATTTAAAACATGATCAGGCAAGTAGGAGGAGAACCTGGAGAGAATAGTGTATTGAAAAACCGGAGAGGAGAAAGTATCCAAGATGAGAGGGATTGAGAAGGAAGAGGACCGAGAAAAGACCATCTGATTTGGTAATTGAGGTGGTTGGTAACTTTGAAGAGAGCAGATTCACTTGAGTGATGTGCTCAGAAGCCAGATTGTAAAGCGTTGAGAAGATGCCATCCATCCGGTCTCTTTACCTTTGCCTGTTCCCACCTCATTGGAAAGAGAAAAATGCCATTCTATTATGCTCCTTCCTCTGCTGGTCTTTTGACTTGCCTTGGCCTTTTCTGCCTGAAAGGGAAGGAAAGAAGTGCAGTTCTATATGGTCACCTCCACAGGTCCTCTTCAGAGATGCTGAAGGCCCTAAGAGGACTTACCCTGGGGCCTAACCTCTAGGGATATTGATAGCCCATCTGAATTTATTCCTCAATGATTAACAAACTCCCACTTGGTCATAACTTTCCCATCTCAATGATTTTGAGTCACTAGTTGTCATCATTCAAATTCCATTCTCTGTTTTCCATCAATTGATTCGTTATTCCTGTTCCTCTCAACCCTCTCCATACTTCCCCTGCCATATCCCTTTCTTAAGTCAATCCATGCCTCCACTGTGCTCCCTGGAATGCCTGCTCCATAGGTAACAAACCTGGTTTCATCTTAAATCTTTTCCATTCCCACTTACATTTTCTGGAAGGTAGAAGGCTCTCACTGAGATTTGACTCCCTCTTGATGGCAGTTTTCTTGGCCACCCTTTGTGACCCTGACTGCCCTTTCACTCCTTCCCACTGACTTAGCCTGATGTAGTGGTTGAGGTAGCAGAGTTGGAATACTCTGCTCCCCATTACCGCTTCCAAGATCTTCTTCTTTCACCATCACTTATTAACTTCCTCTTTGAGACTTTCTCAGTCTGTATCTACACCCAATAAAAATTCTGGTGGTGGTTGTCTTCTAACTTTCAGGGCATTTCATTCCTTCCTCATTGAGTTCTTTCTTTCCTAGTTCATGCTGTCATATTAAGGGATTTCACCATAGATACTGATACTCTGGCATCTCTGTAAACTACCAATTCTTCAACTTAGTCATTTTTCATAACCTGCTCCCTCCTCCCTCCTCTTGTGCAACATACAGAGATGATCATACCCTTGATCTTAGTTAGCATCACCACAAATGCACTACTTCCATGTTCATGAATTCTGACTTTCCTTTATGTGGTCATACTCTATCGTCATTCCACTTTTCTCACTGCTTTGCACCCTAAACCTTGTTCTTTGTCACCTTAACGTCCCTCCAGTCTCTCTCCTCAGTTCTTTTCCAGGCTGTCACCTCTACACTGACTACATTCTTCTGTCTTCCTCATCTTGAATC
Organism: Potorous gilbertii; assembly: GCA_028658325.1. Taxonomy (NCBI): domain Eukaryota; kingdom Metazoa; phylum Chordata; class Mammalia; order Diprotodontia; family Potoroidae; genus Potorous; species Potorous gilbertii. The sequence goes on from CM053771.1 coordinate 200,447,733, forward strand.
TTTGGTGAACTGCTTCAATTTTACATTGCCCTCTTCTTTAAGGTCCCTTGGTCCCTTATCCTATGATAGGTTTTGCCCTGCCATCCTCAGCCTTGGATTACTATGATTTTCTCCTACTCAGGTGCTGCTGAACAAAGTTAGAGAAAATCCCGAAATGTGCTGTCTGAGTTCACACCAAATTTATGTTCCATAATCTCAACCAGACCCTCTTTGGGGCAAGGTAGTCCTTTTACGTCTCCCTGATTGACTCATTGTCTTACTCACCACAGTGGGGTTTATCCTTCCTCTAATCTTGCATAGCTTCCCATCTGCCCCCTGGCTCAGCTAAGAACCTTGTCTCATATTTCACTGAAAGACTGAGGCCATTTACTGAGAGCTTCTCCTTTCCTGTCACTTAGATGCCTTCTGCATCTATCTTCTTTACTCATTTCATATGAAGAGGTGGCCCTTCTGGAGGCCAGTCCTTCTACCTGTGCAAGTGATCCCATTCCATTCTGTTTTCTTCTGTAGACTTTGCCTTCTCCATCACCCCACTTAAGTTTACCCTCCTTATCCACCGGATGCTTCTCTGCTGTCTACGAGCAGGTCCATGATGGCTCCACCATCCCCAAGAGTCCTTACTTGATTCATCCATCCCTAACAATTATGATTTCATACATCTCCTTTTCGTGCCTTACTGTATGTGTGTGGTGATGAATTCTTCCTCTGGATTATTGTTATGTTTTCCTAATCCTAATTAACCTTACCCTTTCCATCCCCCATTCCCAATTTTTCTCTCAACAACCAAATTTCCACATAATTGTTAAATTGGCATTCCTAAGACATAGATCTGACTGGTACATCATTCATATCATATTCCTATGTTTGTTGAATTGAATTCTGGTTTGAATTGTTTGGTCCAACACTAATAATGAATGACTAGGAAACGAATACAAGAATTTATTCCCTTAACTTCTTAAGAGCTAAATACTTCTCTATAGAGTTGCACTATTAGAAAAAGAGTTTAGTGGACTTCAGGCCTTGAAAATTCAACATGGCCCAAGCAGAACTCCTCGAACCCTCCCTTCTTCCCAGCTTCCCAATTATTATCAAGGGTACTACCATCTTCTCAGTCACATAGGCTTGTCAACCTACACTTCTCACTTACACCCACATCACATATCCAATCTATTGCCAAGGCTTGTTTCTGCCTCTGCCTCTCTTGTATATACCCCCCTTCTCTCCATTCACCGCATCTCTTGTATATACTTCCTTCTCTCCATTCACCACATCTCTTGTATACTCTGCCTCCTCTCCATTCATGTCTCTTAATTCATTCATGTCTTCTTTCCGTTTAAACAGCTGCCAACTTAGTGCAGGCTTTCATCCCCTCACACCTGGTCTATTGCAATAGCATTTGGGTTGGTTTCCCTGGCTCAGGTTTCTTCCTACAGCAATCTGTCCTCTACGCCAGTCATTTTTCTCAAGGGCAGGTCCTATCTCTCTACTCAGTAAACTCCTGTTGTTCCCTTTTACTTGTAGGATCAAATTATAAGGCCCTCTTTTTGGCATATAAAGCTGCTTTACAACCTGTCCCATTTTTACCTTTCCAGTCTTTTTATGTTTTATTCTGTTCCACTATTTATTCCATCTCCACAAACTCTACGATCCTGCTTCACTGGCCTATGTTCTTCTGTCATGATAGTCCATCTTCTCTCTTGATGTCTTTTCACTGACTGTCCTCCATGCCTGAGTGCTTTCCACCTCTGATTCTCAGCCTTCTTTTTCTCCTTCAGGACACATCTTCTCAAAGAGTTCTGCCTGGGGTCCCTTCCCTCACAGATAGCACATATCTTGTTATTTGCATAGTTATTTTCATGTTGTCTGCCCCATTAGAATTTGAGCTCCTCGAGAGAAGGAATGATTTTTACTTTTGTATACTTGGCACCATGTCTGGCACATAGAAGATGCTTAATAAATACTTGTGGATGGATTGTGTGGTGGGTGAAAGATGAAATGACTGAGGAAACTGGTTCATGTTTCCAAGATTATTGATTTATTAAACAGTGCATACCACTTGCCCAACAAATCAAGACCAAAGTAGCTTTCCTCAGCATAGGATTGGACCCTGAAAACAGGGATGGGTGTGGGAAGGGGGGGAGGGGAAGACTTCAATACATTATTAACCGTTCATCAAAATTAAAAGGAAACAATACAGCATTTATCTGATTTCATACATTAATCTGATTTCCAATTGAATGAAAGATGAGGGACTTTTTATGTTGGGAGGGAGAGAGTGAACCAGGTGCAGGTCCCTGAAGTCAGAAAAGGAGATGTTCCATTCCCCTCAGCATCTGTAAACAGTCTAATGAACATGGAAACAGTATGTGATTGATCAGTATGAGGCTACTTTTTAGCTAAAACATATATGAATTGCTTGAGATGTACAATTGTGAGAAAACTCCTTGTGTCAATCTTTGCATCTGACTGAGTTTCTAGTCAGCATAATCTAGGTCCCTAGTTAAGGGTCTCTAACTAGCAAGGAGAGGTGGTCCAGTTTCCCAGCCATGCAGGGATAGGTTCAAACAGTACAGTAAGGTTTTCTCTCAATTCCAACAATTGAAAAAAACTTGGAATTGAATAGTTTTCTCACAGGACAGAATTTGGACTAGAGCTATAGTTGAATAGAAAAGGAAACTGAGCTAGGTCCAGAATTGAGTCTAAAGATGGTTTCAGTGTGGTTCACTCATTTCCCACCATTTAACCACTTGCTGTAATTCCCCATAATTTCCTCAACCGACAAATGGAAGAAATTGGTCAAAGATGATCGTCTGCACTTCAAAGAGTGTCTACAGGGATGGGGAACCTGTGGCCAGTCTTGAGGCCACAGGTTCCCCACCTCTGGCTAGCATTTCTAGGCACCCCATTGGCCCTTTGGTTGAAGGGCTGCAACCATTGACAGACTGCTTTTGCTTCCTGAATAACTGGGAATTGAAGCTACTGGAACCATAATAGTTCACTTAGCCTTTCATTGGGGTCAGTTTCCCATTACCTAGGAATTTGGGGTTGGGGTAGAGGAAGGTCGTTCATTCATTCTCCTCATCCACTTATTACTTTGCAGAAAATAACTGGCTAGAGATGTTGGTAAATTGTAACTACAAAATCGTTGAGCTGTTTGTCATGGGCCTAAGAACTTGGCATTTATTGGCGTCCTAGAAGAAAGTGCATCCTATCAGTTATCTCATTTGTGACCTTTACTGGTCTTTCTTGATGATTGTTTTTGTTTCTGAAGTATGATTGCCAGAAATTATTTTTAGAGGAAAAAAGAAAAAAAAATTAACCTTTTAATCAAGAATACGCATTACAAAATTTAGAACTTCTTTGTTTAGCATTGTCATACATAGTTTGTATCTTTGAAGCATACGAAATTTGGTATTTTTGTATAAAGTCCTTAAGCACACAAACATGCTAGCTATGATTGATTAAGTCTCTTTAATCTCAATTTGAAGTCTGGAAATTTTAACATGAAATGTTAATTTCATGCCCTATTTTAGAGCTACATAGCTTGTATGTCCACTTTCCTTTGCTGCTTTTACTTACAACTCCCTCTTAAAGTCAACATTTTCTTTTCTGAAGTCTAGTCTTTGTTAAGAGTTGCTAGACATTTCTTTAATACTGGGGGCACTTTTATGTTAATATTATTTGAGTTATTAGTAAAAAAAGTCTTACAAATTTAGGCAGCAGCTACACCAATTTCTTATCCTTTTTAGCTTGAACTCTCCAAGTAGGCTTGATAAACTGATGGAAATGACATCTCTGGGCCTTTGGAGTCTAGTTGCCTAAGGATAAACTGGGTTTGACTTCATTAGTGCACAAATGATAGGTTTGTGTAGAGTTATTATAACATTAATCAATTTGATGGATTAGAACTATGACAGAACTGAAGCAGCGTGTAATATTAGTGCCTATTATTCTACAAATTATGTCTTCACCTATATTCATATGCCATAAGAATCATGTTATATGTTAAAAATGTTGTGCTTTAAAAAAAAAAGACAAAAAACTTTTTTATGAAGGGCAGCTTTGCATTGGCCTTGCCCTTGCTCTGTTAGACTAGATAGTCAAAGTAAGGCCTTTGGAATTGACTTGTTTATAAGGTCATAGACTTTCAGAATTTGTTCCAGAATCGAATGGAATAAAGCATCTGTCATAGGAATGACTTATTATTGAACTTGATTTCCAAGTGTCTTCTCTAAGCATGTAGAAGTACTTAAGGAACCCTAAGTGACACATCTATGTATACCTACCTATATACCTATGGTAGATTAGCAGTTTACTACTTGGCCAAATATTTGGAGGTAGAAACAGATTATACCGGATTAGTAGTAAGGTCAATTGATTTGCTATAAACAACACTGATTGAAAAGGGAGGAAAATGGGAAATCATTTTGTATTGCTTTTCAGGGTTTGGGGGATATGTTTATATATATATGTGTGTGTGTGTGTATTTATTCATATAATATCTCTTGATGTTCTCTTGCACAAGTATATTTACCAATTCACTGTTTTAACTTGCAAAAACCACTTTTCCATTCTCAGTTTTGTCATCTGTAAAATCAGGGAAGAGGATGGATTAGAGGATTCTGAAGGTCCCTTTTAGCTCAAGAATTGTGGCCAAAGTCTGCAACTGGCCATTGTCAAAATTAGCACAATTTGCATAGTGAGAATGGATGGTTAAGGACTGGAAATATTTTATTTTTCTTACTGTAGTAGAAATCTTTTCTTAACAAAGATTAAGTAGCTGATTGAGGACATAGATGCAACTTTGGGTATTAAAAGAGATAAATTCTGTGCTAATGGAACAGCATGTGTGTGTGTGACTTGTATGGGAATTATCAGTTATCTGCTGTTTCAGTATTTATAGCTTTGCTTCTCTTATTATGTAGACAATAGTGTATTTTCATCTTTGTAAAAATCTACTTTCTACCATTACTGTACATTTTGAATCAAAATAAATCATTTTATAAAATGGGTCATCCATTAATGTGTATTTTTCACCGGACTTTCACAAATCCATGTTTTCACTTTCTTCTCCTACTACTCACTCCAAGTATTTGTGTTCACATTTTTTTTTTTTTTTAGTTTTGGAGAGGGTTTTTTTGAAAAGCATTAGTGCTTTCTTTTGTGTCAAATTTGATTCATATTCCAAATCATCTAAACACCTTCCTAATGTCAAATTTATAAATGTTAAATTTTTAAATTCTTAACTTTACAAGGCATTCCAAGTTTAATCCTGAGGATAAAACTGACTCAATAATGAAAACTGGTAGTAATGAAAACCAAGCAGACCATAAGAAAATTGGAAGTATGTAAAGTTTCTTTTAGTTAATTTGTAACATGTTTTGCTCTGCTTCTCCTCTTTCCCCTCTCCAATCCCAGCCAAGCATCCTGGTGTTTGGTCCTATGCACCCTCTCAGCATTAGGACCACCTTCTGTCTCCTCTGGTCCCATTTAATAAATATGCTAAGTAGTGGCTTCAGTCTGTGACAGTGGTAGACTATCAGTAGAAAGCATAGAAATACCAAAATTTAGAATTGGAAGAGCCCTCAAAGGCCATTTAGTCCTTCAAGAAAGGTATTCCTACCATAATATCCTTTATAAGTGGTCAATAGCACAATGACAGTAGGGCTAGTATCACTTCTGTACCCCTACGTAATGCCCCCTCCCCTCCTAGTCTTCCCTAAATTAAAGGCCTAGTATTTGTGAAATACTTTTAAATAGACTAAACTTGTAATATACATACACATATATACGTACACACACACACACACACACACATATGTGATTGTAATTTAGAGACTATAATCATTTGTTAGAGTGTTCAGTGACTACAACCTTGATGTGTTCTGACACTCCTTACATACTCTTCAGGTTTAATTTCTTTATATCTCTAGTATAGGGTTTTAACTTGCTTTTAAAGGTGGCAAGAATCTCATGTGTCTCTTGCTAATATGTAGGAAGTAAATTCTTCACCTTTTAAAGGTGATTTATCTCAGGCTACCAGGTTCCCACATATAAAATTATTTCTTTGGAATGCAAATAATATTTTGCTAGTGTAATATACTCTCTTTTGAAGGCTTGTTGCCAAGGTATCTTGTTGCCCAGAGTTTTAAGAGAAAGTTTTTGAAGGAGTTCATTTCTGACTTATAATTTTGAGACAGTTATTTCTGAGTTTTGAATGTAATAAGCTACAGTATATTGGGGGAGATCTGGAAACCATAACTGTTTTATGATTATTGGATAAGAAAAATATCTGATCACAGAAAAAAGATGAAAATTTGAATACTTATAAATGAGTGTGATTTAAAAAGATGATCCAATCTGAACCAAGAAAGAGATTGAATGAGGTAAAAACAGATTTCAGAACTACACCATCTCAGTCATAATTGATCAATCTTAACCAGTCATTTATTAAGCATTTATCATTTTTAATTATTTAATAAACATGAAGTTTGAAGCTATAAGTGAGAGAGGAACTGATTTATTTGAAGAAGAGAATTAGAGGATACTCCCAGTGGATCAAATAGTTTTCACTGTTTTGATATTTACAACTATGCTTCCCTTATTACATGTATAATATAGTTTATTTTCATTATTGGCTGAGATGTGTTGTCTGGAGAGGTGTTACTTAAGTATAACACAGAGCCACTACTTTGAAGTGGAAGCATCTCTTTTAACACAGAAGTTAACTTTCACCAAGGAATTTTTTATGGACATTTTCTGAGACAGAGGGCACTGAAGTTTAGAATTTCAAATATGATTTATGCATTTGCTTTAATGTACCTATGATATTATTTCTTTTGCCTAATTTTTAAGTAAATGGTTATGTTTAAGATCATAAGGTGTCATCATTGTGAATACTTGGTTATATAAATAGAAATGTATTGGTGGGGGCTTAAGAGCCAGAGTATTGAGTAGGGCTGAAGGAATTGGCAGTGTTTAGCCTGGAGAAGAGAAAGCTGGGGTGAGGGGATTCTATGATAGTTGACTATAAATATTTAAAGGACACTCTCTGTGGCAGATGATAAGACTTGTTTTGTTTGGTCCTGGAATGTGATTTGTAAAAGCTGAAGAGAGGCAAATTTAGTCTTGCTATATGGAAAAACTTAGAGCTATTCAAAAAGTGGAATGTAAGTTTCCTATCACATGAGTTCTTTGGGCAAAGGCTGGATGGCTTACTTGTCCGTTAATGTCAACAGTTGTTCTGTTGAGGTAATTCTTGTTAAGTTGTAGTGTAGCTTGGCTGAAAGGGCCTTAGTTTCCTTCCAGATCTGTAATTCTGTTTTTGGACTTCTGCCTCTGCTAATGATGTTACTGACAAATTACTTACGCAAATTTATGTAATATAGATAGTTTATTGGTTTTCAGTCTTTGAATATCTGTTTATCTGGTGGTCCTTAACAGCTGACATAGAATGCCAGTTCAGGATTTATTGTCATGTAGATTGTTGTTTCTGTGTTTGAATCTCTCCAGCCTCTTTCTTATAATTGGTACAAAACTAGAAAATCTGAATTCAAAACCAGCCTGTGATATAAACTGGTTCCTGGACAAATCACTTAACTTATTAGTGCCTCAGTAAGCTCTTAAGACTGGAAGTTAGAGAACTGTTGCTGGTCTTCATTGAAAGAGAAAATTTCCTCAATAGGAATTCCCCATACTAATGGAATGACACAGTTCCTACCCCCATATCTCCCTATTCCCACTCCCAAAATAAAGAACTCAAACTACTCCCAATACCTAGCGTCATCCTTGCACTTAGTAGATGGTTAAGAAGTGTTTGTTGAGTTACATTGAGTCTGGAATAGTTTTCCTGTGCAGTACCTGAAGGAAAAAAAAAAGTGGGCTTGGGGGCTCAAACATTTTTTGAGGCCAAACAGAACAAGTCTGATACTTTTATCTCATGAAAGCCCTGAAAATGCTTACAGAAAACAGTTGTGTTCACCTTGAGGCTTCTCTTGATGAGTCTAAACATCTCTAGTTCCTTTACTTGTTCCTTATTGACTTAAAGGTTCTTCACCCTCTTGCTTGCCTTCTTTTGGGTTCTCCCCAATTTATCAATCTCCCTCCTATAATAAGGTGCCCAAAACTAGCCCGTGTTCCACTTTTAGTCTAAGGACTGTTATCCCCTTATTCCTGAATGGAGCCTAAATAAGTAGCTTTCTTGGTTACCATGTCACCTTGTTAATTCATGTTCATCTTTCAGTTTACTGAAATCCCTGGGTCTTTTTCAAAGAAACTGTTGCCTTTCAGTTTCTACCCTTTACTTGACCTTAGGAAGTTGATTCATTGAACCTGAGTGTAAGACCTTTCTTTTATCTTTGTTGAACTTCATCTTATTAGTTCTAACCCAGTGGTCTAGTCAGTCAAGACCCTTTTTTTCCTCCAATTTCTATTGGTAGTTTTTGTTTTTATATCACTTGTATTTCTCAGAATATCCCATCCAGTCAGCCATCTCTTAAAACAAACAATAAAAAAAGACAATAAAAAGTTTAATACCACTAACCAACATGTCAGCCAAAGTCTGACATTATATGAAGTGTTTTATACCCATTGTCTTCTCACCTCCACAAAGAAAGAAAAGGGGTACATTCTCATATCTCTTCTTTGGGGCTCAGCTTGGTCCTCATAATTTCATAACGTTCATCAGGTTCCATTCCTTTGTTGCTGTTATTTTTATTTATATAGTTGTAATCATTGTGTATCTATTCTTATAAATCTTCATATATTTCTCTTATGTATTCATCATTTCCATGATTTTTGACAGGGCAGTAACATTCCACTACATGCAAGCAGCATACTTTGTTTATCCATTCCTCACTCAATAGACATTTACTTTGTTTTTAATTCTTTGACTGTAAAGATTCTTTTTTAAAAATCCTGTTGTCTACTGTGTTAGTTATTCCTCTCAGCTTTGTGCTCTCTGCAGATTTGATGAAAATACTTTCTAGACCATTATCCACATCGTTGATAAATGTGTTGAACAGCACAGAACCAAGCACAAATCCTGGGGATCGCGAATCCGCTGGAGACCTCTTAAAGTTGACATTGAACAATTAAGAGCTCTGAATCAAGTCTGAACAGTCAGACAGTTTCAAATTCATCTGATTGTACTGCCATTTTGTCCATATTTCTCCATCTTTTCCACGAGAGTCACATGAAATACTCTCAGATACTTTGCTGAAATATAGGTAAAATTATTTTCAGAATTTCCTTGCATCTACTAGTTAAGAAATCCTGTGAAAGAAAGAAATAAGGTTATTAGTAGGGTAGGAACTGTTCACTTTCAAACTCACTAGCCTGTATTTGTCTCTTGGTTTCTCCTTGGTTGGAAGTTTTGGTAAACTGCTACTGGAATCATGTCCTTTTAGCACCTTCAGGGTGACTACTGATTCCGTAACTACTGCAAGACTGACTCTCTCTTGGTCTGGGATTCCTGCCTGTTATTCTACTGCAGGCTTCTGCTTGGACTTGAGTCTAAAACTGAGGCCCTACTGCCCCTGGGATCAGAGCCACATGGCTGTTTACTTCTGAATTTGTTCTTTGCCCAGTATACAAATAGAGTTTATGATTGCTGTTGCTTCTTTCTGACACCCCTAGGTACAGGTCCCCTCCTGAGTCTGCCCTGCTTCTGTCACCTGGACCTGGGTAGTGGATAATAGGGCTATCAGATGGCCCACTTTCCTGTACTCTGTGCTCATTCCGGGATTCACTGGGGTACTTGGTTCACTGATGGCCAGTCTCTACTCTTTTGGTGTCTCATGCTTTTGCATCTTGGCCAAGATTCTTCCTGCTACTCTGTCCTTTTGACTCTGCCTTTGCTTTCTCTCCATTGTTGGTTGTCACCCCAACCAGTGGGCCTGTCTCTTGGTTGATGCTCTCCTTTCTCCTACTGTAATTCTAAAATCCGTTTGCCATCAGCTGCAGTTCATTCTGAGTTTTAGCACATCTGCTACTATGTTTGCAGAATTGTACCACCCCCTTACATCCACCTGCCTGTTAATACTTTTACTGAACAGTATCATTCCTTTCTATTCATCCTCTGTTACTTGCCCTCCATCTTCTCTACATAACCTCTATAAAATCCAAGTTGCATGGGGAATTCCTTGTGCATCCACATTAGTTTCTAGAAAACTCTAGTTTTTTTCGTTGGCATTTTCTCCTCTCGTGTCTTCAGATTTCATTCCTGGGAATTTTCCATTCTTCCTGGGTTGCCTTTCTTTGTCAAACTTTAGTCCATGAAATTCTGCCTAGCTTCCTCTGGACCCCTTATGGTTTGCTTTCTCAAAATCCAGAGTACTCACCAAACTGCCCAACTCTCCTCTTTATCTCTGACATAAACCTTTGGAGGTTGCTTTCTTCCACTATTACTTCATTTCTGACCCAGCAATGAATTTCTTCCTGGAAGTAAGAATCAGCTCTAGAATAGAATTTTAAAAAGATTTAATCTAACAATCAACAAACTTCAGTATTTAAATATATAAAAACAAAGAGGATTACATACAAAACTGAACTGCTAGAGAGTCTTTTAAAAAAAGTTAATAACAAAATTCCTCTTACTAAACTTTTGTTTTCTTCTTGTTGCAATTTTTTTTTTACTTTCTTAAGAATGAATTTCTCTTTAAAAATTTTTTTCTTTTAGAGGATTTGAAGACAAATGAAATAATACTGATGAAGGATGAGGGCATTTGTTCTCCTGAACGTTTTAAGATGCATTTTGAAAGTGAAAGTTTTTCTAGTGAAATATCCATGCAGAAATATAACAGTTATTGTCATTGGACTGACATTGTCACTTTTCCTTGTCACCTTCAGTGGCTTTCAGTTTTCTATGGAGCAAAATTCAAACTCTTTAGCCTAGAGTTTAAGGCCCTTCAGCATTTTCTTTTCAGCCGGATCATCATGACTCTACTTCACCAGCTCTATCTTTCCATTACAATGGACTGCTAACTGTTGCCTGAAGTTTACTTCCTGTCTTCCCCTAAACCATACCCCAAACTGTCCCCCAAGTCATCCCTCCAGGATATTCCCCAGCCTTGTCCTTTAAGGCTAAGGTCTGAGGCCTCCAACTTAGGAAAGTTGATCTACTGGTTATTAGCTGTCTCTTCTCAGTTTACCTTATATATTCTCTCTGTGCCATTATACTTATTTTTTGATGATAAAAGATTACATTTATATAAAGCATTTTAGTACAGATTATTTTAATATTACTTTATTGAGATCAGGTTGGTGGGATGAATAGGACAGCCCTAGAGTCATAACCATCCGAGTTCAGGTTCTGCCTCTGACTGATACTGGATATGTGACCCTGGGCAAATTGCCACTTAATCTCTCAGATTAACTGTCCAAGACTCGAGGTTGTACAACAGGTACTGAGCTTTTTCCTCACTGGCAGCAACTTGTACCAAGGAAATCACAGGTCCAGATTTATAAAACAAAAACAAAGCAAAAATACAACCCTGTAAAGTAACCCAGGATGCATTTTACTGATAGCAAGCCTGAGTTTCAGCAGAGTTAAATGACTTGTGCTTGGTCACACAGCTGGAATTTTTATGGAGCTGGCACTCTTCACCATAGACCTAAACCAAAACTAAGCTTTAAGTAATTTTCTCAAAGGCCCCATTGGTAGTTAAAGTTTTTATATAAATGTAATCCAAAAATTACTTTGTCCTTTGATATCTTATAACTATTGTATCCACTGCTGGACACTGCACCTTCTCCTTCTTTACCTAAGGGACATCTGTCTGTTCTGTATCCACACAGGTGCATCCTGGGTTCAGTCCAGGGTTTGCTTGGCCTGATAAGAGAAGTGAGGCTCTTTCTTCTACTCTTTGTTTTTTTTCTACCCCATCTTCATCCCCCTTCCTCCAACTCTGGGCCCTTTGGGAAACTTAAGTTTTAGTTTATATCTAATGTTTTCCTCAATGGTAATAGTGTACAATAGGAATGTGGTGTAAGTCAGCTGTTTATTTCCTCTATGCTAAATACAAAGGCTCTCTAATAATCACCCAGTTAACAAAAACTTAAAAGGAAACAGCATAAGCAGTCTGTGGGACTGCTAAGTAGGCATTTCATATTTCAGTACCTAGGATAAACAACGACCACCACCTCAGTGCCACATTGTCCCAATACCATACTCCATTGTCCATGTCTTCTGCCAGGTCAGGTTATCAGTGGCTATTCTTTGTGATGCAGAAGCTCCCCTTGCCACCAAGCTTCAGTGAGGAACTTGGGACCTCTAATCTGTCATCCTCGCAAGATTATTTCTCACAGTGGACACTTTTATTTCAGCCCTCATGTTTGGACAGCGCCAGTCAAAGAAAGAAAAAAAGCAAACAGGAATAGGTATGCAGTGGTCTTAAGACCAGGCTCAGATGTGCCCAGCCTACACGTTGCACTAGCTGTCATGTGCTCACAGTGTGTCGTTTTTCTCAGCTATGAGGGGGAAAGCACCAGCTCTCTCTCCTCCCATATCTTGAATAGTTTTGACATAATCCTTAGAAAAGGACATGTTGTGTCTCTTTCCTACAAGATAAAAATTCCTTGAAAACAGGAATTTTCTTTCTTTATTTTTTTTGTTGAGGTATATATCTATCACTTGACATCTGCCTTGTACATAATATGTGATTAATGTATATTAGTTGAATTGAATCACTCAGCAAGGATTTATTAAGTACCTACTGTGTTCTAGGCAAAAAAATGTGGAACACTAGGGACATAAAGACATAAGTGAAATAAGCCTGTGTCTTCAAAGAACATTCTGATAGGTTTTAGCATGTATGTAAAATAGGTGTATAGAAGAGACATACGAAACAGGCGTGGAATTACCTTGGAGGGAAGGTACAAGCAGCTGGGCAAGGCACTTGTGTACGCAGTAGCGAGCACTGGAGCAACCCAGTGAATGCAGTGCAGTGATGTGTAAGGACAGGAAGGAGGGAGAAAGAAGGCAGGGGTGAAAAGTGTGAAAAACCAAAGAGAAGCTTATATTTGATCCTAGGTGTGATGGTGAGCTGGTGGAATTTACTGAGTAGGAGGGGCAGCAGTTAGGACACAGTATGGAAGTGGAGCTGAGCAAACAATTCACAATGAGTGCCTTCTGGTTAATTGAGGTTTTACTGATTTAAAAATCCACGATGAACCTGAAAACATTTAGTTTTTAGAATTTTATCTTCAGAATTTTTACGTAGGAATTTTTATGAGTGGGTTGTAAAATGAGCATCATCATCCTTAAAAATTGCCCATATTTATGATGTTTGTATGTCTTACGGATTTGAAGGGAAATAGTAGCTGCTGTAATTATATATTGGATAACATTTAGATAATAAGTATACTATTTAGGTTAATAACCTGTGCACATAAATAGTGCACATAAATCGTGGTGTGGATAGAGATCTGGCCATAGTCCATCATGAGCTCAGGAGTTCCGGTTCAGTTTCTGACCAGTGCTGGCTCTGTGACTCCTGTGACCCTGGGCAGTCACTTCGCTGCTCCATCAGTGTTGCTTGTCACTGTAAGAATGAGTCTTAGACCTGCTTTAGTAGAGGGAATTTTTTCACTGAGAATTTCCTGTACTATCGAAATCAACAGGTTCAGGCCCCATTTGGTGTCTCTCTACCTCCTCTTCCCCCATAATACACACACACATACACACACACACACACACACACACACACACACACACACCCCAAATCCCTATGCAGACCCCTATATATTTTGGTTATTTGAGTTTATTTTGCACTTGACCTACAGTTATTTTCAAAATTAAGCCCAAATTCCCCATAGCAATGCAGTAATGTTATAACATTTCCCCATGTTTTTTTTAAATCCTGAAGCCTTCTCCAACTAAATCTAATGTGTTTGGTTTTTTTTAATGCTAGAAGTGTTTACTTTTGTCATAAATCTTGATCGGACTTTTAAGAATGACTCTTATAGACATAATATTTCCCAAGACAAATCAATCAGAGTTGAATAATAAAAATCAGAATTTGGTGGTATGTTGTCAGCACTAGCACACGAATAATAAGAACTTGCTTATTAATATTCATTTGAAGTATTATGGCCTTAGAAAATGATCATTTAACTTTTTTGCTAGCATCGGTTATTTTCACTGTTGTTATAATTAGAAATGAGAATTTTAAAAATCTATTAGTGTCTTATCAGTAATTATCAACAAATAAATTATAATATTATTTAATTCACTGCATCATCATGGATGTGCCCAGTTTTCTGCATTCAGTTTGCTTTTAATACTGTTACAGTTTGGCTACAAGAAATTATCAGAAAAGAGTTTAAAGAAGAAGGCTAAGGATGAATTCAGGCTTAAAAGTATCTTTATTAGCTATGGTTTGTTTTTACTTTGCAGTTACATGTTGTTTCTTCATACTGCTTTGCTTGCCTTAGCTTGTTTTTGTGAACTGGGAGGGCAATGGAATGTTCTAGAATATTATAAAAGGCCTCTTCTTTATTTCATTATAATACTGGCTAAGGACAATGGGAAAAAATTAGTAACATGATAAGATGCATTTGTACCTTTCATTGTGGATCTGATTATGTTTGAAAGAAATAACAGTGGTTTTATGAGTATGATAGTATTCATGGAGACCTTCTAAAATTTTACATTAATTTTTGAGGATAACGTAAAATCTTTTTTTCCCCCTCCATTCCCCCTACCTTGCAACCCACCTTGTCACCTGGAATGCAATGTAATGAAAGTTAACCATATTTAAGGTAACCTTGGCAACTGCCTCTGTTGTAGGAGAATTTATCCATTCATTAATTTGGTTTGGGGACTATTTTTCCCCATGTGTATAATTCCAACTTTTTTTTCTCTACAGCTACAGAACCTTGGCCTGAAGATGCTACACTTTATCAGCAGCTGAAAGGTGGGTGCTTTATTTCTGTAATTTGTAATGACTTCCTGTTAAAATATGTTTAAAAGAAACCTCATTCAGTACGATTAGCAGCAAAGAGAAATAGAACATTAATAGAGGGGACTCCTTTCTATTTGTCTTAAGAGTAAGTTTTAGTTCAACTTGCATTTGCCAATATAAACCAAGTATTCATGGCCTATAAGGTCCTTGGTTTATTATTGACTCATTATATTGGCTGCTGTAGGCAGTGTAAAATGATGTGGTTGCAGGCACCGTTGGCAGATTTACTGCACCAATAGCTGAGGCAGCAGATTTTTGAAGTCTTGTGGTAAAGTGGGCTCTCAGTAAAAAGGAACTGTTAAAATGTATAGGCTAGGATGGTTCAGGCTCCCTTTAGCAGCTCTTCATATATCATCAGATCACATTATGGACCCCATTTGGGGCTCAGCAGCCTGCTACAGTTGTCAGAAGACTGCAAAGTAATGAAGACTAATAGGCAGCGGCCCTAGTCTTCTAAGCATGGAATTTTTATTGCAGCGAACTTGTCATCTTTCTTTTGTGTGACAGACCTAGACACACTGTGCAATATTAACTGCAAGCTGGTTTTGGAGGATTCTGAATGCTTTTACTTTTAACTAGAGGAGTTGTGAGCAGATACTATTTTACTTAATTTTGATTGAGTACAAAGGAATTATCCTAGAAAATTTAAAGCAAATATTTTTTGAAGGAGGGATTGTTAATAACATATATATATATATATATTATGTGCATTTATATATCTGATAAGATGAGATAAATGATAAAGCAATTCTAGAGGAAAGATCGTTACATTTTACAGTCATACATAGGTAAAATAGCCGAAAACCATCATCACATAATAGCACTGCTGTAATTACACAATGACATTGGTGTGTAATTTTTTTTTTAATAAAAGAAGGCTAAAATTAATTTTTATAAAAAGTGACTGTATTTACTAGTTTAGAAGCCACATTTTTGAATGGATATCCTTTCATTTTCTTCCTACAGGGGAACAAATTTTGCTTTCTGATAATGCTTCTTCTCTTGCTGTTCAGGTAAACAAATATTTGTTTTAAATGGGGAGGTTCCATTTCTCTTGAAGATTTACCTCATTTTAAGTTTCTAGCATTACATATTTTAAAATTTCCAATATGTTTTGTTATAGTTATGTAATACTGCCTTTATTGGCACAATTCTGTTAAGTAGAATTTTAAATTTTAATACTTTTTATTTAGCAAATGTTTGTCAACTTAAAATTTTGACTTTCATGGTCTTTTTTAGTAAATATTTAAGACCATCCTGTTTTTTAAAGCACAGTTTTTCTCTCTAGGTTGCTAAGTGACAGTAGTGAAGGGAGCGTACACAAGTGTGTTCATGTGTTTTTTATGGATGTATTTTTTAGATGTCTTCCTGTTCATTCTATATTTAATCCAGCTTGAAGAAACTTTATTCATTTGTAATTGTTCCTTATGTACACATTGATCACAGATTGATGGATATCAGAATTACATTGGAAAAGATCCCTGACTATAATCCTCAGATTGTACTTAATATACAACTTTGAAATTGTGTACTTTCACAAAGAACTTTTTAGGGGGGAATAAGTTTCATAATATAGGTTAATACAAATTATGGTATTTTATTTTTAGGTTCAGTCCCATTTAGTTAGATTAAGTAATTTAAAAAGATCAAGGAAAACTATTTTCAAAAGGTAAAGGTGACGAAATAAGCTAAGATGAAAAATATGAGAAAGTAAAGATAGAAAAAAGTATTCTTTAGAAAATGAAAAGTAAAAAAGTATTGGGCATACATGTGTGTGTATGAAGAATTATGCAGTAATTCTTTAATTAAAGAAACACTACATTCTTTGTAAAAACTCAAAATATACCTTTAAGTTTTTATTGTTTTATGTGATGATGTGCTAATTAATGTATTTCTTTTGTGAGTGAAATTTTTTGGATGAGTGGAAATTTCTCAATTCCTTGTTTGTTAATGTATCCTTATTTAAAATCAGTATGTTATATTCCATCATTATAACTAACAAGATTTCAGTTACGATATAGAGAATCTTCATAAAGTCCACATGTGCTTCTGTTGAGACTTTTATAACTGTTTCTGTCACACTTATAACGACATTGGCCTTATACCTGACATCAGAAAGTTGTTGATTAGTATAACATTATACTTGCCACTTTGCTTATTTAAAAAGAATGAGTATTTTAGCTAAAGAGTAACATCTTAGAAAATAGTGCAGTACGTTTTGTCACAAAGGTATTTATGTTGAAATAAACGAACGTTAATTTATACAAGTCCCAAGATGGCAGTGTCCACCCATTGTTATGTTTTAAATAACCCTTTGAAATGGAGAGAAATAAGTATTTTTGCTGAATGTTTGATCATTTGATCTTAGTGTTGACTTTATCCAGCTATTCATGTCTGTCTGCATCTCATTCATTTGATCACTGGGCTTTCTCCTTTAAAAAAAAAAATCAGTTCAGTTTTGATTTAAAATCAAACAAGAAAAAGGTTACTTTTTAAATGTAGACTTTTACTTAACCATTTTACCATTTTAATTTTGTTATCCTACACGTGTCACTTAGATGATAAATTAACTAGAATATATTAAAAATTCTTGTTTTTCTTCAATATTCTTTGGCTTGACAGCTGATAGTAGCCATGACTATAAATGTGACTTTTGCAGATATCTGATTTAAACTTTATGGAGTAATTTTCTTCTGTAGAGTAGAACAGGATTGATTTAGAAGAATGAGTAAAGGGACTCACTTGTGATGTGCAAAACTGATCAAAGCAATATGACAGGTATCCATAAAATGCCTGATTATTTTCTAAAAGATAACGAACTTATCACACATCAAATACTTTAATAGTCTGCCAGTTTAACCATCAGGAAATTTAAATTCCACTTACTACATACACTTGATATTTATTCTACCTGTAAAATTGAAGTGGTCAGATCTTTAATGATTAAAGCAATTTTTTTGATTTCAGTTTAAAAGGACCTTAGTATCTTCCCTAGCATGTTCTTCCCACATAATACTTCTCCTCTGTTGTCATGTCACTGGCATGACTAAGAAATGATCCTTGTATATTGATTGCAACAGCCATGTACTTAGTACCTTAAAGTTTGTTGGTCCTTTTGGTCAATGGAAGGGAGAAGGAGGGGGAAAAAGGAGAGAAAAGAAAAAGAGGAAGGATGGGAAGGAGAGACAGAGACACACACACTAGATCCATTTATGGTACATGGCTGCCATTTCTTTTCCTCTGGCCTCCAGCTCACTTTGAGCAAAATATTTTTGGTAATGAAAATGAAGTAGATCCTATTTTTTTTAACACTGGACTTACTGCCAGTCATGTCTCAGTCAGAACTTCGGTGCTGTGTGACCGTGAGCAAGGAATTTCTTCTCTCTGAACTTCAGTTCTGTAAAATTCTTATAGATATTAGCTGCCTCACAAAGTAGTCATGAAGAAAACATTTAAAAAACTTGAAAGAACAATTTAAATGTGTGGTGTTAAAAAAAATTAACCTGTTGATTTAAAAAGATGGATAAAGAACTTTTAAAGATTTACTTCAATAAAGCTAAGTTCTTTAAAATGTATGCCCTCTAGACTCAGGAGGCTTTTTTCTTTTAAATACTAAGTTTCACAAATGCCAGGAGCTCTTTTAGTTGAAAAATGGACATAACTGAGTTACCATGTTTCTTCCTTATTCTCTTAATGTTTTTTATGGAAATATGTAGTGAAATAGCCCAAAGTAGCAGCCAGAAGGATGAGGGATTTCTGTTTATGAAGTAAATATCTTTCCTTACCTCCTACTTATTGATTCATATATGTTCACAGCAGGCTATAAGAAGCCTTTGTATATTTATCCAACATATAGTAAACATTGAATTTTGACTTTCTAGAAAGTACTGTTACTGTTTTGTGATTATTTGTAGCACTGAAAAGTATTTAATATAATGGCCTTCATTTTCCTCTTTTGTCAAGTAAGTGTAATACTGACTCTGCCTACCTCAAAGGACTTTTGTGAGGCTCATATTAAATCGTAGGTAACAGAGCTCTTAAAAAGTAAAAGTAGTATTGTTTAGGTTTTGAATAGATAACTTTCATTGAATAGAAAAAATTGTATGTGGACCTTATAGATTATAGTGAATGAAAATGTAATGTTTTAAGATAATATTTTTTCTGTTATTTACTTTTTTCAAACTGAAAATTCATTTAAGTGAATCCTGAAGAGTAATACTCAAAAGGATTTAAACATAGAACGTATGAGGATTGTTCATAGTTAGAATTTATTAGGATTGTTCAGATTGCCCAACCTTTAAAAAATCCACCAATATAGTAAAGATATTTTAAAATTTTGTAATACTCATTATTGCAATACTTCATGAAGGAAAAAACTTTTTCTTCAATGAATTTTTACCTTTAGGAAGGAAAAAAAAATTACTTCTACTTAGTTTACTTTCCTTTATACTTTCTGAAAAAAAATATTCTATCTCTTAAAAGAAAAGGGAGATGTCAACAAGAACTAACTCTTTACCTTATATTAGTCAGTTGAATCCTTAAAAAAAAAAGTCAGCATTTTTATAGGCCCTATTAATGCAGGGCCATGAACATGAACATGTCAGACCTGCCGATAAAAAAATAGCTGAGTCTTGCTTTTTTCCTTTCAGCAAAATGTGCCTTTGTGTTGACACATTAATTGGTGGTGAAATGGTTGTATTCTAATGGTTCACCATTATTGGTTGCTTTTATTTTAATCACTGGTCATTTCTTAACTGATAATTCTGTGGTGAGATTGACATTTCTTAGCCAAGCCAAAGAGACTCTCATGATCTGTTCTAGAATTGTCTTGATTCCTATCTGAGGAGAAAAAACAACATTTTAGAAAAGGCGTTTGTAGAAATCGTCAATAACCTTTACAGAAATGATTTACAACATATATTTGTTAGCCCCGTAAACTTACGTTATGACATTCAGAACTGCAAAGTTGTCTTCAGGAGACAACTGAAAAGTACCTGAGGGAATATTTTCAGATTTTCTGACATACATTGGTCAGGTACTTTTCTACTTTAAATAAGACTTTTCATAGGAGTTGTAGGGGTAGAAGTTGACCTGATATCACTTATTAGTGTAAATTAATATATTATATATATATTTAATAGTAAGAGCTAGTAACATAACATAACATTACATTAAAATATTAATACAATTTGACATAACTTTCTGAAAGTAAAAATGAACCACTTGTCTTTAAGGTGAAATTATTTTTTTCCCCAGAGTTCTCTAGTCTCTTCCCACAAATTCCCTGATTATCTCTTAGAGAGAAGAAACTAAGTAATAAGCACATTAAATCTTTAAATATACTCATCCTCTTGTTGGTTTTATGTTGGGGGAGGATAGAATAGAAGAAGTAAAGAAGCTTTAGGGAAAATTTGAATGGAGTAGGGGGTTTTACATGCTTTTAGTTTCAGTGTTATGTGAGAGCCCCCAGATGGACACTTTCTGTTTGCTTTCACTTAATTTGAATTCCTAAGCTAGTTTATTATCACCTCTGCATACCTGATATAATAAAGCATTTTGTGATTTAGTGTTGGGTTGGTTTATATGTAGAACATGTGAATTTTGTAAAAAATAACTGAGCCTATGTGTTTATTGTAGAATCTAATTTAATGGATATTTCTCTTTTCCTTTTGACAGTTACCACGTATAGACAAAGTAAACTTAAAATGTACATATCACATCCTGAAGTGTCACTGAAATTTAAAACTAAAGACTGCATAATACAGATAGGCGATTATTTCTGTGGTAAATAATTCCTATTAGTCAAGAATTCTTACAAACTTTTAAGTTTTACCAACTGTATACTTTTTGTTTATAAAGTAAACAGCAAGCCAAATTTTAATTTGTTTTTGTAAAAAGAACAATAAAGACACAATAGTGGAATGAAAAAATGACAGCCCATTTTTTAAACAGAAAAAGGCTAGAATTCCTCATTATTAGATATACAGTATCAACATAATCGATCTAGCAGCATTACATTTGAGCCGAAAATACACTTAAATTCCAGGCCATACAGCTACCACATGTGAGTGAAACATCTTTCATATAGTTCTAAGATGAAATTACCCCTGAATGAATAGCATCTTCATTTATCTTCAAAACCTCCTCTGTGCTACCAGCGAATCTACTCCTTCAACATTCTACAACAAGAATTACATTATACCATTATAACAGGGTTCTTCTGCAGTGGGAAATAGATTGGCTTGGAAAATGAACCTGGCTTTGCTATAAATTACATTCACAGGTACAAAGGAATTTGTTATTTTGTTTAAAATAGCCACAAATATAATTAAGGTCTTAATTTATGTTAAACTACAAATGTGGCCATTACCATAACTGGATTAGGAACTTAATCTGTCACTTCAAGAATGATACCTAACACTTTTCATTTGTAACCTTAGACACATTATTTCAATTACAAGGTCTGCAGCTGTTTGATATAAAAAATGAATTATTTTGTAGATAGATTTGTTCATGGTTTTTAATTTTAAAGCATGTCTCTTCAATAAGGTGGAGAATAATTCTTTAGTTGTCTTCACAGATTTTCCTTTGTGTCCTGGTGAAACAGAATATGAATGAAAACACAAAACCATTTTTACTTTGTGCTTCCACAGTGGCATTTTTTATGCTTTAAAATATTCCATAGTGAGTTATTACACAAAGTATTCCAGAGTTAATTATGAAATGAATAGGATGTCTGTCTCTGAAGAAGGAAATCTGAGGTCTGTTGTCTAAGGATAATTTTTATATAGTTACTGTGAGAATTGTGGGTAATTTTTATAATTGGAAGTTTAAATTCATTTGAAAACTGTAACCCCCTAAAATTCAAAACTATAAATCATTACAACTATCTGACATGAAGATGAAATATGATGTTGGTCTTTTAAAAATCAGAATTGTTTTGCATTGCATTTGCAAGTAATACTGATAGCTTCAGTGTTTAAAAAAAGAATATTGTCACAACTTTTAGAACAAATAATGTTGCATGGAGAATTGGAAAGAGGGAAAGAAAAAGTAGGACTGCTTATGAAATTATTCCATTTTAAGAGTTACTGTTAATCAAAAGTTTATCTTTCAGATGTCATTTCCAGGTGAAAAAGTTTTGTTAAAAAAGGGCATCCTGCTCTCTGACATGATATCTCTTTGGCGACCCTGTTGTCATTTTCTGTCTGTAGATTTTCACTTTTAAAGATTTCTTCTGCCTTTTGGGTCGCCTTTTCTGCTTATTTCTCCTCAGCAATTGTTTTCCGTTCTCTAAGTTCAATCTTTATTACTTTTAAATAATATATATTCCAATTACATATTTTTTAACCCCTGTGATGCTTTGATATCTCCAAATTGTAGCAGATGCTCTGGTTTTAAGCATAACATTCATAACCCAATTAACTACTAATCTTTGTGATGGCCTACCTTCTATTCTACCCACCTAGATATATTTGCTTTTATCTTTAAACTTTAATTACAGTTAGTTTTTTTGTATTCATCTGTGGGTTAAAACATTTTTTTAAAGTACAAAGCCCCTATTGTTTTTAGCATTCTTTAAAACCAACAAATTATTTTTCTAGCTTGGTTTATAGAAAATATATTTTTCACTTTTTATTTGTGTATTATTTTCCAGATTTTTTTACTTTTAGTACATTATTTTTAAAAAATTAGATATTGAGAATGTATTTAGAATAACTTATAAGATAGATATAAGAAACTTAAGAACATATACTAATAATCTGTTTTCTTTCAAGGAGCTATGAAGGTAGCAAAATAAACATAATTAGGTTTCTCTATAGATATCTTAGCTTAAATTGTTTTTCTTTCTAGATTGATTAAGAAGTGATTCATTTTAAGGCTAATACAGAGGAGTGGAATTCTCAACGTATGTACATATATAACAAGAGTGGAAGTCTGATTCTTAACGCTATTATGAGCTATGCAAGGACACTCAACTTTGTGGTTGGGGGTGGTTAAAGGTATTCATGATGGTAAATATACCGTGTGAAAAAGTGATATGAGATATGCTAATAATATTAGCTTAATCTATATAAAGTGTTATATTTGCAAAGTGCTTTACATACTTCTCCTCTGAGCCCTACAGCAGTTCTGTGAAGTTGTCTCCATATAGGCAGTGCTATCCCTACATTATGGATGAAGAAATTGATTCTCTGAGTAGTTGACTTGCCCCTGGTTACCCAGGTTTTAAGTGTCAAGGTTATATTTTGAACTCAGCTTCTTATTCCACTCATCATTCTACCATGGTAAAGCTACGAATATAGGATAAGAAAACTTAACTTAAACTAGTAATAGTAGCTTCCTTCTCTGTTGGCAGTTAGGTAGCCTAAGCATTTTCTCTTCAGCCAGTGTTCTGCCCTTCTACCAGTTTTAGAATTTTTATTTTATTTATTATTACTTTTGAGCCTTGATAAAGCCACAGTAAATGTTTGATATTTGAATTATTCCTCGTAGGTAAAATGTTTACTGCTGTTGTGGACCTTATTCCCTCACTCCTGTCAGAAACCTGCTAGCTTATTGATTCTTGTTTGTTAAAGACGTGACTAGGCATTTGTTTTTATTTCACTAGTTTTCTCTAAAATTTTATTTCTTGAATGCTCTCAACTTATTTCTTTTCCCTGGAAACTGAATAGCTCTGCTTAAGACCTGCTTAATATTTGTGATCTTTTTTAGTCTCATTTTGCTAAGTAGACAGTGCCTTTTTAATGTTGCTGCAAATTGTATTTTCCCCTACCAACCTCCTAGATCAGCTACTTCCCCTATTCTCTTCTCCTCACTCACATGTATGTACTAAATCGGAATGCCTATTTCATTCATGCTGCAAATGTATAAATAGCTTTGATGCCAGGGAATCATGGTAACTATTTTAGAGAACAGAAAGGTCCATAAGTTAGCCATGGCTACCTTTTTTTTACTAATGCTTTTTCTGTAAATATACTCTTACCATGGTAAGGTCTTCTTATTAATTGTAGGTGGGATGGCATGAGAAAAAAAAATGCATACACACACACAGACACACACACATACACCCATGTTTCAAAAGTATCTGTTGTAATCTCCCATTCCTAGCATCTGGCAAGTTGGTTACTCAGGAGAGCCCAGCAAGTTGGGTAACAGCTGCAGTAAAGCATACCACAGTGTTCCTTTTCCTTTTAGTCATTTTTAGTAAATAATATTATATTAACGTCCATAGAAGTACAGATTTAAAATTCTGAAACAGTTGAAGCCAAGGTGAAGTTTTGTTTTGTTTTTAAAAATAAAATTTTGGTGTGGAGATGAAAAGGAAGCATATGAAATATATGTTTTGAATACCCATTACAGATTTAAAACCACATGTTACTCAGATGTAAGGGTTTGGATCAAATGACCTGTAAGGTCTTCATTCTAGATTTATGATCCTATTAAAAATACCATGTACAACTTAATTTGCCCATAAAATTTCCATGATTTATGTTTTAAAATAGCAAACTTAGTTTGTACATACTACTGAACTTTAAATAATATGGTGTCCCTCAGTTTTGCTAATTTATGAGAAATTTAAATAGAAAGCATCTTCTCATTGGTTAATTTTATTAGTTCTTGTGCAGAATCTCTAGAGTCTGATATTAAAAGGCAGAAATGTGAGTGAGAAAACTAGTACATTTAAGTAGTAGACATATTTGGGACTTGATGTTTAGAAAGCTAACATCAACTGATGTATTATGGTATAGTTTTAGATGGTTGATCCAGGAATGAAGACTATGATTCCCTGAATAAATTCTGAAGTAAGGTGTCAGGACCCTTGTATGACTGATTCTCTCAACTGCTTTAGAATCTGCAATCTTTGGTAGCATATGAGAAATTGGAAGATGTTTGCAAATAGTTTATTATGAAATAAACCAGTGTGAAAGAGTCTTAAGACACTTATCTCAGTCCTTCCCAACCTTTTAGTCCCATCCCCTTTCTTCTCCTCTTAGAGCTTGCCACGTTAATCACTCCTTCTCTCATCTTAAATTTTCCTCCTAAAAACTCTTCACTTGACTCTGCCATCACCTCAGACTTCTCTGTCTCCATCTCTCCCTCCTCTTCCATCCTCCCCCCAAGTTTCTTGTTCTGTCTCACGTCTTGTGTATGGGTATCCTTAAGGATATTGACTGGACTTGCCAACTTTTTCTCTTTAAATTCTCTCCTGTGATCTCCTTCTCTCCTGTGGACTAAAATTTCCTCTCTCTTTACATTCAACAAACATTTATTATTAAGAGAAGTTCTGTTTAAGGATGGGAAAAAATCTAGGCATGCTTGAAACTATCCAAAAAGAAGCCTGTGAGAAGGCCATAAGGGCAAGCTGAGAGCTGGGGAAGGGGAGCAATCAAAGGGGCAAACTCTCTCTACTTTGTGCCTGGCACTGTGCTAAGTCCTGGGGATACAGGTGCAAAAATGAAACAATCCCTGATTCTCAGTGACTTGTATTCTATTGGGAAGAAACAAGTTCTGTATATAAGATATATATGGACAGATACATAAAAATTAGAAATCAAGTACATACTAGTTCCTGAATGGTTGAAGCAAGTGGGGAGGTTTCAGGAAAAGTGTCCTATAGGAAGCACAGAGCTTTGCTTTGAAAGATGCCAAGTATTCATCAAGCTAGAGATGTCGTGGGAAGAGCATTCTTGGCATGGAGCAAAGATAGGCACTGGCTTAGCACATCTAATTGAGTGTACTGGTCATAGTAAATAGGTCAGTTGACTGAAATGTAACATAGACAAGTGAATAATTTGAAATAGGCTTAGAAGAATAGATTGGAGCAAGACTGTAAATGATAGAGGAATTTTGTGTTTTGTTTCCCATGTCTATGCCTACCCCTAATATTTTTTCTGTACTCCAGTCCCTTAAGCTATAATTTCTAACTGAACATTCATTCATCTGATTCTGGATATCTCCATAGAGGTCTCCAGCTTACTATATCCAAAATGAGATTCTTCATGTTTCTCTCTAGGGTCTTCCCTCTGTTAATTACTTCCTATTTATCTTCTATATACCTTTTTTGTACATATTTATTTGCTTGTCTCCCTTATTATGTTTTGAGCTCCTCAAGGGCAAGGAGTCTCTTTTGTCCTTCTTTGTATCCTGAGTGCTTAGCACAGTGGATACATACATATATACGTGCTTCATAAATGCTTATGGACTAATGGATTAATCCTAAACTTCCCTTTTCACATTAAGAACACCACCATTCTCCAGTTTATCTACTAGATGCATTCCATTTCTGCATTTTGGAACTCCTGTATCTGATCATAATCTCTTGTCCTTTCAACTTCCTGTGCCTTTTCTCACTTTAACCTATTCTGTGTCCTCATCCAAACTACCCCTTTCTGCTTTTCCAGGCAATCACCACCATTCTGACTCTACTTTTCTCCCTTCACAATTTCCACCCTTTAGTTCACTTGTCTAATTTTACACTGTTCTTGATCCTATAATCTCTTGCTCCCTTATTATATTTTTACTTATCTCTTTACAGATCCCAACCTTGGATTGCTCCCATCCTTGGCTTTCTTCTCTCCTTTTGGTGGACAATTGCTGCACAAGGCTGGAGGAGGTCACACAGTTGCTCTGACAGGGTCTAATACAAATGTATTATTCAATTTTAACTGGATCTTCCCTACTTTGTGCCAGTCTTTTTACTCTTTCCTGCTCACTTCTCAGAACAGCCATTGTAGACCTCTTCTCCAACCAGCTATGCTAACATCTTCTATCTCAGTAGAGGACATTGCCTCATACCTCATTGAAAAAAATGAGGCCATGCATCTGAAACTCTCACCTTCCCAGTTCTGCACTTGAGGTCATGTTAGTGTCATCCTTTTTCTTTCCTCCTTTGCTTTAATCTCAAGGATGAGGCTATCCTTGCCAATGCCATCTTCTCTCTTGATTGCCATCCTTCCCATCTTCTCCAGGAGTTTGCCCCATTGATTGTCTTCTTTTCCTAATTCTCAGCTTCCGCTTATGGCCTCCTCATGGGCTTCTTCTGGGATGCTTTCAAGCATGCCTAGATTTTCTCTCCATTCTTAAACAGAACTTCTCTTATGTGTAGCATCCGTTTATATTGAAGTTCTGTATCTCCTTGTTTTAGCCAAAACTCTTATGAAAACGCATCTATTCCTTGCCTCCACTTTCTTACATGCCTTTGACTTCTCAACACCTTGGAATCTGTCCTCTGTCCTCCCCACTTGACTGAAATTGCTCTTTTCAAAGTCACCAGTGATTTCTTTTTTACTGAAGGCAATAGTCTTTTTATAAATTCTTTATGCATACTCTTTCCTCCCTGTGTTTTCATGAGGCTATTCTGTCTTTTTCTGTTGCTCTCTTTATATTTCTCAGACTAATCCTTCTCAGTCTTTTTCACTGGGTGGTCCATGACTCACTCCCTATACATATGTGTATTCCAGGACCTCACACCTTTGGTGAATGGCTCCTTTGCAGATAATTCCCAGATCTGCATC
Source organism: Potorous gilbertii (assembly GCA_028658325.1). NCBI lineage: Eukaryota > Metazoa > Chordata > Mammalia > Diprotodontia > Potoroidae > Potorous > Potorous gilbertii. The sequence continues at coordinate 200,475,214 of CM053771.1, forward strand.
TAATTGCCTTCTGGAAGGTCTTCCCTTTTTGGAGTGTAAGTTCCCTGAGGTCAGGAGTTCTCTTTCTATTTGTACTTGTATTCCTAGCTCTTCTTGAGGACCTCTGTTTGTCACTGTCTTTGTCTTTGTCTCTCTCTCCTCCTCCTTCTATCTTCTTCCTTCTTTCTTGGTCTCCCCTCCCCCCCAATCCTTTCACTCTACCCTTTACATATATTTCATTCACTCTTTATGATAAACTATTAGTAAGTGTTTCTGCTGTAGAAAAGAGAGCAGATGACTAGGGGATGGATTGGCTGATGACATCTTCTGAAGGGCCTGTTGAAATTTAGTTCTTCTGTTGAAATTTAGTTCTTCATATAAATTTCCTTAAAGAAAAGGTAAGTAACAAACACATGGTCCAAGATGATTTATTGTCACTTTTCTGGTTTTTTGTCCTTGGCCTCTGTCTTTTCTGACTGTTGGCTTTCAGGTTCTTTGCTGTCATCTTTTACCGAAAGCTCTTGTAGTTTTTCAGCAACACTGTCCGCATTACTATTTTTGCCTGGGCCTCTTTCTTTTCTATTTATCTCATTCCTACATCGTTCAAATTTTGCCTTAAACATGTGGGCATTTTTTATTTTTTGCATTCAAATTGAATCACTATCAGTTTAGGCTGAGGACTATCCTCTACTGAAACCCCTGTCATTTCTCGGGTTAGACTTCATTCCCATCAGCCATGTTATCTAGTGATTTGCACAGATCTGAAGAGTTTTATTTTTCCTTTCTCCTTATATTTCAACGTATTCTGATTTTAAATTTTCATTCTCATCTTAAAGAGCTCTTCTTCATGTTCTTCAAAGATCCATTTTTGGGTCAGGGTTTGAGTCATAGGCATTCTCAGTGGGGGTGTCATGTTCCTCATGAATCTCTTTGGCAGCTGGTGGCAGCACTTAGTCTGTGCCTCATCTGGTGCTGGGTAACTTCCTGCCTCTGTGATGACTTAATCTCACTGCCACAGGCACCACCTTGGTCCCTTATCTTTCTGGCTCCCTTATCTCTTTTTTGAACTCCACTCCTACATCTCCAGTTGACTGCCTCTTTACCTGTATATCTCAAAGGTATCTTAAAAGCAACATGTCTGAAACTGAACTTACTGTCTTTCCTTCTAAATTTGTCCTCTTTCTAATTTCCCTGTTTCTGTTGACAGTATCACTATGATTTTGTTACCCACGTTAGCACCCTGAGTCATCACACCTCTTTACCCTCCATCACCTTCAGTATTCAGTTAGTTTCTAAGCTTTGTTGATTATTCTACTCCCCAGTAGCTCATACTTGTCCCTTTCTCTGTATCCAGGAAATTAATTGTTGTCACTTATTTGCTGTGGTTGAGTGGACAATTTTGCCCCTTCTCCCCAAACGAATTAGTAGCAATTAAAGCATGATTTACAAAGTTTATAAAATATGTTAATACACCAAAATATAAATATTCTGAATTATTGCTTAAATATCTTAACTTGCTTCTTAAAAACTGCGTATATGTGTTATAACTAGTACTCAGCAAACAGACTTTACAGGTACAATTTTTTTCGACACATGAAAATAATGATCTACCACAATATGAAATTTTAATGTCAGATTTTTGTTTTAAGGAGTACTTCATTTTAGCCTCTCTCCAGACATGAGTGACAGCCAGCTTCATGTGTTTGGTCCCTCCAGTAAATGCTGTCCTAGCAATGAAAAGCAAAATTTAGTCCAGCAGTTGCTATGGAAGGCTTTTTTGGCAGCGTAGTACTCAGAATCATAGGATTCTGCATTCACACTGAATCCTGGCAGCCCTTTCCTGCTAACTGTAGCTCAAGTTGTCTCCATTTATTCATTAGTTAGCACATGTACATAGAACGCATTTGACAGGACTCTTCGCCACCCCACTCACACTTACTAGTTATGAGAAAAAAGGCTTCATTGTTAATGTGAAAGATAATCTCAGTTGTCTAAAAGCTTAGGAGCCCTTCAGTTTGCTACCAGTTTTTCATCATGTCTTAGGGAAGATATATGAATTAACTTTTCAAGGGGTCAAGTCTGACACAATAGCCATGAGTTACAGTAGGAAGAGAAAAATTAATGATCACTTTCAAAAAGAATAGACTTTGGTTTCTCTAAATTTCACTTGGTTGAAAGCAAGCAGGAAATGCTATTTTAGTCAAATTTACCAACATTAATTATATATATATATTTTAAATAGGCAGCATTAGAAGATTGAATTGAAAAAATGACTAAGAACCTTAAATTGTTACCCAAACCATTTAAATGAAAAACATTTAAATATTGATTTCCCCAAACACTCCTGTATATAGGTAACTAGCTGATAATAAATCAATGGTCAGTGGTTTCTCTCAGTATCCAAAAACATGGAGATCATGGAGATCATTGAATGCTTAAATACCTTTGGCAAAGGAGATAACCCTGACAGGTGAAAATTAACCCTGATTGGTGAACAATTAATGAGGGGTGAGCTTTCAAACTAGTCCTATCTTAAGAGAAAAATAGTGTAATAAATGATATATTAACAGTTGGGGGCTGTACAAACTGGTGTGTATTCATGTAATGAAATATGTATAATACTAAAAATGTTCACGGCTAACACTTATACAGCACTTTAACATTTGCAAAGTACTTACGTGTATTTTCTCATTTGATCCTTGCTGTTAGCCCTTGAAGTAAGTGCTGTTGTTGTCCTGATTTCACAGTTGAGGAAATGTCAGACGGATGAAGGTTAAGTGACTTGCTGGATCACATGGCTAGCAAGTGCCTGAACCTTGTGACTAAGGCTGGTGTGTTATGTACTATACTATAAAGTGGTTTGTATACTTTAATATAAGAAAAAATATAAAATACAGAAAGATTGATGTGAAATGATGCCTGAGTAAAAAATATATATCCCAAAGAAGAACTTACATGTTGATTTCCACTATTTAGTGAAGTTTCAAATAGGAATAATTCAAAAATTGAGCACTATTTGTATACCGTATTTACATAATCAACATTAAAACATTGTTTCTTTTATCAATTGCCATGTTTAATAGAAGAGTATAGAGATAATGGCATTTGCAGTCACTTTATTTTGCTGAATGGGAGGGTTTGGATTTTTGTTTGCTTTGTTTTAGTTAGTTTATGATTGGTCATGCTTGGTAAAAACACTTAAATAAATTGGAATGTGAAAATTCAGGAAATGACTGAGTATATGCCCTTGTTCATAAGGAAACAAATGGAATCATTTTCCTATAAGAAATGACAAGTTATGAACAGAGTTCTCAAAAAGCATTGAAACTATTAACCATATGAAAGATTGTTCTAAATTACTACCAATAAGAAATGCAAACCTAAACATCTCTGAGGCTTTATTTCATAAGTAAATTGACCAAGATATCACTATTTCCATAAGGAAAGTTTAACAGACTTAAATCAATTGTTATAACAAGGAAGCCAGAGAAACTTAGTGTTTGCTTGATCTCTTTGCTATGTGAAAAGAGTAGCCAAAAATAGCACCAAATTAGAATATATACATGTTTTTAAATTCTTGGGAGAATGGTGGAAGAGTATGAATTGTATTTTCTCATAAAACAGACATGTAATATGACAGTTTACAAAGAAGTAAATTTGTGGTTTACCTAAAAGTCAATACATAGGTACATGAAGGTCCTTCCTAGGGTACAGCATATTAACCACAAAGAATTGCCCATGAGGAGTGCACAGTAAATGATATTGTCAAGGAGTTATATGAACAGAAAATGAGAAGGACTGGTCACATAATGAGGGATAAGGGATGTGTACTCTGAGGATCTAAGCAGTGTCAGGAGATGGAGAGGAGAGGAGGGCCTCCAATGTGATGAATAGATGATTGGTAGAGGACCTATAGGAAGATAAGGACAGGAATTATACAGGATGAGATGGAGATAAATTTAGATCTGTACCATTGGAGGAAGTACCCACATGTGATGAGAGCACATATCTAATGGAGCAATGAATTCCTTCCTTAGGTTTAACAGACACAACACTGCTAAAAGCATTTAGTTGTAAGCCTTGACTGTCTGATGTTTCATTAATCTGTTTTTGTTTGTTTTTGTAATCTAGTACCAAATAGTTTTGATCATGATAATAGGACAATTTAGCCCCCTTATGCTTCAGTTTCTTCGTATGTAAAATGAGTGCATTGGAATCCCTTACGGTTCTAAATCTGTGATTCTGTGATACTATTTATCTGTAGCTATATCTGTATATCTGTGAAGGAAGAGGGAATGGACCCATTAGTTTGGATTGGCAGACATCATAAGTGATAGATGGATAGATACGTACATCGTTGTATATACATATACATGAGGTAACGTGTGTTATTTGGTCATCTTAACCTATTGTTCTTCCATATAAATTTTATTATTTTTATCTACTTTTACCTTTAATTTTAAAAGTTTCCTTGTTTTGCATTAATTATTTTGTCAATTTAAAAAATGTTTACTTGTATTCTTTTTCTCATTAAAATAAGCATTCAGCAGTATGTTTAATTCTGGTTACTGCTTTAGCTATATGCCATACATTTTAATGTGTTGTATTTCTCGCTGTTATCTTTAATAAAGTTTTTGATTGTCTTTGACTTTAATATACAGTTTTATACATCTACCACAGTTTGTTGAACCATCACCAATGGATGAACACTTACACTGTTGATAGTGTATTTTTTTTCTTATATAACTTACCTAGTATTTAGAAAATCAGTCTCTATTTAGGTCACCTTTTGCTCATCTCCTCTTTATTAATTACTATTATTTTGTATTGAAGTCTACAAAAATAGTTAAGATTACTGCCTTTCTGTGTTTAATTAGTGAGACATGGCACAGCCCTCCCTCATTTAAATCCAATTCACTTGCACATTATGGCATCACCTCCCTGACGTCATGGTTCTCTTTGAGAATGGAGCACAAACAACAACAGTCTTCAGCCTTAGGACATAATCAGTTTCTGAATGTTCCCTGTGCATTTTTCCATTCATCACTTTGCATATTCAATTTAATAAAATTTATTCAGGGCCTGTCTTATGCAAGGAGCATAAGCACTAAGCACTGGGTCTGTATCAGTTCCAGCTTTCCTTTTGTTGAGCAGAGCAAAAGTTTAAGGCCTTAATTCTTTTGTTTATCCTTTTGTTAAATTTGTCCAGTTCTGATAGAAGGGAGTTAAAATCTGTTTAGATTTTAATAAGATTTTAGATTTTAATAATTTAATAAGCTCTAGAATTATTATCTTCATCCTTTTTCATTTTGATTTTCTTTTCTTTTACTTAGAGATATCTCCATTTGGTACACAGATAGTTAATCCCCCACTTCTATAGGGATAATTATGTTCTTAGAAAACAGTGCAAAAATGAAAAAAATGTAAATATTGTTACATTGAACCTATGGGAAATAGGTGGTTAGGTTCCCATGGCCACAGAAAACTGTTTAGCATGTAATTCTTCATAACAAAGTATTAATTCTGATAATATCCATTTTTCCTAACACAGTAACCATGAAATAACTGGCAAAATACAGTACACAAAATAAAATTGGTAACATGCAAAACATTTTCTTGTTAATAATTTCCCAGACTTCTATGACCTCTTTAGCTGACATCTGAATAAAAAATAAACACATGAAAATAACACATAAAATCTACAGTACCATAAATATTATACAGCATTCTTAAGACGAAAGCTTGTTTCTACTTGAATCTTACCTTCTCCTCTGTCACATAGTGGTGTGAGTATATTACCACATAAGCCTCTCTAATTTTGACTGCCTTCTGAAAACCAAGGGCAAGTTTGATGGGACATTAGTCACTACTGTCAGAAGATACAGAACCTGGTGTGGTCTTGACATTGTCTCTGATACTTTTTCCTTGTGAAGGCTTGTGGATAGTGTTAGAGATCATGAAGTACTCACTAGCTTGAAATGATCTGTCAGTGACATCTGCTTCTGATCATTTGAGATCCTTAAGGGTCTTGAAATATGCAAGCATAGCAGAGGTGAATTGATGTTTAATCCTTAGGCCTTAATGGATGATAGAATCAACAACCTTGATATCTCTAGCCATCTGGTCAGTTATGTCAGGCCACCCTTCAAACTTAGAGACTGAGTGTTCAATGTTCAACATCACAATTTTGGGATCTTCTTTTTTGTTTTCCTCTCCACCATCCTCAGGATGTTCCTGAGTCATCACATCTAACTTATCATTCCTCAGCCACTTTTCAAACTTGTTTACATCACCTCTCATTTTTTTCCCTACTGTGCATAGCCACAAATATGTGTAGTTGCCAGCACACAAGTAAAAGTGGGGTTATTAATAAAGTTATGTGAATGTATGAAGAAATGAAAATGAAATGTGTGAATATTGAGGATTAGACTGCTGCGTGTGTGTGTTGTGTGTATTTTATAACAGTACTATTTCATTATCTCTATTGACTTTAAGCATAATAATATTTTCCTGGTTTAACTCTTACAGTGTTTTGTATTTTTATTTCCACTTAGTCTGAAATCATGATTGTCACAGTTAACTGAGGCATAATTTTCTTCCAGCCTCTCATTTTGAATCTGTATGTAGCCTTATATTTTAGATGCATTTTCTGTAGGCAGAATATTATTGAATCTCCCTATCCCATCTCTATCCAAGTAAGCTCACCCATTCATAAACCATTTATAGTTTGGAAAGGCCAAGGTGTCTCATTGCATCCTGGGCCATCTCCAGTCATCTTGATGACTATCTGGTCACTGGATCAGGATGGCTCAGAAGGAGAAAGTGAGGTTGGTGACCTTGCACAGACCTCCCTCACTCAAAACAAAGTCTAGTGCAAGTCATGCCATCATTTCTCTGATGTCATGGTCCTCTTCGAAAATTAAGGACAAACACAATACTTTGGAATATAATTGTTAAACTTGGGTTTTCCTCCACTGTATTACATAACTTGGTAGTCATTATTTTACCAGCATTGTATTTAATTTCTTTTATTTCACTGGCATCATGCCAAAATTAGACTCTGTATGATCAGATACTTTCTTTCTCCCTTTCTTCTTCTTCCTCTTTTCATACTTTCTTTTACCCCCTCCATTGCTAAATATATACCAGTTTTAACCTAAGATAAACTTTAAGGACTTCTTTCCCCTCTCTTCCTTCAGATAGATTTGTATGACTTAAGGATCACTTATTCTACTCTCTTATTTCTTCATTAGATTGGACAGATCTGTGATATCTTGGGCAGCTCGGTGGTGCAGTGGGTAGAGTGCTGGACCAGGAATCAGGAAGACTCATGTTCCTGAGTTCAAATCTGGTCCCAGACACTTCTCAGCTGTATGAATCTGGGCAAGTCAGTTAACCTTGTTGGTCTCAGTTTCCTCATCTGTAAAATGAGCTGGTAAAGGAAATGGCAAACCATTCTGGTATCTTTGGCAAGAAAGCCTTAAATGGAGTCACAAAGAGTTGGACATGACTATTCTTTGAAAAATCTTGTACGTAAAAAAATTATATTCATATATAAACAAAGAAGTCTTGACTTACCCAAAGTAGTGAAAGATTCTTTCATCCATTTTCCTTCATTTATTTGTGTATGATTTATATCAGATGAGTATTCATTTATTATGGTACATGATGTCAAATGCTGGTCCAAGCCTTTTTATTCCTTTGCCAGACTATTTTCTAATTTTTGCAGTAGCTCTTGGCAGATGTGAAATCTTTTGGGGTTTATTGAACCATGGGTTATTGATTTTTATTTCTTCTGATTATTCCTTATCTTTTATGTTTTATTGATCAGCATTTTAAATCACTGTTTTAAAATTAGAACCAAATAATTTTAATGATTACTGTATTATAATAAAAATTGAGACCTGGAGTGCTATTTATGTCCCTTTTTATTCCTACCTTTTAAATTTTAATGAGTTTAATATAAATTTAAGTCTTAATATTTTAGACCTGTAATTCCCCTCGATTATTGATTCTTCAACTTGTTTGTCTTATAGACCTTTTGTTAGTACAGTGAAACCTATAAGCACATCAGAATAATGTTTGTTACTTGCATTTGTAATTCAAGGAAATTATAAATTTCAGTTAGAGGGTAGTAAAAATAAAAATGTAATGTTTTTTCCCCCATTTAAGTTCACAGACCTTTTGAACTCTATCTGTAGACCCCTTGGGATTCTGTGGATTCCAGGTTCAGAACCGTTTCTCAAAATGAATTTCATTTTTGTCCATTTTTTAAATTCTATTAACTTTAGTGTAGATGTTAACTTTTTTTTTGTCATGGATTTCTCTGTTAGTCTCATCTCGTAGAATATTTTTAAATGCATAAAATAGAATAAATAGGATTACAAAGGAAATCAGTTATATTTCAATAATCTTGTCCAAATATATATATATATTTTTAAAAGGGCAAGCTCATGGTGCCAACCGCTTCATGTTTGGGCCGTACCTTCTAATATTCCCTCCCTAATATCTCTTCTCCCTTGATTTTATCTTGTTTGCCCACTGCCCTCACTCTTTTTGAGACAAAGGAATTGCTTTCTTTTCTCTGTTTACCTTCAGACTGGGTGAGATTGCATCTGTAGTTTACTTCTCTTTTGACTACTTCCCTATCCTTGTGACTCCCTATTGCATAGTTTTCCCTCCCAAACCCAACATTGAATCACTTAGAGGAAAGCATATAATTGTCTATGAAATATTAAGTTTTCCTTCTTTCCTTTCTCATGTTTCTTTAAGGTTCTCTTAAATCTTTAGCTCTTCTTTAGGTCCTTTTTGTCCCTTGATTGTTTATTTAACCCTTGGCCCAATTTATTTCTATTACCTTTTTTGTTTAAGAATAAACTTGAGATAATTGGTTTTATTATTTAGTCTTTTCCTGGTAAGTTTTACTTATTTAAACTTTTTTTGTGTTTCTTTTGTTTGGAATATAATATTCTGGTCACCTTTCTTTGTTGTAAGAATGCTTCAGTTGTCTTTCTCTTATTTTAGGCATATACCTTTCATTGAGATTAGGCTTAACTTTGAAGGCTTTCATTTTGGGTCACATCTTAAATTCCTTGACTTTTTAAAAATATTCTTGACATGTTTTCTATGATTTTTTCATGACTGGAGTAATCCTAAATAATTCAAATTGGCATTCCTTTATAAATTAAGATCCCCTGGGTACTTGTAAAATTTAGTTGGCTATTACAATTGTGAAATTTAATGGAGTTTTTCTTTGGCAGCAATCTGCACACTTGATCAATTAGTGCTTCATTTTCTGTTTTCAAAAGGTCTCGCTAGTTTTCTTCTATTATTTGTATATTATTTAGGGTTTTTTGTTTGTTTCATCACATTCTCCTTGGAGACCTCTTATCCTTAAGTTATTTCTTTGCATCCTTTCTTAAAGGTCAGAAGTGAGTTCATGTGTTCTTTATTGCTTTTTGCTTCTTTGCTGGAAAATTTAAAGTTATTAAACATTTATTTTCTTTCTTTCCCATCTCCCATTGTCTCCTCCGCTGGAAAAAAAAAAGAAACCCTTTGACATATATGTATGGTCAAGCAAAACAAAACAAAAACGAATGTCCAAAAATGTATGACTCATTCTGTATCTTGAATCTGCCCTCTCTCTGTCAGTAGGTGAGTAGTGTGCTTCCTCACAGATCCTTGTTAGAATACTGTTTTCATTCATCCCATTCAGACACAATAGTCTATTTCTATTCAGGTTTTTTTGGAGGGTAAACTCATTAAAGAAATTTTGCTACCCATTCTGTTTGGTAAAATTTTCTGACATGAAGTCTTTCAAGATAAGAAACTGTAGTATCCCTTGAGATTTTAAGTTCATAGTGTTCAGGATCATGTTTTAGATATGTTTTCATAATTCTCATCTGTTGAACACAATAGGTACTCAAGTATAATGAATGGATATTTCTAGAGCTCAATTGTTTTACTGACTTCTTGTGCCTCATCTTACCTATCATGTCCTCACATAAATGTATTGGCTAAACAGTTCAAATGATGCTGTCATTTAAAAAATATTCATCATAGTTTTCCTTTATTCATCTTTCTAGTTAGTAATGCTCATTCTTTTCAAATCCATCTATAATTCACCTTGATATCTGTCATTGTTAAACATGATAAACAGATTCATTCAGTATCCAGATTGACAGTTTGTGTCTGCTGTTTCATTTTTGTGTAAACAACTAGAACATTGGTTTATCCTACCTAGTTTTTGTCCCCCTCTTGATCCCACAGGATCTTCCTTAAAATGCAGGCCGTCCATCTCCTGGTCATCATACTTGTTTGTGTGATCTGTCCAGCATTTCATTACATGATAAATTGCCTCAAGTATTGCTGCCATCTCTACTTTTTGTGGAGCTTGTAATTTGTCAAGTGATCATGCAGGAAGATTCTGCGCACTGTTCTACCTATTGTCCAATGATTGCCCAAGAAATAGGTTTCTGCTTGTCTCTGTGGACTAACATTTCAATACATAGAGTGTCATGGGCAACCGTCAGGGGTAGAACATTTCTGTCCGGATCTTCATGGACTCCTGGTGGTCAGAGTGGTATAGATGTGACTGAAATCGTTTCGGCACATTTTATATTTCCTTTCTTTAAAAAAAATAAAATAAAAGGTTTTTTTTTTTCAAGCAATGTATTTTGTTTTTTACAGCACTTTAGTTTTCTCTAGTATCTCTCTTCCCATCCCAGAGAGCCATCGGTATCAGTGTAGCTGATTAATAACGCAAAAAAAAGCCTGAAGATGTATTCAGTGTGCCCAAGTTGATGATTGAGACAGATTTATTCAGATAATTCCTTGATCCCTGAGTCTTACACTTTTATTATGTCTTGTGTAATCATGCACAGTAACAAGTGTAATTTTTTTTATGCTGGCAATTATATAGTAAACGAAAGAAACCTCAGATTAGTTGCTGTTTATCTCATTTTGAATTAGAAGCATTATGGTCTTTCATATAATCATCAGATATTGATTGAGCACCCACAGGATGCCATAGTACTTACTCTATTAATGCAAGTTGTTTTCATTCTATTTAGCCTAATCACTTTCAGATGTCAGCTTTTTCTTTGAGGAGGTCTAATTGTTAGCAGTGATTGACATTGGTGTTGAGCGTTATTCTGGCAGGGTGTGCCAAATCCTTGATCACAGTTATTTCATCTTGTCAGTCATTTAGTTTGTATTAAAGTGTCCATCCAAGTATGGGAACAAGTTGAGTGATCTTGATTATCATAATTAAAGTGTATGTTGGTTCATTTTGAGTTCAGATATATAAAAAATAAATGGCTTTCTTGGTCAAAGATGGAAAAAATATCCTTATAATTGGTATACCATTCATATGTTACATTGAAAAAATGTTAATCTTGATGCGGCTGCTGCTTTTAGATTACACTTCTTTAGATTTACACTTTATTTCTAACAATCAAAGAAGTGTTATTTGAATGGATTGTTCAATATTCAGAACTAAAGATTCATTTTTATTTGAGAACTTCATTTTTATGAAGTTTACTGTGATAGGTGGGAAACTTTCCTCAAGAATTCAATGGAAATGATTCTTAGTTTCGGAATGGTTTTTGTTCTCACAAGCCTAATAACCACGGTCTTCTTTACTGCTTTTATTAATAATAGCTAACTTTTATATAGTGCTTACTATGTGCTAGGCACTGTGCTAATAAACACTTTACAGTTATTATCTCATTTGATCCTCATAACAACATGGGAGGGCATTAGGTGCTCTTATCCCCATTTTATAGATCAGTAAACTGAAGCAAATAGAGGGGGTTTTTTGTTTGTTTGTTTATTGTTTTTGTTTTTTGTTTTTGAGTGACTTGCCCAGAGTCATATAGCTACCAAGTGTCTGAGATTGGATTTGAACTCAGGTCTCCTTGATTTCAGACTTGGACCCTATCCACTGTGCCACCTATTTCTGCCCCTGTCACTTACTTAATGCTTAGTAAAATCCTATTTTTATGTGTCTTTTTCCTTTACTCCCTTTGTTTAAGCTCTGCTCTCATGTCTTGCTGTGGTATAATGCACACTGTTCTTGAATATTATGCCAGGCCTTGCCAAGCTGGAAAGGCTCGGTCTACAGAAGTGTATCACCAAAAGGTTGAAATCTCCCCCCAAATACACAGACACCTTTTTGTTTGTTTGTTTGTTTTTAGCTACAGCAGCCCGTGGAATACTGTACTAAACAGTAGAGGGGTTGTGATCTGTATTGGTTGGTGTTGGATACATACATGAGCATTGTTAAAACCAGGGATCCTTTTTTTCTTGTTAAATAAATTTATTTAACTTTTTACATTCATTTTCACAAGATTTTGGGTTCCAAAATTTTCTCCTCATTTGTCCCCTCCCCCCTCCCCAATACACTGGACATTCTAATTACCCATATCACCCATCTGCCCTCTCTTCTAT
>CM053771.1:200488142-200709112 GCA_028658325.1 Potorous gilbertii
CAATGGGATATCTATTTCAGATGTTTGGGATACAGAGGCTTTGACTCCTATGTCTTTACCTGATGGGAAGCAGATCTCTTCGTTGTCAGAGAGGAATGGCAGAATCATCTTCTCAAGAAAATAACCTTCTATGGTCTTATTTTTTTTCCCTTTTCTGGGCATTTTCCCAGCCAGTTACTTGACTTCTGAGAGTCCTCTCCACCCCCTGGCCTAGATCCGCCCAGCTAGTGCTTGGGGTCTGAGATTCAAATGCTGCTCCCCAGCCTCAGGGCTTTTGTTGGCAGGCCTGGCTGCTGGTGGTCTGGTGGGGGCAGGGCCGCCTCTCAGGCTCAGTTCCCTCAGGGAATTTATGCAGAGATCTTTTGTAATGGAGCTGCTGTCAAGCTCCTGCCTGCTCTGGGAGCCACTGGCTGAGCTGCCTCTGCCTCTGCCGCAGCGGCTGCCTCCTGAGAGGGTGTCCAAGTCCCGGAGATACCCCGCTCCTCTCTCAGCCCATCTCTCTCACTGACCTGTGAGTCCGTGGGTGGAAGGACCCTTGCAGCCGCTGGAGATTCCCGTCACTGAAGCCTGCTTGGATCTGCTCGCTCCCCTCAGTGCCGAGTGACCGGGGCAGGACAGGGCTCTGCTCATGTCTGGGGCTTGATGGACCCCTGGGGTCGGCTTTTCAGGGCTCTCTGCAACGGAAATCTCTTTCACTGTGTTGCTGCGCGGCTTCCACTGTCCAGAATTTGTCGGGGTTCTTTTTAGAGGAAATCCATGGGCTGTGGATTCAGAGCTAGCAAATGTGAGTCTTTCTACTCCGCCATCTCAGCTCCGCCCCAAAACCAGGGATCCTTAGTAACTTCCAGTAATGGTATACGGGCATACTGATATTGCAGATTTGTTTCCAGACCACTGCAATAAAGCAAATATTGCAATAAATCAAGTTGTGAAGTTTTGGTTTCCTGGTACACATAAAAGTTATGTTTATACTCTACTGTAGTCTGTTAAGTATGTAATAGTATTATGTCTAAAAGAACTACTTTCTTGCTAAAAATGCTAACCATCATCTGAGCCTTCTAATCTTTTTGCTGGTGGAGAGTCTTGCCTCAGTGTTGATGGCTGCTGACTGATGAGGGTTATGGTTGCTGAAAGTTGGAGTGGCTGTGGCAATTTCTTAAAATAAGGTAACAATAAAGTTTGCCCCATCAATTGACTCTTTTCACTCAATTTCAGTATTATTGTGTTGCAGGGAATAGGGAAGCCCAAGGGAGGAGAGAGAGAGACAGGAAACAGCCAGTCAGAACCACATACATTTGTTGATTGAATTCCAAAACAATTACTGTAGTAACATCAAAGATCACTGATTACAGATTCCCCCTAACAGATATAATAATAATGAAAAAGTCTAAAATATTATGAGAATTGCCAAAATGTGACACAGAGACATGAATGTGACACAGAGGCGTGATGTTAGCACATGCTGTTAGAAAAATGGCTCCAAAAGACTTGCTCAACTCAGGGTTGCCACAAACTTTAAATTTTTTTTTAAGTGCAATATTTGTTACATCCAATAAAATGAAGCTTAATAAAACGAAATACGTCTATGCTCTAGGAAGGTCACTTAGCCTTTCACTGCCTGAAAATTCTAGGTTGCAAAACAGTTGTTGATACATATTGGTAGACGGAGTTGATTTACTGGAAGTTCCCATGTTGATTAAATCACGGGTGTGCACACAGCCTCCCCTCCCTCACCCCATAAAGGTTAACAAAAGTTTTAAATAGAAAGCTATATTTGTGATACTGCTGTTATTATCACAAATGTGCTGATAAATTTGTTTAGCTTTTTGAATGCTGTAAATCACAAATACTCTTCTGAGTCAAAAGATGAAGGAGACATACACAGCATAAATTTAACTCATTCTAACTTAAGAATTGTCAAGTTTTGTAATTGAACAAAATGAAACAGCAGTTGGTTTTTTAAAAGGGGAAAGAAAACTAGGGATTAAGTGTCCTAGACTTCTTTTGTAATCAGGTTCAGCATCTTATTTGCTTGTGAAATGTGGCATTTCTGATTATTTATTGGTTCATTGCCACTGTGCATAGTAGTACCAGCAAGAAGATACTCTGTTTACAATTTTTAAACTATAGAACTTATTAACTAATGGACAATTGAAATGTCACAGTGACCTTTTAAAATGTATTAAAATTTTTACTGAACTTGGTTACCATAAGCCAAGCCGTAATCTTAGTAACCGTCCACATTTTGTTAAAATAAAAATAAAAAAGATTATACATAAAAGTATACATTCTAAATTATTTATGCTCAGTTTTAAAAATGTCTAGTCAACTTGAACAAAATAATTTTTAAAACTGATTTGATCCCATGTTTCTTTCTGGTCTCTTCTGTTTGCATAAATGTTGGTGTTATTTATTTTAGTCCCTGTCACTGTACATTCATATATACATATAAAATTCTGGTTGTATTTTGTCAGTCTGCTCTATGTCATCGGTCCTCTCTGAGAATGAAGTACAAGCAAATCTCTGCATATTTAGATGTTCATATTTAGCATTTCTTATGACACGAGAATAATAACGTTATATTCATTTAGCAGTATGGGCTATTTCCAGTTGGGGGAGGGTTGTTTTAATTTTTTGCTATTAGAAGTTAAATGACTGTGAATATGTACAAGGACATGGTACTATGGAAAGATTTGTGCATCAGTTGGTAGACATTTATTAAGCTATGAGCCAAGAACTGTGCTAAGCATTGGGGATAGAAAAAGAGACAAGACAACTGCTGCCTTCAAGGAGCTCACAGTCTGATAGTGGAGACTACAAGCAGACAAGTGTTAACATAGTACTATATGCCAGATAAATAGGAAATAACTAAGAGAAAGAAGGCACTTGAATTAACAGGAGTTAGGAAAGGTTTCTTTTAGAAAATAGGATTTTGGTTGGGACTTAAAGGAAGTCAGGGAAGGCACTTGGCAGAGATGAACATGGGGCACAGCCAGAGACAATGCTCAGAAAGATAGCATATTGTTTGTAGAATAGCCAGGAAGCCAGTGTCACTGGGTAGAAGAATGTATGGCAGGAGAGTGAGGTGTAAGATGGCTGGAAAGACAGAAAGGGGACAAGGTTATGTAGGACTTTGAATTCCAAACAGAAAATTTTGTATTTGATCCTGGAGATAATAGGGAATCGCTGGAGTTTATTGAGTGGGGAAAGGGGAGTGACCTGAACTGTAAGGAAATCACTTTGGTGACTGAATAGAGAAAGATGACAGGATTTAAGAGTCAGAGAGCACTTGGCTTTGAATGCCAGATCCTTCAGTTAATAACTTGGTGCAAGTCTATATACTCTATAGGAGTCTATAGGAGAGTCTATAGGACTCAGTTTTCTAAACTGTTAAATGAAGAGATTGAAATAGATAACCTCTGAGGTGCCTTCTAGCTCTAAATCTATGATACATATATTTTTTCTTTTCAAAAAATTCCTGTTGTATATTCAGGATTGGAATCACTGTATCAGAGAATTTTTATAATCATGAGCATTTTTTGTAATTCTTGCTGTATGTGTTCATATTACATTCCAAAGTTTGTACCATTTCACAGTTCTACCAGCAGTAGAATCATGTCTCTCTCTCCACAATTTTACCAACCTTGAATTTTGTAGTTTTAAATATTCTTTGCCAATGGATATATTATGGCATATCAGAATTCTTAAAATTTGGATTCTCTGATTTTAAGAGAATTTGAAAAATATTTTGATGGTTACTGATTATTTGTGTTCCATCTTTCAGCACAGTTTGCTCATGTCCCTTGACCATTTATCCTTTGGGGGATAGACCTTACATTTATAAATTTGGGTTAATTGCCTATTGATTTTTAATGTCAGTTTTTATCAGATATATTTATACTTCCATTAAACTCCTATTCTTATGCCTCATTGTGGTATGGAGGTGATCCTGGATTCTTGAAGGTTATGCCAACAGAGCACAAATTCTTATAGGTCATACCAAATTGAAAAGATTTGAGTAGGGCCCAGTAATTGTCTATCTTTTGTCTGAGTCAGCCTCTTAAATGCAGAGACACTCATCACCAGTTTTGTCTGCGGGGGGTGATGAATTTTTCAGAAATAGCATTCACAAAGACCATCTTCCACAAAGGCACAGATAATTAGCCACATCAGGGCCAGCATTGGTAGACGACCTTAAGCCTAGGTTCAAAAGTTTTAATTTGATCAATAGTTAAGAGGCTTTATTAAAGTTAACCGACTTTAATAATTAAAACATTTATTTGAATTCAGGTCAGGACTTACATTCAGGACAGAATGTAAGTCATTATACTTGATGGGGGTAGCATGCTCCAAAAGAATTAGAGGAAATGATCCTTGGCCTTCCCCCAGCATCTTCGATCAGGCCTCTTCTTTCTGTTCTTGACTGTGGGCAAGTCACTTCACCTTTGTCTGCCTCAGCTACCTCATCTGTAAAATGGAGATAATATCTATCTCCCAGAGTTGTTGTGAGGATAAAAGGAGATATAAATCATTTTGTAAAACTTCTGTGAAGATGTGGGTAGCATGCTTCATCATCAGCCTTCTAAGACTTTAGTTGGTCATTGCATTGATCAGCATTCTCAAGTCTTTCTAAGTTGTTTTTCTTTATAATGTGTAAATTGTTCAGTCAACTTTATTCGCTTTACTCTGCATCAGTTCATGCAAGTCTTCTGAGGTTTCTCTTACATTTGTATACTGTAATTTGTTTAGCCATTCCCCAGCGTATGGACACCCCAGTAGTTTCCAGTTCTTGGGGCAGCTAGGTGACACAGTGAATAGAGCCCTGGCCCTAGTGTCAGGAGGACCTGAGTTCAAATGCCACCTCAGATACTTGACACTTACTAGCTGTGTGACCTTGGGCAAGTCACTTAACGCCAATTGCCTTGCCTTCCCCAGTCCAAAAAAACCCCAAAAAACTAACCAGCAGTAGCTGCTCTAAATAATTTAGTGCCTATGGGACATTATTCACTTTCTTTGATTTTCTTGGGATAGTTCACATTTAGTTTCTGAGCACAGCCCCAGATTGCTTTCTAGAATATCAAAATCAATGCCTAGTTACACAAACAATGCATTAGTGTGCCTGTTCTCCCTTAACACCCCTACAGTTGTTGTTTTTCTTTTTTTGGTTATCCTTTCCAATCTGATGGGTGTAAAGTCAAACTCCAAGAGTTGCTTTATTTTGCATTTCTCTAATTATTGTTAATTTGGAGCATTTTTCCATATATTTGTTAATAGTTTGGATTTCTTTCTTTGAAAATTGCTCAGGAAACTCCAAGACCCTATGTTTCAAAACAGTTACTTATGTGCATTAGTAGAGGAAGATTCCTCATGGAGAGGATGCTTTTTGAATGAAATAACAGGTTGGGACCAAAAGAAGCAATAAAGTAGCAATTCTTTTTACCTTAGTTTACATTTGTTTGCTAATTATAACATTTTTTTCAGTCAAGAGAGTTCACTTTTTAATTTAGAGGTAGAAATTGAACACATGAAAGCATGAAAAAAATATTTTAAAAGAAGAGAAGAAGAGGGACTTCTGTATTTGATAAGTGAAGAAAAGTCTTGTATTGTGCACCAGGGACAGTCAGAAACTTCAGGAAAGAGAACTGAATAGACTCTCCTGGAAAAGGAGTCCAGATAGATAAGTAAAGGGTGTGAAAAGCTGTGAAAGAGGTTATTGACTTCTCAGCAAGGAAGATATTACTGACCTTCAACATTTTAAAGTGAATTAGTTGGTAAAGAAACCAGATTTTAAAGGATTAGGTTAGAGGAA
Organism: Potorous gilbertii; assembly: GCA_028658325.1. NCBI lineage: Eukaryota > Metazoa > Chordata > Mammalia > Diprotodontia > Potoroidae > Potorous > Potorous gilbertii. The sequence continues at coordinate 200,493,952 of CM053771.1, forward strand.
TTAAAGCAGCAGAAATCATCAGCATTTTGGGAAGATCATTAAGAGTGGGTGCAAAGGTGCTAGAAAAAATGAAAATCAGTTACAACTCAAGGGGAAAAGGAGTCAAGCAATGGCTTTTCATGGTTTTCAGACTTAAGAAGTAGAAGGAGCTGAATTAAACATGAGCAATTAAAATAACAAAATTTAAAAATCTATAAAAATAGATTTGTACAGTTTTGCATTTGCATTCTTAAGAATGTGCAAGTGCTTTAGTGTATCTCTTGGTATCTGGCTAGCAATGTTGATTTTTAATAGTAAACTGGCATTTTGCTTGTTTTTGAAAAACAGGTGCTTCACTGCTAAATTGTGCGGCTGGATCTTTTCATATTGTTTTGACAATGCTCACATAAATTGTTTTCTTTCTTTTTCTACAACATACATATTTTATTTTCTTGCCATAAAAAAGATATTATAATGTGCTGCTTGCTCGAACTGTGCCTGTTCTACCAGAAGTTTGTTTTAGGAAATCATAATGAATGACAATTCTTATTGGTTTACTCTGCTTCTGCTGGTTTCTAGGCCTTTTTGCAAATGTGCGAGCTCCCCATCCAAGTGGTTTGCAGAGCAAATGCCGAATATATGTCTCCATCTGGTAAGTTTTGTGCTCTTTTAGCTGTACTAAATAAACTACTAAAGTGTTAATAATATTCATGCTGGATCTAGACATGAAAACAGAATATCCATTAATGCCTTTGTATTTTTTGGACTGTCTTATAGTTGGCTATTATCGGAATTATAAAATCAACTTTTGTTTAACCTTAAGAATCTTACTTAGGATAGTAGTGCCTACTCATTTAAATTAAGACCATTTTTAGAATGTTGTGTAAATTGCTACAAAAAATTAGGTTTTAAGGAAGTGTTTAATCTTGTGTTTTTACCCCTAAATTCTTCCAATCTTCCTTGTCATCTTACATTTAGCCCTTACACATAGCTCTTTTGTCTTCAGAACATTTTGTAAATATTAATCTATTCATGACTTCAGTTCTACTGTTTTACAGATGGGAGAACATCAATAAGTAGGGTAACTAAAATGACTTGCCATAGATCTTAGGTGAAATTACCAATTGAAAAACTCATGGCTACTAGTCCCATCTTTCTTATTTCTTTGAGTGCTGAGAGTACGTTTGTAGATTGTAGGTCTCAAGATGCAATTATATGAATATTGCTGCTTTTCTGATATTTTCATATCTATTGTAGTTTGAGATATAAAATGACAAATATAAAAATAATATATGTCGTTTAAAATGCCATTACACAGCATGGGCTAAGTAATTTTAGTTCATTTAATTTAAAAATATGGTATAGTGTAGTGCTGTGTGCTCTCCAAAAGAAATGAATTCCAAATGCTGTTGACATGATTATTATAACACTGGTTTTTCTATGGCAATAATTATGCCTAGGTAGAAGTATCTCTCATGAATGCATCAGTTGGTAATAACCAACTGATGCAAATATGTTGCAGTGCTTTTTGGGAAATACAGTATCCTATCATTGTAGAGACAACTGAATGAAGTGTAGTGTTAAATATTATTTCCATCCCAAGTGTAGCAATAAAATAAATAAGATGAGGGTGATCACTTCACTTTCTTTCTACTTCACTGTTCTACTTGAATACCATCTACATTTATAGACTTACTGCTGTCTACTTTAGTAAGATTTGCACATTTAACATGTAGCTTCCATGTTTTTATTTCCTGAAATACTTTGAGTTAACAGTAATTTTTAACATCAAATCTCAGATATCTTTAAGCAAATATCTTATTGAGCCACTTGTAAACCACAATAATACATATTTGCATACTTATAATCATAGAAGGTTTACAAAACAATGTCCTTACTATCTTACAAAGTTGATAGGGAAGTATTACTTCCAAATTGCAAGTGAGAAAACTGAACCTTTAAGAGAATAAGTGACCACTTTCCCGTGTTCATACAGTGAGTTCTTAAGGTAGAATTTGAATCCAGATTTCTTCACTTTAGGTCCAAAATTTAAGGGAATAGTTTCGCATGCATTTTTATTATTATTTTTCCATTATGAAAGACATTGTAGTATGGGTGAGGCAGAGGGGCTAGTGTGTATGACTCTATCTGTAAATGGTCCTTGGGGCACAAATTCCAGTTGACCTATCCAGGACAACTAATGTTTTAAAGATGATAACATAGGACTATTGTACTGTTAGCTAAAATTGAAATCTTAGTAGGAAAAAAATCTTGAGAAGCCATCTAGTTCATTCTCTTATTCCTAAAGAAGGCTGTACTTTATCTTGATCTGCCCTTTTTAGAAACAATTTTTTAAAAGACAATTTTCAGCTTTTTGAGTTCCAGAGTTTTTCTCTCTTCCTCTCCCTTCCCCCTCCCTAAAATGGTAAAGTAATTTGATACAGGTTATATATGTGCAATCAGAACATCTGTCCTTTTAAAGACCTTTAAGAGAGATGCTTCCTTAAACTTCCATGGTGTCTTGATCTTGTTAACTTTGCACAGAAATGGAGGGAACGCTGTAAATAGAAACCAAGGCGAGACCAGCTCTTACTTTACATCCTGTGAAAAGCATGAAACCCAGAGTTTTCTTTTGTGAAGAGAATAATTCAGACAGTGTCACATGATTGGTGACAGACAACAACAGCCTCGGTGCGCAGATGTCAGATACCTGCCAAATAATCAGGCCATAGCTTTGTTTCCAGTTCTAAACAAAGCTGGTGGTGGAAAATGTAATGTTGAATTTCATCTCCCCCATATATCCTTGGTCATAATTATGGATCCAAATTATTTTTGTGGCAGTGATAAAAAATTATATTTTATTTTAAAATTTAGCACACTGGAAAATTACTTTCAGTTTAGCCTGTTCCTAGAACCCTTTAATTCATAAATTATTTTCATTCATAAGAGTCAGAGAAGGATGTGTGGAGTATTTATAGCTTAAATTAGTATAATCATTTTCAAGTAAGACATGATAAGTTTAAGAAAGAAGAGGTAACGTGGTATTGAGTAGAAATGAGAATTTTTTAAAAATAAGATTTATAAAATGAGCAGGAATGCCAGACCATTTCCATGTACTGGTCACCGTGGAATTATGTTCCAAATAAATCTATTGAGTTGTAGTTCAAAAAGGCCTGCATTTCTTTTGTAATGCATTTTATGCTATGGATGCAGATGAGGCTTTTGTTGGTGCAGTGCACCTCATCCATTACCCTTAGGCTGACTGTGAGCTGGAGAGGGACAAATCTATTGAAAGGGAGCATGAAGGAGCCTGCTGTTACTGTGAACTCTGTTTGAACTAGGTCTGACAGCAGGTTTCATCCACTGGCCTTTGAGGCAGACTTTTTTTCATTTTTGGTAAATATTTTGCTTATATAAATTTTAATGCTATTTATCTTGGTTTGATATGTGTTGAAATAAAGTACTAAATGTTTGATGTGGTGGTCAGTTTTTAAAAATCCATGGAACTCTCTCTTCCCATCACCTCCCCACCCCCAACATCCACATAGGCAGAATATATTGTATTATTCGGTTCACAGATTAATAGACTTTGACAAAAGTGACTGAGACATAGTAATAGAGTATTAAAAATAAATGATACTAAATATCCTTGGTACATGTTTCAATGATTTAGAATCAGTAGAAATTTTAAAATGGAAGGTTTTAAAAATGTCTTTTAAATCATATAAAGAATGCTATCAGAACACGACTGTATTCTGAGAGGATTTATTGCCAATATAGTATATTATCTTTTTATTCTTTTTTTTTTTTTGAGATTGCCCAGTATTTCTGAGTACAGGTCTTCCCTAGTGATTTGAAGTACTCTTAATTTCTTGGATTATAGTAATCTGCTAGATTGCCTAGGAGAAGGAAGAGAAGGTGCTGACACAACTAGCATTTATATAGTGCTTGAAGACTTGCAGAGCACTCTCTATGTGTTATCTCACTTGGTCCTTGTAACAGCACTGGGGGACAGTGTGTTTATTAAACTTCAGATTTGGGGACAATTTGTTCTTTCTCTTTCAAAACTATCAAAACATCAAAAATTTCAAAAAAATTTCCAAACATCAAAAGTTGATAAATTGGTATACATTTTATGGAATTCAGAATGCACCATTTTAACAAATTTGTTTATTAATGCATTAATTTTTTTCATATAAGCTTTAATTTACTCCAAAAGGATCCTTTTTGTTTCTCAACAGGTAAGGTACCTTTTATTCATGTGGGAAATCAAGTGGTATCAGAACTTGGTCCAATAGTCCAATTTGTAAAAGCCAAGGTAATAAAAAAGATATTAAATGCATTTTATCACAGTTATTGTTAAATGAGTCATTCATCATTCTTTAGCATGTCTTAACATTTACATTGATTTTAACCTAGGTTTATGAAATGTCAATATAAACTGGTGAGGAAATTTTTCTAAAATGTTAATTTTTTTCCTACTATAAATTATTGGCAAATGGTAGTTTGGTAAATATTTTTCTAACTTACCATCACTTATAAGAGCTTCAGTAATAAAAAAGTATTGAAATATTACAAAATGTCAGATTTGCTAACTAGGAGGGTTAATTTATCCTAGTTATTTCACCTTATATTTACTCAGTTTTGCTTGTTTGCTGTCGGTTGGCTCCCAATTCCATTAAGAATGCAGCTCTAACACATCTTTGTATCATACTATTATTTCTTGGCAACAGGTATAGTACTTTTAGAAAAGATGCATTGTGTGCTTAAGCTTTAAAATTGTAGCTAATAAAAGCCTTTGCTTCTTGCATTCTTGTCCTTGTAAAAGCATCATTTGTGCATTAAGCAGTATGTATTTATATTTAGTGCTTTGACTTCCATTTGTAAGTACACTGAGCTGCCTGATAGGTGAAATCACCTTTTAACAAAGTTTACCTCCTTTATTTCAGTTGCCATATCCCTTTGGATGGGAAACCAAGCAAGACTTACTTGGAGTGAATTCTAGCCTGTAATGAAGTGTTACTAAAAACTTTCCAAGTTAATCTAAGGATTCAATAACCATTATGATTTTGTTTTGTTGAGGGGGAGAGGTAGAAGTAAATGAATAATGAAAAATTGCATTGTGGATAGATTTGACATTTTGGCAGATATCAGCTATTGTAGTATTTAAGTGACTTTGTTCAGCTAAAAGGTACATACTATGATGGGAAGGTATATGAAACTAATTTGCATAGTTGTGCATCAGTGAGTATAAGGTTTTTTATTCATGGTGTCATTTTAAAGATTTTACATCCTTTAGAAAGGATTTTGGGAAATTCATATAATAGGAAAATAACTGGAAGTTTTAATATCGTTTGATACAATATAATGCTTTGAAATTTTTTTAAATTCCCTTTAGGGCCATTCTCTTAGTGATGGGTTGGATGAAGTCCAAAAAGCAGAAATGAAAGCCTACATGGAATTAGTCAATAATATGCTGTTGACGGCAGAGGTATAATAAATAATAACTTTGTGTGGTTTTGTGTAAGAAGGTAACTGAAAATATCCTTATTTTCCTGTTAAAAAAAGTAATCCCTAGTTTGTTTTATTTTAAATTAAATGATGACAACAGGTCAGGTTTTGAAAAATTAGGTCATTTTAAGATGCCTATAAGCTTGTTATTACTACTAATAGCAATAATAATAGTGGCTCATATTTATGTAGCTCCATAAAATTTGCAAAGTATTTGGTCCACAAAAAGTCCTCTTTGTGAAACCTTAGCTGAAAAGTTGAGGAATATGTTTTGCACGTGTTATAAAATCCCAAGTGAGCTATAATACTGATCACAGTAATGGCCTTTTTTCAGTCCTTTACAAATATTATCTTGCTTTATCCTGATACCAGCCATGGCAGACAGGTACTCTTGTTATCACCATTTTACAAAGGAGGAAACTGAGGCAAACAGGTTTCTGGGTCACACAGTGAGTGTCTGAATCCAGATTTGAATTCAGGTTTTACTGACTCCAGGACGGATATTCTATGTATTATATTAGCCAGTTGATAATCTAGAGGCCAGTATTGGACTCTAGAGTAGACCAATACAGTCTGTAGGCAAGTTTTCTCCAGCTCCACAAATATCTTACTGCTTGACTTTGTTTGAATTTCTCAATTTTTAAAGAAATAAACTGTTCAGGTTGGTAATTCAAGTACAATTGCTATGGAAATTTTTTTTGTACAGGGTAGCACAGCACTGTGGAAAGATCACTGGATTTAGTCAGAGGAGTTTGGTTCAAATTCTAACCTGTGTCACCTTGGGCATATTACTTAACTTCTCATCAGCAAAATGAGGGAGTTGGAATAGGCGACCTCTGAGGCCCCTTCTATGTTTGAGCCCCTATGTTATCTTAAAACTATTTATAATTTTACAGAGATTCTTTAAGGCTTTCTTAAAAACATCTGTAAAGCAGTTTAAACTCCTTGGAGATGTGTTTTATGAATAAGAAATAGTTTTTATGAAGTATCACCATTGAATATAATGACTATTTAGAAGTGTTAGCCCAGAGGAAAAGCCCCACAGATGTAGCTTATAAAAACTTGGCATATAAAAATTATAATTGTAAGAAATCATTTTATTCATTTAGTTTTTCTTTGGTCTTCCAAAATTTTAGTGAATATTCTTTTGTTCCTAGTTGTATCTTCAGTGGTGTGATGAAGCTACGGTAGGGGAGGTGAGTGGTTCTGCAACATTTATCTTAATTAAAATTTAATGAGAAAACACTTTTGCTCACAATTGCAAGTCCCTGCTCATAAATGAAACATTGTGGTTTATACCATTAGTGATATAGTTTTTCACTTACTTTAATTTTGCTTGCATATACATTTTAAGGAAGCTATGTGTCATTGTTTGATATAACTGGTTGTAAAGTACATAAAAGTTTATATATTTTTAAAGGGAATGGTTTAAAATTTTAATTTTTTTCAAGATGGTAGTATTTGTTATTTTCCTATTCCTGGCAAAATGTTCAGTGTATACAAATAGAATCAGCTTTCAAAATAAACATTATTCCCAGAATTTTCTTTTTGAAAATAGCTTCTGTTTCTAGAAGTAAAATATTATTTCTCTTTAAAAAATTATTTCTTACTTAGATCACTCATTCTCGATATGGATATCCTTATCCTTGGCCTCTGAACCACATCTTGGCTTATCAAAAACAATGGGAAGTCAAACGCAAGATGAAAGCCATTGGATGGGGTAATAAGACTCTGGATCAGGTCAGTTCAGTGAATACTAAAGTTGAAATCTCTAGTTTTCATGTATTCTATGATTATTTATTATATTAAATACTAAAACATTGTAAAACCAGGAAATCATTTCCCATCATTTCTTTACTCTTTAATATTAAAGTCTTAGTGTAGTTTTAAGCTATTTTGGGACACTTATGTTAAGTTTTAATAACTTAAGTCTGTACTAAGACTTTTGGGACATGCTCTGTGTATTTTGACTCAATTATACAACTTTGAACTTATCTTCCCCCTTCTCTTTGACTTAATTGACAGAAGAATTAGTAATATTTTTAATTGCTCCAAGGCAATATAATATTTTTATTTCTTGTGTTAGCAAATGAGCTTTGTTCTTACTTATGGTTACCTTTAACCCTGTCCAGCAGCATCAGAAATAGCTGTTTGTCACAAGGAATGAGGATGGAGCAAAGCAAATCTATCAAAGTACTAGTGGAAAAACAACTCAGACACATTCAACTGATGATAGACTAGACATTTATACAAGATGGAAAATGGCATCGTGATTGTATACAGGATAATATAAGTATATTCATCTATGAATAAATATTCCTCCTGTGGCTTAATCTAATATGCCAATATTTGAAAAAAATAGCATTTACTTGAAGATAATATTTCTAAATTTTTGGATTTCAGTGTGTGGCATTTAAAGGTAGCCATCTCTCAGTTATTCTCCCAGGGTGCTCCATATTATTAAACTACTATTTCTGTGTTAGTGATTTGGATGGACTAGGCTTCAGGACCTTAACAGACAGAGCTGGGATTTCATTAGTGTGGATGCTTGCCTCTGCACTGACTGTACTTTAGTAGTTGGATTCATTTAGTTGATTTGTCCAAAAGATTGACATCTTCATGGCAAACCATTTGGTGCTAGCCTCTTGTGACTTAGCCAGGGTAGTCTTGGTCTGCTGCTTCATTTAGAAGTCTGGTTGGACCAGCCAAAGCTTACAGAGCCTTTGAGAATCCCAGATCACCTCCATTCCATAGGAGGATGTAGAATAGAGTTTGGCTTAAGTTTTATAGATAGACATATAAACATGTATGTGTGTGTATCTGCACATAAGGTATGACTTTGTAAATATTTTCTATTCATATTTGCGTTTATATTGCTCCTCGTTCAGAATTCCACTACAGAATATGATCTGAATGAATTTTTGCAGATAAAATGTCATTGCTTTGGTAATTAAAGCATTTTTTTTCTGGGGGTTTTTGAATACCCTAGGTTTTAGAAGATGTAGACCAGTGCTGTCAAGCTCTTTCTCAAAGACTAGGAACACAACCTTATTTCTTCAATAAGCAGTAAGTAATTTTATTTCATGTGACTATCTTAAAGTATAGTATGTTGTATTAAGTTGTCTTGCTTAATAGAAATGTTATAATGTTATCTATAGGTTTGGCATATAGAAGATAAAATTCTTTAATTTCTTTAAAAATAAGCTACAAATGTAGAACAATTATGGGTGAATATAGAAAATATTTTATTAACTTGAAGTTGATTAGAATGTGGTAGCACTTCTATTTAGTACAGAGCTTAAAGTATTCAGGTGAGTTTTTGTAGAAGGAATAACAGTAATAGTAAAGGCATACCTTGGAGAGAGCATTTGGGTTGGTGAAAGGCCTTAAAATGAAGACTGATTGAAGGGGCTAGAGATATTTAGCAAGGAGAAGAAAATAATTGGGGAGGATGGTGATATAAGATCAGATCCTTTCTATGTTGCTTATTGCTTTTGTGACCTTGGGCTAGTCAGCCTTCCTGGGCCTCAGTTTCCTTATCTGTAAAACAGGAGAATTGCATTATGTGGCCTTTGAGATGAGGTCCCTTACACCTTTTAGGCACTGTAGATATTTTCTAGTCCAACCCCCTCTTGAGGCCTAGAGAGATTTAAATGACTAATCCAAGGTCATTCAGGTGGTACTAGATCTAGGATTTGAACCTAGGTCTTCTGACTCAAGAACTTTCCCTCTTTCTATTATACTACTTTTCCACCCCCCCCCCCTTTCACCTCTACTCCTCTCATAACTGCCTTCTCATGTTGAAAAGTGATTCGCATTTCTCTGCTTGGCTTCAGAGAGCACAACCAAGAGCATGTTGTAGAACATGTTGACTTTTGAAACTTCCTAAAAATTAGTGATATCCAAAAAATGGAGCAGCACCTCCAGAGAGGTTTTTGAACCAAGCCCAAAATGACTGCTTGTCTGATAGATTGTAGAGGGAGTTCTTGGTCAGTCAGCTTGGACTTGGTGGTCTCTGAGGTCCTTTCCAACAGTGAGATTCTGTGAATGAGTAGGATATGTAACTCTTCACTGTCTTTTATTTAATAGCTTTCCTATGTTGTTAAAGCAACAAATAATAGAAAATACAGTGTCCATGAAAGTATGTCATGTGTTAGAATTTTTAAAGGAATTGTTGATTATAAAGTAAAATTAAAATGTTCTGACGTAACATGTTAAAATGTATTCTTGATATATATGTAGCTTGATCAATTAGCTGAGTAAAATATATTGTAAAACTGAAGTGAATAAACTTTTGTGCAAAGTGCACCTCTAAGAAGAAATTGGTATTTGTCCTACCTTCTGATAAAGCACAGTGATACTTTTCTGTATAGTGAGGTACCTCAGGCTAAGAAAAGACTAGTCAGAATTTCTCATTGACTTCTTAAGGGATGAATTACAAACACACACACACGCACACGCACACGCACACGCGCACACACTCTCCCTTTCTCTCAATGTCTCTCTGTTTTTCTCTCATGTAAATTGGAAACAACATTATTTTATTGCCATCAAAGTTTTTTAAAGTTTATGAAAGTGTTTATACAGCAAAGAAATGAAGATAAAGGACTACAGATTTAAAAATACAGATGTTATATATTTCATGTTTTACTGTAAAAGGATTTATATATATGCTTTTTTTTTTGCAAAGAATCCCTTTCTAATATAGATAAAGAATATAATTTTCTCTTTTCCCCACCTGAATTACAGTTTTAAAACATGTCATTGTATCCTGGAGAATTCCATCACCTGGTTTTATGATCAGGTTTGTCTAAATTGAGTTAGTATTCATAAACCCAGGGGTTTGTTTTAAAATTATAATTCACTGAATTTTCTTACTCTTATTTTTCACAGCTTTACTCTTTGATTATTAATGACATTTTTGTAAGTTGCATTTTCATGTATGTATCAGACATTTATTTGGGAGACTCTATTAGTCTATGTGACTATGTGGCCAGCTTTTAAATATTTAAAATATATAACTTGAAGCACAAGCAAAACAAGATATATGTTAGAAATATTAAAATGCAATTTAGGGCCTATTGATCCCTGAAGGAGAAAGGTCACAGAGTTCAAATTAAGAAAGCCTGATAGGTAGACCTACAGTTATGCATGTGGTTCTAGGGAAGAAAATCACTGTTCTTTGATTTTTACTATGCAATTCCTTCCATTGACTTAGTTCCCAACACAAAAGAAATGTATCCAAATGTTGATACTCTGTAGTTCCTTTTCTTACTAATTTAGAAATTCTTAAGAGTTGAAAGACCCAGAAAGGGGGTGTATTTTACTGTTTGAAGTGCATCATTCTTCTTAAGGGTGGTTTTTTGTTATTCACAGCATCCTGGTGGGAGGTATGGAGAACCATCCCAAGCAGTTTGATCCTTAGATCTCAAAGGAAAAGAGGTTGATGATCAGAGATCACTTGGCAGTTGATTTAAGGGGAATCTCAAGATACCTGTTTCATCATAATGGGGTACAATTATAATTAAATTCTTAATGATAGCTTTGAATTCAGAATTCAAAACAGGTATAAAAAAGGAAGGCCTGCTTTTAAAGAGTTGAAGGATCTTTGATTGGCATGAGAATGAATTACTTTCAGGAGTACTGCAATAATTTTACTTTAGACCAAGTTTACACAAGCATATGTCCTCTTGCCATCTACTATAAATTATGGTTAAAATCTGTGAAAGAAGGTGAGACTTGTACACTGTTTGCCTCAATTGCTTAATAATTATACTGTGTAGATAAAATTCATTTAAAAGTAAGTGGTTTTATCTTTTCACTTTACTAAACTAGAATTTCTCTTAAAGCACTAGTTCCCATTGATCACCAGACCAAGTTTGAGTTGTCAGTGTATTCTTATAACTCTACTTTTACCATTGACTGGGGGCCGTAGGCAGATGATTCTTTTTATGCATTACTTTTTTTCCTCCATAAAATGAAGATAAATTTTCCCTTCATGTTGGCTCTTGTGAGTGTTGAGTCAAAGCCAATGAAGCAGGGTTATTTGGGGCTGACCCAATTTCACCTCTGTATCATCTCTTATCATCTATTTCATTCCTTATTTAATCTTATCACTTCAAATGCTAGGATAATCCAGGAGTAGATACAACTGTTTCCTCAATAATTGCTAGAATTTGAACATATCTCTCAATCAACTAAGCTCAGAGCTCCCATTCCAACTAAATTTTTGTGTTTACTTAATAAACTAGAAAAACTTTATTTCCCAGTACTTTTTACTCATACCTTTTATGTATTAAATCCCTTAAATCTCATGATTAAATAGGCAATAAAGTTACTTAGTGTACAATAAAGACATAGATAATTATTTAAATATTTTAGTTGTGAGGTCATAGGTAGAGTCACCCCAAACCCCCATTATAACAACAAGTGACCACTTCTGACACCATAGTCCTGTACCATTTAGTTCATTCAGGATAATGAAGTCTCCTCACAAGAGGACGGTTACAGTAGTTTCATAAAAATTTCCGTCCTTTTTTCTGAGTTTTTCGGGTTTTGTTTTTTCAGTTTATGTTCAACCAAAACTGGAAGAGTATCTCATTAGTTCCATTCAAACTCTCATTCGTATAGTCTCTCTTCTTGTTCCTTATAAAATTTTCTTTTTAATGTTTCTCCATAAAATAACAGTTAAGAGTTCAAGCAACAAAACCAATGCAGTCAAAATTAGAAGGGAAGTAGGAAACTGGGGAAAAATTTTTATAGCAAGTTTTTCTCATAAAGGTCTCATTTCTCAAATACGTATAGGGAACTGAACCAAATTTATAAGAGTTGCTCCCCAGTTGACAAATGGTCAGAGGATACAAACAAGCAGTTCTCAGAAGAAAAATCAAAGCTATCAATAGCCATGTGAAAAAAATGCTTAAATCACTAATAATTAGAGAAATATAAATTAAAACAACCCTGAGGTTACACCTCATACTTGTCAGATTGGCTAATATGACAGAAAAGGGAAATGACAACTGTTGGAGGGGATGTGGGAAAATTGGGACCCTAATGCACTGTTGGTAGTTGTGAATGGAACTGTGCTGAAAATGCTATAAAACTGCATAAACATCAAAGCAGCTCTTTTTGTGGTGGCAAATAATTGGAAACTGAGGGGATGTGCTTCAGGTAGGAAATGGCTGAGCAAATTGTGGCATATGATGAGAAAGGATATTATTATGATGTAAAAAATGATGAAAGGAATGGTTTTAGAGAAGCCTACGAAGACATATATAAACTGATGCAAAAAGAAAATTGTATCCAGTAACAGCAGCATGATCAACTATGAAAGACTTAGCTAATATAATCAATTAAATGATCCATGACAATTTCAAAAGTACTCATAAAAAAATGCTATCCGTCTTGATAGAGAACTGATGAACATTAAGTAAAGATTGAAGTATATTTTTCCTTCTTTTATTCTCTATATGGCTAATGTTGAATGTTTTACATGAATTCATATTATAAGGAATATTATTTGTTGCCTTCTAAATGGGTAGGGAAGTGGAAAGAAGGAAAAAAGTGTAAATTTAAAAGATAGTTCTAACAAGACATATGTTTCTCTTCACCTTCTTTCTTCATTTACCTTTATTAAATCAAAGTTAAATTCACATTATCTCTCCCTGATTCCATAGGGTACTTAGGGAATAACAATTAAAAACTATTACCCTCTTGACTTTTTTCTTTTTCAAAAAGAACAATAATTTTATAGCCTTTGTAGGAAAGACTTTTGAAACAGGTGTAACTTTAATCAATTTAGAAAAGGAAAGAAATTACTAAAGAAGTTCCTGCTACTCCAGCATCTGGGAAAGAGGAGAAGGAAACAAGACAATGGAAAAGGAAAGAAAGGAAAAAAGAATAAATATCATCAATTCTTTTGGTTGCTGGGTAAGGGCATTTTTTTGACCATAGCAACTCATGAAGACTAGCTACTAAGCTTTCAAGTGGTCTGTACACTTTGTTGGGGGGAGAGGAAGGATGCATTATATATCAAACATATTCCAGGGAATACCAAGTTTGAAAAGGAACTAGACAGTCAAAAGGACTTGCATTGTAAAATATTGGAGTAATAGAAGATGTAGCAATATTAAAGAATGTATAGTGGATTGTAAAAGTATATAAGAAAATATTCAGGGCTTATGTGTGATCAAGATACTGGGAATTAATTAATTTTGGGCATGGTGATGAGGTAAAACGAAAGAAAGCCCACACAATAGACATACTGTCAGGATGGCAGGGAAAAAAGGGAAATCAAGGAAGTGCAGGAAAGAGACATTTTGACCAAAAGAAAGGAAGAACAAAGTTGAGTACTATACTTGAGAAATTTTTAAGGAGGCTGCCTTTTTTTTTACATTGTAGTTTAAATTTTGGTATTTCAAGCAGCCAATTAGAGCAGATGATGCAAGCTAAGAGACAAATAAGATATATACCAGCATCTATAACACAAATAAAAAAATTAAGTATTATGAGAATTCAGGGTTTGGAGAGATCATGTGTTTGGGTAATGAGAAAAAAACTTCATGGAAGAAATGACATTTGAACCTAGCTTTGAATGATATTTGATTTTAGCTGGCAGAAATGGGGAAGGTGAAGTGCTAAACCTGGACTCAGGAAAACTTGAGTTCAACTCTAGCTTGAGACCCTTTATAGACAAGTCACTTAAACTCATTTTTCTTCACTGTAAAGTGGGGATAATAACAATACCTACCTTGTCAGGTTGTTGTGAGAATCCAGTGAGATAATACTTCTAAAGTGCGTAGCACAGTGCGTGGCTTGTAGTAGGTGCTAAATCATTGCTTATTCCCTTCTAGCTGAAATGTAAGGTATGTGAAAGTGACTACTTAAAGATAAGTCTGGAAAGCAATCTTGAAACAAATTGTATTTGTATGTCCTCCAGAATCTTTTTGGTAAATTTTCTAAGGTAAATGAGATATGTTTTGAAAGGTTTAAAAGTTCTTAGAAGGTGATTGCTTTATGCGTCCAGGTTTTAGTCAACAAATGTTCTTTGGCACAAGTAAAAGTTTTCTTGTGTTTTCTTCAAATTTATCTGGTATAGAGAAGATAGAAGATAATGAGAAAGGGGAACAGCAGTGTATTGACTTGATTAAGTGGTGAAAGACAAAATTTGGGTGGAAATGCACATTTTAGAAAGAAGAAAACTGGATGGAGTATGTTGCAGAGAACACTTTTGAAATTAACCTGTTGTAGAAATTGCTTTGATGTTTTGGGGTAAGATGTGATCACAGTAGCGGCATACAAATGTAAGTAAAGTTGGCTTTAGTTTGTTTCAGTAAACTGTGTTCTGCTTCCTATTTAAATGTTCTAAGGTAATTTTCCACAAAGTTGTAAAAAATATGTAACGTCAGATCAATTTTTGTATATCATGTCCATACATAATTCAGCACCTTTGAGGTTATGTAGATAAGTCTTTCCAGCAAATAATATTTTAGATATTTCAAATACATTTCTAGATCTTTGTAATTTGAAAACACTTCATGTTTTTTGTCATACTCTTCACTGATCTCCTAAGTTAACACATTTTTGAAGTCCTTCCTACCAGGCCTGCAAAAAGTTGAGTTCAGCTTCCCTTGAGTTTGAATCTGTAAAGCAAAATGCTATGGTAATATTTGGGGGAAACAATTCCCTCAACTTCCTCAGTCTTCTCTCCTATACTTTTGTTCCCCATATAGTTTTGGTTCTTTTCAGGGGTTAATCCTTTGTAGCATCTGCACCTTACTATTTTTCCTTGTAGCCCATGAATAAAAAAAATCATTGCCTAAATTGGAATAGGACAAGAATTGGACCTTTGATTTCATTGTCATAGGGAACTCCCAGGTGAGGAAATGCCTTCTACTGATGTACCTTTTCTGCAGCTTGTAGCTTAGAGCATTGCTGTTGAACATTTGAGATTAAATGACTTGCCAGATTACACAATCAGGATGTGTCAAAGGTGTGCCTTTAACCCAGATCTTCCTGGTTCAGCTCTCCATGCTTCCTAACTTAATTAAGGAGACCATTTGTTAATTCCTCATGGTCTCAGCTTTCCTCTTAAATAAGCCTATGTATTTGATTCTTATTATTGCCAGATGAAGGTGGCACAGATAGAATACTGGGAAAATGTATGACTATATAGGTGCCTGTACTCTACTGATGTTTGTTCAGTGATGCATCATCCTTGTACACAAGGGATAACATACTTCTTTGCTATTCAGAATTAATCAGGAGCTTTTATATTAAGGAATAGTATAATATTTAGCACCAGTTATATGCAAAGGATATGGCATAGGAAATAAATTTAGTCACATTCTCTTAGAATCTTATATTCTAGGAGAGGAGAATAAGACATCATCTGATAGCTATGATATACAATACCGTACTGTACTACATAAATGCATTGGAGAATTATAAAACCAAGTACTTTATGAAGTCTGAGGAAAAATGTCTAGAATGAGGTGGTGTTTGAACTAATAGTGGAAGAGCTTTTGATTTTACATTATTTGAGTTGATTAAATGATGAAAAGAACATTATTTGAGGAAGATATCTCTGAAAGAAATGACACTAAACGTGCTGAGAAAAAAAAGTTGGAATAAAGTCCTTAAAAGTGATACAATTAGAATAATACAGGACCTTTTTGGTTTGTTTTGTTTTTTAATGTTATGTATTGCATCTAGATTTTATATATATGCATGTATGTATGTAATTGTTGATGAGTATTTTGCCTAAATTTATTTTCTTACTTCAGGGTAGTACTATTGCACCAAACAAATCAAAGAACTGGTTAATCTTTTTAAAAATATGCAACAAAACAAAATAAAGTAAAATGCAGTCCAATTTTGTTGTGGCTTAATTTAAGGCATACTTACTCCTCTGTGACTGATTTTGAATTGGAATTTGATTTTGTGTAAGAAAAGCTAAATAAAGAAATCTGCCATTGTAACATGTTAGGATCGTGAAAAACAAATATTCATACTAATTTACATCATAGTTTAAATCTGATATTTAAAACAGCCAGTGGAAATATGTTAAGACTGATGTTGCAAAGTAAGATATTCTGCATTTTGTCAATACTTTCCTTCTTTTTAGGCCGACTGAACTTGATGCCCTGGTCTTTGGCCATCTCTTCACAATCCTCACCACTCAGTTGACCAACGATGAGCTCTCTGAAAAGGTGAAAAATTATAGCAACCTCCTTGCTTTCTGTAGAAGAATTGAACAGAACTACTTTGGAGAAAATGGGAAAGGACGCATCCCCCTCAGGTTAGCATAGAGACTTGTTGGATTAGAAGTCTAAGTCTTAAATTAGGTTCAGCTTCTCTGATTGAAATAGTATCAGCATTTTAAAAATGAACAAAACGTTTAGAAATCTCTAGGATATAACAGACCCTTTATATGTATTTTGTAGCCAATGTACACACTAAACAATGCTGAATTGCTCTGTTGTATTCCAGATTATGTTTGTTTCCTTGAAACATGTATGCTCATAAAAATAAAGCTTTAACTGTGATACAAGTTTCCCCCCCAAATGCTGTCAGCTTTATGTGTGTGGATTGAAAAAGTGCTTTAAGTTCTTCTCAGGGCAAAGACAAAAGACAAGACACTGAAGGTGATCTTACTAGTTAGATAGTAAAATTGGTCATGGGAAGAAATGGGTCATCTTAGGACCAAATAAATGGACACTTGGGAAATCTGCCTATTTATGAGATGTTGAGATCATATACTAGTTTAACATTTTGAAAAGCAGTTGTTCTGTGAAATAATCTGGATGAAAAGAGAAACTTCAGAAAGTGGGTAAAGTAGATTTGATAAAGGGATAACTCTCCTTTTTTGGCACTTAGATCCGAGGACCATAGACTTCGAGCTGGAAGGGACCTCATGTTTTGTGAAGAATTTTTCTTAAAGATTTTTTTCCTCTTAAAATGACTAATCACAAAAGTAGTAGTGTGATTGCAAGAGACTGTTAAGTATATGCAACCTAGCAATAATTAGGAAAGTGGTTGAAAGTTTTTTATGTGATCTTTTTTATTTTTCTGTTTTAGGTTTTTGCTTTATGTTTAAGCTTCCCCCCTATCCCCCAAATAAACAAAACACTGGAATGTATTAGTTGGCAATAGTTTTTTTTTTCCCTTAGTGCAAAATATTCTTCTTATTGATGGGAAATTTTATCATATAAATATTTTCAGAAAGCCCTTGTTTTTACTATGCACTCTAGGTATATACTATAAACTCCTTCTTTGTTTACCCCAGTCTCTCCAAAATCACATGCTTTGAAATCTTTATTTCGTCTCTAATGTCATTTTGTTTAGTTTTTTGTCTTTTTAAACCTTCTTTATTTTTAAAAGTTTCTAATCCTCATTTCTTTGGTTTATGCTGACTTTTCTTTAAGACCTCTTTTGTCCTAATTCTTTTTTATAAATCCTTATTCCTTAAGGATTTTTTGAATTTCACCATGCTATTAATCTGATAATCTTTTACTTCTGTACAGACTTTTGGTGTTTTTTCTGGATCATTTAGTACATGGAACCTAGACTTTTTCTTGATGCTTTTTGGATGGAAAGGCACCAATATTAGCACAAGATGCATTTTCATTATTATCATTGCAATTTACTCTCTTCTTTCTCACAAGATAAAGAGCTTTTGGAGACAGTGGCTGGTTATTCTAAGCTGAGATTTCTGCTCTTATTTAAGACTTACTATCTATGGATCACTTTAGGTCTTGTTGCTGTCCTCTGTCAAGGTGAATCAGCATCAAGGCAAAATGCATTAGAAAATGGAAACTTTGACATCCCATTATGGTGATTCAGTTTCCTGCCTTTACCTTTTAAATTGGAGCATTTAAAGCCGAGTCACAGTAGCTAAAAATTATCACTGAAAAGTCAGCGCTGCTTCTTCTCATTCTGCTTGCTGACAAAAAAAACCTTGATGTGTGTTTAGTTGTTTTTTTTTCTCCCTGCCAAGTGTTTAAGGTTACTCTGAACACTCTAAAAGTAGCATACTGCCCTGCTTTGTGAGCTTTAATGTGTAATTTTATAGAGTGGCTTATTAGGATATTGAGTAGAAAAGAATTATTGCAGTTAAGAGATACTTTGCACACAATGCTAAATATTTCGGTTTCTTATACGAATTAAATGGTATTTGTAAAGACCTTAGTACATAGTGTTTGGCCTATAGTAGATGCTTAAAAATTGCTACCTTCCAACCTAACAATTTCCTAACTTTTTAACTTCTTTCTTTCCTAACTTCCTCCCTTCCTCCCTCCCTCCCATTTGTTTTAATACTAATTATTTCTGTGAAGCTTTTTCTTTTAAAAGTCTTATCTCATGTCCTTTTCATTGCTTTAAACTTTTGGATGAAAAGATCCTTTTTTTTTAAATCATGGCTTTTGAGTTGAGCAGGACCTTAGGGGAGTCATCAATTCAGTTCCTTCATTTTGCAGATGAGTAAAATACAGCCCAGAGAGACTAAGTGACTTGTCTAAGATCATCTAGTAGTAATAAAGCCAAATTATTAGTTAATATGTCTTTAGATACCCTAAATTTAGGGGAAATAGATGGGAATGTGCAAGTTCTTTTATAACGTTTTGTTCCTGATAATTTTGATTGACTGATGATTAATGTAATATTTCACAAGCACTTACTATATTGAAAAATAATTGGTAAGTGGCTAGTTATTTGAATTCTTCAATTTTATTCAATGCCACAAGAAAACTTATGAGTGGAATGTTAGCATTTTAAAATATTTGTAGTTACACAGTATTTTAATAGTAACAAGTCAGTGCATTTTTGGTTGTGGTGTGGCTTCTCTGACTTTTCAGATACATATATATATATATATATGTTTGTATATTATATTGATTCTCAAATAAATGGAAATGCTTAATAATATTTAGAATTATATAAATAATACACCCATCTTGTTTAAATTCCTGAATGTTTGAATCATTCTTTATGTAGGCTTTATGTTAAGTTGACATTTGACCCTGTATACTCTTAGTTCTTTGGTCTGGAACCCTGTTCATATAATACTTTCTTGTTCTATGAAAGGTGGTAACTAGAGCTCTAATGTAATTGTATGAAAGTCTTTGTATCTCTTGGTCTAGGGTGTCTTGCTTTTGTGTAATTTAACATATTTTCCTTCTGAAGGTGTTTTGTTTTTTTTTTTGCTGTCCTTTTTCTTTTTGTTTTCTTTTTAAACTTTGATTAAGTTGCTATAATGCCAAACAGAATCAAAAAGTCTATTCTGTTAGTGAATAATCTTCCATAGAGCTGTGTGACTTGAGTCAATATAATTTGCCTATGCAAAATCTCTTTATCTGTTTATGGACAATATTTGTGACCTAATTATTTCCTAAAAGATTTTTTTGTTTTTGTTTTTTAAAAATGACATTTGGAAATTGCCATGACTTCCTTAGGGAGGATTGGTATTCCTAGAAGTCACATAAAAGGGAACAAGAGCAAAAGTCTTTTCTGAGAGCATAATTTTAGTCACTACCCAATGCTTTATCCTGCTTCACAAAAATGAAAATATCTATTAAAAATCAAAATAGCAGTGTGTGTTCTTAAAAAAAAAATTTGTAATGAGGAACTGATACTGCTGAATACCTGCTTTTTATTTGAGCATTAACTGTCATTTTTGAGATTAAAAATAAATAATTAAGAATAAAATACCTTTTACATGATTCCTGAGAAGGATTTTGTGTCGTTCATGCAATAATTTAAAACCTTTCTGCCATCTGTTGGATATAGTTATCATCATTCTGTAGGAGAGGTTTGAACCTCTTGTTACAGGTTAAACCACAGGAATGTCTTTGTGTAATGATTTCAGTTTTTATAGAAACCAGCTGCTAAGATCAATTGTCATTGATACAAAGGGTTGCACACATATTCCACCTGGTTTTTAACATTTTATGAAGTCTACCAGTGGCATTCCTGATTTGTTACAAGGTTTTGTAATGCTCACTTTCACCTTATTACAGAATAACCTCAAAATGGTTTTGTAAATCTTGGAATGCCCAATAATGGGCATATCACTTATATTGTTTTTGGTGTGGTGTCTACTCTATATGGATAGGTTTAACATTTTATATGCTTAACATTCTCATAAGTAAACTTACACCTTCCACCAAGTGGAAGGCACTATGCTTCACTGTGAAAAAAATGTAATTTTTTATTTTATGCTGCCAAATTGTGTACGCAGGATGGCCTCAGAGCTTTAAAGATTAAATCTGCACAAAGACTTTGGGAATCCCTGTATGGGATTTACTGGTTGTTGAATATTATGGTTAAATAGTAAGTTACCATATAAATACATATGTGTGTGTAGATGTGTATGTATATATAAATGCTTTAACTTACATAGCTGTAATGTGTTTGTATATATACATATATATACATATCTACTAGATATACCTGCTATATACCTCTGTGTGTGTGTGTGTGTGTGTGTGTCTCCCCAGTGATTGGTAGTGTGGTATCATATTTTGTTTGCTGCTTTGGGAGCCAGGAAGACCTGGGTTCATATTCCACCCCTGACAGATAAGTGTTTGTAGAACCATGGACAAGTCAACCTAGGTGTTACAAGCCTCATTCTCCTCATCTGTGACATGATGAGGTTTGCCTCTAAGGTCCCTTCCAGCTTTAAGTCTCTGATTCTGCAATTTCAGGGAATTGCTGGACAAACTGTGGCCTATGATTATTCTTGTACTGTAAGAAAAGATAAATAAGGGAAGTTTAGAGAGACAAATATTTGACTGAGTTAATGCCCAACAATCAGAGCCGGGAGGATGGTATAGACAATAGCTTTCAATAATGTAAATGAAAATAACACTGTAAGGTAGTAGAATTCCGGTTGAAGGCACTGGATCTTGATTCTCGAGAACAGATGATGAAGCACGTTTCTGCCTTCTCAGTAGAGCGGTGGGAGATTAACAGTGCAGAAGGTAGTGTGTTTGTAGACACAGTCAGCGATGGGTTTTGAGTCATTTGGGCTTTACTTCACCTTTATCTAATGGTGGATTTTCTTGGGTGGCAGGAAAGATATTTATTGGTAGAAAATGACAGCACATGATAAAAATGTGAAGTGGTATTCTTAGATTTAAGCAAGAAGTGTTCTATATATTAATGTAATAATAGGCATGCCCTATTTTGAAACATTTGACCAATTATAGCAAAAACTGTGGACTCTAGTTAGCAGAAAACTAGAAAATTTACTTGCTTTCTTCCTTGATGAGACAAGGAAACATTTTTCTCAATAGAGTGATTGTAATTATTAAGTACTTTTTTACACTTTTGTTAAGCATAGAAAATGATTACTGTTAGTTTAAACAGTGTGATATTTGTTCTGACTATTAAGACTTTTAAAGACTCAGTTTTGATTGGGCAGGTTTCTCATATAGTACAGGGATGTTGGTCATTGCTGTGACAAAACATTTACATGTATATGCTTACAATTTAATTATTTAAAATATGTTCTTCAAGATAGAGTGCATATTTTAACGTCAAACTTACCAAAAGTTCTTGTTATTTTTTTTAAGTACCAGTTTTATGGTATAACTTATTAGAGTTAGAAAAATTATACATTTTATGCGCAGAGTTTTTGAGTTGTAAATAAGCCTTAATAGCTTGAACTTGTGGTAAGACTTTTGTGATACTCTGTATTTGCTTATTCTAGATTTTATAACTCTCACAGATTTTTCAGGAATACATTTTAATGGTTTATTATAATAATGTTAATATAATAATGTATTAAATGTTCTCAGTACAGCGTAACTGACTTTAATGAAATACAGCATATTACAGATAGATTGATAGAGCTGGCATTTCTATAAAAGCAGACAGAATTGAAAAGAGATACAAATAAAATGTTAAGGATATTACTAATCAGCTAATTGTTGTCATGTAGTTGGAAAGAAAAAACAACTTGTCTCATGTGTTAACTTCTGTATATAACACTTATGCACATGATATGAAACACTTGTTTTAGTCAATTTAAAAATTGATAGTTTTCTTGACAGAGTAAATGAGTCTTTTGCTCACAGATATCCTGAAAATAGTAGCCTTTGAGCTGGCCTTTAAAATCCCGGACAAGGTCTAAAGAGGCATTCTGTGGAGTCTACAGTGGGTCTAATATATCTGAAAGTACAAAGGCAAGTTAGATGATAATTAAGCTACTTACTGAGAGTAAAGATCCTGTTCCTCTTATTTAAATTGGGAAAGGATCTCTTTGTATTCTGGAATACTGGTCTAGAGATCAGTCCTGTTAGAGTAGAGTTGGTTGTCCAGCACTTTAAAGTATTTTTGAAGGGCAGATTTCCCTTTTATATGACCACATAACTTTTATTACCAACAAAACTTTTTCTAATTTAGTAGTTATTTTTTTTCATGACTCCCTTTGGGAGTCTGGTTTAACCTGTTGACCCCTTCACATAAGAATATTTTTGAGTGAAAAAAATATATAACATTACAAAGGAAACCAATTACATTGAAATGAAGATGTAATTTTTTCCCATCCAAGTTTATGGTCCCTAGTGTCTTGATTAAGAACCGCTGTTCTAGTTCTGTGATTAGAGAGATGTATCTGATGTCAGGGCGTACCAACAACATGAAGTTTGGATTCCATTTTCATTTTCTTTAAAATTTCCTAGAGCCTTATTTTTTCAAGGTCCTTGGCGTATGTGGCTATGGATGGAGTCAAAACGAAGGCAGAGCTTGAATAGTAATGACAAAGGTTGAGAGTCATCTCCTTGCTCTGTTCCTTACTTGCTTAATTATGCAGTGCTAAGGTGGGCAAAACACTGGTTTGGGCAACGTAGTTTTTTCCAACAAGTTCTGTGGAGTAACCACAATCCCGCCTGCCTAGCCTGCTGCTGCCTGCCTCTCTCTCTTTCTTTCTCTTTCTCTCTCTCTCTGTCTCTATGTCTTTGTCTCTCTCTGTCTCTGCCTTTGTGTCTCTGTCTCTCTATGTCTCTCTGTCTCTCTCCCTCTCCCTCTCTCTCTCTCTGTCTCCCTGTGTATGTGTGTCTCTCTCTCCCTCTCTCTCTCTGTCTCTCTCTCCTCTCTCTCTGTCTCTCTTTCTTTCTCTCCCCACCCCCCCACCCCCCTATCACTAATCTAGATGCTGTGTACCAGGAAGCATACAATACAGGAGCTTCCAGTTCCCTGGATTATTGATGCCCTCCTCCCTTGTTCTTAGAGACAAGAAATCAGTCAGACAGATCTTCCTGAATAGTACCCCAACACTAAACCCTGAAGCATGGAGGGGAGATAGGTTTAGCAGTTAGTAGTAAGAGCTTGGTATAAGCATATGTCAGATCCTGGGAGCAATCTCTTCCTCATTTCTTGACCTGAATACTATAGTTCGTGTTGGAAACATCCTCGTTACATCCTTGCTTATATTCTCTCTTTTTTTTTTTTTTTTTTGAGGTCAGGGTGGTAAATTAGGTTTATTATGCTTTTCAGCCAGCAAGAGTTCTTAGGAAACCTGCAACCTTAGAGGAGTACAAGTGAAATTTATATAGGATATTCTATAATACGATATGTGCCAAACATGCTTCCTAGGTGATTGAGAGTGGGATTAGGGAGTAGTTAAGGAGTGGTTAGTTCTTAAAGGAACATGCACTTTTTATTAGCTACTGTGCAGGTATTTTAGCCAGAGTTCATCAGGAAATAGCTGGGATGGGGGGGGCTAAATTGAGTTGTGGTTATTTGCCTGAAACATCACTAAGTCAACTAAGACTGAGTAAGTAATACTCAGGCTGCTCTTATCAGTCTTGTTAGACAAGATAAATGTACAGGAGTATACATGTGTCTAAGTCTAGGATGCATGTGATTGGTCAGTGAGGAAGTAAATTGTCATTATGACCCAGTACACAGCCAGTTCAGCCAGTGCACAGCTGGTTCAAACTAATAAATTCTATAGGTACAGCTGGGTATTGTATCAGGAAGAGAGATCTAGGGCAGGCTCTCCTTGGGTTGGAGAGAAACTCCTTGGGATAGTGTTTTGAGGTTAGGGAGAAATGTGATTTTTTGAGAGAAATGTGATTTTAGAAATGGGGTCCATGCACAAGCACCCCATCAGTAGGGTGATTCCTGTTGAGGAAATAGTTGAGGACTAAGATCTTAGGTGTCAAACATAAGGATTGTTTCTAGAACACATTCATAAGTGTGACCTGATTAAAATATAATTTGGAAATATTTAACAAAATAAATAAAAATACAGTAAGGCGTAGATAAAGTTAATATGTGGTTTTCTAAGTCAGTATGTACTCACATATGTACCTTATGTTCAGTTCAGTGAATCCCTGTTTGAAGCTGACATCATTGGCCCTAATGACCTGTGGATTTCTTCCAAGTCTGAGTTCCTTAATTTTTTTAATTCTGTGATTTTGTAGTGTCTTCCTACCCCCTCTGCCACTTACTGTGAGCTAAGACAACTGCTCTAGGTGCCTCTTGCTACTCACTGAGACTTTAAAAAGTTTTAGATCAGTTGTGCCAAGCCCTGGGAAAATCTGGGCCCCTACCCTGCTTTGACCTGCAGTTTCTGCCCCCAAGAAGATCTCCACTACCCCTATATCAGCAGCTTCTAACTGCCCCTAAGAAGACCCGGGGCAGGGTGGGGGATACTCTAGCAGTTTCTAATTGCTAGCAAGAAGGAAGGCCGTACACCTTCAATTTTTAACTGCTTCTGTTCCTGGAAAGAGAGAGTTCCAAGGATGTTTCTGTGACCTTGTTCTTGTAATCTCTCAGCACCTTTCCACATGCCCTTCCTGCAGCTCAGTTGTTCTGTATGTCCAGACTGTGTATCTTCCTGCTCTTTCCCACCACGTGCCCTATAGGAACCTCCTCTTCCCCTTCCTCCCCAGGCATCCCTGATTAAGAGAACATGTTGTGCTGAATCACAATTCCTTGACCCTGAATAGATGCCTCACTTTATTTACTGAATACCTAGTTGAGTTTTCTTCCAGATTGACAGCTGTAATTTGAAATCTTGCTGGAAGGTTCGGTCGTAGTTTTGCATCGCCTAGCATAGATAGCTCAGAATCAAGAGTTTGAATACAGTTTTTTTTACTAAAAACATGTTCCAGTGCCTCTAGATGAAAGAGTTTCAGAAGATAGAAGCAGTTAAAAGCCAGCAGAAAGGAGGTTGAAAACAGCAGGCAAGAAAGTTCCTTACATTTCAAATCTCCCTGCCACTTTTGAAAAAGTCACTTTTATATTCTTTTTGCCCAACAAATCCCACAGTGGGGTCCCAAATCAGTTCATGGGAGGGTGTGGGGCACTAACCCCAACTGCTCCAAGTCTGCATTACAGTTTGCTTGCTCATAAGTCGAGGCTGGTATTGTAGAGTGTATATGTGGTAGGTGTTTAACTGATGCTCCCCTCAGCCCTCACCAGTGGAAGTAACACAAGTATCTCATAGGGTCCCAGTGCTAAAAGCGACCTTAGAAGTCTTGTTGTAGGTGAGGAAACAGGCCCTGAATCCATGTCCTGACTCCCAATGGTAAGCAACAAAGAAGACAAAACGTGAAGCAGTAGAAAACATTGGAAAGAGATGGCAGGGACCTTCTTGCTCATATTCTTTATGTGTCTTTTTCCTATTCTGTTTTGGAGGATTCTGGGCTCTGTATCCAAGGGTGTGGGTAATTGGGCTGCCCCAGTACTCTACAACCACACATACCTTTCCCCATACTGAGTTGGGTGTATCTAATTAAGTTCCGCGGCCTTACCTTAAGAGCGCACATAAAAGTACCTGCTTTTTTATTCTGATTGGCTCATCTCATTTCTCCGTGAAGCTTATTTCATGCCTAATGTACATGCATATCTAGCAATACCCAACAATGATGGTGGGTAGAGAGCTTAGCTTATAATATGTGCCACCTGGACATTAGAATAATGTACTTAGACTAAGATTTCCTAATGAAAATTCATTCTGTGACTTTCCTATTGATGCCTAAATTATCTCTGGTGACCTGTGGAGAAAGAAAATTATTGATATAAGTTGTAATATAGATGAAAATGGCTGTCTCATAGAGTTCTCCTTCAGTATAATAGCGTTGAACTGGGGCTGAGAGGGGCAATAATTTCTAGCATCATCTGTGGTGCTGGGATCATCTGAAATGCCCCACTTCTGGTAATTGAATAATATGTAACTATGAATAAAGATAGGGAACTCTTGGTCATTGTTGCTGTATTTTAGCTGGCAGCATGATAATACATGAAATAATACTTAGAGTTCACAGATATGATGTGACTGGTTTGGAGTTCTGGATTCAAGTACTGTATGACTCTAGGCAGTTAATTCACTTAACCTCTCAGAGCTCCAGATATATTGAAAGAATACTCTATTTTTATGTCATTGATTTCTGAAACAAAGAAAAAGCAGTTTGCAAAACCATGTTAGTTATGTCTGACAGATATCCCACACCAAGTCCCCTATCTCTGAGGTAAAGGGAGAGAGCTGATTTTACTTATCTCTTCTTCAGGGCCAAGCATGGTCATTACAGTTACAGTGTTAAGATTTTTGTTAATATACATTTTTCAAATTTTAAACTTAAATACAAAATGAGGGGGTGGGGGAACATTGCCAATTACACAGCAGAACATAGGAGAAGATTCAATATAAAACAATAAATTTCCATTTGAAGAAAATCTATATAATAAAATATTGTTTTCAAAGTGGCCAAGCATTTTTTGTTCCTTGTTGATTTTCTTTCATTCTTTGCTGTGCACTTTTTACTTTATTTTTTCCCCTCCCTCCCCCTAACACCTCCTCACTCTAAAGAAGACTACAGTTAAGCGTGGAAATAAATTTTTTATATATAGATACCTATAAACATCACATTTATGCTCATATACATATATGTAAGACTGTACTATGCTTATTTCTACCTCTCTTCTGTTTCTCTGAGGGTGAATTGCATCTTCCTTCATAGGTCCCAAGGCTTTCCTAAGCCAGTGAGCTTGTCATCTCCTACACCACAGCATTATTCCAACCCAATCACATCCTGTCTGAGAAAATTTTTTTCCCCAAATTTTTTGCATTCCATCTATTCTTGGCTCCATTGGTTTTATTTACACAAGAAAATTTTGATTAAAAATAACTGAAATTATCTTTTTTACACTTTACATAAAATATAGATATAGTATGTAGTTTAGGGTCTGATACTGCGAAATCTATTTCCGTTACATCTTTTTTCCTGGTGCCTTTGAAGTTCCTGACCTTTTGCTCTCTCAAATGAATTTTGTTATTTTTTCTAACTTAGTAGAATAATTTTTTAGTAATTTAATGGGGATAACATAAAATTGTCATTTAAAAATTGTATTGGCTTTACCTAATCACGAATAGTAAAGATTACTTCAGTTATTTAGATGTGAGTTTATTTGTGTGAAAAGTAGTTTATGTTTATATTCATATAGTTCCTCTGTCTGTTTTGTCAGGTATACACTTAGGTATTTTATACTGTCTAGATATTTTAAATGACCTAAAGCTATACTGAATAATGTTACTGACATATCCTGCAATTTCTCTATTTTTCACTTTTGATTGATTTGAGATCGTGATTACTATCCCTGCATTTTTTTTTTACATATTATGTTCTGCTCCTGCCCTGTATTTTATCTTCATGTGTAACTCTTATGTTTCCTAAAAGCAGCATATTGTTGAATTCAAATTTTTAATCTGCTGTCCATTTCTGTTTTATGGATAAATTCATTCCATTCATGTTCTAAGCTTTAATTACATGTGTATTTTCCCTCATTATCCTTTTTACCCTATTTAATCTCTCTTTAGTTCTACCCATTGGCCCCCCCACACACACACAGTCTCTCTCTCTCTCTCTCTCACTCTTCCTCTTTAACCAATTTCCAATGAGGGTAAGGTGCCCCCTGTTAGCTTCTTCTGAATCCTTTTATGCCTCATTTGTATGAGATAATTACTCCTTTTTAATCTCTCCCTACATTTTTATTTTTTTTAGAATCACCTCATCATGCTCAGATTAACCCCAAGTATTTCTTTCAAACCACCCAAATATAAATGACAGTCATAAAAGAAGTGATAAAATTTTCACACGTAACCCATTTGACTTTACTTCTTTGAAACTTGGCTATGATATTCCTGTAAGTTTTCCTCCCGGGATGTCTTCCTGGTTGTGATTGGTGGATTTTTTCTGTTTCTGTTTCGCCTTCTTGTTCTAGAACCTCAGAGCAATTTTCCTTGATAATTTCTTGGACTATATCAGGATTCATTTTTAATCATTTTTTCAGCTAGTCCAACTATTATATTATTTTTTCAATTTGTTCTCCAGATCAGTTGTTTTTCTGATATTTCACATTCTCTTTTTTTTTTTCATTTTTTGATTTTGTTTTATAATTTCTTAGTTTCTTATAATGGCATTAGCTTCCTCTTGCCCATTCTTCCTTGAGTTTTTGGTTCTGTGTTTCAAGTTGGTTGACTTTACATAATTTTCTTGATTCTCTTGGATTGCTCTCATTTTGTTTTCTAATTTTTTCCTTAATCTCTCTTACTTGATTTTTAAAGTCCTTTTTGAATTCTTCCAAGAACTCTTTTTGTGCTGGGGACCTGACATTTCTCATTGAGAAAGGACTGACTTTTTTAGCTCCATTATCTTTCTCTGAATGTGGACCCAGATATTCTCTAGCCTCATAGTTACTATCTGTAGTTGGGTTCTGTCTCGTTTGCTTACTTATTTTATTTCATTTTGTTTTTATAACAGTTACTAGTATAATCAAGTTGTAGTCTCAAGGTCCTCCTTACTGTTCTTTTCTGAGGTCTCAGGGGCCTAACCTTAGGCTTTCCTCTCCGAACTTAAACGGTAGCTAGGGAGGGCCCTCAGCCACACTGTCCTTCAAATGATCTTACTCCCTGGGGTCTCCCCAGAACTGAAATCAGGGATTCTGCTGTCCTGCAAGTGCCCAGAACCAACAGGGTCCCCATTCTTCCACTACTACACTCACTAGGTGTGTGGTAAATCCTTCTCCCATTGCAGCCACTACCCAGGACAGTTCTGGTTAGCATAGCTGTGCTGGGCGCCTCAACAGTGGAAGGTCCTTTAATCTACTACTCAGGCACCAAACTTCTCACACTGCAAAATTAAAGTTTCCAAGGCTGAGGCTGCCTCTCCACCCAGGTGCCCCCAGGGCTTGTTGTTTGTTGATTCTGGGAGTGTTTGCACTTTCCTCTGACCTAGCCTCTGCCCCTAGAGGTCACATTTTTGCTGCAAACGGTTCAAGTTTTCTTGGAAGGACAACTGCTTTACCTCGTTTATTTCTGCTGCACTGAAATGATGTTCTATTTTTGGTTTTGTTTTGTTTTATTTTATTTATTTGTTTTTTTTTTTATTCATTCATTCATTTGTTTTGCAGAGGAAATTTGGAAAGCTGAAAGTATTCTGACCTAT
The DNA here is from genome assembly GCA_028658325.1 of Potorous gilbertii. Classification (NCBI taxonomy): domain Eukaryota; kingdom Metazoa; phylum Chordata; class Mammalia; order Diprotodontia; family Potoroidae; genus Potorous; species Potorous gilbertii. The sequence continues at coordinate 200,523,894 of CM053771.1, forward strand.
GATCTTCACCGTCTTCTGGGAGTCCTCTCTCCCGGTTTCTTCTTTATTGATGTTCTTTCCATTTATTTACATTGTCAGTGTGTGTGTGTGTATTGTTTTCCTTGTTTCCTACTGTACTCTGTATCAGTTCATAGAAGTTAGCCATACTTCACCAAATTCTTTATATTAGTTGTTTCTTATAGCACAAGAGTATTCCATTACATTTATGTAGCACAATTTATTTAGTATTCCTCCAATCAATATTTATCCTTGCTGGCCCTTCCCACCATTACCCTTCCTCAGCAATAACACTTCTTTCTCTTACCTCTCCAAGGTCAGGGTGCCCCACAAGACCATGAACCTTTGAGTCATCATTTTTTTCCTTGACCCCTCTGCAGCCTTTGACCCTGTTGATCACTCTCTTCCTTAATACTCTTTTCTTTAGGTTTTTGGGACACCACTCTTGTGTTTTTCTCACCTTTCCTCTGTCTGCTTTGCTGGATCCCACCCTCTAACCATAGGTGCCTCTTTAGGGCTCTGTCCTGAGCCCCCCCTTCTCTTCTTCCTTTATACTGCTTTACTTGATGATCTTATCAGCTCCCACATATTTAATTATAGTGTCTATGCTGATAATTCTCCAATCTACTTTTCCTCCCCAACCTCTGCTGACTTCCAGTGTCCCATCTCCAAAAGCCTTTTAGACATCCCTAGCTTGGACAGTAGACATTTTAAACTCAAAAAAGAACTTAATCTCTTTCCTGGTAAACTTCCTCCCTGCGATCTATATCTGTTACTGTAGAAGGCAACACTATCCTCCCAATTCCCAAGCTCCAAACTTTGGAGTCTTTCTCTCACTTCCAAAATCCAATCTGTTGATAAGATTTTGATTTTATCTTCCTCCAAGTCACTCCAATGTGTCTCATCTCTGAAATTCCCATCCCTCTGGTGCAGGCGCTTATCACCTCAACACCTTGTTTTACAATAGTCTACCAGTAGATGAGTGGTCTGCCTGTCTCAAGTTCTTCCCCACTCCAATCATTCTCCATTCAGCCACCAAAGTGATTTTCCTGAAGTGCAGATCCAACCATCTCACTTTCCATTCAGCCTCTCTTCCTCCTACCCTCCCCCTGCCACCTTTAAACTCTAGTAGCTTTCTATTAATGGGTCCAGGATCAAATTCAAAATACTGTGTTTGAAATTCAAAGCCCTTCATAACATATTCCCTTCCCTCCTTTCCAGTCTTCTTACATCTTACTCCTTGACTGGTACTCTTCCATCTAATGACACCAGCCTCCTGGCTATTTTCCAAACAAACAAGGCACTACATCTCTCAGCCCTGGACATTCCTGGGCATCTCTCCCTCTTCCTCTCTGAGTATTGACCTTCCTGGCTTCCCTTAAGCCCCAACTAAAATCCTACAATCTATAGGCAGTCTTCACCAACCCTTCTTAATTCCAGTGACTCTCCTCTATTAATTATCTTCTATTTATCCTGTTTATGTCTTGCCTCACATATATTTATTTGCTTGTTTTCTCCTATTGTATGTTCTTTGAGGGCAGGGCTGTCTTTTGCATCTCTTTGTATCTCAAGAGCATAGTACATAGTAGACATTTGTAAATGTTTATTGATTGATGAACAGCTTCCACACTATTTTTACTATTGTTTTCTTTCTTGCTTTTTCTTTGTATCCTCAGTTCTTAGCATATAATAAGTCCCTGGCATATAGTAAGTGTTAAATAATTAATTGATTGATTTATCCATTGAACTCTGCCTTGATTTATGCTCACATTGCAACCTGGACCATCTCCAAGTCGTCCTGATGAATTTCATGTCACTTGACCCAGTTGACTCAGGAGAAGAAAGTGAGGTTGGTGACCTTGCACAGACCTCCCTCCCTCAATTCAAAGTCAACTGCAAGTCATGTCATCATCTTGATGTCATGGTCCTCTTCTAGAATGAAGGACAAATACAACAGCCTTGATTCATACTCTTCCAAACTCTTCTTCTCTGTATCCCAATGATACTGAATCCTTAAAGAATACTCTGCAACTCCAACTCTAGCTATTTATTCTCTCTTACTCCTTCATTCATCATTGCCCCACCCACCTAGTAGAATCTCTTAATATTTCTCTCTCTGAGCATAACTTCCTATCTTTCCACATTGCTTCTCTTATACCTCTTCTCAGCCCTCATCAAAATATCTAGTCTTCCTCACTCTCTCTTTGCTTTCTCTCTTGTTTCTCCCTATCTATAATCACTGCCTCTACTTCCTATCTCCTGAACCTTTTGCAGTCTTCCATCCTCATCACTTAATTGAAACTTCTTGCTCTGAAGTTACCAATGATCTCATAATTGCCAAATTTGATGGTATTTTCAGTGTACTAATCTTTTTTGACCTATGTACTGCATTTAATAGGCCAATCACCCTGTCCTCCTAGATACCCATTTCTCTCTGGGTTTTCATGTTATTACTTTCCTAGTTCTCTTACATATCTCAGTTTCTTTTGCTGGCTTATCACCTTTATTATGCCATCTAACTGGGTGTTTCTCAGGGTTCTGTCCTAGGCCTTCTTTTGTTTTTATACTTTTTCTTTATAAAGTCATCAGTTCTTAATGGATTTGACTATTATCTCTATAAAGATGAATCCCTGGACCCTGTCTAGTCTCTTCTCTGAGCTTCAGTTCTTCCTGAACTATTAAACATTTTAAATTGGATGTCTTGAAAGCATCTTTTTTTAAAAAAAACATTTTAAAATTTTGAGTTCCAAATTCTCTCCTTCCTTTCAGCCTTCCCCCACCCATTGAGAAGGTAAGCAGTATGATAGCCATTATACATGTGAAGTCATGCAAAACATTTTCCCCTATTAGCCTTGTTGTAAAAAATCAAGAATTGAAAAAAATATGCTTCAGTCTACACTGAGTTCATCAGTTCTCCCTCTAGAGGTAGCTAGCATTTTTCATCTGAGTCCTTTGAAATGGTCATGGATCATTGTTTAGCGATATCTAAAATTAAACATATCTAAAATTGAACTCTATGTTTCTCACTAAGTTGTTCCATATTCTAAATTTTCCTATTTTTATTGAAGGTACCACTATCCTTTCAGTCTCCCAGGTTCAGTCTTGGCATTTTGTTTGACCCCCAACCTCCTTCATCCCACATAGCCAATCAGTTGCCAAATCTTGCTGTTTCTACTTTTAAAGCGTCTCTCCCATCTGCCCCCTTCATTGTCAGTCACCTCCTTAGTTCAGGCCCTCTTGACCGCTTACCTAGATTCTTTTAATACCTTCCTAATTAGTCTCCTTCAAGTCTCTCTCCATCTCAGTCTGTTTCATATTGCTGCCAGACTGGTTTTCCTAAAGTGAAGATCTGATCATGTAATCTCCCCCACTCAATTAATTCCAGTGATTTCCTATTGCCTCCGGGATAAAAATGAACACTTCTCTATAACTTAAGTTCTTCACAATCTGGCCCAACCTCTTTCCAGATCCATTGTGGACATTATTGCTTCTCCTGTACTCTATGATACAATCAAACTGTCCATTTCTTTCTTCCTTCTCTCCCATCTCAGTGCTTTTCACTGACTCACGCCCATACCTGGCATGCAATCTCTCCTTGACTCTTGCTGACTCATAGAGTTCTCTTCCTTTAAGATACAGCTGAACCACCATTTTTGCATAAAGTATTTTCTGTAGTGCCCTCCCTCCCAAACTACCTTGTGTTTAATTACTTTGTATTTATTCACATTATATTTATTCTGTATATACTTATGTATGTACTTAATGTTTCCCACATTAGAATGTATACTCCTTGTGAATAGAGATTGTTTCATTCATTATACAGTGGAACTGCAGTTTACGAGTAACCTGGTTTCTGTATGCTTTGCTGGATGCGGAAAAATTTTTCACAAAATTTGTCCTGCAGAATGAACAAAAATTTGCAGTACAAGCATCATATTTTGGACTTGAACAGCTTGCGAAGGGGTGGTGCTCAACTAGGGCAATTTTTTTTTAACCTATATAAGATTGCAGACTCTCTTGGGGAGAGAGGGGGAGAAAATTTAAAACTTAGGGAAATGGTTGTTGAAAACTGAAAGTAAATTCATTTTTAATAAATGTCAAAAACAAGTGTCATTAGATTCCTTGTCAGAAGCAAACATAAAGAACAAAAATCAGTGAGTCAGAACATGAAAGTGATTCTAAAAAATCAAAAATAAGTGAAGACACTAGTATTAATCTTATTTTTAGTGAAAGTAGCATAAGAGAGAACACTCTCCAATGTTGGAATCCCTTATGTTCTCATCGAAGGAGATACTCCTTCCAAGCAATAACCCTTCCTCCTCCTCCTCCTCCCTCTCATCTCCCTCACACCAGCCACAACTCTTCTCAAAGGTAAAGTGCAGGTTAATTTATTTTACTTTTGGTTTATATTGTGTGCTAATCGTTGTTACTGTATTTCAGGTGCATTAGGGACAAAAAACTTACTTAAAATTATAAATATTTTTATATGAATATTTTTGGGGATGTGGTACCGACCATCCGACTTTACATTATTTCCTATGGGAAAATTCACTTTGCAATATGAACAAATCACATAACAAACAGAATCTCTGAATGAATTACATTTATAAGCTGAGGTTCTACTGTCCTTGTGTCCACAGTGCCTTTCACGGTGTCAGGTACATAATAGTTGATTAATAAACTCTTGTTGTGCAATGCAAGGACTTAAAAAATTCACAGTGGATTCTTGAGGCAAAACACCTTTCACATCCAGAGAAAGAACTATGGAATTGAATTGCAGAATGAAGCAGGCCATTTTCTTTTGTATTATGTTTTATTTTGTTTAGTTTTATGGTTTCTTCTATTCATTTTAATTCTTCTATGCAACATGACTAAGGTGAAAATGTATTTAATAGAAATGAATGTGTAGAACCCATATAGAATTGTATACTATCTTAGGGAGGGAGGGGGAAAAAAACTATGATATATGGAAGTGATTGTAGAACACTGAAAACAAATTTTTTAATAATAAGAAAATAAAGTTCATTTGCAAAAATAAAAAAAAATTCTTGTTGGTTGATTAAGTTTATTTCTTCTATCCCTTCTCTCTCTTTTTAATCTTCAGTCTCTTCCTGTCTACTAGTGCTTTCCCTGCTGCCTGCAAACATTTCCCAAGTTTCCATTGCTAAAAAACAAAAAGTCACTAGATTCTAACATTTATTTATAAGGTAAGAACCGGATTTCTCTCCTCACCGCAGCTAAGCTGAAAAATCCATTCTGGTCAGTGTCTCCACTTCTCTCTTCTTAACCTTCTTCTGTTTGGTTTATTACCTGAAATTTCCACTGAAGCTACTCTCTTAATCTCCAGGTCATAGTCTATTTGTATTGTTTCAGATTATGTTGTTGTAGTCATCATAGATGTTGTTTTCCTACTTTTTACTTCACTTTGTATCAATTCATCATGTTTTTCCCTGCTTCTCAGTATTCATGTTCATTACTTTTTTACAGTAGAGAAAGATTCCATTACATCTGGGTATCACCGTTTATTTAGCCATTCCCTAATCAGTGGGCATTTGTTTCCAGTTCTTTGTTATCACAAAACAAAACATTGTTACACATTGTGTTTGTGTGAATGTGTGTGTGTGTTTATCCGACCTTCCTTTTTTTTGTCACTGACTTCTTTGGGTCATATGTCTCATGGTGGAACGTTTGGGTTGAATGATGGACATTTTAGTCACTGTCTTTTGCATAATTCTTCATTTCTTTACACAATTCACAGCTCTACCAGCAATGCATTTTTTAGTATGCCTGTCTTTCCACACCCTCTCCAACATTGACTATTTCCATCTTTCATCATCTTGCAAGTGAGTTGAAATCTCCAGGTTGTTTCGATTTATGTTTATCTTGTCCTTAATTGTTTGGAATATTATATCATATTTTGTCACTCATTTTTTATTTTGATAATTATCTTTCCATTGTGTTATTTCTGACTCCAGAAGTCATTACTCCACAATGTTCAGCCATGTGAAGGGAAAGGCCTGATATAACTTAGAAACATCTAAACTACTGGCAAACACTATTATCAACTTACTCTAATTTGCTTATTTTACACCAAAGTGGTTTTGAATCCCTCTGCAATGCTCAGATTCAAAGAAGCTTCCTCCTTGGAGGCTGCGGAAGGGGAAGCAATACCATAATTGCTGTGTACTTCGGGACCATTTAGCTAGTGGATCATTGATTTGACAGACTATAACTAGTCTTTCATGTAAATAGATACTTGGGAGCCCATGAGTATGTAAACTTTTGACATAGTTGTTGGTGAAGTAGAACTTAGCTCTTTTTGAGTTGCTGTATATAATTTTGAGTTAGTTGCCCTTTCTTAATAGGTAAATTCTCAATATAGCTTTAATACATGTTAAGGTTTCAAAATTGCTATTTTACATTTGGTATGAGAAACAGTAAAAAATTATTAGTTTATTGGTTAGTTGATTACTTAAAAGTAGAATTAATGTTCTTTAGATGTAAATTCCTATTCAAATAAATGTAACTTTATATTAGGTTACATTATCTCAATAATTTCAAACACAAGGGATTGGAAAAAATTGATTGAATTAATAAGCAGGTCTATTTTTATTAAAGCACAATGAGGCATTTAGTTATTGGGGGAAATAATTTTCTCAGAATTATGTCTTCTTTGAATAAAGTTTAAGTGGCTTAACAGTGTTGTACCGGATTAATTCTCTTATAAACTATAAATTCTCTTATAAGCTCTGTTGATTAATCATTCTGGCATTCAGTTACCCTCCCCTCATCATATCTTTCCTGTCTTTTTTCCACTGTATTTTTACATATAGTATCACTGTGTGTGTAGCATACCTTTCGTTCCTGCCTCTATGCTTTTGCTTAGCCTATTCCCTCTCCCTGTAATTCCCTGATGAGGAAATTATCAAAGGCTCTCTAGAGTGAACTGGATTCATATTGTGATGCCTAGTATGAGTTTCCTTCAGTTAAACTTTAAGCTCTTTTAGAGCAGGAAGTTATCTCCTAAAACTTTAAGCTCTTTTAGAGCAGGCAGTCATCTCCTAAAACTTTAAGCTCTTTTAGAGCAGGCAGTCATCTCCTAATGCCCACCTTTGTCCATGGTACATACTTAATAAATGTTTATTGAATTGAAGTGACTTGTAAATGAATGAAGTGAATCCTCTGTACAAGCTGATTATCTGACACTGTAGGTTTTGGTCATTCTCTTGGTTTTCCAAGATCTGAGAGAAGGGGGAAGATGAAAAGGAAAAAAAACCTAAACCTAGAGATTCTTCATTCTGCTTTAATAATAATGACAATTTAGGACTGGGTAATGACCACCAAAATTAGAGAGGAGTTCTTGTTACGGAGTCTGAATGTCGGGGTCAGTGCAGATTATGCAGGCGGAAGGTAGAAACTAGACAGCGCATCACTGCAAGCTGTGCAAGTTTAATATCTGCGCAAGACAGAACTTGATGCATTCTACATCGAAAGCACATCATCTTCCATGGGTTCACAAGAGAACAAATCTCAGCGTTACAAATACAGATCTCAAAATATCCCTTGAGAGCTCAGCCAATAAACCGTACTGCCTGCAATTTCCTGGATGTTAGACGGATGCCACCATAGAAAATGCTCCAACTCCAAGCTTTTTAGAAAGAGAAAGTTTCCAAACTTAGAGACAGAACAGAAGAAATCCCAATCATAAGGACAGGATGAGGTGTAGACATCATCCCCATTATCCTCCCTTCTGCTGGGGTTGAACCAAAGTTCCCTGTAGTAAGCCAACTACTACTAAAAGGAATTATTCCTAGTCACCTATGCAGTTGTCGAAAGAACATTCCAAATAAAAGAATAATCAGATAGTGACTTGTCCCAGGATTGCTTCTCCCTGAATTGCATTGAAATTACATTGATTTTTCTGTAATAGTAATTCACATTTATTTATCATTTTATATACACTATCTCATTTGAGTCTTGCCACAACCATAGGCTCACATAGCAGGTGCATAGCCGGTATTTGTTGATTACTCCTTTCTATAGGGATAAATCTGAGGGAGAAAAAACCAGGGCAGAAGGAAGAAAGGCTTGTGACAAGGGAACAAGGTGAATTAGAGCACTACGAGGTATCCCAGGTGAGACCAAACATCTCTGGGGATCGAACAACTTCACCTCGGACTTGAAGATTGGCAACTTTTTTTTGCATTTGGAAGAAGGCTGCTGGTTTTAGCCATGTTCTTAAGCAATGTGCAGTCAGGTCATCAGCAGCATACTCATCCAACAGATTCTTAATGTTTGAATTGATGGAGGTCTTGAAGACCTTATTTCATAAAAGTCATGGATAGGACGTTGGCCTCCTATGTGCAAAATAGCATCTCACTGATTGTTGATGGATAATCCCTCAGTGGCAGTTACTTTTGGAAAACTGCATTTTCCCCCATGTCATGTGTTCACTTGCCAAATATTGACTTAATCTCCATAAATATATTTTTTTTTTCACCATTCCCTTCTCTCCATTGATATCACTATTTGGTCATATTGTCTATCACTTAAACTATTACAGTGGCTTCCTAATTGGTTTTCTGCCTTAAGGCATCTTCTCCTCCTCCTCAGAAAATTTTAGAGGTTTCCTCGTGCTTCTAAGATAAAATGCACACTTTTCAGTTTGGCCTTTAAAGCTCTTTGCAGCCTTGACTCCAACCTACCATAACCATTTCCATCCTATACATTACCTTCATTCATTCCTTGGAGTAGCCAGACTGGCTTCTTGAGGTTCTCACATAAGATGGTCTTCACACAGGCTGTCTGCCCGCCTTTGCTTGGAGGGCAGTCCTCCACACTTGCCCTTAGAATCTCTAGTTTCATTAAAATCTCAGCTTAAATGCTGCTTCCCCCATGAGACCATTGATTCTCCTCACGCTATTCATACCCCTCTCCTTCCCCCAAACTCCCTTTGTATTTCAGCTCGATTGTGCAATAAATAGAGCATTAAACCTGGAATCAAAAATGAGTTCAAATTTGACCTCAGACACTTAGTAGTTGTGTGACCGTGGGCGAGTTAGTTAACCTTTGTCTCCCTCAGTTTCCCTTTCTGTAAGATGGAGATAATGAGCTTCACAGGTTTGTTGTGAAGCTCAAATGAGATATTTGTAAAGCATTTAGCATAATGTCTGGTATAAAGTAGACATTTAATAAATGTTTATTCCCCTTTTATGCACACATGTTGTTTCCCCTGTTAGAGATCTTAGCTAAACTTTTGGATGGTAGGAACTATTCCATTTTTGTTATTGTCTACCTAGAATCTAGCCATGTGCTTGGCATAAATACATATGTACACACATACACACACGCACATTCCCTCTTTTCCATCATCTTTCTAGACTGAATGGCCATTTTCTTTTTAGGTTATCTTTGTGTCCACGAGGCTCCATTTCCTTCATTACCCTAGTAGACTTTTTCTAGCTATGGTTATGTCCATCTTGAAGCTCAACAGAATGTTCTGGATGCAGGTTCACAATGTTTTGTCCTACTTCCAATATCCTTATCAATAATGACAACCAATGTCTCCATAAGCATTTTAAAGTTTTCTTATTTGAGCCTCAGAATAGCCCTGTGAGGTAAATATTACAGCTGTAGCCATCATACCATTTTATAGATGAGGAAACTGAGAGAAATGGTAATGAAGTGTTTTGTTGGTCATTTTAGCTATAGTCAGTCTGTCCCTCAAAATGACTTCTGGCAGAGAGATCAGTTAGCGTAGTGTCACAGTAGTCTAAGCATGAGGTTACAGCCACTTAACGAAGGCGATAGTTATTTAGTTCTTTTAAACTTTGAGTGTCTGAATGAAATGCTGCTGTGTATCCCAAGAATTCCCTCTTGGTTTTGACCCTGAGGTCTACTCTCCCATTCCCAGTGGTGGTAGACATAGACCTTGATGCATCTGAAGGACTTCCACCTTTTCCATCTGACCTGCAATTGAATTCTCCAATTATATGGTGAGCTCCTTGGAAACGGAAACTACCTTTTCTTTTGTATCCCCAGTGCTTAGTAATGCATGGCACACATAGTAAGTAAGCACTTCATAAATGCACTTCATTCATTCCTTTATCCACATTTTCATGTACTGTGACTAGGATTTCAAGAAGAAATACAGCCTGTAGATTTTTTGAAGCAAACAAGCAGCAGAGACCAAATCGGAACCCCCGTTTTATCTGTCCATCATCTTTCTATGTAATGTATTAACAATGGCTGTTTAGTGAACAAGAAGTTGTAAATTTGTAAAACTTATAAATAGTAAACAAGAAATACTGAGAGAAGTAAATGTTTCTTAGGAAAAGCACATTAGTAAGAATAAGAAGTGTGGTGAGTTTGGGTTTTTTTTTTTAGTGATTCCATTGGTTGTTTAAGCCAAAGTTCAATTCCAGGTTTCAGTTAGTTTTTTTTTTTTAATGGTTGGGTACCTTGGATTTTTAAACAAGAAATGTTTGGAGAGTCAGAGTTTCTAGCACTAATATTCAAGAGCTTACCAGTCCACATAAATGAGATCTGGATTCCTAAAGTACCCCAAACTCACTAACCTTAAATTGGGTGATCTATACAGCCTGCTATCCTTTAGAACATACATGAGAGCTAGTCCTCCTTTCTCATCTCTTCCTTCACCTTTATTGCTCCAGTCTTTTTCATCTACTTGGATAGGTACCTTCTCATTATAGATAGAATAAGTTCTACTTTTACTGCTAAACCCTTAAAACCTTGAAGGCCATTATTTGGGATAGAAGTTTAGTTGAGAGGCTGTTATGTTTTATCTTATATTTTGAGGACCTGAATTTCTCCTGTCACTTTTTAATGCTCAAATATCCCAGCATATAATTCTCTTTTTCTGTTTATCTTATTTTTTTTTTTTACAATCATATTAACATGGGAGAATGGTTAGTACAGAGATCAGAGATCTCAGGATTTATAACTTAAAGGAACCTTAGAAATCATCTAGTCTAGGAGTTCTTAACCTGAGATCCATGAACTTGATTTTAAAATATTTTGATAACTGTTCCAATAGTTGGTTTCCTTCATAGTCAGTTCTATGTATTTTATTTTATACACCTAAAAAACATTCTGAAAATGGATCTTTAGATTTCACCAGACTGTCAAAAGGCTCCCTTACACACATACGCACATAGATTACAAATCCCTATTCTAATCTGGCTTCTTCATTTTACAGGTGATGGGGATGGTTAGTCAAGATAGTTGCCCTATTAGGAGGATGAAGGGGAAAAGGATTCTTCCCTTATGGTTCTTTCTCCACTTTTAAATACAGATTCAGACTCCTTTTAAGATTTCTTGTAAAGGCTGGTTATTTCGTGAAGCTGCTACTTTGACTCCCTTTGTACTCCTGCTGCCATGAGATCAGTGCTGGTTTTATCCTCATCTCAGGTGTATTTTTACCTGTTAGTTATGTCCATGGCTTGTCAGTCTAGACCCTCAGTCCACTGGGCAATAGTTTAATTCTGTTTTACAGAGCGGTTTGCACAGCAATGGCCCCTAATGCTAAATGATATAATCGAATTGATGGCACCATATGGCTTACTTGCTAGCCACTGTTAACATACTCATTTTCTTTATGTTCACAGAGAGGGGGTAATTTTGCTCTGGGCTTCAGGACAACTCCATTCTGTATACATCATCAAGGAGAGGATCTTTTCCTTAATGTAAAAGATGGCACTTTTCCCTATGTGTATCAGGTTACCAGCATTACAGTGCTTTATATGTAGTGATGTTTGTTGTCTTGAATAGGTGATACAGCAGGAAAAAGTTCTGAACTAGAAGTAAGAAGATAGGGGCTTCTGTCTTAGCTTTATTACTTATTAGTTTTATTTTTCTCAACCTCAGTTTTATCCTCTTTAAAATGGATTAATAATTCCTGTCTTGACTACTTCACTGGGTTCAGTTGCTATGTGGAAGGCCCTGCACAAAGGGGGCACAAAGATGAAAATGAAATGGTCCCCACCCTCAAGAAGTTAAGTGAGTTAATATATTTCAAAACTTTAAAGTATAGATGGTATTACTATTGCTTGGCTAATGTTTCTTTATGCTGTGTTTTGTTATTATGGACAAAAAAAATAGTTGGTGGTTGACTCTTTTTTGAAGATACTTAAAACTCAGTGTTGGGAGGGAGCAAGCCTAACACTGGGGTACCAATGGAAAATGTTACTGAGATGGGCTTAATGAAGCCTCCTAGAATCAGCTGGACTGCTAGAGAACGCTTCATTTCCTATGAATTCCTTCCCTTATAAGCTGAGCAGAGCTCCAAAGGCTCCCAGAACAATTATCACCCACTTGTTCTGGAGGATTCAAGTTTTTTTCTTTTTTTTCTTCTTCTTTTTTTTTTTTACATTAGTCAGGTTGACGGATTCATGGTATTAATCATGACTGAAGTTGTTATTTATCACCTGCTGGGTGAGAAATAATAATTTTGGCACTAGTGGGGCAGCAGGCCAGAGGTACCAAATTAAGTAAAACATCTAAACACTAGCAAGGATCATTTCTCTGATTAATGAATTGTTACAAAGAAAAAGTGTTACTCATTCTCTGGTCCTACCAATACAAAGAGGGACTTGGATTGTAATAAAAATGTCCCGGCTTTCTCTGTCCCATATTTCTATGCATATCGTTCTTCTCTTGATTCTTTTTCCATCCTCTGAAGGGATACAGTGTCACTCTGAGTAGTCATTGTATTTTTAATTCCAGGGCTAAAGGACAGGAATAGAAAAGCTTCCTGCATTTTGAAGCTGTGTTAGGTAAAATGTCTGGTTTTGTCAAGAGTATTTATTTGTGTCCCAAAAAAAGATTTTGTGAAAAAGAATACACAACTCCAGTTCTTTTGTTTAAAGTAGTGGATGGAGAGCAGGCTTTAATGTCAGAAAGATCTGGGTTTGTCTGTCCTCTGACTTGTAGAACCTAAATGACCCTGGGAAAGTCACTTAACCTCTCACTTCCCCCATCTAAAAGCTATAAATTACCAAGATAAAAAGCCTTTCCTGATGCCCCTCAATACTAGGGCTTTCCCTCTGAAATTATCTCCAATTTATCTGGTTTAAATCTTATTTGTACCTAGTTGTTTATATCCTTCCCATTCAATTCTGATTTCCCGAGGGTAGGGATTGTCTTTCGCTTTTCTTTGTACCTTCAGCTCTTAGCATAGCATCTGGCACATAGTAGGCACTTAATACATACTTGCTAATTTGAGAAGTTGCCCATATGTTTTAGGTGATTGTTTCCATACCAAAAGATCGCTGCTGATTAAATTGCAGGTCTGGACATCTCTCTAAAAAGCCCTAAAATTACCTTTAAGATGTTGAATTAAAATTTCCAAGTAGATATCTGAGGTATAACTTACACATCAATGTATAGTACAACACCAATGACTGTCATATACTTTTTCAACTTTAAAAATTACCACCAGGGTGAAAACTACCATTTGAAAAAAAGAGTAAATTCCCCTTTCAGGAGGGGAATTTCTTATGAATTATTTTTGCTGACTCTGTGATTTTATGATCTGAAGCAATTTTTTTTAACGTCTTTGCACTTTCTTTTGAATGGACACTATTCTAAGTACACAGATGGGGTTGCATTACAACATCATAGAATTAGAGCTGGAATTAGTCCAATTCCCTTAATTTCACAGATAAGGAAAGTAAGGCACAGGGAGTAAAGTGACTCACCCAAGGGTCACACAGCTACTAAGCTTTGTTGGGATTTGAATCTAGGTCTCCCTCATGTCATGTCTAGTGCTCTGTCCATGGTACCATGCTGTCTGCTAAGGACTATCTAAATTGAGAGAGAGAGAGAAAAACTGTTTTTATTCTCCAAAAGATTCAAGTTAATGATGAATAGAGGAGTTAGTTTGTTTATTTTTGTATTTAGTTTTTGAAGAATAGGAGATAAAAACCACTCAGTGACAAAACAAAAGTTAGGTTTACCTGTGCTTATTCAAGCATTCTTCTAAAGAAGGTCTTTAAAAAAAAAAATTTAGATACAGTGATTATATACTGTAGGAATAAAAGATTTAAGGAGCATTTCCATAACTATTTTACTCTTACTTAAAGTCATAACAAATAATTGATAATATTATATTTTTTAATTGTGGGTAGATATGGTAAAGTTTATGAAAAACTTCTTTCTCAGACAATGTAAAGATTATTCTTCTCATTTTACCATTGAGGTTGAGAAATAAAATGACTTACCCTTGGCTAATCAGGTAATAAAGCTGGCCAGGACTCCACTGAAGGACTTTTGACTCAAAGTCAATCATTTTTTCTACCATACCACACTGAATTATTGTTGCCTTATGGAAATGATCACTGTCCACCCTTTACCTAAATTAACTCAGCTGGTCAAGAAATAAAATAATGTTGAGTCAAAACTTGGTTTATGAGATGGCAGTCCAAGGAAGGTTCAATTTAACTTCTGTGGTTAAATTCCTAAGTTCTGAAGCATTTTACTCCTTTGTCAGCTAGATTTCCCTACATAAATTCAGCAACCTAAATGGTCACAGAGAGTAGAGGCCACAGCAAAAAGCAAACATAGGATTATATAAAGGAGAATACAGAACAGCTCCAATGATATTAAAATTTAGCAAAAACATGTAGACACCTCATTCAGGTTTCTAAATTTGGGATTACAATGAAAAACTAAAACCTTTCTAAATGTAAAGACCTGAATGATCGAAGTCCCTCACACAACAAATTGTTTTTGACTCCCCATCCTGTGCAGGATTCTGTAGACTGTTGTTGCTGTTTAGTTGTTTTGATTGTGTCTAACTCTTTGTGACACCATTTGGTGTTTTCTTTGCAAAGACACTGGAGTAGTTTGCTCTTTCCTTCTCCAGCTTATTTTACAGATGAGGAAACTAAGGTAAACAAGGTTTACTGGCATGCCCAGAGTCACACAACTGGTAAGTGTCTGAGGCTAGATTTAAACTCAGGAAGATGTCTTCCTAATTCCAAGACCTGTCCTCTATCCACAGTGCCAATATAAGGCATATACTGCCTTCAGTTACCATGGAATTTTAGAGTTAGAAGGGATCTCAGATATCGTTTTTCAAGACCAGCCCATACCTAAATAGATATCTCCACAAATGACCTCTGCTTGAAGACCCTCAGTAAGACAGAGCCCACTGCCTCCCATGGCAGGCTAAATCTGCCTCTCTGCAACTTCCTGTTCCCAGTTCTGCCTCTGGGGCCAAGCAAAACAAACTCAGTTCTTATTCCATATGATGACTTCAAATATTCAAAGACATAACATGTTTCCCTAAGTTTTCTCTTTTCTTTGTGAAATCTTTGCAGTTCATTTTGCTGATATGGCAGAGTGCAGAGTCCCATCACCATTCAGCTCACCTTCCTCTGGATGTCCTATAGTTTGTCAATGGTCCTTAAAAATTTTCACAAGGTATATACACTGTGTGGCCTGACCAGTGGAAAGTATGGTAGGGCTGTGGCTTTCCTCATTCTGGATGCTGAACCTCTCTTAATGTGGCCCGAGATAGCATTAGTACTTTGGGGGAGGGAGGGGGTGGTAAAGGGTAGGGCAGACTTAGCTTCCTTGCTTTATGTTGAGCATAAAATTTTTTTCATGATCTGCTCTCTAGTTATGTTTTTCACCTACTGCACTTGTGCAGTTGATATTTTGAACTCAATAAATATAAAGAACAAATAAAGAAGTGTAAAGGACAACACAGAAAGTCTATATAATTAAAAAGCATTAAAGAAGCCCCACAGACAGTATAGTAGGGGCTCAGAAGAGGGTACAATCATGGTAGTGCCCTGAAACAATAGGGAGGAGGTGGATTATATAATGGACCTCAAAATATGGGTAGGATTTGGATAGGTGAAAACAAAGGCACAATGTTTGTAATTTATTTTGCAGGCAATGGGGAATCGTTGAAGGTTTTTGAGTAGGGGAGGGAAATGAGGTGAGTAGTACTTTAGGAAAATTAATATACCATTGGTGCTTGGATAGATTGCAGAGAGTTTAGACTAGTGTTAGGGAGAACATACAAGAGCAGATGAGAGTTGGGACTAGGGTGGTAGATATGGTAAAGAAATGATAAAGGAATATGACAGTAAGGAAGATGGGTAAGTTGAAGATGATTCTGAAGTTTTGATTCTTAAAGACAGAAATAGAAAAGCAATGAGGGAACTATTGGGAGGGGCTAAAGTGTTCAATTTTAAACTTTGATCTAGGTGACAGTGGGACTTCCACCTAGAAATATCTCCAAAATAGTTGGAAAACAGACTTTATTCCCATGATGCCTATTCATAACGCTCTATTTCTTTGACATAACATATGGTGCTTCCTTGAATATCCATGTCCTCAATATTTTTAGATTACACGACCAACAAAAAGCAAAAAGGGGCAGGAAATTGTGTTCAGTTCTACCAATCTTGACATCATCCATTTTAAACATCCAAATTCAAATTGGCAGGAAAAGCCCCCATTTGTCTGGTTGTCACATCTCAAAAACCCCCAAATATAAACTCACGAACTCCATGATGCTTGCTTTCTGTAATTTTATAATTATTGACATATGTATGCTTCCATTTTCATCTTTCTTACCATCCTACTATTAATTGAAGGACACACAGATAATCAGAAGTGGCAAATAAAGATGTAATTCCTTTAACCGTCAGCTATTCTTAGGCGTTGAAGGGCTCTTCAGTTTTAGAAATTAAATTATATTGGACCACCACTATACTTTCTTGTCAGCTTAATTTTCATTATTCTCTTATGCAAAACTATAAGTCAGCTTAAGTTTAAATACAAATAGAAAATTTCTTAAGATCAATCTATATACAGGTTTTTGCTTTATAAAATGACATTTGTTTCCTTTTAAAATTACATGCCTTAAATTGAATTTTCTATGTCCGTCTTTGTAAAATATTTTCCAAGTGACCAAAGATGGCTAATGGTAGAGGATAAGAACAAAATAAACTGATATCTCCTCTTTTGTTTCCCCTGCTTCTGTCATTAAAAGAGACGTGGTAGTGGGGGGAGCTATAGAAGGCCATGTGTATTTTATGGGACAATAAATTCATATGTTTCTGATTTGTTTATGCTTAACTCATCAAAATGTGGTTTTCTAAGAGCTATTTGATGTGCCAATATACCCTCTTGAGACTATCTAGAAGGTTTATTCGTTCATCCTTCTCCTCTGACTGTCCCAATCTTCATAAAAAGAGAGTCATGTTTTGACAGAAATAGAAACAAAAGAGAAAAATACTGGTGTTTTCTTTAAGTCTGACCTGGAGATTCTAAAGACTTTTTATTGAGTGAAAAAATATTCTTTCAGTAATTTGGTCGAACATATATATTTTAAGGCCTTGCTTTTCTCTCATTTTACAGATGCCATATTAGAATCAATATGTCTTCAACTTTATAAAGCTCTGAGGGCAAAGAACCTTTGAATGTTGTTGTTATTGTTGTTTGGTTTGGGGCGTGGAGTTACCCTCCTTAATTCAATTCCACAAGCCATAAACACCTAATATTGCATCTAGGTACTAAGGATAAAAATACTCCAAAAATGATAGTCCTTCCCCTTGAGGACACTCTCAAAGTCTCTCTCAAGAACTTTGGAGTTGATTGTGTGACATAGGAGACACTGGCATAGGACTGCTCAGCATGGTATGCCTACATCAGAGAAGGTGCTGTGCTCTAAGAGCAAAGTAGAATTGAAACAGTTCAGAGGAAACAGGATGTGCAAATGTAGGGTATCCACCCCAAATGTTTACATGGACTATCTGTGCCCAATCTGTGATAGAGCATTCCAAGCTCGTATTGGTCTGATCAGCCACAGTCAGATGCACTGAAACTTGACTTTATCATAGTGATGTCATTTTGGTCTTCTTCAAGAACATAGGACAACAACCAACCAAATTTTTTCTAATTGATAGGGATACAACATGTATGTAGATAACCAATGACAATGTGTGCATGTACTTTTAAAGTACAGATTTATACACACTTTGTAATTGTTGGTGTTGAGTCACATCTGCCTCTTTCTTGACAGATACTGTAGTATTTTGCCATTTTTTTCCAGATTATTTTACAGATGAGGAAACTGAGGCAAACAGGGTTAAATGACTTGCCCAGTGTCGCACAACTAGTAAGTGTCTGAGGCCAGGTTTGAACTCAGGTCTTCCTCGCTGCAGAGTTCTATCTGCTGTGCCATGTAGTTGCTCTACTCTATAATTCATTTTATATGTAATTATATAGTAGTATAGAACTGTAGAAATAACTATATACAAATACCATATGTTGTGTATTATACAACACACATATAAAAGAATATGTATATAATTACAAAGTACATTTATTGACTATATTATGTATTAATATAAGTACTAGAGTATATATGTTTATGTATAAATATAGATATAATATCAAATTTTTTCAAGAGGATGAAAGTCCTCTTACTTATCAGGCATTAAAAAGGGACACACAGAGGAGCTAGAACCTGAGCTGTGCTTTGAGGGAAGCTAGGGTATTCTTCAGGACAAGGATTAGGATTGAGTGCATTCCAGAATGGGGGAACCACGTGTGTAAATAGGTGTGCAGGCAGGCGATGGAATGTGGTATACAGGGAACCAATATCAAATACATTTGAGTGCCACGGGGAGTGCCTGAAGGATAGTAATAGGATGGTTGGTGAGAACCAGGTTGTGAGGGGCTTTAAATGCTAACCTGAGGATTTTCAAAAAAGACTTGCCATAGGAATAAATAGTAGCCAAAACCTCCCACTTAGTTGCTGGAGTTAGAACTCCTGTTTCAGATGAGACATAACAGCAGGTGTAGGTCTCCTTCGCCTTCCCAAAAAACAACAGCCACCACAACAAAGCCGGTCTCATCTCACTAAGCCTTCTGATATAGTCAACCAAGAGATAGCTACAATGCCCTTTGCTTTCTCTGTCCTCAAAATATATTCATTCCCCTTTTCAAATTGATGTTTTGCAGTGCTAAATCTCTACCCACACTAATTTCTAGAGGTCAGAATCTGACCCTGATTGGAACAAAATCTGGAGTCAAATATTCACACCAGAATGCTTTTACCTTGCGGTGTGTCAGAAGCCATCTCACTGCAAATGCTTCACACACCTTGGAGTTCAGCTTGTGGAACTGATGAGGTGAAGAGCACCGCAAGCGGCTTCTGTGCTGGTAATCACAGGACTGAAGAAACACATACATCATCTGCCACATCGGTTGGCATTCCAAGTAAAAAACCTTCACATTGTGTAAGACGTTGGACAAATGACGGCCATATGCATGTTTGTCTGGGTACAGATGGCCCTGTGCTCTCGTCGAGGAGAACGCTGAGCTCGGCTCTTTTTGGCCGACAGTTTAATATTGGTGACACAGTTTATGTCCTCTGCAAAAACAATAATGGAGGATAAGGTGACATAAATTATTTGCAATTCGTTTGACATATGCAGGGCATTGTCCTTGGCAATAATCACCATCAGTCTGTCAGGTTAAGATATGAACCATGCCACGGCCATTTTATATCACTGGGTTAAGCTTTCATGTGCTGTCATTTTACAGATTTGTTCTTTGGCAAACCACTGCAACACAAATCAAATCGGATTATGTTTAGTCATGTACTGCATCATGCACATTGCTTAGATAAAAAAGGCAAAAACAACACTGTGCAAGCCACTGGAATTGTGAGGCAGTCTACCATTTGATATCATGGTGATCTGGTCGTTGAATAGCCAGAGTTTCATCTACACCATTACTCAACTTTTCTTGTTCATTTTTCAAGTCAGCATGGTTATTTTGCAAAACCATTGGGCTTTTGTTACTCTACAGGAAAATCGAGCTTGCAACAAATTAATCTGATATGCTGTAAACATTTCTCATATGATTTTTAAAAAATATATATATACAAATATAGGAACATGAATCTCTTGGGAAAGCATCCTTTTAGAAATGGTAGCTACATATTTAGTTGTATGTGTGTACATCTATATATGTTAGTTTTATATTTAACTGATATCATATGATTTCTTTATATCAGCACAAGAAAATTCCTGTAAATGGTGATTAAATATCAGGCAGTGTTACTCTTGTTTTTACTGTGTAAAGTAAACGCCATATGGCATGTTTTCATTGTTGGGCTCTGATGCCAATTGATGTTGAAAATTTGTGTTTTACAGTTTACCATACAGAGCAAGTGTTTTAAAGGGTTCTGAATCATTGTGGCATTGCATGCATTTAAGCCACCTGATAAATGTGTTTCAATGACATTGCCTCAATTTTCTGGAGTTTCCAAGAGAACTATAAATTCCTCAATAGGACATTCTAAAATTGAGTACGAAGAAATTTGTATGGAGCAGCATGATTTGTTTTCCTTTGGAAAAGTTAGTTCCATTGAGTTATATCAGCGGAACTGAATCTTCTCTTTCTATCTTTACAGAGCCCTTAAACCAGAAAGATGTATTGCATTTACATCCTTGAAATAACATATTTTTTTTCTCTGAAGGCAGCCATTATCACCAAGCCATTTTATATCTATCCTGATAAGTATAGTGAAGGGAGGCATTTACAAATTAACTTGCTTTAATCGGCCTTCTCTTCATATAGTGCAACAGGGAATTTGATGTCAGGTTAAGATGATTCCCCCAAATCTTTGCCTTTTTATGTAAATTGGGTCCAAGTCACCATTCTTTAATGGCTTCAGTGTAAGACTGAAAAAGTGAAAAATGTTTGGCAGAGCGTCAAAACAATTCAAATAGCTTTTCTATTTTCTTCAAGCTATCTTAGTTCATCTAAACTTTTTCCACAAAGAATTGTATTTTAATGTATTTAGCTTCTTGAGAAGTCCCTATTCAAAATGCCCAAAACTTGACATGGTGCTAGAAGCTATTAGAGTTCTTCTTTAGAGTGGTTAATTTCTACAAACAGCATTGCCGATGTTCTGAATCTCATCTGAGTGTTGTGAGGAACGTATTATAAATGAATGGACTTCCATAAATATTCGAACTCTCTACCTCCATTTATCCTAGGTGCTCTTTGCTTAACTGTGCCCTCTAGGTTTAGATTCTTTTTTCTGCTTTTGTCTAATCTGAGCTTTTGCTTTATAGCTTATGTCATACTTTCCTTTCTCTTCTCTTTCTGCCTCTAATTCTCTGCCCATTTTTTATTGTTATCAGCCCATTTATTGAATGCCCTCATTATTCATGACATGGCACTAGGTGCCCTCTCTAATGTCATTGCTAAATATTTAATGGCTACCTCCCAGGTACATGGTTCCATGCTGTGGCTGCTGTTGTTCACTTGTTTCAGGCATGTCAAGCTCTTCTTGACCCCATTTGGGTTTTTCTGGCAAAGACATTGGAATGGTTTGCCATTTCCTCCTCCAGCTCATTTTACAAATGAGGAAACTGAGGCAAATAAGGTTAAGTGACTTGCCCAGGGTCACACAGTTGATAAGTATCTGAGACTGAGTTTAAATTTTCCTGACTGCATGGTTCCATACTGTTCCTTATAGGACTTCGTAATCTGGAGAAGAAAAAAAAACATGCAGTTACATAAAAAGAGGAATAATAAATTGCTGATGGGTATACAGCATGTCCCAAAAGTCTCAGTGCTGTTTTAAACTACTAAAGCTTAATCAAACCACTTTAAGCATTTTCTTATTCTTAATTCTAACAAATACAAGAAAGTAACAAAATATATTTACCATTAATCCCAACCAATGAAATAAGCTACTTTAAGCTTTATTAGTTTAAAACAGCCCTAAGACTTTCAGGACACTCTGTAGCCCTTCAAATAGCACTATCTCATTTGAGTGTTTCAAGAACCCTGTAAAGGAGGTACTACAGATCTTATTATCCATATTTTACAGATGAGGAAACTGCTGTTCAGAGAGATTAAGCAATTTAGTTGCCTGGAGACACACAGTGAGGAAGTGTCAGAGGCCAGATTCAAACTGGTGTCTTTGCTGGTTCCGATTCTACTGCTTTATCTGCCTCTCTACCTGACCCAAACATACAGATGCATTGAACTCTATTAAATCCTGCACCCTTACAGGGTGATGAGGTTCCAGGATATATAGTACATGAATTCAGTTTGGATGGGGTTAATGATGGCTAAGGACAGGGCAATTATCATTTTGGTTTTGAGAGTTTGTGAGGAAGGTGACATTTCAGGGAAACTGAAGATGCTGGATTGAAATGGATACTACATTCAAGAGTATAGCTACAAATAATAATAATTCTAACAATTACACACCACTTTAAGGTTTGTCTAACAATTATATAGCACTTTTAAGGTTTACAAAGCACTTTATAAATATTGTTTCCTCACAACAACTTTGGGAGGTAGATGCTATTATTAACCTTATTTTACAGATGAGGAAACAAAGGCAGACAGTTTAAATGACATGCCCAGGGTTGCACATCTAGTGCATGTTTAATTTTCAAACTCCAGTCTTCCTGGCCCCAAGTTCCAGGTAAAGTAGGATGTTATCTGACACCTCTATGAATATATTAATGAATTAATAAGAAATCTGAGAAAACAGAAACTGAGATAAAATAATGAATGAAGGAACTACATGCAACATATCATAAAAACTAGAATGACTTTGTAGATTGCCATCCCTGGTTTTGCCTTAATACCTTCTCCATTTTCTAATAGACTTGCTTAGACTTCATGAGATTTTCTCATCAGAGAAATCAAAGGTGTGTCTGAGTTGTTTGTTTGTTTTTTTCTATATACACATAACACAACTGAGTCCCTGGAAAAGGTCATGTACTATGTACTGTGAGTTGTTTTTCGAGTAATGATAGAAGTTTTGCTCTGAGCCACATATGCCCTTTTTTCTGGATCATCTTGTGAACACCAGCGTGCATTAAATTAGCTGGAATTAAATTTACAATCTGTTATCATAGAACAGTGTTTTTCTCCATGCAAAGCCAATTGACATATGTAGGGATTTAGTGTGTATGTCTTAGTCTTGTTATAACTGGATATTTAGGGTTGTCCCAAAAGTCTTAGTGCCGTTTTAAGCTGTTAGAACATTCAAGCCACTAAAGCTTAACATTGTACTAAGACTTATGGGACAATCCTGTATTATTAGTTTAATTTATGTGTTCTGTTTGTTAGGATTGTGGTTGTCTTAGAAAAAAAAGTCCCCTTGTTTAAGAGAACAGAAGGAGTATGCACAGTGATCAGAACATCCTTTCATTCTGAGTGGGAGAAAACAGTCTTCTTCACACAAACACAAATGCGCACCACACACTCACACCTACACACACACGCACACATGCGTGCACACACGCACACGCACACGCATACTTAGGGCCCTGGAGATCAGTTTCTGTTGTCAATTAATCAACAAGCATTTATTAAGAGCCTCATCTTTGCCAGGCACCGAGGATATAAAGACAAATGAAACAGTCCCTACCCTACAGAGCTTACATTCTATAGGAGAGGGGAGCATGTGTACACAAAAGTATGCAAAATATAAAGCAATTTTTTCTTTTTTTAGTGGACAGGGTAGATACTAGGAGCTAGGGAGAATCAGGAAATTTCTTATACAGGAGGTGGTATCTGAGATATTTGAGCAAAAGTAGTAATTGTCAAAGGCAGAGATGAGGAAAGAGTATATTTCAAGTATGGAGGAGGAGGAAGAGAGGAGAGAAATAACCTAAGGAAAGAGGAGGAAGAGGAAGGGAAAAAATATTTACAAAGGCATGGAGACAGGGACTCATAAGAGCTTATTGTTAAATTTTTAGTGTGAGCATTTACATCTCAGAAATCGGCAAGCTATAAATCAGAGCATGATTTATTATGCTGTTTATTGTCTAGACTTAAAGAAGTGATGGAGAGAATGTTAATAATAAATAATGAATTTAAAAGTGTGTCCTGCTTACACTTTTTTCCCCTGGAGAGCTGGTTGTTAAACATTTACCAGTATACCATGGCATGGACTGGAGAGATGTATGAGGGATAGCAAGGAATCTAGTGTGGCTGGTTTGTAGAATGCATGAAGAGGGGAATATATAATAGACCTGGAATAAGTAAATTGTAACCACTTTGTGAAAGGATTTAAATGCCAAACAGATTAGCTTGGATTTTATCCTAGAGACAAGAGAGAAACTACTGAAGTTTTTTCAGCAGCAGAGTGATACAGGAAGGACTTTGCTTTAGTGAAATGATATGGTCATCCTGTGTGCAAGATGAATTAGAGACTTGAAGCAGGGAGGCCAACTAGGAGGCTGTTATAATAGTCTGGTGAGAGGAGATAAGATCTAAAGTGGGAAAGTCCTTGTGTGAGTGGAGAGATGGGAATAGTTGAGAGAGAATTGAAGGAGGGAGAACTGAAAAGACTTCACCACGATTGGATATATGGGACAAGGGAAAGGGAGGTTTCTAGGATCAATTCTGGGTTCAAGCTTGATTATCTGGAAGTTCAGAAGACAGGTGATATTTTTGGGAAAAGGCGGTAAGTTCTTTTTTGGACCTGTTGAGTTTGAGTTGTCCATGACACAAGATTGAAATGTCAGATGGGCATATGATGATTCAATACTGGACTCAGGAGGAAGACATGAAGACCCTTTTGGGGAAAGACCTTAGAGCAACAGAGAGAGCTAGCATCCAATCCACACCTTGCTATTCTTAGAGAATTTAGTTTAGCCTTAAATCTCCTGAAACCAAGATTAATAGGCAGTTGTATTATTTTAATTCTGATGTGCCTTGTAATCCTGGCCTTATTCACCATTCTAATCTTCTAATGTGCTTTGCAAAGTAACTCAGATTCTACCAAGGTACATTAATAAGAATACTCTGGAATAATAAAGCCTTTGGGCTAAGAGAGGAATGATTCCTTTGATCTAAAAAGCATACCATACTTCTGAAACTATGTGTGTGTGATAGACATCTGCCTGGGTCTTCCTCTAACAGAATTCTTTAATTATATTGTGTAACTTTGGGCAAGAATTACACACATTTGTATGAAGAGAAGTGGATTTCCTGGGAAGACTTTTCAGTTTTATTTATTTTGCTCTCATGGCAGAAGCAGGAAAAAAGTAATTTGTTCAGGCTAGTGAAACTTTTGGTACCTTTCCAAGATCTAGTCTATGTTGTTTAAAAAAAAAAAAACAGCCCAGCAAAAGAAAATTCGACCCTCTCCATGAGGACAGTATTGACAATTTCTTCACTTCCTTGTAATAAATATCACTGAGGTCTGTGGTTAAAACATGCTAGTTGTCTTATTAGCAATACATAGTTAACTGCTGTAGCCACAAAATCCTGCCTGTTTTATAAGTGTTGCTAACACAGTGTTCATGACTCTGGACTGTATTATTAACTCCAAGGGGCAAAACCTTGAAACAGTATCTATTATGTTTTAGTATCTATGTTCTGTACTTCATGTGGACAAAACCAAGGTCCTTGTATACTGGGATCTGATGGTTTTGGCTTCAGTATATTCAGTGTGTATTCAGTGTATTGGCTTCAGTCCTTGGGTCACATCTGACCCACATATAGTATATACAGTAATGCAACATTCTTCAGACCAGAGTAACCATATATATTCAGCCTCTAGATTCCTTTTCCTTGAAGCATGTTGTATGGTATTCTGCAAAAAGGGAGACTTCTTGAAGTAGCAGAATTTCAGGATGACATTTAAAGACCATACATTTTATTTGCTTTTTTCTGGTAATCAATTTGTGTACTCTTTCCAGGGACCTAATATTGCTAATTGGTTGGGTTGTTTGGGGGTTTTTTTGAAGTGTAACAATTCTAGGAGTGAAAGAAGGGGGAAGGAATATCACAATAATCATCTTATAAATGGCCAATCAACAAAAACATGGTACAAATAAAATTTGAAAACTTTGTTCAGTCATTTTTGAGTAATGTTTGACTCTTCATAACCCCATTTGGGGTTTTCTTGGCAAAGATGATGGAGTGGTCTACCATTTCCTTCTCTAACTCATTTCAAAGATGAGGAAGCTGAGGCAAACAGGGTTAAGTGACTTGCCCTGGGTCACACAGCTCGGAAGTGATTGAAGTCAAATTTGAACTCAAGTCCTCCAGGCTCCAGACTCTACACTGCATCCCCTGCACCACCTAGCAACTCTAGTCCTACTGTACCTCACCATAATCAGACCACGCCCTGCAGTGGTGTGTTTGGCTTTGGGCACCATGTTTTAGAAAGGACACTAGTAAACAAGGACATTCCAGAGTAGGGTAATCAGCTTGGTGAGAGAATATGAACACGTGTCAATATGCGGATCTATTGAAAAAGATGATGTTACTTGGTTTCAGGAACAGAAGATTTAGGAACAACATGACAACCATTTTCAAGTATATGAAAAGTCACCACATAGACTAGAGAATTATTATTTTTTTTCTGATCCCAACAGGCCAGAACTTGGAGAAATGAGTGGAAAAGATGAAGAAGAAAATTCTGATTTAGTCTAAAAACTACCTGACAATAGGAGCTATGTAAAAGTGGTAGGCATTCCTCCAATAGTTCTCAAAGTGAGGACAGGGGTCACATATTCTAAATTTTTGATATCCTGCATCACTTAGCATAGGAGGTATTCGATATTTTATTCTTAACATTTGAATGTAAGGCGACCTTTCTTATTCTCAATCAGAGGGCAACATATTGCTCTTTTTACTTCAGTCAGCCCATGAGAGGCAAAGGGGTCTTTTTCCTCCTCAGAAGTTTGTCTTGGGCTTTTGTTTAAAAAAAAATACTCCTGATTTTTGTTCCTAACATCTCCTTTTATTGGATCATAATGACTGATTCATGCCATTGCTATCCGAAAAAAAAAAAAGACTCAGTTTGAAATTTGTTTTAAGGACTCTTCCCCCCCCACCCCGACCTGTATCCAGGGGGCACTATTCAAATCCACCAAAAATAGTATTGTTTTCTTATGGTCCCATTGTAAAAAGCTAATCATTCTGTCTCTAGCTCTGTCCTTGAAGTTGAATTGAAAGAATCATTCAGTTATTCCAGTACTGAGATCAATGTTTCTCTGAATCAAAGGAGAAATGTTAAATTTAAGATGCTGTGGATTCAGGTTTCACAACTGTTTTGTCTGAGAATATATATTGTATTTCAGCTCATTTTCTAAAAAGAGGTATCATAACCTAAATTTATGAGTCAAGATTTTTTTTTCTATATCTGAATTCACCAGTGTGAGAAACATATAGTGGAAAAAACTGCCTATTCACCAGTGAATGAATGAATGGAGCAATTACTGAGTGAGATTAAATTAAATTGTAATTAGATTTGGAGCAGCAAGGTTGCCTAGTGGTTAGAATACCCCTCCAGGAGTCAGGAAGACCTGAGTTCAAATTCAGCCTCACATATTTATTAATCCCATTTGCTTCAGATTCCTCATCTGTAAAATGAGAAGAAATTGGCATAACCATTCCAGTATCTTCACCAAGAAAACCCAAATGAAGAGAAAAGTCAGATACTGCGATGATTGAACAACAGCAAAGATTCGATTGTGAACTCTTTGATTAGACTATGAACTCCTTGAAGGCAGGGACCATCTTTGACTTCTTTTTGTATCCCCAGGCTTAGCACGCTGCCTGGCACATTGTTGTTCATTCAGTTGTGTTCAACTCTTCTTTCTTGGCAGAGTTACTGGAGTAGTTTGCCATTTCCTTCTCCAGTGGAATAAAGTAAACAGTGACTTGCCAAGGGTCACAGCTAGAGAGTTATCTGAAGCCAGATTTGAACTTCCAGGCCTTAGCACTTTATCCACAAACCCACCTAGCTGCCTCCTGCCCCGCACATAGTAGGTGCTGAATAAATGTATTGACTCTTGCTAATTACGTGCAAAGAAGTACTTAGAATACAAATAGAAAAAAATGGGTCAGCAGTCTCTGCATTTGGGAGGCTCATATTCTAACAGAGGGAGGTAACATGTATAAAAGGGTTCAACTGTAGTGTGAATGAAAAGGCCCAATGATCCTGATGGTTCAGTGGTGGGACACCCAGTGTTCTGGTTAGCAAGTAATCTAGATTGACTGGAGTATAGAAGGGTGTAAGGCTGATGTACAAACATGTCTTCCATATTGTCATTTCAGTTGTTAAAAACCATGTTTGTTTCTGACACTGAACTGATTGATCGTGCCAAGGACTTTGGTGATGAACTATCTTTTCTGGATCCTCAGTATTTTTGTTAGCTGAGAAGGTATGATGACTTCAAAGCTGACATAGGCATTTTCTTATAGGGCAGCTAGGTGGCAAAATATGCTGTGCTGTGCCTGAGTTCAAATCTAACTTCACTCTCCTACTAACTGTATGACCCTGGGCAAGTCACTTAACCTCTGTGTACTTACCTCACTGTCTTGTCAAATGAGGTAATATTTGTAAAGCACTTAGCACAATGCTTGGTGCATATGTTTTTTCTCTTCCCTACCCACCTTGTTCAGCAATGTGCAACCAGCTATCCCCTTAGAGAGCTGCCTGGGGCATTGAGAGGTTAAGTGACTTGTCCATGGTCACACAGCTAGTATATATCAGGGGCAGGTAGTGACACTTTTTAAGAATAAGTAATATACAAACCTCAAGTGGAAGGTAGGCACATATATATTAGGGCATCCATTTCCATACTGTTAATCATCAGTGCCGGGCACATATTAGGCATGTAATAAATATTTGTTGGCTGATTGATTGATTCTCATGTCATATTTTAGGCAGGAAATAGTTGTGGTATAATATCCTGTTGTCTAAATAAGGGTTCACACATATATAACATCTCTTCTCAATTAAGCAGAAAAGTGAGAGTATACAGGATAGACAGATTAGTTGGGAAGTAATCTGAATTTGTAAATTATAAGCATTATAAAATATTTCCTAGTTTCTACTATGCATTAGCTTCTCTGGGATAAAATCAACATTCTTCCATGTGGCATTTGTAGTGTTCTCCAGTGTGTCTCCCACCTGCTTATGGGCAGATGCTTTCCAGATGCTTTCGTATCATTCAGCTTCAGGGGTGCTAGATTAGAGCCAAGCTCCAGCTTTGCATTCCCTGAACTTGTCATGCTGTCTCTTATGCCCGTGCCTTTGTAAAAGCCGTGTTGCATGCCTGACATGCCCTCCTCCCTTATCTCTGCCTTTAAGAATCTCTATTTGCCTTCAAGGCTCAGTTGAGGTGCCCTTCCTGATCCTTTGATCTATCAGTGCTTTCTCCTTCTTGATGTTACTTCCTGTTTACTTCTCTGTCATCTCCCCTCACATCCACCCCCAATAAGTAAGATCCCAGGAGGCAGATACTGTTTCATTTTGTCTTTGGTACCCCCAATTCATATCACAGTGTCGTGCACATAGGAGGTGTTTAATAGATGTTTGAATTTACATGAAAGAACCATATGGATTTAAGATGGAAGATGTATATAGAAGTGCTTCATTTTAGTTCAGTAGCTTGGAATTCGAGTGGTCCTGCTGTGATGGCTTTGGCTTAGGGTGAGCTGATTTTGCATTTACTCTCTACTAACCCTCCACTCACTCACTCACTAACTCCTCAGCTCCCTCTAGTCTGGTTTCCATTAAATGATTCTCCTGAATTTGGAGTCAGAGCCCCTGAGTTCAAATCCTGGCTCTGCCACTTGCTATCCATGTGACTTGGGATAGTCAAATAAAGTCCTTAAGCCTCAGTTTTCTCAGTAAAATGAAGAGGGGGGAGTCAGTTTCTTTTTTTGTTTTTTGCTCACTTTCCAGTCTATTTCTTGACTTGTAATTTTGTGTTCTATTCTGTTCTTCTCTTGGGATGGAGGGGTGCTGTCCCAAGCTTCAGGGTTTTCATACAGCTATTTTCAGAGCTAATTCTGGGGACCTGTAAGTTTTTGATTCTTTCAAGGAGGAGGATTAAAGTGAAGGGTTTGGACCAGATGATCTCTAAGGACTCTTGTAGCTCTAGCTCGATGACCCTTTGATCCCCCTCCAATCCGTCTTTCACATGCCAAACTGCCAACTGCCAAAGTCATCTTTCAAACACACAGATCTAATTACATCATTCCCCAGATCAAAAACTGTCAGCTCCATGAAATACAAATTTCTGAGCTTGGCATTCAAGGCCTCTCACAATCTCTACTGTTTCTAGTCTTATTTCAGGGTATTTCTCTCTGCATGCTATGTGCTCTAGCCAAACTGGACTATTTACTTGTCATTGGTCTCTTCCTTTCTCCTGTCTTTATATAGTTTGTTTAGAAACTATGCTCCATTTCTAAAAGACTCTCCCTATATTTGCCCCATTTCTTCAAGGTCCGGCCATGATTACGAAGCTGTCCCCAGTCCTCCAACTAGATATGATCCCTCTTTCCTTGATGCTCTTGGGCTACTAGTCAATTTAATTATTTTCTACATAGTTATTTTGTATTTATTTTTTCTCCCCTCCCCAAACAGCTTGAGGTCACGTACTATACTGCTTTCATCTTTATGTCAACAGAGCCAGCATTCTGCCTTACTCACAGTAGGTGCTTCATAAATTTTTTCAAATTGAATTTTGGTTGGGAGTGAGAAAGCCTGCTTCTTATTAAGTGCTGTGATCTTTGTTAAGTCTTTTCACCTCTCTTGGGCCTTAGTCTTTTTATCTGAAAAGTGAAGAATTTGGATTAAAAGACCACTAAAGTCTTTTCCAGCTTGTACATTTTCTGAATCTGTAGGCCTGATTCTGAAAGTGTAGCTGTCACACTGTTGTGTAGGCCACCACCAATGTTCACCAAGCTGAGATAATTGAGCTCTTATTTAAAACACATTTACCTTTCAAGAACTAATGAAAACTCGAGTGATTTTTAGTCAAACTTCCATGTGCTGCTGGATTGAGAAATGGTCCATATGTCTTCCACATGCTGGTAATTTATGCGAATCCCAAGGAAGGCATTTTCTTTTCCCAGGGTTTATAGTGGTTTCTAGGATGCAGAGGTACCATCATTTTATTGATTCTGACTTTAAGTATTTCAAATGGCATCGTTCTGACAGTTGGCCATAACCATTTCTATAAAGAGACATTCTTTTTCTCCTTTGCGATTTGTGTGTTTGTTCATGATATTCCAAATGATAGTCCAGAAAAGCAACAATCTAGCATTCAGCCTTCAGAGGGTACCAGCGTTCGGGGTTAGAGGCTCATCACGCCAGCAAGCGTTCAAGCATTGTCATTATTTGTTACTGTTACTACAGCTGACGTTCAAACATTTTTGTTATTTTCTTATTGTTGTCATTATATATTTAGTTACAACAATTAGGGAGATGGTGAAATCCAGATGTGGGTTCAGGAAAGCAGCAGCTGCTGCCAATAAGCCTAAAAAAAGGCACCAGTCTTTGTCCCATTATATGGCTACCTTTTAAGGAGCATGTAAAATTAAGCAAAAGTCAAGATCTTCAGATGCTGTTTGAGTTAGTCCATTATACTGTAGTGATAGAGCTGTGTGTGTTAGAAAGAAGGAAAACAAGAAAGTCGAGAGGCCTGTTTGTGGGAAAGCCTGTTTGTGGGTATGGTGTCCCCATGTGCCATTCTTATGTGCCTTTGTTAGTGTTACTTTATGTTGTATGTCCTTGGAAAATCTCTGTGTGACAAACTTCCTGAAGTCCCAGGAAAAGAGTAAATCAAGGGTCAGTGTCATTAGGTCAGAGATAGCTGGGTCCTTGACAATACCTTCTGAACCTTTCCCTATTCTCTTAGAATTCCTAAGCCAAAAATTTTGAGATCTTGACATTGACATAAACCAGTTAGGCAGTGCTCAAAGAAATAGCAGAGGAGATAAATGCCTTATAGTTCTCATGGCAGTTGCTATTGAACATCCCTAGCATGTTCCTTTAGAAACATGAGAAATGTGATTTGCAATTGATGATCCATCTAGACTATGGTTAATCCTTAATTAATTTTGTGGATATGCCAGTTTCTAGGATACAGGTCAATGGGAACAGTACAGTACTTGGTGTGTGAGAATCAATTATTAAATGCTTGGTAATTAATTGATTATGGGCAGCTAGGTGGCACATTGGACAGAGTGCTGGACTTGGAGTCAGGAAGATTCATCTTCCTGAGTTCAAATCTGGCCTCAGATACTTACTAGCTGTGTGACCTTGGGCAAGTCACTTAACCCTGTTTACCTCAGTTTCTTCATCTGTAAAATGATCTGGAGAAGGAAATAACAGAAGACTCCAGTATCTTTGCCAAAGAAACCCCAAATGGGGTCAGGAATGTCAGAACACTCCCGTGTCTTTGCCAAGAAAACCCCAAATTGGGTTACCAATGGTTGGACACAGCTGACAAATGACTGAACAACAATTAATTGATTGGTTTCATTTGATTTCAATCTACTTGGAAGAAATTCAAATGGTACCCCAGCCCCCACCTCCAGGAGTACAATGGATCCTTGTGAAGTATAAAAGTCTTGAGAGCACTCCATGAACCTTCTGGTTATTAGCCTAGGTTTTGAGTGAACTCCTGAGGGAAGCTTCAGAAATATATAAAGTTGCTTCAGGATCTGTAGACACTATGTTAAGGCTTTAGGTTTTGCTCTTTGAGCAAGGGCTCGGTGGCACAGTAGATAGAATGCCAGAGCTGAAGTCATGAAGACTCATCTTTGTGAACTCAAACTAGCCTCAGATACTTACTAGCTGGGTGACCCAGGGCAAGTCACTTAACCCTGTTTGCCTAAGTTTCCTTATCTGCAAAATGAACTGGAAAAGGAAATGACAAACCATTTCAGTATCTTTGCCAAGAAAACCCCAATTGGGGCCACACAGAGTTGGATACCACTGAACAATAACAATCTGAGCCAGGGACAAACAGGACATGAGGAACAACCCCACTACTATTTGTTACAGAAAATGTCATTGTAAAGATTATTAAGTGCTTCCTGGGGTGTGGAATGCTTTAGTCTATTTCATGCAATGATCCATATTCACCATTGGGCAGTCTTCTCTAGTGATGGAGGATTGAGCTGAATTATGAAGGATCAGAGATATAGCCTGAGGCCAAATCTGAAGAATACATTATGATTGCTTAGATCCCCCTTAAGCATGCTATGTTCCTGTTCCAAAATGTATGAGAACCTACTGTGGACCACAAAAGGTCCCCAGGGAAGCAGAGAGGTATCACGTGAACTCTTGACTAATTATTCAGGCTGGTCCACACCCAATTGGTTGGTTGGTTGTTGTCCTTCGTTCTTGAAGAGGACCAAAATGACATCACCATGATAAAGTGAAGTTTCAGTGTGTCTGACTGTGACTGATCAGACTAATATGAGCTTAAATCTGTACCACAGATTGGGTACAGATAGTCCATGTGAATATTTGAGGTGGTTACTCCAAATTTGTGCATCCTACATTTCCTTTCTTCTGTCTCAATTCTGCTTTGCTCATAGAGCACAGCATCTTTCCTTACATGGGAATGCCTCACTGAGCAGTCCTGTTCTAGTGTCTCCCATGTCACACAGTAAAATCCAAAGTTCTTAAAAGAGACCTTGAGAGTGTTCTTGTATTGCTTTTTCTGACCTCCATGTGATCACCTGCCCCATAAAATAGTCTTTTTGACAAGCATACATTTTGCATTCATACAACATGGCCAGACCATCAGAGTTGCACTCTCTGAAGCATAGTTTGAATGCTTGGCAGTTCAGCTCAGGCAAGGACTTCAGTGTCTGGTATCCTATCCTGCCAGGTGATCCTCAGAATCTTCCTAAGACAGTTCAAATGGAAGCGATTCAGTTTCCTGGCATGGCTCTGGTAGCCATGTTGCACAGGCATACAGTGAGGTCAGCACAATGACCCTGTAGACCTTCAGTTTGGTAGTCAGTCCAATACCTCTTCTCTCCCAAACTTTTCTTTTGAGCTTTCCAAACATTGAGCTAGCTCTGGCAGTGCATGCGTCAACCTCATTGTCAATGTGTACATACCTGGAAAATACACTACCAAAGTAAGTGAACTTATCCACAGCATTCAAAACTTCTCCATTTGTTGTAACCGATGGTTCCACATATAGATGGTGTGGTGGTGGCTGATGTAGCACCTGTGTTTTCTTGGTGTTAATTATTAGGCCAAAATTAGCACAGGCAGCAGAAAATTGATCCATACAAGCTTATAATCCTGAGTGACTTTAATACTAGAGTAGGCTCAGACTACCAGACTTGGCAGGGAGTCCTAGAGGGGAATGGAGTTGGAAACAGCAACAGCAATGGTCATTTACTACTGACGACTTGTGCATCCCATGACCATTCTCATCACCAACACTGTTTTCCATTTACCTAAATGCAATAAAACTTCATGGATGCACCCTTGCAGCAAACATTGGCATCTAATAGACCACACCCAGTACAAATCAAAGAAGTAGGGGATGGGATCCTCTTCCCTCTTCCTTATCAGTTCAGTTGATATAATCATAGAATATTGTTTTTAAAAAGATGAGGTTTTTGTCTATGCCTTGATTCTTTTTTGAGGCATGAAAACCTCTCTGATTGAGTCAAGACGGGAACAAGGCAATTAGCTGGGGGGGAAAGTCATTGTTATTTCTGTGGCTTTTAAATAGTCAAGCCTCAGAACACTTATGGAGAAGGACCATAAGTCAGTCATGGCATCCAGTAATGGAATACGAGACATCCCATCTAGGACCCTAGACCACCAGAGTGGAGACATTGCAGGCTTCTTAGGGTCTTACCTGCCCTTTACTTCCTTGTTGTGTGGTCCTGATGACCAGCCTGTTAGAGGTCTCTGTGACCTATGAAACATGCATTCACAATAGACTGTCCTTTCATCCATCATCATACCCTCACTCATGGGCATCTTGGTCCTTCTTCTTCCCATCTACATTAAAAGCTAGATAAGATTCTCCCACCCCAAGGCAACAGATTTCTCTTTGCCTTGTGTGTGCTTTCTGTTCTGACTTGGATTCATTTTACAAACTAGCCAGAACACGCTCTGATCTGAGAAATTCTCCTGGATTATTCTTGACTGCTTATCTACTATTAGAATACGCTGCAATGCTCTACTTAGAGTTGGATTACTTTGTGAATGCCAATAGTTGTTGCTGCGTGGAAAGGAGCAACGAACTAGTGCCTAGAGAGCTTTTTTTACTTTATGATCATTTTTGTTGTTCTAGCAGCTGACCAATATCTAAATGATTCGTGATTTCTTGTCATATGCTATTTCATGGGTTGGAGATTATCTGCAGAAGATTTATGGTAAAAACAAGGGCAACAGTGTCACAAGATGAGAAGTTATGGCATGCTTGCCATCTATACAGATGGAGGGAAGGGATGCAGCTTATTTGAAGGCTGTAATCTACATTTCTACCTCCTACACTAAAAAAAGATTTACTTTATAATGACTGGGAGGAAGGTCATCCTGATGCTTAGACAGTAGGGAGACTGTGAAAGGTATCTGAGCTCAGTTCTTAGATGCATTACCAACTCCATTGATGAGAATGAGTATTTTATGAAATCTGTTAAATGTTTTATGGACAGGGGAATCATAGCATATGACCTGTTGCTGGTTAGTACTTCAAAAACAATAAATTATTACAAATAAATAAAAACTACTACAGGAGGGAAGCCCTTCTTACAGCATTAGATCTGTACTCTCCAAACTATATTTGTAAAAAAAAAAAAAACTTGATTACCAAAGTAAAGTTGACCTTTGATTCAGTAATTTTGTTGCTAAGCGTGTACCACCAAGGAAATCAAAGATAAAAGGAAGTCCCCAAATCTAACAAATATTGAGAAGCAGCACTTTTTGAGGGAGCAAAAAAACTCAAAATAAATTGGGTACATATCATTTGGAGGAATGGTTGAACAAATTACAGTGTATGAATGTAATGAAACAGTATAAAGTAGAATTTAAGGAATACAGAGAAACATGAGAAAATATGTATGACCTAAAAAAGAATGAAATAAACTTAATTAAAACAATGTCCATGACTATAATGATGTAAATAAAAGCAACACAAAATGACAACTAAACTAGTAATAAATCAATGGATGGTACTGAATTCAGAAGTCAGATAATATGACTTCTATAGGACAATGGAAGCCAAAAGAGTCAAATGCAAACTGATATAATTACTGTAATTGTCTGTTTTGCTTGAATATTTCTCTTTGTTCCAAGGAAGAATACAAGATGTAGCACAATATTCTTTTGTAACAAAGGCATCTTACTCTGTTCATTAATTAGGCCACAAAATGGCAGAGGAATAGTCTAAGTTTCTTTCGATCCAATAATAAGTGTCCTGGTTCTCTGAAAGCAGCACGACAGAATTTTGCCCCACAAAATGGAAGCAGAGGGGCTACTGAAGGCGTTGCTTTATCTTACCTCCATCCCTGTGTGCTAGGTCCTCCTTGATCTTGCTTGTCCCCAGAATGAACATTAGATCATGAGCTCCTTGAGATCAGGGATTCTTTTGCATTTCTTTGTATCCCCAGTGCTTGGCCCTAATAAATGTTTATTGACTAGACTTTGACTCTTTTAAAAGAGTGATCAAGGATAAGTTTTTCACTGGGCGTAGGCCCTTTACTGGAACACTTTGGACACAGGTGATGTAATCAAATGAGATAAAATATGTAAATTACTTTGTAAACATGAACGCCACTTTACAAATGCCAATTATTATTGTTCTCATCATTCTTAATTTTTATTGGAGTTCAGATAGAAATATTCCTGTGAAAAAACTGTTTTATTGATATTTTTCTTTTACTTATGTTCTACGAATTATTGTACAGGTAGATAAAGTAACTCCCTTTTGTACCTAAATTAAAAATTTGGTGTGTAAGGTCATCATCTATAAATTCACTGAAAATATCTTTGGGACAGCTCTTGTAGCAGATAGGATGACAGAAATGCTACGTATCTCCTGTTTCATATGGTTTTAATTTATCTCACTACGTCTTTACATTTGGAAAGCTTTTCAAATGTAACTTAGAGATTTTCAATATTTGATGTGACAACATCCATTCAAAATGTTGTTTTAAAATTTTTGTAGATCACTGCTCTGTCCAGCCAGTTGTGGGCAACAGTCCTGTCTTTAATAATGTATTGGTTCCAGTATAGTTTATTTGTTGAATTTTCAAGGATATTTTGAGGTCTGTATTTATAGAATGGGGATTTGTCATTTGTTAGGTAATAAGAGACAGAAAGTTTCTAACCACCAAATAATATCTTAGTAGTTATTTGGTAGGTGCTAAATTTCTACAACCTATAATATGTTGCACCAATGTCTATTGTTTCCTTACATCATCTATATTGATTCATAAATCCAGGTTCTTAAGGATAACTTTCTTGTAGTTTCTGATGGTGATGACCTGATCCTGAAATGACACTTTTTGGTTGACATTTCTTAGACTGTAAAACAACAACAAAACAAACCCCTCTGTTTCTCTAAACACATTCTCATAACTCAGTCTTTGTTGACTTACTGTTAGTTGGATTCATATGGATGTCACTTGTGGAAGTTCTTGTGATTCCCCTCTTGTGTCTTAGCTACTTCAAATGTGCTATATGGAGGTAAGCTGCTTTCAGGTACATTCAACAAATTAGTGGCATATACCAACTGTCAGTCTATACTATTGTTCAATGAAATGCTGTCTGTTCCAAAAGTATTTTTATACATTTTTGACTTGTTCTCTGAGAACATCTATCAATTCTCTTCCAACTTGAGGAGGAGGAAATGTTCATCTGTACGTAAAAGCCTTAAGATGATAGGTTCTGTGGTTCATTAACATTGTACGGATTTTGTTAGGGTACTTTTCAAATCTGTGATTGTTCATTTTATGATTGTTATCTGAGGTGCCGTTAAATAAAGTAGCTAGAATTTTAGACTGTAGGCTACTGAAGCAGTAGCTAGGTGGCTTAATGGATAGAGCAATGGGCTTGGAACCAGGCAAACTCATCTTCATGAATTCAGCACTTACTGGCTCTGTGACTGGGCAAGTCACTTAACTCTGTTTGCCTCAGTTTCTCATCTGTAAAATGAACTGGAGAAGGAAGTGGCAAATCACTCCGGTATCTTTGCCAAGAAAATTCTCCCAAAATGGGGTCATGAAGAATCAGGTGCAACTGAGATAATTCAACAACAACTACAGCCAGATGTATCAGTCCCCATGTGCCCAAAGTGGCCAAATCTTGATGAGAAAGGTAATGCTACCCATTTTGGTCATATAATGGGAAGCATGAAGAATTTTGAGTTTCAGGGTAAAATGGGGAAGCTAAATAACTTTCTAGATCCTCTTAGTGAATTATTAATAATGTGACTTTTAAAATTAAGCTTGAACACTGCGGAGAATTCTTAGACCATCAGATATATTTAAATGTAAATATGAAAAAATACATTCCAAAGCCAAACATACCTAAGATTTAGATTATCTGTGTAACTGCTTGAATGCCTTACTGCAGATAATTCACAGATGTTATTATTAAGCTTATTAGCTGAATATTTGAAGGATGTGTGAATTTTCCCAGGGCTTGGAATCCCAGGGAGATTTCAACCTCACTGTGACTTAGTAAAGTTGTGGAAAGTTGCCTGAGATTCTTAGAAGTTAAATGACTTGCCCAAGATCCAGCAGCTAATGTGCTAGAGGTGTGATTTGATCCCAGGTCTCCTTCTTTTGAAGACCTGTACTTCATTGCCTTTTTATCCTATTAAATTGTATTTCATAAATTTTGTCCAACAAAGTTGGCTATCAAGCAAATTTTTGTCAAGCAAATCTAAATATGCTTTCAAAGGATATTTTACATAAATTACATAAAATTGGAGAGATATACTTTTAAATATCCCATCATAGACAGAATCAAAAATGCTTTGAAGAAAAAGTTGAAATGGTGGTACTCTCCTGGCATTTTCATTTATACCATTTTCCTGACTCTCTAGCATAGTGGTAGGGGACCTGCAGCCTCAAGGTCACATGTGGCCCTCTGGGTTCTCAAGTGTGGCCCTTTGACTGAATCTATACTTCACAGAACAAATCCCTTAATAAAAGGATTTGTTCTGTAAAATTTGGATTCAGTCAAAAGGCTGTACCCAAGGACCTAGAAGGCCATATGTGATTTCAAGGTTGAAGGTTCCCAACCGCTGCATCTAGAACTTTACTTTCATGTCAACCAACTCTGTGCTCTTCTGGAATATTGGCGTTTCTCCCATCCTTGCAGATTCTATGACTTCATGCTTGTAAAACCTTCCCTCC
Source organism: Potorous gilbertii (assembly GCA_028658325.1). NCBI lineage: Eukaryota > Metazoa > Chordata > Mammalia > Diprotodontia > Potoroidae > Potorous > Potorous gilbertii. The sequence continues at coordinate 200,563,083 of CM053771.1, forward strand.
TTAACTCTGAGTATCTGCTAAATTCTTACATGGATGGTTGCAATATTATATTATAAGAATAAGGGAAGTTTTCTAACATCTAAATGACTGCAGGCTGAAAATGCATTAAATTTTAGGTTTTCAGTTTAGAATTATGATCAAATTTTGTAGCAGGAAAGGGGGAGCATTTAATCCAACATTGTCAGTTAGCAGGGATACACAAAACAAGTGACTTCCCTTTCTCAGCAGTTGTGCAGGTTGGATTTTATAGAAGAGTAGATCTAAAGACTGAAGGAACCTTAGAGGTTAGCTAGACCATCGCTCCTTTCTTTTACAAAGGAGAAAACTAAGACCTACAAAGTTTTGTGACTTGTCCAAAGTCACTGGTATGTGGCTGGTATGTGGTATGTGCCTAGGCCTGGATTTAAACCCACATTCCCACACTACAAATACAGAGCTCTCTCTGTTACACCATACTGCCTCCTCTAGAAGTTTCTTTAGAATAAAGGATAATAACCATGAATGACTTAGCTCTTCTCAGCAATACAACGATCCAAGACAATTCTGAAGGACTCATGCTGAAAAAATGCTATCCATATCCAGAGAAAGAAATATCAAGTCTGAATGAAGATCAAAGCATATTATTTTTACTTTCTTTACTTGTTTTTATGCTTGTTTGTTTTAGTCTGTGTCTTCTTTCACAACATGGTTAATATGGAAATATGTTTTGCATGATTATACATATATAACCTATATCAGATTGCTTACCATCTTAGGGAAGGGAAGGAGGGGGAGAATTTTGGAACTCAAAACTTAGAAAAAAGAATGCTAAAAATTGTTTTTACATGTAATTGGGTAAAAGAAAATATTATTCAAAAAGAAAAATAAGGGATGAATTTATAGCATCTGTATCACATGACCCCCAGCGTGACATTTACAATCATTGTAAATAAAAAAGTCCCATGTATATTCCATGTCTTATAGAATCAATATAATTTAATATTCTAACCCAGAAGTTAAAGGTCATAAAGAGAGCCATAAGTTATATATGAATGATCATTTGTGGGTCAGAAGTCTTAGTCTAAATATCATTACTTTATAGATTGAACATGAATCTGAGTATATTTAAGAATCCCCATGATTACAGGAATTAAAGAAAAAAGCCTTCAATACTCCTGAGGAGGAAGTCATATGCTGTTTGGTTTGATATATAATGCCTATTTATAATGAATTTGCAAAAATCCTTTCAGTTCTGAGATCTTTTTTTTTCTTGCAGGCCTAGATATAAAAATAAACATTGATGTTTGTTCAACATTGTAAAGACTTGGCTAAAAATGTTGGATAGTTTGTAAACCAATCTAAATGCAAAGCTGTAAGTATACTTTTCAAATAAACAAAGACAAAGCCAGTCTTCAGAGTCTTCTTCATTCCAGTCTGACTAGATTTGAGTCCAAACTATAGCAGAAAGCAAAGGCAACCTTCAACTATGAGTTAAATCCCCATCTCACTCTTGCAGAGAAGTTGTGCAAGCAAGATGGTCACCATTAGTCGTCTTGTTTTCATTGTCTTGATAGCAAAAACATGCTGATTACAAACAGTAATCTATAGAGGACAGAGAATAAAGTTTGTGTGATAGATGACCATTGGCAAACTGACTGCCCAGTGGTTCTTACTGGCTCTAATTAAAGGAAGACTATGTCGGGAGTCCCAGGCAGAGATGACAGTAGGGTAGCAGTCCCTAAATAGCAGCAAAGGGAAACAGATTCATTTGACTGATTGCATGATGTCTGAATTAATGGCCAGGAAATGAGCTATTATTGCATACTTACTGCTCGGCTATTTTATAAAGCTTGTCTTGTTCATGCTCCCATTTACTTGAACTTGGGGGAATGTAGGCCGGGGAAGGGGTTCATTGCTCAGTTGTTGCTTGGCCAGTTCTAATAGTGCTTAAACTTAGGAAAAACACACTTTCTGTTCCTGCCAATTTAATATTGAAGTTTCTAAAATAAGTGAGCTTATGAAGCTCATTGCATAGAACATGTAGTTACTAGCCAATTATCGATTTAGCAAGAAATAGTTTTATGTCCAATGCTATCTAAATAGCTGTTTTTATTCTGAAGGATTCTAAGATCTTCTATAATTTAACTCTTCTTAGAGTATTCCTCTTAGAGAAATAAGTGATAAATGTCCTTATTTTGTCTTGCCCAACTAACTCAGTAGGGTTAAAGCAGCATGCAAATGAGGCCAAGGTCATGGATTGCATTCCCCTACTGGGCACTTTGCTGTGCTCTGCTCCATACTCAGAAACCAGCACTCAGCCCCCGTCAGCTATCTTGCAAATGCCTGCAGTTCATCACAAGAGCAGCTGGAAAAGAAAAAAAGGGAGTGAATTGGTGCAAATACTCCCCACTAATGGTTAGACTAAACCAAAGTGTGTGCCCTACTAATTACGGGTCAGAAATTTTATCATCCTCTCCTGAGAACATTTTGCCAACATGGAAATGGAGACACAAGCAAGTTCAGTGGTTTTTCCAGAGTCACAAAGCAACATGCCATTGGAGCAAGGAACGGAATCCAGATGGTCTGATTTTCACTCGGATAAATTTTCTGCATTGTGCATGTGTCTCCTCAGTACCCTGCTTCCAAGGTATCGAGTTATTCTTTGGGGAAGAATGTCATTTGAAGAATGTTCCATTGCATAGTCACATTTTCTTCTGTCCTTTGATATGAAATCATATATGTAAATTACATTTTATATGGCTTTATCTTTTTTATATCTATTAATATAGGCAGGCATATATGTATATATCTATAGGTACATATATATGCATGTGTACATGTGTATATATAAATACATATGTGTGTGTGTATATATATGTTATCCCTTCCACATTGCGACTTTCCCCATCACAGTCTTGATAAATTGCAGATTGGCATAAGAAATTAACTGGGAATATTTTAGGAGTTATGTGGAAGCCACAGACAATTCAGAATAAACTTAGAAACACATAAAATATATATCTAGTATAATATCAATATATTTTATCTTTTAATACCATAATAATTCTAACTTCTCCAATTCGAAGCTTAGGGCCAAAGATCTTTTCGCAGATTTTTCAGATCACGGGGGCACCACTCTCCTAGCCCCCATGATGTGGAAGAGATAATTGTATGTGTATATGCATATAAATATAACTACGTATACGTACATGTGTATGTATACATATATGGAGACACAGAGAGACAGAGTCATGTAACGTCCACTGAAGCTGACCTTACATTGTGGTACAGAACAAAGGCTATACTCACAAAATGTCTCTGAGAGGTCTTATCAAGCTAGAAAGTCTTCAAGTATAGGCCCAGCAATGACTGTTGTCTAAGGACCAACCTATTGAATTCATTACCAGCATACATATACCCACACCCACACCCACACATACATCCACACACATCTACACATACACACACACAGTGGTTTGGTGTATGCTTCTCTCTCTCTCCATATATATATATATATGTATATATATACATATATATGTATATATATGTATATATATACATATATATGTATATATATACATATATATACACATATACATATACATATATGCACACACACCTACATATATAGTATGTATGTATGTATTAGGATGTGTGATTCCACTGGATATTGAATTGCCTCTATTATTACAGATTGGTGACCTTTCCACAATTTATGATTTTAGAGTTGCCTTTGTTGTGGTTTTTAGTCATTTTAGTCCTGTCGACTCTTTGTGGCCCCATTTGGAGTTTTCTTGGCAGAGATATCAGAGTGGTTTGCCATTTCCTTCTCCAGCTCATTTTACAGATGAGGAAACTGAGGCAAACAGGGTTACGTGACTTGCTCAGAGTCACACAGCTAGTAAATGTCTGAGGCTGTATTTGCCCTCAGATCTTGGCTCCAGGCTGGGTGCTCCATCCACTGTACCACTTGACTGCCCTGAGACTTACCTAGAACCCTGAGATCACATGGGACTTGCCCAGTTAAATATCCATAAGACTTGAACCTAAATCTTTATAACTCTGAGGTGGCTTTCTATTCAACTACCCTAAGCTGCATCTTTTGCACATATTTTATATGCTTAGATATATGTATATAATACATGTATGTATGTAGAGAGAGACTATATACATGTATAGATTTATGTATATACATACCAACATCTATACACCACATACACATATGTAGCTTTGAAACTAAGATTGGATCTTCATTATTCTCTCTGAATTGATTAGTTTGTTTTCATTTTTCAGCACATTTGGGCAGAAGGTAACTGACAAGTCTCTATCCCTCTGGCCTTCCTGTTGACTTCCCTCATTGTTTCTCCTGAACACGAATTTCAGCTGTGAGATCAATGCCAGGGAGAGGAAGGAGATAAGGATGGCAGAGGCTGGGGGCTGTGGGAAATGCCACTTTCCTCCTTCAGGACCAGCAACCATTCATCAACTTCTCCCTCTCTTCCTCCCTCTCATCATCCTTTCTTTCCCTTGTCCTCTCATTTATTCAGCGTTCTACCACATGCACAGTACTGGGTTAGATGCTAAGATGGATGTGAAAATCAATATAAGACATAGTCCCCCAGTTCCCCTACCACCTACATCTCTCCCTTCCCCCCCACCAGGAGTTTTCATCTAGTTGTAAGGACAAGAGACGTGAAACAGGTAACTAACAACATGATTAAATGCTAAAAATGGTTAATACAGACACTATGTGCTGCAGGAGATCAGATAAAAGAGAGACTAGCATAGACCATGGCTTTATGAAGGAGATGGGGCCTGAGCTGTGTATTTTAGGAAAGGTAAGATTTGGACAGGTGAATGAGACGAATAAATGGCATTTTGGGCTTGGGGAAAATGTTAGCAAGGGCTTCTAGTCTGAAGGGCAGTGAGGTGGTACAGTGGATAGAGAGACTTACCTTCCTGAGTTCAAATCTGGCCTCAGATATTTACTGACTATATGACCCTGGGCAATTCACTTTATCTTGTTTGCCTCAGTTTCCTCACCTGTAAAATAAACTGGAGACGGCATCGGCCAAGAAAACCTTAAAAAGGGTCACAATGAATTGGACATGACTGAAAGGACTGAACAACAAAATCTCATCTGAAACTGTTATTTTCAACATGAGCCACTTTTTTTCCTGCCCGCTCAACCTCAGGATCCCTTGAAATTGCCAAGAATTCAAATGGATGAAGATGGAATTTTTCAGGGATCAGGCAGCTTTAAGAGCTCTATTGAGTGTGACTAGCTCATACTATAGACAATAAACTCCCAGGGACCATTCATTCCCTTGGGGGTCCAGTAAAAATGAACTAGTTGCCCCTTCCTACCCCTCAGCACTATTGTATTTTTACCACTGTTGGTGTTGATCCTCAGAGTGAGAAAGGTCACAACAAGCCCCCCTCACCTGTCAGGCCATTCCATTAGGAGCCAATCAGACTGCAAGGAAGACATCTAAAACTCAATGAATTGATGGATATGTTTTTAGGCATCTTAACAAATTTATCTGCTTTTTTTTCCTTTCTACCTTACAACTTGTTTATGTTGTCTAGAAGCAGCCTGAAAGAACCTTGGCTGCCAACCTCAATGGTTTTTTATAATAGTGTGTTTTTAAAAGCAGTTTTTCCTACTACAAATGTCAACTGCAAAATTAATAGTTAGAAAAATGGTAGTGAATGAAAACTTTCAAGATTATACGATGATAGATTTTGAGCTGGAAGGGACCTTTGGGGCCATCTAATGCAATTCACTCATTTTTACAGATGAGGAAATCTGAGGTGCAGAGAGTTAAAGATCTGCCTTGTGCCACACAATAAGTATCAGTGGCAGGATTTGAAACTAACTCTAACCCATTCCAAGTCTAACACTCTATCCTTTAAGTCATATAGACTCCTGTTGAGCTTACTTTATAAAACACTAAAAGGAAACTAGAAAAATAAAAGCCAATCTAATTAGAACTTTAAACTTTAGGTCACAGATTTATAGTTTCACAGGATCTTTTATAGGTTACCTCGTCCAAACTCTGCATTTTCCCAAGGAGGGAACAAAAAGCCCAGAAAGGTTAAATGACTTGTCCAGGGTCAACAGTAAATGATAGAGCTGGGATTTGAAACCAAATCCTCTGACTAAAAAAAATATCCTCTGATATTCTTTCCACTGCACAATACTTTCAGTTAAGGATTTTGGTCAAGGAAGGAAGAATTATGTTTGGCCTGATCACAGGAACACAAGGCCTTTGCTAACAGGTAGCTGATTATTTTAAATTATATGAAGTCAGTTCAATTAAACAAACACTGTTCTAAGCTCTAGGAGTACAAAGATGAAACAAGACTCAGTTCCAGCTTTCAAAGAGCTTACAATTTATTGGGGGGTGGGGTGGAGATGGAGGCAGAAATGACATGTATGCAAAGAATCATGATACAAGGAGGAGTTGTGGTAAGAACCGAAAAAAGACTGAGGTACACATTTGAAGACATAGATCACTTTCAGAATGGGGAAGGCTTCATAGAAGAGGTGACGCCTGAGGGGGATCTTGGAGGGAAGAAGTCAATAGAGATAGAGCAATCCATTCCTATGGGAGGGTGGGCAGAAAGGCAGCGTAGAAGCGTAAAATCTATTTTGATTATAGAGCAAATGATATGATTCAAGCCACAAAGGCAGGAGAAGGCATATAGATCTTGCAATAAGGTTTCGCTAGCTGCCTTTAATATTAGACACTGCCCATAGGTGGGGGGGGGGGCTGGGGAGAGAGGGAGAGAGAGAGAGAGAGAAAGAGAGAGAGAGAGAATCTTCAACAGCTAGTAGGAAAACGATCATCATAGCACTAAAATAAGTCTTGAAAGGTCATATGGTCAAGTCTCATGTATAGCTAGTTCAGTAATTAAAATACCCAGGATGGGGGCTGTCTGTACAAATTTCCTCTCTCCAGAGATGGAGATGACTTAGTATCAGTTATAGTATTTATCAATTCTTAGTGTGCCTCAATTTTTCCTTGAATATTGAATACTTTCTCACTGCAATTAAAAAATACGTCTTCCACTTGAAGAAAAACAGAAGCCAGTCCCCTATTATGTTCATCTGCCAATTTCCAAAGGATGGGAGAGGGGATGGATCTTACTTATTGAACTATTTCTATGTCTATAAAACAATCAGAGGGCTGCTCAAGTTGTGTGTTGTAGCATTGTGTCCCAAAAGCCTTCTGCAATCCTAAGGCACTTGTTACCCTACAGTCAGAGGGATCTTCTAGTATTGAAACCCAGGTCTCATCTGTAGGAAAGAGATTTTAACTTCTTCCCTGAAGATTCTTGGAAAGAAACTCAGGCTAACAGTATATTCATACTTCAGAAGTCCTATCTGGAGCTGAGTCCACCCATCATACATTGAATGAGATACAGCCATCACAGTTATCTCCTTTTGGCGGATTACTTTTTATTTGCTCATTAAATGCTCATGGCATGGGCTCCCTTGGGAGGTAGTGGGTCCCCCACCATGGGAAATCTTCAAGCAAAGAGTGGGTAGCCACTTCCCAGATATGTGGTAGCAGGGCTTCTTTTTCAATTTTGAGTTGGACCAGAATGACCTTGGGCAAATCACTCAACATCTCTGGGATCAGGCTTCTTCATATGGAAAATGAGAGGACTAGACTAAATAGATGAGAAGTCATAGCTATGAGCTTATAAACTCAGATTCTGAGCTTTTTCATAAAAAACAATCCTAAGATCATAGTGACTCCTGCTGAAGAAGACAGATGTTAGGAAGGCTGCTTACTGTTACCCAGAGAGCAGATTAAGCACGTTAATGATAATAAATCATTTTATTTATAAGTACTCATTCAAGCTTTGGGGATACTCCATGTACCGCTAAAATATAAGACATTTATCTCTTTAAAAATATGAATGTGAAAACAAAGAGTTTTCTAAAAGCATGGGATCATTAAACAGAATGTCAACTGGCAAATAAAACATGATTCCCTAATGCACTTGTACAATTTTGTGCTTTTTTTTTTAGTTTCCTTTTCTTGATGTAAAATTGAGGCATCTGTGCTGAGACAGAGATCCTGAGGGAGAACACACACTCGCTAAGTAATCTCACATGTTGTTTCTGGGTCTATAGCATGATGTCACAAATCCCTAAATCATAATTCACATTGTTCCTATTTCCTTAGAACATCCTGAAATTTACAATTTACATTTTTCAGACCCTCCCCTTGCAGGGACCCACCCGCCTCTTCCCTTCGCTAAACAGCTACACGTACTTACAAAAGGACATGCCAACACTTAATCAACAAAAAATAGTTACCCTTGATATCCTGTTTGCAGGAAGACAAAAATGTCCCTTTAGATTTCAAGTAATGGACTCATAAATGGACAGATTGAAGCTGATACTGGCAATGTACATTCTGATATATGAACATCAAATATCTGTAGGAAGTAGCTGAGACAAGTTATGTTAATACAAGTCAGAATTGGGTTTTAAAGTAATAGAAATACACATGCTATGCAGATTAGAGTCTGCAGCAAATTTCAGCTGTTTATAGTTAAGGTATAACCCCAGGTGGAGGTCATGACTTGGTAGTTTGGAATTCCATGTAAAGAAAAATGTACAAAAAGAACTGTCCCCAAAGTGAAATGACCTGAGGTATCAGGGTCTCATCAGTAGAGGTCTTGTAAGTTAGAGGTTGGACAGCCACATCGGGAATGTCACAGAAAGGATTCCCGTTCCCGTACAGTTTGGACAATGGGGCCCAAGTTGGCGCAAGAATGACATTTTTTTAAATAGGAGTCAAGAACAAAACGTATTTTATCTTTGGATCAGTCAGAATGGCTATGCCTCTGGGAAATTGTAGTTATACAATATATTGCCTTTTCATCTGTAAATGAAAGTTTATTATACTTGGATTCCATGGTGAATAGTTTTGGGGGGAATAAATTGAGCATGGGATCTCAACTGAAGGTTTACCTTTTTCAGTATTTTAAAGGGCATCGGCTTGCTGAGATTTAGTTCACTTGATATGAGTGAACAGTTTACTTCCAGGGTTTACATGAATCACCCTCACTTATTACAACATTTAGGCGGAAAAAAGAAAAAGGCAAAGGTCTATTTTCACAGCATTGCCCTCTACTGTCCTACCAGGCTCACTGCTCACTGACAAACATGGAAGGGGTGACAGAGGGAAGCATTATACGTAGAAGGTTAGAAGGGACTTTCGATATTATCTCATTCAACCCTCTCATTTTAGAGATGAGGTAACATCTAAAGGAGTGAAATGACTTTACCTGAGGTCAACCAGGTGATAAAGAAGAGAACCAAGAATTGCACTCAGGTCCAGTGACCCCCAATACAGTGGAAAAGTTCAGTGTTCTTTCCACCCAATCTATCACTGTCTCCTGGCTTGTGGTTTCACCCACTCCCCTTCTCCCCCTAGAATGGCCCACGAAACTGGATACAGACCAACCTCCCACTTATGAAAAATTCCCTTAAGTGGACATTGGCATAGGAACACAGCTCCCAGAAGCCATCTTTCCCCACTGTACAATTGGAAAACAATGGTGGTGACTACTTTTATGTCATGGGAATCCAGGAACAGAAACTGAATTTCCCGATTAGTTGCAGATGCCTTTCTGCCCTCTCTAGCTGGATGTGTTTTAGTTTAAAGAGAACATTTTCAGACCATTAATCCCCAGTACAGTTTGATGCCTTTGGACTGTGAGGCTTGAAATTATGGAGAAGCCTGAATAAATGTTTAAAAAAGAAAATGAAGACTATAAAGTTAACTTTTTCCCCTTCTCTTGCCGAGAGTTTGAGTGTGTACTTTTAATGTTGCTTTCAACTATGTTCTACTCCAAAATTTCTGCAATTTTCCCAGCTGTTTAAGCCCCCAAAGACTGTGCATTCTGGGCTATTGAACATATTTGGCCTGTCATGGGGGTGGGGGTAAGGAGGAAAGTGACCCCTGCCTGCTCCCATTTGGAGTTTTAAAATAGTCCCAATTGACAAGTTTGCATTATAAACCATAACAACTCTTTTTGCTGAAGGAAAAATATTTTCTTATGTGTTCCCAAAAACATCTTCACAACCTGTTTTTATGATTTAATGGGTGAAGAATAAACACTTTAAAAGTCCCAAGCCAAACATTTTTAGGAATTGGCAAAAAAGAACTTTTACTACATGGCTCTGGGTAACCTTAAGATGGCCAAAACTCACTCAGAAATGATTAATGCAGGAAAAGTTCTGTTGGCTCTGTCAAGCTTTAGAGCTAGCAGTACTTTAGAGACTTTCTTATCCAACTTCTTCATTCTATAGGTAAGGAAACTGAGGCCTAGAGAGGGGCCTCCCAAGGTCACATCATTGGTAACAGAGCCTAGGTCCAGGATTTCAACCCAGGACTTTGACTTCTAAGTACAACCTTCTTCTCATTGTGCCATGCTGCCCATAATCAATCAATCAGATATCTTCCTAAGGTCCAATTTGCCTTCAAAATTTGCTCTTACACGACCTTGTGGCAGATTCTCATCATCATTTTTCATGAAAGCTAAGGCTAAGAAATATTAAAAATGAGTGTCTTAAAATTAAACCTAAAGACAGTCATGTTGTAGTTGCGAATACCACTCAGTTTCTTTGAGGTTTATATTATTTCATAATAAAACCACCTTAGTTTGGAATTTATTATAATGTGGACAAGTATTGAGCTAACATTTGATTTTGTATGAAATGTATGATGGAAAGGCTTTGTCAAGCAAATTGATAGGACAAGTGCCTAACCTCTGTAAGAGACCAGACTGTTCTGAGATTGGAGACCTGCCCTGAAAATGTACAATTGTCCTTCTGATTCAATTAAGTAACTATTGCATGCCTACTATGTACATGTTTCGAATCATCCTTATCTATTCGCTGAAGAATCATCTGTTTGGTAACAGAATTTTGGTGGTTTAACCAACAGTTTTCTTTCAATCAAATAAAGTATTGAAAAAATATTCATTCATTCGTTGGCCTTTTTGCAATCAGGTCAAATTACTAGGGACATATAATCACAGCTAAAAGCCAGCATTTCTATGGCACACTGTGCCAGACACTGTGCCAAGAACTTTATAAGTATTATCTCATTTGGTCCTCACAACAACACTGGGAGGTAAGTGCTGTTATTACCTCCCGTTTTATAGACGAGCAAACTGAGTCAGAGAGAGTGTAGTGACTTGACCAGGGTCACACACAGTAAGTATCTGAGACCACATTTGAATTTAGGTCTTCCTATCCACTGTGCCATCTAGCTGCCTATATAGCATAGTATATGATAAAGATCTTCCCATGACTTTGGTTAGAAAAGACTTTTTTTTAAAATAGTATTTTGGTTTTTTTCCCCAATTACATGAAGAAAGACTTTATAACAATGCCAGTTCTGCCTAGTCATGTGGCCAAGTCACTTTTCTCTGAGCCTCAGTTTCCTCATCTGCAAAATGAAGGGTTGGATGAGATTAGATAATCTCAAAGGCCTCTTTTAGCTCAAAATCACTGATTTCTCAGCCCATAAGGACTTTCATTTGTTTGTTACCTTTTCTTAGAAGACTTGTTTTCTTCTTCATAAATCTGTCTTGAGTAGGATACAGAAATAAATTCCTTATGGAAAATAAACATTCTCTCTTTAAGCAGATGACTTGACTTGATCATATTCCACCATGAGGAAAGAAGGAAATACGCACTTAACTTCTTAAAACACTTATTGCCCCCTCAGGTAAATGTGTTAGTAATAATTCAGGCTAAGGTGACAGGTCAACTCAACCAGCAAAACTTTCTTAGTTGTAAAACTACGTTTTCTAGGCTACAGTCAATGAGAGTATGTTTTGGGAGTTGCCTTCGTAGTGAATCTGCTAAGAATAATGCAGAATCACTTACCCAATAAAGAAACAAATAATTATGATGGCGTGCATTGCTTTTTGTTGAATTTCTCTTGGTTTGGTTAGAGGCCAGCATGCTGGCAAAGGAGACAAGCCCTCTTGATAATACAAGCTTTTACAAGGAAGGCCAAGAAATTGATTATGCCATTATTGCTACAGAAATAAACAGGAAATAATAAAACGATGTGACTGGTACATAGAAGTGGGTTTCTGTATCTATATAAATCTTGCTGTTTTAGCAAATGCTCCTGGCCAAAACCAACCCAAGTGACTGGGGACATATTATCCTGCCATGTAAGATTATTTAGAGTGACTTGAGAGCTGTGTTCAAAGACCATTTCATTTTTTAAAAAACTGATAAGGCAAAAATACTAAAATGCTTGATTTTCCTCAAGGTTCAGAGAAGGAGAAGGTCACACAGAGGTATATCCAGGTGTCTTCTCAGCAGAAATTAATATGAAATTGATGTAAAGAGTGGACATTTTGAGGATAGGCTTTCAAGTCAGTATCATATTCCTGTACTCTATATTAAACTCGGTTTCATCACCAACATAAAATTTTTTTTCTCACACTGAGAAGAATTTCCTATACTCGGGTCCAAACACACTGAGATTTTGTTATCAAGTGCCTCAGTAATGTATAGTCATCATTGAATCTAACAAGGATGCATTTTATAAGAAAATCAATAAGAGAAACTGATTATATTGTTGACTGGAGCCAGCACCTAGGAATGAAAAATAGAAAGTAAAATATCACTTGCATTGGACTGGATCTCAGCATCTATAATGCACTGGGGTCTTCTCGAAGACATTAGGTAGCTGGCAAAACCACATGCAGCAACGGGATAAAAATACTTTAGACCTTTTTAAATGTCAAAAACAACCTTAAAACCACTATTTCATCCCTAATCTACTGTTTGAATAAAGTGTAGTTTTCTGTCCCACCAAAATGTGTATATATTTAGGTGAGAATTTATTTGCTGGCCACTGCTCAAAGATACTCAAAGCAAGGGAATGAAAACAACTCACATTTAAATGAAGAAGCATTTTGGATTCCCAGGATTATTTTTTAAAAATATTAACAGAGGTTTCTATCATATTGACATCTGGAAAGAATGGGAAATGTGTTCCCTCCCCCCACCCCCATACCTCTGAGGATTGAAGAGCTTTCATTTATTTGTCATCTTGGCTATGTTGGCTCTGGATAATCTCAAGAATGAGGATGCATTGGGGAATATACTAAAGATATAACACTGCCTCATGATCTGCAGAGAGGGATGGAAAATATTTATGATTTCAGACTGTACTGTATTTAATTACAATGATCTTATCAGTCCCTTTTTAATATTATGATGAGAGTTTTCTAACAAAGTTCTATTCCTTTACAAAACTAGGTATTTAGATCAGATATTCTGCAGCACAGAAGGCTTAGTGTTGTTTTTTTTTAATGTTTTATCATTCAACTCACTTGAAAAATACATTTGCTAGTATTTTTAAGTTCTATTGATGTCTTTTGTTTTTTTATACAACATTTCCCAGCTAAAATTATTTAAGTTGCAGTTAATCCATGCATTTTGGAGCAGCTAGGTGACACCATAGTGGATAGAGAGTGGGATCTGGAGTGGGGAACTCTCATCTTCCTGAGTTCAAATCCAGCTTCAGATACTTATTAACTGTGTGACACTGGGCAAATCGGTTAACTCTGTTTGCCTCAGTTTCCTCATCTGTAAAATGAGCTGAAGAAAGAAATGACAAACTAGTATCCTTGCCAACAAAACTCCAAATGGAATCACAGTTAGACATAGAAACCCATGTATTTATCCTGGTATTACTGCTGGTCTAATGGTTCCTTCTTTATTTTATTTCCTTTATTGACTTATTTTCTTCCTCCTTTTTCCTCTGCTTCAAACCAACTATGCATGGTCCTCAAAGATTCTGTCAAATCTGTGCTATTCAAAGATCTGTTGTCTTTCCCTTAGAGAATTCATTCATTTGATTCCACCTATCATCTCTGTACCGATGACTTCTAAATTTCTGTTCTCGATACTATTCTTTAACCCAAATTCTAATCCAGTATATCTAGATATCAGAATGGAACTGTCCATTTGGTACCTGTCACCTCAGACTCAATAGTTTTAAGACAAACTCATTGTCATTTCTTTTGTAACCACTTTCCCCATCCAATTTTCAAATCTCTTCCAAAAGCACCAATTTCCCAGGCCTAGTGTCTTCTTTAAATCATACCTCTTCATTATGTAGGCAGTGCCCATGTTCTGTTAATGCTTCCTTTAATACGTCTCTAATAATAATCTCTTCCTTTCCATTTCTACCACCTTACCCTTAATTCAGACTCCAAGCCTGACAGTTCAATAGCCTCTGTAGGCTATCTTGTGTAACACGCTAGATTAATTTCCTTAACACTGCTTTTATGATGTCACTTCCCCTACTCAAAAAACCTTCAATGTTTCCTAATTTTCTATTAAGTCAAGTCTAAAATTCTGTCTAACTTTCAAGGCCCTTTATAATCTGAATTTGTTCAATAATTCTAAGAGTTTTCCCATAATGCTCTTTCCCTTTAGACTTGTATGTTGACATTTTCATCTTTAAAAGCCTGATTTAAATGCGATTTCAGGAATCCTTTTCTGGTTTTCTGTCTAGTAGTGGCATTCCCCTCTCTGAAGACCTCATATAACAATTTATCTGTAGTACTCACAGCATTTACTATGCATTATTTGGTATTATAGTTTGCTATGCCTGTGTCATATCCCATTGATGGGACAGGCTGTTGTAAGCTCCATGATGACAGGGATTTTTGTCTTACCTTAATTTATCTTTCAGTCCCTAGATTAGGGGTCTGCACACAATAGGTGCTTAATGTTTGTTGAATTAAATTCAATCTTATTTTCTAGTACTGCCAATATGTTAATCCAGTCAAGTGAGAATGGTCTTTTTCCTCTGACATGAATACACTGCATCATGCTGATCTTTACCCTCCCCTAAAATGCTTTCCTTTCTTCTCTCCTCTTAGCTAAACTTTATCCATTCTTCAAGACCCAGGTCCAGTTTTAGCACCCCCCTGAGGCCTTCACATACTACTACACCTGTTTTGATAATGAGTAGTTTAGTGGAAAGAGCAGTGACCTGAAAAGTAGAATGTTTGATTTCAGATCATATGACTTATTAGATGTGTAACTTTGGGTAACACACTTAAATACTCTAAGCCTCAGTTTCCTTATTTGTGAAGTTCAGGTCAGTTCAACAAACCTTTCTTGAATGCTTGCCATGGGCTAATCTGTGGAGGTAATAACATGGTTCTGCCTGTCTCACAGAGTTGTAAGATGAGGTAAGATGAGACAGAGAGGTGTCTGAGATGATACATGCAAAGTGACCCGGACAGTGTGCTGAGTTTGCAGTCACAGAATCTGAGCTTAGACTAGATGGGGGGAAGGGAAGAAAAAGCATTTCAAATACCTACTATATGCCAAACAGTGTTTAACTATTTTATAATATTATATCATCAGAAAAACCCTAGGAGGTAAGTGCTATTACTATGCCTGTTTTATAATTGAGGAAACTGAAGCTGACAGATGTTAAGTGACTTGCTCAGGGTCATCTAACTACTAAATATCTGAAGCAGGATTTGAATTCAGGTCTTCCTGACTCCATACCCAGCATTCTGTCTATGCTACCAGCTATCATTTGCCTTTCAGTTTGAGGTCCCCTTTCTGCTTGAGCTCTGCACTTACTATGAAAATGCTTCATAAATGTAAGCTATTATTTGATCTCTAGGATGGCTATGTTGCCCAATAGGTAGGGCACTGGACCTGGAGTCAGGAAAACTCATCTTCCTGATTTTGAATCTGGCCCCAGCCATTTCCTAGCTGTGTGACACTGGACAAGTCACTTAACTCTGTCTATTTCAGTTTCCTTATCTGTAAAATGAGTTGGAAAAGGAAATGGCAAACCACTGCCATATCTTTGCCAAGAAAACCTCAAATGGGGTCACCAAGAGTCAGACACGACTCAACAACAATTTGATCTTCCTCCTTTTTCAGTAAGTGCTAAGTTCTTATAGTACTTGGAGTCTGTACAACATGATTTAGTGCTTAATTATATAGTGTCACATTATTTGCTGTGGCTTCCTGTGCACCTCTTGTCTCCCCAGTTAACTTAGAAACTCTTGAGAGGCAATGACCATGTCTTGTATTTCTTCTACAACATTACACAGCCTCTTGTGTGGTCCTAGGCATAGAGTAGACATGCAACAAACCTTTGTTTTTATTGGCAAGACAACACGTTTTCAAAGTGTTTTCATCATTGGAAAATCAAGAAAAATGTCTCCACTCAACAGAAAATAGAACTAACAGAGTTTTGTTTGTTTTTTGTAGTGGATCCTGGACGAATAGAGCAATTTCCCTACAGTGAAACAGGTATATGATGAATAATAACTGTCATTTATATAGTGCCTCCAGGTTTCCTAAGTACTTTACATACATTATCTCATTTGTACTTCACAACAATCCTGTAAGGTAAGTATTGTGAGTGTAAGTCCTGTTCTACAGATGGGAGGACTGAGTTCTAGAAGACTGTGAGTGAGCCCCATTTTCTGGTGACTCTAGGTTTGATGTGCTTCCTTCTGTACCACAATGCCTTTTGTGTTATCTAGTTCAAATGCCCTAAAATGTTCTCTTAAGATAAAGCGTACTTTAGAAATGCAATTTCACCAGAATGAATTAATACTAATAATCATATCTAATAATTATGAAGTTCTTACTATGTGCCAGGTCCTTTACAATTGTTATTTCATTTGAGGGTCACAACAACCCTGGGAGGTAGGTGCTTTATTGTCCCCTTTACAGATGAGGAAACTGAGGCAGAGGCCAAGTGACTTGCCTGGGGTCACCCAGCTTATTTGAACTCAGATCTTCGGGACTCCAAGCCCATCACTATCCACTGCATCAGCTACTTGACTCTTCACTTCTCTTCCAACTCTGTGATGTCTGATGCCATCTTGTGCATTAAGATGCTAAGTGGTAGAACAGGTGTGGTTCTCCATTGGTAATGGGGGTTTTCTCATTAGGACTTCCTTACACTAGTGAAATTACAGGTCCAGAACCCCCTTCCAAAACAACAACCCATTTTTGGAATTGATCAAAGTCACATCTTTTTTGCACAGTATTACCAGAACTTAACATTCCTAACAAGTAGTGACTTTTTTAAATTGGAGAGAACCAACATTTGCAGACATCAGTGTGTTTTCCCTGAACCCACTGAGCCAGTACTCTAATCACAGATCCTTCTGGAGAAACCAAGTACACTCTTCATAGTCTCTTGGGGATTTGGGGAATTTCCACTGTTGTTCTGTTATGAGTAATGGAATCGTTATTTTAAAGAGTTACTGACAATTTCTACAGTCATTCTGAATATTTAGCTTTCCCAAATATTCAAGCATCCCACCCTTGATAGGGAATGCTGCCTGTGAACTGCTTGACTTTTATGGCACCCCTGCCTCACTGATTTATGGAGCTACTCTGCTGTCAGCTCAGCAGGGAGTCACTTGCCAGATACTCAAGCAGAAATATGGTGCTTGGTGGTGATAAACATTCAGGGAAGAGGGCATGAAATGTGACTGGTGAAGGAACTGAAAAAGAAAATAATATTTTATTCACTGCTGTATACTCAGCCTTCATTGTCCTGAGATAGTAGGTGCCCTTTCTGGGGTGGTACATTCAAAAATACTTAACCCAGGAAAATCAAGCTCAGATCCAACTTCTAGTTTTCAAAGAGAACCAGTTTCAGGAGTATTGATGGAGGCTAAATGACTCTAGGACCCAAATTAGGATGTGTTTATATATTCAAAGGGTTGAGGAAAGGAAAGGTTTTAATTGAATTAAACAAAGCAGTATCTGGTTGTTTAAAAAAGTTCTTTGCTTGAATTCAGACACTAAACTCCCTCTTCCCTTCCTTCAAACCTCCCCAGATGGTTTCTACAAATGCAAACTCAACCTAAATCAATGGTTTAGGTGAGATTTGAAACCACAGATCATCTTGATTCCTGCACTTATACTGTAGTTATTAGCTCCAGGAGACCTAAATGCACCCAAGCAGGCACAGTTAGTCGTATATTTAATTCTTCTTTATGGAATCATCTCCCACAATTAACAGGATCATGACTTCAGAGAAGTCAGAAAGGACTTGGTGAGGAAACTGACTCATATTGGAGGCAGCTTATATACTGCAGAGCTTAAATTTACACTTAAATTATCAGTGTAAACATTTCCACTTTGGAAATTGGCAAATGGTACAAATTGAGGCTCACATCATTTTGTTCATTGTCTAAGAAAGAGATGGACAAAATGTAAATTAAACTTTTAAAATGCTGATTATACTTTCTCCCTCCTCCCCGCCCCCAGAGAGCTGGTTGTTAAACATTTACCATAACACCCCTGAAACTGAGGTTCAGAGTGGATAAAGTAATTTGCCCCAGGTGTTATACAAGTCATACACATCTGAAGTAGAATTTGAACACAGGTCCTTTGACTCCAGAGCCTATATTCCACACTCAGTGACACCCAAAGTATACATCAATGTGTTTTCCCTGAACTCACTGAGCCAGTACTCTAATCAAAGATCCTTTTCGAGAAACCAAGTATACTCTTCTCCCTTTGCAAATTCTTCTTTTGCCCTACTTTTAAAGTTAGAGAATGGAGAAGAAATTTTCTTCTTTACAGAATTCTGGAATGAGAGGTTTGAGACTGATGGAGATGAGGGTGGAGAGAGATTTTCAGATACTTATAATTTTTATGGAATATATTTTAAGTTCACTTCAATTTTATTTCATTTCTAGATAGAGAACTTTATTGTTTACAAATACTTTCATCCTAATTCTAAGGTGGGTAACCACATTACAGTAACTTCTTTTACAGATGAGGAAACTGAGGCACATTTTTAAGGAGACCTGCCCTGGGTCTCATAGCTGATTGGAAGACCTGGAATTGACATATTATACATATACATATGAATGATTTTCAAGGTTTTTTGTGTGTCTAGCATAGTGTTATTCCTTCTCATGGGGAATTGTAGCACACTGTGGAAAAGTTGAGAAAATCAGTTTTGCTCATCCATGGGAAACTTGGAACATGTTACCATTCTGTTGTGAGAACCGTAGATGCAGGGGTGTGCTACTTGGAACATGTTACCATTCTGTTGTGAGAACTGTAGATGCAGGGGTGTGCTGCTCCTGAGATGTTTAACAACAGCCTCTGTGGAGAAAATGTATATAGGACACACATATATTATTAACATTTTCCCCTTCACTTTCTTAAGTCTAGACAATCAATAAACTAATAAATGAAGCCCTGCTTTATAGCATTTGCTGATTTCTGAGGTAAAAATTTTACAATCAGCTCTCATGAACTAGTTTGAGCTGGTGTCAGCATGCCACCAGTTATGACTAAAGTCCATCCTCAGCTTATCTCATGATATCCACTTAACATTTTGTTATGTGTGTGCTTATATTCTCCAGAAAGACCGGAAGATTTTGGCACCTAGTAAGGCATTTATTAAATGTTTGCTGAATTGAACATGACTGGTCAGCTGATAATTTGTGGCAGTTGTTTTAATATCTGACATACATCCTGAAAATCAACATTTGAATTAAGGAAATGAGAACTAAGTTTTAAGAAAGATCTTATAAAATCCCCTTCATCCCATCCTAGGGTTACTAGTTTGAGTTGTTGTTACACAATGAACAAATTCTCATCTTTCCTTGGTTTTACCTTCCCTTTCCCAGTGCTGGGCCTAGGCAAAGAGCTAACATAGGCAAAAGATGTATGTGTGTGTATGTGTGTGTGTGTGTGTGTGTGTGTGTGTGTGTGTGTGTAATTTATTTGTTTTCAGTTTTCAACAATCACTTCCATAAGTCTTAAATTTTCTCCCTGTCCCTCTCCCCTCCTTCCCTGAGATGGCATGCAATCTTATATGAGTTGTACACATACATTATTATTAAACACATTTTCACATTAGTCATGTTGCATAGAAAAATTAAAATGAATGGGAGAAACTGTAAGAAAAACAAAAACAAAACATAACACAAGGGAAAATAGTCTGCTTCATTCTGCGTTCCAGTTCCGTAGTTCTTTCTCTGGATATGGATGGCAAAATGCAGTCCGGCAAAAGATATTTTTGAGTCCCCAGAATATTCCCCCACGCTTTACCGTAGCTCTTTCTGGGTCCCTGCTGGAACTCTCTAGTGCTCTCATACACTTACCCCTGATTGTTCCAGAGTACTTCACTTAAGCCTGCCCTTTTTGTGATTCAGGGTTTTATTCCATACCCTTGTCTCACCCCACCATAAGGCTGACATGCTCTTGCTTTAATTCTCACCAGGCTTTGTTGGTAATTGGATTGTCGTTCCCACAAACAAATTAATGGTAAGGTATACATGACTAATAATGGCAGCATGTTATTCTCAGAAGGGGCTGAATTTTAAAAGGAGACTCCTGGCAATGTAGCACTTTAATTCAATGGAATGATCTTTAAAAGCTGGGAATTACAGGTCCTAAGGCAGATGGTATTTCTCACCTCACAACATGTGAGCAACTGTCTACTGCTGTTTATGTGTGAGGCTGGTCTGATTGATCCTTACTAGTGTTCCACGTTAATGACCTGTCTTTCCACGCCTCCTATTTGTTTGGTTTTTTTCCTTTGTATGTTCATGGTCTTGGCCCCAGACCGTATCTTTATACTATCCTTACCTCACTATTCTGGTTCATGTTGGAGATTAACCAAGTAATCTCAAGGATACCTAGTTTAGCCATGATATTTTCATAATTTAAGTATCCTATTTCATAGTGTCTAAGCAAATACAACTGTTTAAGAGTCAAAATATTCCCTGAAAGTCCAGGGAATGACATTAAGTATAGACCAGAATGATCTTTCCTATTTTAAAATCACCATTAAGATAGTAGCTCCTCTCTCATAGGAAAGGAGTTTATAGCCTGGGGTCTGTGAACTTGTTTTTCAAAAATATATTTTGATAATTGTATTTCAATATAATTACTATCCTTCGTAATCCTAGAAATTATATTTTACACATTTAAAAAAATTATTCTGAAAAGGCAGGCAATGAATATTCATTGTTGTTAAGTCATTTTTTAGTCATGTCTGACTCTCTGTGACCCCATTTGGGATTTTCTTGGTAGAGATACTGGAGTGGTTGCCATTTCCTTCTCCAGCTCATTTTACAAATGAGGATACTGAGGCAAACAGGGTTAAGTAACTTTCCCAGGGTCACACAGTTAGGAAGTATCTGACACTGGGTTGAATTCAGATGTTTCTGACTCAATGGCCCAGCACTCTATCCACTGTGCCACTAGCTGCCTAGGGAGACTGAAGTATACAATATTCCATACTCAAATGGATGGGTGATCTCATTGAATTTGTGCATTTCTGTCAATGATGTAGATTGAAACTTATCCATGCCTGCCCATCTTGTGCAGTTCTTATGTATGTCCTCCTAAAAGTTTATTACAGAAGGTTGATTCAACATTCTGGAGGCACTCTTTGATTTCTCCCCATATCTGGGGTACCAGTGGGACACTCTGGCCATCCACTTGTCAGAAGAGAAGAATAATAGGAGTTGTGGTCAGGTTTCCTGATCAAGGATTAAGAATACTTCTGGATGATGGTGAAAGCAAGTATAAGACTGTATCTATGGGCTACTGAGATAGAATGAAAGTGATTCATAGGAGCTTAGGAGGTTGATGAACTGTGTGGGGTTGTTAAGAGAATATTAGTATGTATACGGAGATCCCCAAGTATGAAGGCAGGGTTGGGGTGGAGCTCAAGACTGTGGCAAAGGTACTGAACTCTTCAAGAAAGGAAGGAGGGTGACATGGGGGGACCAATAGGAAACTACCATTGGGATCTGACTAGGGTAATATGTCTGGGTAGAGAAGAGATGATAGTGGCAAGGGGAAGTGATAATAAGGAGCAAGAAATGTGTCAACCATTCATCCTAGTCCCATGGATTGGGGGCATGAAAAAGGCAGCTAGCACTGGAGAGAATGACCAAACTATAGTGTTTTCTGAAAACAGCCAAGACCAGGGGTGGGAAACCTGTGGCCTTGCGGTCACATGTGGCCTTCTAGATCCTTAAGTGTGGACTTTTGATGGAATCCAAATTTTACAGAAGGCTCCCTACCGCTGGACTCAGTGAGTGCCAAAGATGGAAGGAGAATAAGAGGATAGTCATAGGATGACTTCTGTTAACAATAGAATGAGGGATCCAAGAAGCTGCATGGTACAATGGAAAAAGTGCTAGATTTGGAGTCAGATGTCCTGGGTTCAAATCTTGCCTCTGATTCTTCTGTTGTCAAGTCACTTAACTGGAGGCCTTAGTTCTCTTATCTGCAGAAGAAGAAGGTTGAATTAAATGACCTTTATGGTCCCTTTGAGCACGAAAACTGTGATACTTGCATGTGAGTGTGAGTTGGGTTGAAATCCTAACTCTGACCTTTACTAACTGTGTGACCTTGGGCAAATGACATTCTAGACTCTTCACCCTGCTCCCCCATCCCCCAATATGTGAAAAAGGATATTGGACTCTAAAATAACCCTTCTATCCTATGATAATGGAAGGGGAGGAAAGTTAGATGAGGATTTGAAAAGGGTACAGTTGAAATGGGTTAGCAAAAGAGAACAGAAGATGGGTAGTAGGAGGTAGGAGGAGGAGGATTTTCACTTACAGCTAGAGCTGAATCACTTAGGATTAGTGGAGAAAAAGGTAGGAGTTTGCTATCTACACAAATGAAGATGGAATGCCTTCTGACTGTGTTTCCTCATTTCCCTCCAGAGTCTCGTGGAAGGCAGAGGTCAGCCATCAATTCTCTTTCAGATACTTGGGAAGAAGGGTGGTTGAGTCTGATGTCAGACTCAGATGAGTATTAGGGGGAGATGGACTAGACTTGTGATTCCACTGATATAAAGAATTCCCAGATGAGGAAACTCCCTCTATTAATGCAGGTTGGCACCTTCTCTGTCCTTCTTAATGAGTTGCCTACCACACTAAGATATTAATTGACTTGACCAGAGTCACTCAACTAATATGTGGCAGGGGTGGGGCACTAACCTAGGCCTTCTGGGCTCTCAGGGTGGTTTTCCATCCTCTCTGGCACGTTGACTCTAAATGAACATTATGATTCTATATTTCTGCCTAGTTTCCTGGACATATGCAAGATTCACAGTGGATTTGTGCAGAACATAAAATGCTGCTGCATTTATGCAGGATGTAAAATGCTTCAGTGTCTTCCTATGAGCACACAAGGGTTGTTATCCTTGGAAAATGAAGATGTAGCATTTATTGATGACAATGCCATTCATTTGCTTTCACCACTGATGCCAATACTGAGTGTGCTAAAAGCCACATAAAGATCTGACAAGATGAAGATAGAAACCTAACAGAAAACCACATGGAGCCATTTGATTTGAGTTTCAGGGAGTACTCTAATGGGATGTTTTAAGCTTAGAGAATTCATTGCATTGCTGCTATACTGCAGGGAAAAAACAGGGGTAACGTAATTTCAAGAATTCCTGGGACCCATTGAGAATGTGATAGGAATGATGATTTGACAAATGTGGAGATAAATGGGTATTCAATTGTTGGCGGATTTGAACTGGTTGCATATAGTAAAAATTAAATTCTTAATGGCATAAGCCTGCCAAATATTCCAAAGCAGCACTTACCAGGTAGTTCATATATTGAGTAATTGCAAAGTATCAGTTTAGGGTATAAGACAGTGTTAACATAGCACCTGGATACATGACATGACAATGTATCAGATATTTTTATAAACAAATCCTGCTGGACACATTCCTGTAATTCATTTGAATATATCATATTGCAAGAAGCCCAAGTGACAACTCCCAGAGTTTGCCTTAGTTTCAATAAGTACCTACTATGTGCTAAACACTGCAGTATATGGGTTCTGTGACTACAAAGATAAAAATGGAACAGTCCCTGCTTCTTTGAGCTTACATTTTACTAGGGAGAGGAAGAGAATAAATAAGGGCCCAGATAATGCAAAATGTAAACAATTAAATATAAGTATTTGGAGCTTGCGGGAGGGCACTACTGACAGGTTATTTCCCAAGAAGCCTTGAATTAGAAGAGGCACATGTGCCTCTGAGCCTTGAAAGGGGTGACTGATTAAAGGAGGCAGAGGCGAGGAGGGAGAGCATTCCAGGAACAGGGACAGCCTGTGCTAAGCAGGAGGGGGAATGTTCAGTACAGGGCAGAACAAGTGGTCCAGCATGCCACATGAAGGCCAAGTGAGGTGGCATTGATGATAGCTCATGATAATGAAAGGAAGCTTTGATGATCACCAAAATGGGCAGCTAATATGAAAAAAAGTACTTGTCTCTCCTAGTTACAAAATTATCTGATTCCAAGGGACACTGTGAACATTGATGAGGGACGCTGATCACAGAATTCCTCCTGCAAATGAAGTGGATCCTTTGTTAAGCAATCTTTGCACACAGTCGTCCGCAGAGATGCCAGATTTAATACACAGAACTCTTTGTGAGTTGGGTGTTTTCCTTCATAAACCTTCTTCTTGGAAAGTCCCTCCTAAGAGCTCTGAAGACAATTGGATTTTTTATTTTTCTCTCACATCTTTAGCTCTGTATCTTCCTGAAGATTAGAGATGGATAGTAGATGGGTCTTACTCTTCCCTTCCCATCAGCCAAAAGTCACATTTGGTGGCAGCATAGCATAGGAGAGGGAACAAGAGACCTGGGGTTCAATTCTGACTTTTTCTACTGTCTATATGATAATCACTAAGTCTTTTGGGATGTCAATTTCTCTCCCTGATTCAATTTCTCCCTTGGTAGTAATCCCTGCTTTCCTCCCTACTCAAATCCCTTGGGAATATTGTGGAGATAAGCCAAGAAAAAAAGAAATAAAAGTGGCTTTGAGGCTTTAGAAGATATACAAAATATTACAAAGCCTAAGCATCCACTAAAGATTTCTTCCTTCAAAAAGCAGAGATGGGGAGGGGAAAGGTAGGCTGTATAACAAAGATATTTCTAGAAGAAAGATATATTCTCTGAGGAGGCACCTTTTCACAAATTCTAGCAGTAATGTTCAGAATTTAAACTTGCCCCTAAATCTAACATGTGATTATTGAATCTCTTTTCTAAAGAAGCAACTCCATTCTATTTCTCAAATAAACAAACTCCCAACCCAGTAAACTGAAAAGTGAAGGCAGTGACTGAAATTCTGGGGAAGCCATCTTAATATCCTTTTAATAATGGGACCTTTTCTAGGTTTCTGACTTTCCTTTGAATATGAAATGTGTGCAAACAAAACAGGAGAGAAGGTGTTTAGGCTCTCCTGAACATATCTGGCCATAAATATCAGTCAATAATAGCACAGATAATGACAGTGGAGGTAGTTTTTTTCCATCCAAGGGAATATATAAAAATTTGGTAGTGTACATCAAGAAACTTTTGTTTAGAGCCTTCTATCCATTAGGTGGTATAGAGAGAAGGACAAAAAGTCAGTCAATTCTGTTCTCTAAGAACTTACGTTCTTCAGAGACATATAGTGAACACAAAGCTAAGTAAAAATAAAGTATAAACAAAGTGATGTACAGCCAGTTTTCACTTTACATGAGGGAACCATTCTGTAGACTTCTACATCACGTGGATTTGTCCACTGACATGGAGAAGGGATGGAAGGAGGGAAGCAGGAAAGAAGTTGAGTACCTGTGAGGGAAGGGGGGCCGGGGGACAGTTCAGAATCAAGAGTAGGAGAGCCAGCCACATGGGGACCAAGCAGGAACTGAGAGAAAGAATGTGAGGGGGGGTAGATACGTGGGAGCCAGACTGGATATAGATAGCAGAGGACAAGCAACGTTTGGGGCTGGGGACAGATACACAGAATCTGAGCATGGAATGATAGAAGATAGACACTAGGATTGACACATTAGTGGGAAGGCAGAATGTGGCAAAGCAAGGTCTCCTCTCTAAAGGTAGGAGGTCTGGAGGTGGTAATACAGGTTTCTTTGCTATTCTGTTCTGCTTGTACTTGGAGGTTTCATTTTTGGGGGGGTTTTTGGGCAGAGTGAGAGGCAGTGGACCTTCAAGTGAGAGCACAGTACTGTACAATAAAATTAACGTAGGGTTTTTTTTGAAATGCAGATTTCTTTAAGAATGCATTAGTAAAGTCAAATTTGCTATAATGTGAATTTACAAAAAGTGAGAACTGTATAATATAATTTCTGGAGAGAGAGAGAGAGAGAGAGAGAGAGAGAGAGAGAGAGAGAGAGCATGTACTAACAGCTGGGAGGATCAAGGGTTATCAGAGGTAGAGAGGAGGAAGGACACTCCAGACATGGACAAAAATCATAGCAGCAGTAGGTGGAATGTTATGTGTGGGTAACAACTGGGTCAATTTGACTAGACAACAGTATCTGAAGGGGAATAATGAATGGTTAAAACTGAGTAGGAGCTAGACAGTGGAAGGCTTTAAATAGTTGCAAAAGATTTTTCCATGTTATCCAAGAGGGAGTCACTGAAAATTTTTGAGTGAGAGAGTGATGTGGTCAGGTCTATACTTCCATTTGGCAGCTGTGTGGAAGCTGGAGTCGAGAGAAAAGAAACTGGAAGATTATTAGCATTTACAAAATACCAACTAGTGGCAACCATCTGTAAAATGTAGACAATAAGAGAACCTGCCTCCCAGGATGGTTGTGAGGGTCAGATGAGATGACTGTAAAGGACTCAGCACAGTGCCTGGAGCAGAGTAAGCACTATATAAATGTTAATTCTTGTTATTAAAAATGGAAAAGCAAAAAACTAATACATTCAATTATACAGCTATTGAAACTTAAATTTGCATTAAGACTTTTGGGACATATTGTATGTTTGAATATCCAGTTGCCAGATGAGTTTTGGTATGATTCAGTAGTTCTTTCTGGTATTATATGGTAGTAAGTGAATGTCCTCAGAGGTCTTCATTAAATACTTTATTTCCTTCCATGTTCTACGCTACTGAGAGGCAGTATGATACAGGGGATGTCTGGTCAGTCTTTGAATAAGGAAGACCTGCCTGTAGCGTATATTCCCCGTATAACTGTGGGCAAGTCGATCAATTCAGTGCCCTGTGGTAATTCTTTAAGACTATAAGTTAAAGATAATTGCCAATATAAATGAGTGGAGGAAATTCTCTCGCACCAGTGAAGTCACAAGTCTAGATCTGACTTCCCTTTCCCTTTCTGCATTACTTCCCATATTACTGGGGAGTGTATTTTTTTAAGAGACATATTGCTGTTGTCAGAACACTAGGCTTGAAGTCTGGAAGACCTGGCTTTGAATTTTGTTTCAGATTTCTGCTAATGCTATGACCCATAACAATGGCAGCTGACTTTATAGGTTTATTGTGAGGTTCAAAGGTAAACAAAGCACTTTGGAAATGTTAAAAGACTGGAGAAATGGGAGCTGTTATTATTAAGCTAAGCAGTGTACAAGCCATATAGCAGAAGTGAAATAATTTTTTTCCCTTTTACTCTGCCAGCTAGTCATGGATTAAACAAATGCTTCTGGAGGCAGTAATGGCATTGGAAACATAAAACTTTCTTTGTCAGACACCACTGACAAATGCTTAATTGTCCAAGAAAAGCTATCAGTATGTATTTGAAAGCTTGGGGCTTGATGTGTCACTATTTTTCAGTTGTATGGGTGTGTGTGTGTGTGTGTGTG
Organism: Potorous gilbertii; assembly: GCA_028658325.1. Taxonomy (NCBI): domain Eukaryota; kingdom Metazoa; phylum Chordata; class Mammalia; order Diprotodontia; family Potoroidae; genus Potorous; species Potorous gilbertii. The sequence continues at coordinate 200,590,751 of CM053771.1, forward strand.
TGTGTGTGTGTATGTACATGTGTGTGTAATATCACTCCTGCTCTTCAAGCTTCATTTTCCCCACAGCTAATAAATAGACAAATATTAAAAACAAGCAAAATAGCCAGGGTTGGTATTTATACTTTAACCTACTAATATATCTGTGAGTGAGCTGGGAAGGAACTGGCCCTAGAAAAAAAAAGAATGAACATTCACACACCCCGGTTCTGTTTTCTCCTTCAGACTCAATAGTATGCCTTTTAGTGTAGGTCTAGAAATGTTGAAAATAACATGAAACTTTAATAGCAACATCGAAAATAGACTGCCTGACTCGGGGGATTTGTAAAGGGATATGGAGTCTTTGTTCTCCAGAGTGCCAGGTCATCAGTTCAAATGCAGTTGTGCTTCGCAATTGCTAAAAGTTATTGCATGTGATGGCTACTGAGAGCCTTGGTAAAATGGGGTGGGTCCTTTTGATGTCCCTGCCAGCAACTGGGAAGCTGGAAACATCATTAAAAGGATCACTATTTCTGCTGGTGCTCATTGAAACTCCAGCCCACTAGAGAGAGGCCCAGGTCTGCTGAGCCCTGGAGCTATCTTCCCTCTTCAAGTGGCCCTCTGGTACTTGGTCATGCTTGAGAATATGTGGTGGGATAAAATGTTCCCTGATGCTGTGTGTATTGTATTTAGTTGAAATGGTGAAAATCTTTCATTTGTCAGTCTAGCTGGCAGAGAATTGAGTTGGTATTTAGAAGATTCAGCTTCTTGATTTGAATCAGTGGCTCTAAGTGAGTCATAAGAGCTCTGTGTTTCCCCTAGGAACTTGCATCCCTGTATCACCAATGCAATACCCACAGCAGCTACTATGAATATGCAGGTGTATTTCCAGGGTAAATTTGTAAAATATAAATTCTTTTTGTCAAAGACAGAATCAAAATATTTATTCAGATACCAGAGAGTCAATTCCATTGTGGTAACAAGGAAGTTTGTACACATTACCAGTAGAGGGAGGACTGCCAGCCCTAAGCCTTCCATCTGTCAGGCCTCCCCACAAACAAGCTCCCTTAGGCAAAATCACACCCTCTCTCACTCACTGCTCTGCTCTGCTCTGCTTCCTCTCTCCCTCAGCTCCACCTCACTCTCTCTTTCTGCTGTTCCCTTCCTGCTCCACTCACTTCCACCATTGGCTCAGGTGACTCAGGCTGTGAGCTGGGCCAGAACTCAAAGCAGGTCACATGGGCCTATTAAGGGATAGGGAAGATCTTCAAATTACCTTAACATTACAATCCTACTGAAGTACAAAGTGTTCCTTAGGTCCTTGCCTTGTTTAGACTACTAGTAAAATCACCCCAGTTCAAATCTATTTGTATTTTAATTTACATAAATTTGCATGCCATATTGAGAAATCTTAAAATGTAATAAATTAGTATGAGTAAAAGAATAAGCCTAATGACTTAGTACGATGACATTAAACCCAATATTCAGAGCAAGTCTCACATGAAACAAATTTTTAAAATGACATAAGCTGAGTGAATGGATCATGAGTGTAGTTGGAAATGACTTGCTATTGAGTCAACCTTAGTGATAGAAGGTTAGTTCCCCTTGGCTAGAAAATGTTGTTGCCTGGTTGCTGTCGTGGTGTGACTTACAGAGATGTTGGAAAGATAATGGAAGGTATCATGTTATTGTAAAAAGGTCATTGGCCTGAGAGTAAGGAGATGGCACTTATATCCCTGTGTCTGGCATGAACTAATTGTATAATATCAATCCAATAGCTGCACCCCTTCTAGGCCTAAATGTCGTTATCTGGAAAATGAGGGACTTTAGACTAAACACTTCAAATTCCGGTGCTCAACATGCTACTTGCAAGTCATTTAAAGATCTTCAGAAGGAGTCCATGCAAAAGAAAGCACTAGGGGACTGTGCTATTATTAGTAATTAAAAAAATATTCACCTAAATATGCTTTCTTTTCAAATTTACCCGATCAGAGTATTAAAAGTCTCCCTAAAACAGCTAGGTTGGGTTATACTTTCTCTATATTATCCAAAAAATAACCTATTTCTATCCCTACAGAACCCCCTGTTCTTCCTGTCCCAAATATAGTTGTCTGTTTTTGTCATTCCCCTATAAATAAAAAGAGACAGAGACAGTATATATAGAAAGGTGGCATGTTACATTACCATAACATACTAGAAACCCAAGGTGAGGATAAAAGTGCTATTTATCAACACACCGAGAATTATGATTCTGTGGATTTTCATGTCTTCCATGTTACTGTAGTATAGATAATTCAAGGGTTTGATCCTTTATCTTGTAGTTTCATCTTTTGAAAGCTTTTTAGTAAAACTAAGAGGTAGAGAATAGAACGTGTGCACCTGATGGAGAACAAAGATAAATGACTGAAACATGCTGAGTATCCACACTCCTGGCAATCCAGAAGGCAAAAAAAATTTCAGATTCAAGGGGAATCCTCACTGTCAAGATACTCATCATTTTCACATACATTTAATCCCTGGCAGCACTAGCCAACTCAGACATCACCACATGATTGGATGTTAGTATCTCTCTAAAAATGCCATTCTGGGTCTGTTTGTATAGCTTTTTTTTCCTCCTGATTTTTAAAAATAGAAGTTTGGTAGGAACAAGGAACAGCATTGGATAACGGAAGACTGAATTATCTCTTGAGAACTGATCCCTGCATTAATCTTATTCTTTTCATCATTCTAGCTCTCAAAGGGACACCAAACTTTGTTTTCTCCATGTATATCTACATACCCATAATGTTACACTATTTAAATGTGAAAGGATAAATGCTACTTTGGAAAGACATGATCATGTTTCCTTAGTTTTGACTCAAGCTAGGCTGTTATTGGATTTGAGGAGCATGGTTAAATGAGATTTCTTATGTCCTAGAATCCAAAGCATTTGAAAGGACCACTAAATGGAAAAAAAGGGGCTGACACTAAAGGGAGATTTAAAAATGGCGTTATGTGATCAATAAAAGTGATATTTAACAAGGTCTCTGGAGGTAAGATCTCTTTCCTTCTCTCCTGGTAAAGACCCCTGTCTAGAGTTCACTCCCTGGCACTGTGGCTAACATTTAGGAGGATTAGAGAATGTCTTCTGGTGGACAGGCTGTTCTAATCACTATCTACATAAAGGACAACTCTCTTGACTTTCTTCACACCAATGTTCTTACATCTCAGTCTTCTGGATGGAAACTTTCTATAAGCTTTCCCAGATAGTGACTAAAGATCAACTGAGTTATTCCTTAAGACTCCCTACCCATCTCTCAAGTCATTCGATGTCTTCTTCAAGGTCCAACTCCATTCCCACACTTCCATTGGTGCTGTTGGAGGCCACATCAGCCCCAAGAGATCCCTTTGTCCACTGAATTCTACTGTCAATGCCTCTCATTTGGCAATTCATCATGTACTGCCTCATATCATTTCTTACACTATTACTGTGTGTTGTTTTACCTCAATGTCCCCCACCTCACTTCCTTTTCCATTTAGCCTTGACTCCTTGAGTTCAATAACAGACTATAACAACAATGGAGATGGCCCAGGATGCAGTTGGAGACCTTGGCCTTTTAAAGCTGAGGTCTTTCTGAGTTCTCACTTTGAATGAGGCTATACCCATTCAGTGGTTAGCCCTGTGGAAGAAGTGAGTCAAGGGATGGTCCCTTCAATCAAAAACAAAAAAAATCAAACTTGGAAGGGAAGACCCCCAGGTTGCTGGCACAAAGAGAAACAATTGGGCCCATGTGGCTCTGGAAGAGAAAGTGAGGCTGGTGGCTTTGCACAGACCTCTCTCAAATCCAGTTCAGTTGCAAGTCACGTCATTATCTTCCTGTCGTGGTGCTCTGTGAGAACAAAGGCCAAGCAGCAAGGACTCCTGGCCCTTCCATTAGACCTGCATCAGTAACTTCAGGCCTGCAAGGCCCTTCCAAATACCCTGTAGTTGAACTTTCATATATGGATGATATTACCCAATTAAATGAGCTGTTTGGGTGTTTGAGACTGAGGGGATATAAGCCCTCGCATTTCTAAATTAGTTTCAAGTCATACTTGGTTTTACTTTGTAATTTTCACATACCTCTAGATTCCATGTTGGTCGTGAACAAAAGGTAGCCAAAATGTAAACTTTGCAAATGTTCCCAGACTAGGAGATCTCGATGCATCTGGCCCTAGGACTATGTCTTGCATGCAATTCCAGCGAAAGGGAGTAGGCACATCAGTGCTTTGGAGTTCATGCTATCCACAAACCTAAGTGATTTCTTCTCCATCTAATGGGATTAAACATAGTATAGTTCCAGAAAGGGGACCTAATTTCTGTTCTAAGGAGAATGGAAATACATTAGGGTTAGATAAGTCCTGGACAACTTTACTTGAGCAAAGAGACACTGATGGCAGCCTTTAGACAACTGGCAAAATTAGCCAAAGCTAACACTGTATATTGTGGGAGATCTTGGATACTTCATTCTTTCTCGTTTGTCTTTTTTTTTTCCAAGAGGACTGTGACATCAGGGAGGTGATTCCATGACAGGAAAGTGAATTGGATTTAAGTGAGGCAGAACCATGCAAAGTCACCAGCCTCACTCCTTCTTCTGAGTCATCTGAGTCCAGCAGCCATATATAGATCAGTACATTGGAGATTACCTAGGGAGTGGTGGGAAACCTTGGCCTTTTCCAACTTAGGTCTTTAACAAGTCTCAGTTTGACTGAGGCTGTGCTCATTCAGTGATAAAAGCTTAATAAGAAATGAGACAGAGAAAGACCCCTTTATCTAATTAAAAAAAAAAAAAGATTGGAGAGGAGGCAGATAGCAGCTTTAGACCATTTAGTTCAAGGTGATGGACAAGATATTGCTAAAGATAAACATTGCTAATATTGATCTACCAGAGATCTAGACCAACAGGAAATGGTATAGCAGACTTCTGGGAAATAGTTTTACCAGATTGGAATGGAAGTGACATTAGGGAAATTTGCTCTGAGCTGGTAAAAGGCTATCATACTGCAGTCAGTAAGTCAGTCAGCAAGCATGAAATGCACACTATGTCCTAGATACTGTGTTATGTGCTAGGAATACAGGCATACCTCATTTTACTGTACTTTACAGATATTGCTTTTTTTTCTTTGCAAATTGAAGGTTTGTGGCAACCCTAAGTTGAGCAAGTCTATTGGCGCCATTTACCCAACAGCACATGCTCACATCATGTCTCTGGGTCACATTTTGGTAATTCTCACAATATTTCAAACTTTTTCATTATTATTATATCTGTTATGGTTAACTGTGATGTTACTATTGTAGTTGTTTTGGGGTGCCATGAAGACAACAAACTTAATGAATGAATGAATGTTGGGTGTGTTCTATCTGTTCTACCTATAGACTCCTCCTATCCTCAGGCCTCCCTATTCCTTGAGACACAATAGTATTGAAATTAGGCCAGTTAGTTATCCTACAATCAAGTGAAAGGAAGCACATTGGGGCAAACTTGCCACAGCCACTCCAACCTTCAGCAATCATCCCCTGGTCAGTCAACAGTATCAACATCAATGAAGGACCCTTCACTAGCAAGAAGATTACAACTCACTGAAAGCTCAGATGATAGCTAGCTTTTTTTTTAATCAATAAAGTAGTTTTTAATTAAGGTAGGCACATTGGGTTTTTTTTAGACATAATACTATTGCACACTTAATAGACTACAATATAGCATAAATATAACTTTTATATGCACTGGGAAACCAAAAAATTCATGTGACTGACTTTGTTGTGATATTCACGTTATTGTAGAGCTCTGGAACCAAACCCACAATATCTCTGAGGTATTCATGCACAATTAAAATCAAAAACATGTTCCCTGCCCTCAAGGAGCTCACATGTCCTTATCTTTCTCCAAGGAAGGTAAAATGTTCAGTCCTTTCCACCTCAGAAATTTGTACAGCACTGAAAATATTGTGCTCCCCTCAATGTGGAAACAAAAACAATGCACACATTTTTATGTCCTTGGTTTCCCTTTTATTCAGCAATCCTACAAGGGCACATGCCTAGAGCCAGCTGGTCCTATGGAGGAGGAGATGTGACTGCTTCCAGCTTCATGAGTCAAGCTTTTCTGATTTCCCCCAGAGGCACATCTCCAGGGTCCATGTCACCCAACGATGATGCTAAGCACAGGATGTTCATGGGCAGAGGAACAAAGAGGATGGTTTATTCTCGGTTGTCCTGTACCTGACATTGTCCTGTAATGCTTTGAGGGGTGTACTAAAGCCAGCTGAGATAGAACTCAACTATTTAATTTTCAATGTGAGCATTTATACCTCAGAAATCAAATTCTATTGAAATCAAATGGATTGTTTAGACTTAAGAAAGAGCTGAAGAAGATATTAATAATGCAGATAATACTTAAAAGTGTGTCAGGTACTTTTCTCCCCCTGGAGAGCTGATTGTTAAACATTTACCAGTCCATCACTCCTGATCAGTAAAACATACTGCACACTCACTTGCCCCCCAGTCAGTTATTAAACATTTACCTGCACACTACTCCCTGCTACTAGAACATTATCTCTTTCCCCCATTTCTCAATCTCTGCGTTGGGGGTTTGGCCTTTACAGTTGATTTAGGGATGTTAAAAAGGGCTTATGCACAGAGCACATAATGAACTTGTGGTATTCATTATGTCATATGCATAGATTCAGAGAGGGTGGAGGGAGGGAGGGCTTGTACAGTAAGATCCCTTGCAAAATGCTATGCTATTTAATATAAACATTTATGCCTCTACTAGTGATTGTCTGCACATTTATTTACTGTTGAAGTTAGCTGTGCCTACATATGTCACATACACACATACACACACACATATGATCAGAGATCATAGCTGACTTAACAGTCACTTATCTGGGCTTCAATCTGCCCCTGATTCCAAAGGCTAATTGTGGAGAGCACAGGATTGGGAATGGGAGGACTTGGGCTCAGATTCTGACCCTATAACCCTGAGCAAATCACATCACCATTGTGAGCCTCAGTTTCCTCATCTATCATGAGTTGGAACAGATGATTTGTAATTCCTATGGTCCATTGGACACAGGTCTCTTGATCACTTCCTAGAGCTAGACTCTTTACCAGTCAGTCATTAATCCCTTTGTCATTCAGCTGTTCAGAGTTATCTGACTCTTCTTGACACCATGGACCATTCTACCCATGAGGTTTTCTTGGTAAAGACATAGGAATGGTTTGCCATTTTCTACTCCAGTATATTAGGCCAAACAGAGGTGAAGTGACTTGCCCAGGATCACACAGCTAATAAGCATCTGAGATTGGATTTGAACTCTTCTTGAAGTCTTCCTGACTCCATACCCAGCACTCTATCCACTGAACTACCTAGCTGCCTCCAGGTATTAGACTAAGCACTAGGGCTACAAGGAAAGGTCAAAACAGCATTCAGGCCCTTAAGGAACTTACATTCACATGAATGAGATAGCTTGCAAAAAACTATACATACATTATGGACTAAATGGAAAGTAATCTCAAAGGAAAGGTACTAGCACGGAGCTGTATTCTGTGGGTATGGAATGGACCCTGAAATGAGTCCTACATAAATAAGGCAATATTTGAGCTGAGTTTTGAAAGAAACATGGGAAGCTAGGAGTTACAGGTAAGCAGGGAGACAATTCCAGGCATGGAAAATAGTCAATGAAAAAGCAGTCAAGAGTTGGAGTCAGATTCGCTTAAGCAAATCACGTCTCTAATAGAAAGGCCTTTCAGGTAGAGACTGAAGGCAAGAGTTGTCCTGAAAGGTAATTTGGCTTTTTACAAAGCAAAAGTTTACAAATTTAAACCCAACAGACTTCTGGAACCAAGCTGTCCTCTAAACTGGTTTGAAAGAACTGATGTCAAGTTGTGAGTGCCAATGAAATACTGAGGGAAGAGGAAATGGGACGGGAGGTAGAAATGGAGACAGGATGCTACACTGATAGAAGTACATTTGTGAAAAAGTTTTCAGTGCTTGTCCCCCGAAATTCATGTGAGCTGAGACCAGCTCAATGAGCAAACCCAGTGAAATTAATACAAAATCTAAAACTGCAGTTATTATTTTGAAGTTCAAGGTGAGTGGAAATGTTAAGATCATCTTCCATGGCCAAGTGGAGTAGTTCTCTGGGGAAGAGCCGGAACTCCTTTGTTTTCCCTCAAGGGAGGCTAGCTTGACTGCCCAGTAGAAAGCAATTCCATTAAAAAAAATTGACACTTACTTAAAAGTCAGGAAGCCAATTTTGAAATCAATACATTGCTTAAAAAGAATGACGTGATACAGTGTCAAAATAGGAAGCATTATTCAAGCTGAGTTTCCTTGATATGAGTGATCAAGGAGCAGCTGTTGATTTATGCCTCCCTGGTCCATGTTGGTACATCTTGTGAGGAAGGGAAAAATCCGAGTTGTACCAAAAAAAAAAAAAATTAGACCTCGAGATTTGCACAGTCTGTCAACCACTGCAGAAAGGGAGGAAACTAAAGGTCCAATATAGATTTTATAGTTGCTTTTACATTTTCTTTTTGTTTGGTTTTAATCTACCTTCTACAGATCTCTTTAACATTGCCTCCAAACCCCATTCCCATCCCCCTTCGGTAAGGGAAGAAGTCCAACTAAGATAGCTATAAATACAAGCACAGACCACAGAATTGAGTTTGGTGTGTGTGTGTGTGTGTGTGTGTGTGTGTGTGTGTGTGTGTGTGTGTGTGTGTGTGTCTTCCCCTGAGATTTCTGGTGGCACTGAAAAAGAAAATCTGTTATTAAAAAATAAGTTAAAGACAAAAGGGCTTTTAAAAAATCTGATTGGAACGTAACAGCTTGGACCAGTGGATGAATTGTTGGACTTAGAGTCAGGAAGGACTAGCTCTGTGACTCTAAGTAACTTAAACTGTGTGTGCCTCAGACAACTTCCTGAGACCTCTCTGCTAAGTCACAGATAGATTGTAGGATCATAGATTTAGAGATGGAAGGGATAGCATAAGTCATTTGGTTCAACAATCTAATTTTAAAGATGAATTAATCAAAGCCCTGAGATGTCAAGCCTTTCCCAGGGTAGTTAGTAGTAGAGACAGGATGGGAGCCCAGGCCCTCTGGGTCCTAGTCCTTTCTACTACCACATTTCAAGGCTATATGGAGGGTGTTCCCACAAGGAGATCCAATTTTTGCCTAAATTGTGGATATTTCCTGTATTTTGTGAATTTGCTGTTGTTGTTCAATTGTTTCAGTTGTGTCTGATCTTCCATGACTCCATTTTTGGATTTTTTTGATATTTCATATATTTTGTGAATTTGCTGTTGTTGTTCAATTGTTTCAGTTGTGTCTGATCTTCCATGACTCCATTTTTGGATTTTTTTGACCAAAATACTGGAGGAGTTTGCCATGTCCCTCTCCAGCTCACTTTACAGATGAAGAAACTGAGGCAAATAGGGCTAAGAGACTTGCCCACAATCACATAACTGGTAAATGTCTGAGGTCAGATTTGAATTCAGGAAGATGAGTTTCTGATTCCAAGCCTAGCGCTCCATTACCATGCCACCCAGCCACTCCCATTTTGTGTATACAAAACAGATTTTCATTGTCTCTCCTTTAACCTGTAAGAGTGTCCTCCTTATATGCTGATCCTGGAAGAATGTGTAGGATGTATGTGTGAGTGGGGTGGGGTAACCCTAAGAGTATGTTTAAATTTGCCACTTCTGGTGGGTCATAAAAAGAATGCCCAGATATTCCCTGCTTGGTTCCAATCCAATGCACGGAGACTTGGTGATCCTACTTATGGCCATGAGAGATGGAAGGGATGAAAAGTCTTCTAATCGACTTCAGGAAGGACTGATGACTCAGTAGAGGCTAATTTGGAAAGGAGTGTGGAGTGGAATCTCAGTTTCTTCACTTCTCAAATGAGGAAGATTACTGTGAACTGCCAGGTTGGGGATGAAGTAAAGTATTGTATTATGAGGGCAGTCACTATGTGTCTGGGAGCAAAGCATTTGTTTTTATGTTTATTCTCTCCTGATCCTGGTGAATGAGGATTTTGAGAGGGAGTGCTTAGGTGACTGGTGAATTAATCAAATCCATCAGAGAGGTCCTGCTGGCAACCAGAGCTGATAGCAGTAGCATCCACCAAGTCTAGTAACAAAGCGGTGCAGTAGCCAAGTGTCCTGCTTGCCCCCAGTCCACAAGTGGATTCCTCCATCATCTGAGACACCACACCCTACAAGGAGTCTGCACTGCTGAGCATGGGAGTGTTTTATTCATCACCAATACCTTCTACCAGAAGTGAACTTGGTGGGGATTTTCAGAGCCAGTAGTTGTTGGTACCTCTCTACCCTACATACTGCCTTATTGTCTTTGTATTTCCGTTTTAAACCTATTCTCCTGAGAATCATGAATGCATGCTCTAGGATTGGGAGGAATGTCTTGGACCAACTACTTTAAGATGCAATTCTCAGACCCCTTGTGTCTGCAGGCAAAGAATGTGGCCCTAGTGTGGGTGATAATCTTGCAATTTCTGTTTTTTGCTATGCCTCAGTAAACATTGTTTTGCAAAAGCTAATTTATATCAACCAGCTGATTTATTTTGGGGGCCACCCTGGATGGGGGCTTATTAGTGATATTAGTCACAACAGTTTAGGGTTACATCAGCAAAGGGGCAGTAAGCTTCTTTTCTCTGGGAACCTAATCTACTGGTACACTGTGAAATGGGCAGAAGGCTAGGGATTGGATTAAGTGAGGTTCAAATGACTCTCAGTTTTCTCATCAAGAGAAGCAAAAATACATTTTTAAAGTAGAGGAATATTCACAAATCACAGGCAATAACAAGTTGAAGAAACATGCTTCAGTAATTGTAAAGCAAGAAGGCCAAACACAATCCCAGGACAGAACCATGAACCTCTGCAAGAGAATGAACAAAATTTGTGAGCCTGAGTTTAGCTGCAAGGTCTTCCCATTCCTTTTAAATTACTAAGAAAAGTAAACATTTTGGTAAATGCTTCAGAGAGATTTATAGGTGACCCTAAATGCGATCTACTCAGTGACTGACTTAACTTTAATTCTTTCAACTCTTGTCTGCAGAAAGACCAACATTGTTACCACTTGCTTGGTCAAAGGTTATACATCCTGCCCTCCATCAACAGAGCAGAGTCATGTGAGTGTTTTTAGATACTAGTCAGGTCACCTTCTTACAGGAATCACTCATGCTAACCAGGGGCTACTGCAATTAATACTGTTACTATGTATGTATTACCAATGCCCTGGCGTTTCCCTAGTTAATGAAATACTCATAGCATATACAATCATAAAAGAGCTAAGGAAAGGGAACCATAGGTAAAAAGCAGAGAACCATCCATTTGGTTGTTTTTTCCACTTCCAGAAATGCACTATTTCAAGAGTCCATCCTCCAAAATTTGGTGTTATGGGACTGGCAACAGATTTCCATGTGTATGGCTTCCATCATTAACATCAGTTCAATATGGCAACAGAAGGAGGCCCAGTGGTAAGTGTAGTACACATTTGGCTCACTAAAGGAGAGCACGAATGACCTTGTACATCATGAAATAAATTTATGCATAGTCTACAACTTCTATTTGTCCCTGGACAGATGAAGATAACAGGACTGGTCTGCTATAAAATTGTGCAGGCATTGAAATTTGTCTTTGCAATGGCATCTCCCCCCACTCCCTCACCCCATTTTAGACAGCAGCTTCCTACTCTCTAAACCCTATCAAAAGAGGAAAGGAACAGATATGCATTTCCCTTGTCCTTAGCTCCTCTTCTCTTTACCAGGAAACTCATTCACACCAATGTACTAGTTATCTCCTCCATTTGCAAACTTTTAAATCTCAGATTCTTTCTTAAAATGTTATGAATTAAAAACTACCTCTGTGGGATAAAAGATGAATTTGGAGTCAGAGTTCCCAAGCTATGGCCCTATAATCCATAAAGGATTATTAGGCAATAATAACATCCAGCATTAATATCACATTTTAAAGTCTGCTAAGTGCTTTGTTAACATTATCTCATTTGATCCTTACTACCACCTGTGGAGGTAGGTGTTTCTGCATCTGTAAAATGATCAGAAGGGCTTATAAGTCTATACCTTGAAGCCCCAGTAGTTTTCCCTCTGAAGTATACTGCTTTCTCAAGGAAAAGGAAAGGTCTGGACAAAGGTACATTGGCATGAGGGCACAATGTATATTCAGGGGGACAGAGTTTTCTCATTTGACCAGAATGTAGGATTCTTGGAAGAGAGTAACATGAATGAAGGAGGTTCCAGATCCACAGTGGATGGCCAAAACAGACTGTCCAGATTAAGGTGATCTGAGTAGTGACTGTGGTTTCCACTTTTTAAAATAAAGTTTCAAGCAATACAAGTCAGTAAGAATAACAGATATTAACCCAATCAGTATTCAGGAAGGGCTCAATGTGTCAGTCGTGACCAACAGTAGGTAAATATGTAAGATCTGGTTTGTCATAACCACAGAATTTGGCACTATCTGATCTGACTTGAGTGGAGACATATCTAAAATGCCCATGAAAACAAGAAAAAGGAGGTACCCTCTATCTTGGGATGAGGGTCCTTAGCTGGACCAGCTAGGAGGGACACAGAAAGCAGAGAATGCAGAAATACATATTGAGGTTAATAATTATGTTAACAACAACAGTAGTTAGCATGTATATAGGCTTACAAGGTTTGCAAAACCTTTTCTCTGTATTATCTCATTTGGTAATTATAATTGTTGCCAGTAAGCTTTGCAATATTTTTTACATACATTGTCTCATGCAATCCATCTCTGACATTCAGAATAGTCTGTGAGATAAGTGCTTTAGATATTATATCTCTGCTTTACAGATGGTCACAAAGTGTGGAAAGTCAGACTAAAATCTAAGTCCTTACTGGCTCCATTCAGATAAAGCATTCTACATTCTATGTCCTACTTTCTAAATCAGACATTTACATAGGTTTTAGAATTCACCAAGAGCCTTAAAGATGTTATCTCTTTTGATCCTTGAGGCAAAGACCTGGCAGGGTGATTGACCTTGACTTAGGGTAGGCTAGGATATAACAAAGAGAATGCCAGCAGCAAGTCCCATGGGCCTCTGTAGCAGTTAAATCTTCTTAACCATAATTCATCAACCCTCAACAGGATGGTTGTGTTACTACAGGTGGGCTAGAACCAAGGCCTTGATATGGGATCTAGGCTTTCAGATCAGGTTCTTAGGACTTATAAATCATCCTGTTGTTCTTGTTTAGTAGGATCCCCGACCCCTTAGAAAACCAACCACTCCATCCACTGTGCTGTTTTGGCAAGAGCATGTGTGAGTGCGTGTGTGTAGGGAGTGCAAGGGGAGGAGGAAGAAGGATGGAAGTAGTTTTGCCTTCTGAAGCTTAAATATCCTTCCTGCCAAATTCCTAAAATGGAAACCAATCCTCCGTTTTCTACTCACTTTTGTACAGTGTTAAGATTTACAAGGTACCTACCTTACAACCCGAAACATTAAAAAAATCTCTTTGCTGGTCATTCAGTGTTCTTGTCTCTTGAAAATGACCATTTTCCCTTTGACATTGGTAATATTTTCCCTCCTCATGATGATGTGTTACATTGGAGTTTTGTATAACTAGTGGTGTATAAGGTAAAGACACAGCTTTCCAATCATGCAACTGGACTAGCAAGGTCACTGATATCCTCTATTGTTAGTAGAATTGCTAGCAACCTTTCAGGCCATGATGATAGCTAAATGGTGGAGTGGGTAGAGTCCTAGAGGAGTCAAGAAGACCTGAGTTCAAATCCTGCTTCAGACTATTTTTAACTCTGTGACTCTGGGCAAGCCACTTTATCTCAGCCTCAGTTTCATTATCTGTAAAATGGAAATATTACTATGGCCTACCTTACTGGGTTGTTGTAAAGTACAAATGAGACAATATATGGAAAGCACTTTGCAAAAACTTAAAACCCTATGAAAATGCTTGTGATGATGATGATGATGATGAAGGCCATTCCTTTCTACCTTTGGAAATGGTGGGACACTGCAAATGCAACTGTGATTGCTGCCACTAAAGGAAGAAATCCATGTCAAACTCTGTAGTTGTTACAAGAATGACAATTTTAGTAACAAGATTTTCCACTGGTTTCTAGAAATCAGGACTAAAATAACAAAAATATAGCAAAAGAAGGAGAGAATGCCATTGGAATGGAGAATGGAACTATAGACTTGTTGGTACAAGAGGTCTAGAGGTGGGGCATAGGTGGTATCATCGGCCTCCATCCCTGATTACACATTGTGTGATTATTCCCCCTCATGTTATTAGTTTATGTTAGAATGTTTCTTTTCCTGTATTGGAGACCCATGCTTTTATACCTTTTTGTTCACATTTTCTCACTTGATCTTTATTCATTTATGGTGTGGTCTTTTATGAGTGACTGAAACATTCTAAATAGTACTAAGATATAATTAATTAAATATTTCAAAATTTTCTAAATTGTACTAAATATAAACCAACATACAATCAAGAATAGGCCATACCAGATTAGCCTAATTTCCTTATTTAATACTAAGAATTAGTACTTTGGCAGACTAGAGTGATGATGGAAGAAGTGAATATTATAAGCACATAGAATGTGTAAATTTCTGCAAGGCATTTGACAGAGTTTCCCATGTTCTTCTTGTGGACAAGATGGAGAGATGTAAGCTAGATAAAAGGACAGTTAGGCACATTCAGAACTGGTTGAATGATCAGACACAAAGTATTTACGTCAGTTTAGGGGAGGTCTGTGGTGTAGTACTCAGGGATCTGTCCTTGATCTTGTACTATGTAACATTTTAAATAATAACTTAGATTAGAGATCTTAAAACTTTTGTTTTTGTTAATTTCATAAAGGTTATGAATATCATCTCAGGATAATTGAAGGAAATGCTAAATTTCAGTTAGAGGGTAGTGAAAATAAAGATGTATTTTTTCCTATCCAAGTTCACAGTGCCCCTCTCCCCCTTGAAATCTATCCATGGACCCAGGGTTAAGAAATCATGACTTAGAAAAAAAGAGAGATGGCATACTTATCAGATGTTCAGGTGACACATACATGGGAAAGCCAGCTAATAAATGGGAAGACAGAATCAGGATTGGAAAAGATCTCAAAATGGTATGGTATGGTAGTCAGAAACCCTGAATCCAGGAAAGCATGAGTTCAAATCCCACCTCAGATTTCTACTAGCTGTGTAACCCTTGGGCAAGCTATGAACTCTCTTTGGACCTCAATTTACTTATCTGTAAAACAAAAGCATTGGGCTCCATCAACTTCTTTGGTTCCTTCCAGTATGAAATCTAAGATCCTTTTCAGCAAATCTAATAAGATGAAATTTAAGGGAAATACATGTGAATTACTAAAATCTATATAATATGTGGGAGTATGACTAGATCTTTTTTAAAAAACTGGAGGTTTTAGTGTATAATACATTTAATATGAATTCATAGTACAAAATGGAAATCAAATACATAAGTAAATGAAAAGCCTATACTACCTTAGATTGCATTAATAAAATTATAGTGCCCAGAATAAAGAAGGTTTTAGTCCTATCGTGATCTGGAATGACCAGACTGTTTCTGGTATATTGTGTTCAGTGTGGACATTTTAGGAAGGTTGGGGAAAAATCACGGTGTAGCCAGGTAAGTGACCAGGATGAATTTCAAGGTACTGGAAAATGTGTTCAATGACAACTGATTGAAAGAACTGGGAATGTTTGTTCTAGAAAAGAGAATATATGGTAGCTACTTTAAATATGAACTGTTCTACATGGCCTTAAGGTGGGGCAGAACTAGCAATAACAGAAGTTACAAAAATCAATTTGAGTTGTACAAAATACATCATAAAAAACTGAATTTCCCCTACTCCAAAAAGGTGCATTAAAAAATACTTGTTAACTGACTCCCTAGAAATGTTCAAGCCAAGGCTGGATGACTATTTGGGTACCTTATAGGGGAGGTTTCTGTTCAGATGTGAGTTGGATTGGATGGATGCTGAGGTTCCTTCCAATTCTAGGAAAGAAGAACCCAGTAGAGGCTCTGTGATGCTAAGAATGCTGCTTTGTCTACAGATATTAAGGGAATGGGAACGAAGAAGGAAAATATCTAGCCATGGACGGTGGGAAAAAGCACATGCAATGAGTGGGTCAAAAATGACTCACAGATTTCTTGCTTGGGAGGAGCTGGAAATAGCAGTGTTGCCATGGTGATGAATAAGTAGGGCACTGTAGTTGAGTTGTGGAAGAAGATGAAAGACTCTTTCTTTGCCACATTTAGTTAGAAACTGGTGGTGATACACTCACTCATTTATTCAGAAAGCATTTGTTGAAATCCTACTGTGTGTCTGGCACTATAGTAGTCTGTTTGGAGCAGCAAAGAAGGAACAAGATTCCTTGTTGGGAAATCAAAATGTGCTCACATGTTGCAGTTATGGAGCAATGTATGGACAAGAGATTGCAATAAGACAAAACTTGAATGCATATGTAAATGTTGAGGAGAATCATGAATTACAGGAATAAACACAACAGCTTGGTCACCGAAGGTTAATTTTGATCTGAGTCATATGAGAGAAGTATATGTTATTATTAGTAGAAATGAAGGGGGAGGGCATTTGAAGTGGTAGCAACATGGAAATTAGCAAGTGAGTCATGGATAACAGGCAATTAAATGACTGGAGGAGAGAGATCATGTTATGGATTGAGTGAGCAGGTAGGATTTGAAGTGGTTCAGTTGGATGGGGTACCATAAATTAAAGTTGTGCTTTGCTATCTTAGTCAGTAGAAAGTCATTATGTGTTCTTCAGTAAAGGGGATTATAACATGAAAATCATGCTAGAAGTACATGGGTAGGACAGAATGGACAGGAGCAGAGTGAAATTGAAGGTAGGGAGTTCACCTAAAATAATGGTAAAGAAATATTTGTAACTTAATTCCAGGCCCCATAGTCTAAATCATAAATAAAAATAATTTTTTTAATATTTTGAAGAGAGGTAAGAAACTCATCCTTTTTCATGCTTAGAGCCTTTAAGTCCTTTGATCCCATTTCCCCACCTTTTAAATGATTTCTTTTTGCTCTGACTTAATATGGTTGTATTTATAAGCAAGGAGCAGCGAGGTGGTGCAGTGGATTGAGCTCCAGGCCTGAAGTCAGGAAAACTCACTTTTCTGAGTTCAAATCTGACCTCAGACACTTATTGTCTATATGACCCTGGGTCACTTTGCCATCTTTGCCTCAGTTTCTTCATTTGTAAAATGAACGAGAGAAGGAAATGACAAGCCACTCAATTATCTTTGCCAAAAAGAGTCCAAATAGGGTTCCAAAGAGTTAAACATGACAGAAATGAAAGAACAACAAATTTATAAGCAAATCCCTGAAGACCCTGGTTAAATTCTCCCAGGAATTTATGACTGTAATTCCAGCAACTGCCATCAGGTTAGGGGTAGTGACTATTGACAGGTATGTATGCCCTCGAGAGGACAAAATTTCCAGTTGAAAGCTGCTTATTCTATCTGGGTTTTGCCTCAGTCTTTAAAGAGGGCAGTATTCCAAACATTCTCGTCTGTGTTCCCTACCACCAGCCTGGTCCAGAGGCACTTGATTATTTATTTTGCATAAAGTCACTACAGATAATTCTTTAACTAGTTTAGTATTCTCAAGAGTTGTTTCCCCTTTCCTCCTCCAACCAAGTTAAGCTCTCTGGAAGACCTGCTTTTAATTTATAGAAGGGTAGAGGAGATGCTGTCTTTCCTTCCCCCTCTGAACATTTCAAAACATTTTAGCAAAACAAGCCAATTTTCTAAACAGAATAACTGCAGTGGTTTATCACAAATCCTTTGAGATTGCTTGTGAAATTGAATCTCTCTCAGGCAGCTTCTTTGACATTCATAGAATTCATAGAATGTATAAGTTGAAAGGGACCTTGGAGATCATCTGGTCCAAATGCCTCATTTTGGAGACAGGAAATGAGGCCCAGAGGAGGGAAATGACTTGCTGGTTTCCCTGCCTCCATTGGTTTGTCTCTCGCAATGATCAGGCAAAGCTGAATTTCTCCATGAGTAAAAAAGTCCTCTGGGTTTTTCTCCTCTTATTCCCAAGATTGTGGGAAACTGTGCAGAATAACTGAATCCCTCCCACCTTAATGCTTAGAAGGAACAATAGAGAAACCCTTCTGAAGGCAGATCTGACTGTGTGGGGGATTCCTGAACCGCTCTAGTGATCTGGAGGAATGGAATTCTTCCCTCATGCTGAATCTCCTGCACTTAACCTGCCTCTCACTTCTTGAATTCCTTTGCAGTTAATATGAATTAGGATTCCTCTAGGACCAGGTATCTTACATTTAGCTCTATTCCTATTATTATGTCCCATAAACTGAATCCACACCAAATTCAGATTCCCTAGGGTTGCCCCACTTGTTGACTCTCGATTTCTTTCACACTCCAAATGGAATTGCTTTAAGTGAGTCTCTTTGTTTGACTTACTCTGAGCCCTACTGCTGATGCTCATATTTCTTGTTTTTTGAATTCTTTCTAAAATATTGTGCAAAATTCATCCTTGATATCCTTTTGCAGCTTCTGACATGTCAGAAAGTAATAGCAACAACGAATAATAGTATTTATAGAGCACTTTGCAAATGTTATCTCATTTGATTCTTACAACAACCCTATGGGGTTCTATTGTTATATCCATTTTAGTAGGAGGAAACTGAGGCTAAGAGAAATTTTCAGGGGACTTCCTCAGGGTCATACAACTATTAAATGTCCGAGGTGAGATTTGAACTCAGGTAATGACAAAACAATAGCAGCTAACATTTATATTGCATCTACTATGTGCCAAGCACTGTGCTAAGTGCTTTACAGATGGTATTTCATTTGATTCTCATAATAAGCCTGGGAGATGGGTGCCGTTTTACCTCCATGTTATATCTTCTTGACTATAAATCCAGGGATCTACCACTGAGCCACCTAACTGTAGGAAAAGGGACGAATGGGGGTAAAAATGTAAGAAACAGAAAATTTCACCAAGATTCAGGAGGGAATACTTGTTTGGTTCTGTGAAAAGGAGATTTGATGGGATGGCAGACTGTTTTTTTGGTTCTCTTTCAGGGATCAAAAGAAATGCACAGTAAAATTTTATAAAATGAAAAGAATGCTAAAAATATGTTTTATTGATTTTTTTCACTTTCATTGTCATTTCTCATCATCTTCTTCATGCCATACCACTAGAAACTTCTTTTATAACAAAACAAAATCTAAAATAAAACAAATAAAAAATAAACAAATAACAACAATTAGACAAAATAAGGTGACAGAGCCCATGTCTATCTGATAGCAGCCACATATAGTGTACTATCTTCAAATCAAAAGGAAGCGTGTGACTGAATTAATTGAAAGGAATAATGCAGCAATGGTTCACTGCTTCTCAGTGCCTTCTATTCCTTTCCTATTTCATTAGGGAGATACTCCTCTGAAGGTGTTTAAGACAACTGCAAGTATGCTCTCTAAGATACTTACAGGTTATTAGGGTGTCTCTGTGAGACACAGCATTATTTTTTTATTTGCTTTAGCTTCTACAAAGGAATATTTTCTTTAAAGATATAACAAGAACAGAAATAAAAACATTCCTTTCTTCTCCGCCACTTTGGAGAGGTAAAACCTCTCCAAAACCTCCTTGGTCCCTGAGGCTTAATGCAGTTTCTCCATAGCACTAGCTCTATCACATTCCCTTCCAAGTGCACCATGGCTGAATGGGTGCTTGAAACTACACCCCACTAGCTGCCGGACTGAATTATACAGATTATCCTGGACTCTGATCTTTCATTGACTGGCTTTCAGCAAAACTCAGCATGGACTCCAGCAACTCAGATTTTTAATGGCTTACTTTTCTGGCCTTTTCCAAGCCATCCGCAATCTTCTTCACCTAAAACAGGAAAGGACAAAAACAGAGATAAAGAACAGACCCTCATGTATATAGGTCGCATGTTGGTATCAGAGACATTAGACTCCACCTTTTTGAGGCTTACTAGTATGTCTCTCCTTAAGCATCACTAGGGAGAAACAGGACATTATGATGAGGCAGCAGACACAAAGTATTAGGTAACAAAGACAGGATGAGATGGAGAGAAGAAATAGCAGAGAAGGACTGTGCCTGAGTTTCTGGTTCCTGAGAAGTAGCATTCTCTAAGGATGCCAGCCTGGAGTTGACAGCAAGAGGCTTCCTTTCAGTCCCCAGCAGAATACCAACAGCTCTCTTTCAAGTACTCTGGACTCTTGGCATTTGTACAACGAGGGGAAAAAAATAGTGCCCTCCAGGCATAATGTGAATACTCACTTTCTCATTCCCTGTAGTGCCAGGTTGCTAAGCTGGCACAGATGGTGGAAATAAGCAGGTTTGTCTACCTTTTTGTTCCTGTCCCTCTAGGTTTACCATGTTAAATTGGTAATCCATCACGGGGAATTGAGGTGAACGGACTCAGTCTTGGAAGTGAGAGTTTAGGGAAATGGGTGATGTGAGAGCAGTTGTTACTTGGTTTAACATGTTATTTTCTGTATTTTGTTTTGAGAAACCCCTTTTGCTTCCTTCTAATGTCATACATTGAGTTTTGGTCTTAGCAAGTACCTAACATTATGTAGCTCTTTAAGGTTTGCAAAGCACTTTGTGTATATATTATCTTATTTGATTCTTACAACAACCTTGTGAGATAGATGTTATTACCACCCCCATTTTAGAGCTGAGGAAACAGGCTGAGAGACGTAAAGAGACGAGATGGGATTTGAACTTCGATCTTCCTGATTCCAGGTCCAATTTTCCACTTTGCTGTCGGAAGGTCAGTGGAACCAGATGTTTGTGAACTATGAGCTTGAGCATAGATGATAAAAACAGCAGGTTCTAGGTTCTTGAATATAGCAGTGGGGTATTATATATTGTGTCACTATGTTTATTCAATTCAACAAACATTAAGTTTGTACTGTATTTGTACTATGTTTGACTTTTTGTGGGAGGAGAAACATTGCTCAATTTCCTGCCATGTTGGCTGGTCTTTTTCACTAGAAGAGAGGGCAACTATTTCCAAGACTTGATTGGTCCAGAGGATTAGGGCTCAAGCCATTAACATAACTTCTTGGTCACCTATGTCATAAAAAACAAACAACCTGAAACCCTCCAAACAACAGCAAAAGAATTCCACCCACCACAAGTCAAGAGGAGATTTGATGGAGGTCCCACTGCTATATTAAGCAACAAACTCTTCTGATCAGTTGCATTTCCTTCTATAAACAAGAAGGCTTGTATCTATCTGAATGAATGCTGTATACCTTCTGAACATTCTTTCTTTGCTAAAGATAAGCAAATTTCTTTTTTTTTTGTTAAATGTTAATAATCTACAATTGTCTTATTTCATTGCTAACCTGAGGCTGAACTACCAGATCAGCCTAAGTCAAGCCTTGCACAGAAGAACTCTGGAGAAGAAAAGGTGAATAAGATGTGGTTCCTGTCCTTATTAAATTTATAGTCTTGTAGAGATGATAAGACATGTACATAAAAAAGAAACAAAAATAAAATATGATAAATGTGTATAACAGATGCAAAGTTTTATGAGAGGTCTTTATTGTTGTTTAGTCATTTGCAGTTGTGTCTGACTCTTTGTGTCACTATTTGGGGTTTTCTTGGCAATGAGACTGGAGTGGTTTGCCATTTCCTTCTCCAACTCATTTTGCAGATGAAGAAACTGAGGCAAACAGGGTAAAACGATTTGCCCAGGTTCACATAGCTAGTTCATGTCTGAGGTCAGATTTGAACTCAGGAAGATGAGTCATCCTCATTCCAAGCCCAGTACTCTATCCTTTGTGCCACCTAGATGCCCATGAGAGGTCCTAGAGTTTCCCCCTTGTTTTCATCTATGCTTCCTGGTGGACCCTGAAATCATGGATTCATGTACTGCTTCTTACTCCAAAAAGAAAAATCAATCCATTCTGGACAGATCAACTAGAGAAGGGCAGAGATGTCACTGAAGTTCACAAGCATAAGGATTCCCTGTCAAGTAACTGTATGTGTTGTCCATACCTCCAAAGAAAATATGAATCTAAGAAACAAGTTTTCCCACCATCTGACTCTTTGTTGTCTTCTTGTCCTGGGAAATCACAGTTAGTGAGGTGGGGAATGGAGGATGGGGAATGGGAGTAGGGAAAGGAAAGTGCAGAGATTCAGCAGGAAGACCCCCAGCCTGACCCAGCCTGCCACTGTGTTCTATCTCAACAGCAACAGCCACCTGTCTGTGTAAGTGTTCTCTGATTAAGCCCTCTATTCCTAGTATGTATTCTAGGGCTCCTGCCTTGATACTCTGTTGTTTTTTCAAATTTCATTAAGTGTCTCCCTGTCTGTGTATTTTATATTTTTCCAATTTGATCATGAGCTTTTGGAAGAGAGGGACTTCTGGAAAGTAATGGTCTTTTTCTCCTTTCTCTATGTTTCTTGTATTAAATACAGTACTTGGCAAGTAGGGACCACCCGATAAATATAACAAAGATAGGAAAAGCAGTTGGTTCAGTCCAAGTGAACATACATCAAAGGGAATGATAGAGGAGGTGATACAGTTTGAAGGCACTGTTTGATTCAAAAGGAATCTGAAGAAGGGAAAGATAGCAAAGGTGTGAAAAAAAGTGTCTGACCTTATTAAAAGCAGGGGAGAAAGGTTACAGAGAAGAAAAACTCGCAAACTACATTGCTACATTTCCATTTTCATACTTTTTTGGGGAAATAATGATCCGACACACAATTCACAATATGAGAAATACCCTCAGTGAAGAGATTATTAGGAAAGAGGCAGACTTTCAAAGGTGTACAGGTATTGTACCAGCAGATGCCATCTTTACATCACACAACTGATGGAAAGATGTAGAGAACGCAAGGTCCCACTATACTTACTGCTTGTTGATTATTTTTTAAAAAAGAATTAGATTTGGTGGATCAAAATGTTACTTTAAAGGCTCTCTTCCAACAAAGTATCTTGCATACGTATTTCCAATCATTCAGGATTCCTTGAAAGATATGCCAGTAGACATAGCTTTGTTAGGTGACTCTCCGATGATCAGTATTAAACATTAAGCATTAAACAGGGAAGTATATACTTGGCCAAAGTGGTTTTTCACTCTCATGGAAAACATTCAGGAAAGATTGTAATTAGAAGAAGCATTCTCTATCCATGATGAGATTCTCCAGATACCTCTGTGTGTAGATGATGTTGGAACCATGCAGGACCCTCTGGACAAGATCCATAACCATTCAGAATAGTTTGGCTTAACCATTCACATAGGAAAAAACAAGAGGATGAAAAATGACTATTGTCCGTAGATTATCCTATGCCCTTAGTTGAAAAACCTATGGAACTCTCCAAACATATGTTATGTGTGTGTGTGCATACATACGTATTTATGTGTGTCTTGGACAAATAGTGCACAGGGATTAGGAGGGCTCAGAATTAAACAGGAAGAGAGCAGGCTAGATCACAGTCTGGAAATTGCAAAGTTCCTTTAAAGACTGAAGTTCACTTAGAAATAAAAGTCCATGTTTTTAATACCAATTGCCCACCAGTGCTGTTAAAGGGATGTGAGTCTTGAAATATTAGTTTGTTAAGAATTAAAACAAGAGATGTTTAGTGGGTGTTTTCAGGTGGCAACATCTAACAAAATTTTAGGGCAGGCTGGGATTAGAACCCAGGCAGCCAGGTGGTGCAGTGGATAGATTGCTGGCTTGGACTCAGGAAGATATGCATTTAAATCTGGCCTCAGATGCTTTCTAGCCATGTGGATGTGGGTAAGTCACTTCACTTTTGTTTGCCTCAGTTTCCTTAACTTTAAAATAGGTATAGTAACATAGAGTCTACTTCACAGAATTGTTGAGAAGATCAAATGAGATAGCACAGTGCCTGGCAGATAGTCTCTGCTTAGTAAATGCTTGATGTCACCTCTTTCCCACCTTCTCTCCCAATCCAAGATCCCTTTCACTACTTCTTCCTCCTGCAACAACTTTGATTTTGGTCACACTTATTTTCTGGGTTGTCAGAATGAAAGAAGTCAGAATACAAAGAAATGAAGTAGCATGTCTATAAATATGGACTTAGATGGCAAATAAGCTCAAGAATTTCCAGTGTGGCACACTAAGACTTCCTATTTTCTGTGGGGCTGGCTGCCTTTAGAATAAACGAATTCATAATCTCAAGGAACAAAAGGAATGCTGAAGCACCTTCATATTTCATAACCTTCTTGTAAGTTTTCTATTTATTTATTTAGTTGTTATTCATTCATGTCCTACTCTTTATGACCCCATTTGAGGTTTTCTTGGCATTTGTCATTTCCTTCTCCAGCTCATTTTACGGATGAGGAAACTGAAGCAAGCAGGGATAAGTGACTTGATCAGGTCACACAGCTGCCAAGTATGTGAGGCCAGATTTGAACTCAGGAAGATGAGTCTTCCTGCTTCCAGACACGACACTCTATGCACTATGGCGCCCCCTAGCTGTCCTGAGAGTTTTCTATATTACTTGCACTCTAAGTCTTGGTAAGAATAGTAGCAAATAATATATTGCTAAAATAGCCTCCTATTACCTCCGTGAACTTATAATGTGCAATGATATTGATAGCTCCAGCAATATAATATAGAGTAGTACATTTCAGTAAACTAATGGAGTTTATATTCCCATCATTATTACTGGCAGCAGGACCATATGGTGAAACACAAGGAGTCACAAGCAATAAAAAGCACATTGCTTCATGCCCCTGTGACAGTCCAGTTAAAACGAAGCAGCCAACACTATTAAACACCTACGAATGAACACTGCCTCTTATTTTTTCCCTTTTCTCTTGTGCAGTTAACAGCACAAGCAAACTGGGTAATTGGAGGAGAGCAGGAACAGCTGGCAAGTTGATGTTTACTTGAGAAAAACATGTCTCTTTGATGCTCGCCAGTCGAAGATGATTCAAACCATGAACCCTCTAGATGTTTATTACTCAAAATGTTAGCCTCTCAATGAAGAGGATTTGGGGCAGGGGCCTGTCTGTTCTTGGGAGAGCCTGGTTGAGAAAGCACTTCTTCCCCCAGCCTCTTCAATGGACTGGAGAGAGAAATAACATGAAAGAGACAGAAACATGGGGAGGTAAGAAACTAGCCTGCTGCCTACATGTGTTCTCTCAATGGGAGGATCCTTGGATGGTCCACCATAAGCCATGTTTTATGGAGAGACCAAGCCTGGGATGTCGCAAGTGCCTATGGGAACTATTGGATAGTGGAAAGAGTCTTTGATCAGAAATTAGAGGACTTGGGTTTGAATCACAGGTCTGTTACTGTGACTATGGGCAAGTCACTAATTCTTCTGGCTTTAGTTGTTGTGCCTGCTTTTTAGTCAGCATTTATATTTATTTAGTCAGCCTTTATGTAGCACTTTACAAATATTATTGCATTTTATTTTCACAACAACCCTGGAAGGGTCAGTTGTATCTGACTCTTTGTGATCCTGTTTGGAGTTTTCTTAGTAAAGATACTGAACTGGATTGTTTCACCATTTCCTTCTCCAGCTCATTTTAGAGATGAGGAAACAGAGGCAAACAAGGTGAAGTGACTTGCCCAGGATCACACAGATTTGGAACTCAGATCTTCCTGATCCCAGGTCTGGTTCTCGATCCACTGTACCACATAATTGCCCTTCTTGGAGGTAGGTGTTCACTATTTTATAGGTGAAGAAACTGCGGCAGATAGAAGTTAAAGTGATGTGCCCAGAAGTAAGTGTAGTGTTTAAGGACATATTTAAGTTTTTCTGACCCTACATCCATTACTCTGTCCATTGTGCCACCTTACTACCTATATAAGTTTCTACCTCTATAAAATAAAAGGATTTTGTCTTGGTGGTGTTTAAGGTCCCAACCAGTGCTAAATCTGGGATTCTTATCAATATGACTGAATATTTAAAGGATGTGTCCATTTAACAGTGTGGGGTTTCTATCCATCAGCACATTTTACAATCCTTTCCTGACTTAGTAGTAGCTTTTCTAGAGTTCACATGGCCTAAAATTTCATCACCTCCTGAGCCAACCAGGTGAAGAGCCTGTCTTACTTAACTAGGAAAGACCTCAGCTGACAGATATACAGTCTGTCAGCGGGTCAACATGCCAAGCCTTTCTACTCTGGCAGGCCTTGCTAGAGCATGCATTTCATTAGAATGGTCTTCAGGAATTCATGGTTGCCTCACTAATACATTGGCGCAGGGCTGTGGTAGCCATTCTGGCTCGTTAATGTGATATTTGTCCCATTGCCAATGAAGAATTAGAAAGGGAGGTGATCCCTCACAACTACTTCAGAGACAGCACATCTTTGCTTATTTTTGCAGGTGTTTTTCATTGTTCTAATGCTCCTCTAGAAATATTTCTGAATCTAAACTCTACAGTTGCTCCAGGCTTCCTTCCTTGTTCCCTACACAAGACCCTGAATAAGTGGATTTCTCAGTAACTGGGGAGATAGCAGTTTATTTGGCCTGGAATTACATAGCCACAGGTGTTACCACCTGCCTAATTCCCTCCATCTTTAAAACAGCTGTTATGGGTAATATGCTTAATTAGCCCTTCTGAAACCGGGTAAGAAAAGCAAAAGAGACTATGTCCCCGTGGACTTAATGTCCTCAGGTTTCACTGAAAATTGAAGAAAATGTGTCTTGTACACAGTAAGTAGTTGCTCAATAGATAATTGGTGAATGAATGAATGTGTAAAGGAAGAAGCAGTAGATTCACTTTAAGTCTTTAAGATGCAGAGGTGACCTCAGAGTTAGATAAAAGAATTGCTACAAGGTTTATGAAAATAGAAAAAGGTAGTTTTTGCAGTCAGAATTGCCTCACTCATATATTCAGAAACAAGGAAACTAACTTGAAAAATAATTTGGAAATAGTAGCATGCACCTTGATAACAAGAGGAAGAACTCTCTGCTTTATGCAGGGGTCAGCATTAGTTGCATTCTTAGTCCTGTTCTAGTGAGATGAACTTGAAAAACTCAGGATCCCG
Source organism: Potorous gilbertii (assembly GCA_028658325.1). Classification (NCBI taxonomy): domain Eukaryota; kingdom Metazoa; phylum Chordata; class Mammalia; order Diprotodontia; family Potoroidae; genus Potorous; species Potorous gilbertii. The sequence continues at coordinate 200,617,811 of CM053771.1, forward strand.
ATAATTTGTGAGTCAAGCCAAACATTGCTGTTCTACATGGAACCACTTGTGACTCACATCATCTAGACTCTGCTTAACTTCATCATAGAGTTATGGGATGGAACATCTCATTAGGGCATTATAAATTTGGAAGCAGGAGGAATCTGACTTCCTAATTGTGCAGATAAGAAAACTGAGGTCCCATCTAGTCACACCTCCAAAAAGATTTTGTTGCTGAATAAACTGAAATTCAGTGGGATTTGTTATTTAATTGATCAGTTGTGTCCAACTCTTTATGGCCCCATTTAGGGTTTTCTTGGCAGGGATACTGGAGTCGTTTGCTATTTCCTTTTCCATCTCATTTTACAGATGAGAAACTGAGGCAAGCAGGGTTAAATGACTTGCCCAGGGTCACACAGTTAGTAAGTGTCTGAGGTTGTATTTGAACTCAGGTCCTCCAGACCGCTGGCCTAACACTCTGCACTTTACCCAAAATAAAGTTAAGTTGTTGTTTAGTCGTATTCAACTCTTCATGACCCCATTTGGATTTTTTTTGGGGGGCAAAAATAATGGAGTAGTTTGTAATTTCCTTCTGCAGCTCATTTTAGAGAGGAGAAAACTGAGGTTAAGTGATTGGCCTATACAGCTACTAAGTGTCTGAGACTAGATCTGAACCCGAAAAGAAGAGCCTTCCTGACTGCAAGCCCAGCACTCCATCCACGTACCACCTAGCTGCTCTCAGTAAGATCAGGTGATTTATTTAATCGTAAGTAGCTGAACTTGAACTGAACCCTAAATATTCTGAATCTTTCCACTTAGTGAAGGTTCTGGTAGGTCCTCTTTAGGTATATTACACTCAAGTTTCATCTCCCCAGAGTGACTAGTCTTGCCCACCTGTGTTTCCCTTCTTGCCCATTTAGACAGACTACTTGGCCAAACCTTGAATTGGATGTGGGCGCCCTGCTATGGGCACCACCAGGACATAGCAAGGTGTTGATGGCAGTATTATCTTACAGTGTCACTTTAAATATGTGAACTGGATAAAAAATTAGAGGGGAAAATGTCAGTCAACTAACAAATGTTATATATATATGTATATATATAATATATATTATATATATATACATATATACATATACATATATATATACATATATATACATATATACATATATACATATACATATATATATACATATATATATATATATAAAATGCCTCCAGACATAGAGCTTCTTTTAGAGAAATGGGCATTCAGACTAATGGACAATCTGATATTCTGGCCTAAACTCATAAGAATCTACAGATTATTACTCAAAAAATAAAAATGGTAGTCAGAAGTACGATTAACTTGGAAGGTTTCTGCACTGTTTTTAGAGCAATGTGATATGTGGAAGAGGAGACTTTTTTTTTTTAAGTTTACCACTAGTGCACAGTTGAAATTCTGACATGTATCAAAGAAATCAATTTTCCCACACTAAATACATTTTTATATGACTTCAAGGGTCTGATTAAGTTTTTCTTCTGGTATGAAAAATAATTTTCCCCAAGATGTAATTTATAGACTCGATTCCCTCTGTTTCCTGAGTTTTCAAGGTCAAGAAATATTCTTTGCTTATCTCTTAGTAAATATTAAATTCTAAGGTAGTCACTGGCGAAATCTGACTAGGCTCCTGTGGAAAGAAAAGCACTGCATCTAGCATCAGGGAACCTGGGTTCAGAGTTGACCTCTACTGCTTATGGCTATGACCTAGGGCAGGCCACTTAACTACAGTGGGGCTCAATTTCCAAGTCTGTAAAATAAGGGCACTGGAATAGATGGCTTCTGAGATTCCTTCTAGTCTAAATTTACAATCCTACATTTGGTCATTTTTCAGTCATTTCTGACTCTTCCTGACCCTATTTGTTTGTCCTTTCCTTCTCCAGCTCATTTTTACAGATGAAGAAATCGAGGCAGACAGGGCTAAGTGATTTGCTCAGGGACACACAGCTGGTGTCTGAGGTTGGATTTGAACTTGGGAAGGTGAGTCTTCCTGACTCCAGGCCCAGTGCTCTATCCACTGCACCACCTAGCTGCCATGAAACCCTGTGACCCAGGTTCAAATCTAGTCTTGATGTTTACCTATGTGAACTTGGGCTAGTCTTTTGGTTTTCACAGGCCTCAGTTTCCCCATCTGAAAAGTTAGGGGGATGGATTGGGTGCCCTATAACACCTCTTCCAACTCTAAGTCTATGAGGTTATCTAGCTAATGACGGTAGGGATTACAAAGCTAGAACAGACTAATCCAATCCTTAAATAATACTTTCTTGAGTTCAAATACTTTGCAATCAGAGATCTAAAAAGACCCTCAACATTTTGTGGCTTCACGAACTAGCAATAGGTACTTTTTGATGATGGCTGTTCATCAAATTGAGGAGTTGAAATTTGCTGTTGCATAAAACTTCTTGGTTTAAACTGTTTAAAAAGTTGTATGTGCTGTTTAATAACCATTGCATCATTGTGTCCAATGCAGATGTCAAACATGCTGTGATCAGCCACATGCAACCTATAATACTTTTGAGTGTGTCCCAAACCAAATTAAAATGTAGCTGGGAAACGGCTAAAGAAAACCAACAAACAAATATACAACAAAGGAAAGATAAATATTGCATTTTAAAGCAAAGTCAATAGGTGGGCTGTAAGGATTTATATGTCTGGTTTAGTGCCCCCCCCCCACTCCAGTTTCTACTTGAGTTTGACATCACTGGTCTACATGCTGTACCCAGGTTGGTTTTTGTTGTTGTTGTTACTGTTGAGTTGTGTTGGGCTCTTTGCGACCCTGTTTGGGATAAGTAAAGTGTCTGAGACTGGATCTGAACATAGATCTTCCTGAATCCAGGCCCACCTGTATCCACTCCACCGCCTAGCTACTCCTGTACCCAAGTACCTTGAGTCAAACATATCCACAGAGTCTCTAGATGTCACAGTTTCTGAAAATGCATGAAAACTCTGTATTGGATTTCCATAAGTGTATTTATTTCATGATGAATATCCTTTACAATTGTGAAATTTGTAGATTTTATAAAGAAATCCAAGAATTGTAACTGTTTGCAACTGAATGCAAATGAATGTTGATTGCAGTTCTGCTTCATCAAAATATCAAGACCAAATAAGGTTGTGTTACATGTAATTTGTGATTTGGTGGAAACTATGCATTTTAGAAGTTAATATGTATTACTGCTGACAATTCAATTGATCAAACAGTTAGTTGATTCAACAGGTAAGACTTCAGGTAGAGAGAGGAACAAGCAAGTTGGAGGAAAAAAATACAACTCAAACCATTCTGTCTCTAAAACAGAGATCTGAGCTAGGAGGGTTCTTGAAGTTCTTGTGACTAACCTGCTTTCTTCCTATATGAGCATTATCTTTTCAAATTTCAAGGATCTATTGTCTATTAAAAAGAGAACTCAGAAAACCTGTTTAAATGTCTGTCTCTCAGAGTGAATGGTTTTGTCACTATGGCCAACAGTTGTGGTCCCCTCCCCCAAACTTTAATAGAAGAGCGAGATTACACTTGAGAGGGTGCAGAGTGTATAGTCCACTGGGTTCAAATCCCCCATCAGACATTTATTAGCTCTGCACTTTTGAGAAGATCACTGTGTGTCTCAGTTTACCCATCTGGTGAACTGTGTTAATAGCACCTGCCTGACAAGGGTGTTATAGGAATCAAATGAGAAACTATTTAAAGCACTTTGTAAACCTTAAAAAATTGTATGTGTGATCTATTATTATTACTGCATTTCTTCTATAGTATCTAATCAGGATTTCTTGCTTCCTTTATGGAAAAGGTGCTACAAGAAATCCAAAAATGATTTTATGAGTAATGAAAATAGTAGTCATTAACTAAGATTGTCTAAGCAAACTTTGTACTATGATAATTTGAACTTGTCAAAACAATGAATTCCATGGATCCACTCTTTCATGAAAAACAAACTTATTTGCTTCCGTAGCCACCATTTGCCAGAGTTCTTGAACTTGTCCTTTAGGCTTTTAGAGAGGACATGAACAATTTTTCAACCAGACTCTAGTTTGGAAGGTGATGGTATATATTTCTTTTCATATAGGCTGTAGCCAATTTGTCTCACCAAAATCTTTTTTTCCCTGTCAGTACATGCTTAATTATGCAATCCCTATTTCAAGAAATTAAAAACTTACATTGAAGGGACACCATGGAGGAATTCCTGTTCTTGGGGTTTGCCTTTAACACAAATATCCTGAACTTTCTTTTCTCCACTAGATCATTGAACATGTCCCAAATTTGGTGCTTTGCAATGGATTCCAGTCTTGAATTCTTCAGCATGGTTTTCTTTAGTTGTTATGGATAATGCTCTCAAATGTTAGATCATTTTCTCAGAGGATGCTTTGCATGTAGACTACAAATGAGTTTTAGTTTGCAAAAGGGGAAGATTATTTATTCTGATTTATTTAACCCATCCTCTCTCAAACTGACCCTCCTTGTCTAGACCTTAAATGTAGACCCAAAGTATAAAGCTTTCTTTTAAAGAACTGAAAATATATGATATAAGGGAATAAACTAAGCTGTCACATCCATTCTGATCATGCCTAAAGAACCATATACTTAAAACATCTCACTGATGGACATTGGGACCAGTCAGACAGAAAACACTAAAGAGCAAATTTTTCTTGAGAGAAAAAGGTTACTTACTACAAGTAATTCGTCATCAAGATGGTACATTGGAAAGAGTATTGGATTTGCTGTTGGAGGATTTGGGTCCAAATATTGGCTCTAATACTGCTTACCCATATGACTGCTCTGGGCCTCAGTTTCCTCATCTATAAAAGGAGAGCATTCTTCTAAGTGATAGCTCAGGTCCCTTCCAGCTCTAACCATGATTCTCTGATAATCTTTCACAGAATACACCAGATGACTGAGCAAGCCTTAACCCTGAGTTACTCTCACCACCTGCCTTGTCCACTCTTACTCAGTGCTACTGAAGGGAATCACACAGCCCTGTAGACTTTTTCATTGCAAACTTATGTTACTTCATTGCAGCTGGACCCTTAGTGCTACATGGAAAGGTTCTTTGTTCTTCCGTGATATACCCTCTACTCCATAGCCTCTATTCCAAACTTTTTTTTTCTCTTTATGTGACCTACCCCACCCTCCCCCTTCCTTCTTAGCAAAGGCTCTCACCTCCTGCAGGGAAAAGAGATTGCCATAAACTACATCTTCTTCCCAATTCTACATTTTAAAACCTCCCAATATTATACCCCATTCTTTTTCTTTTGTGCCATTTTCTAAGGAAAAAATAGCTCTTCTTTCCAAGGCCAGCACCTCAACTTGTGACCCTCTGATTTCCCCTGGAAATATGCCATGTATTATTATTTCTTTCTTTATATTTACTTATTTTAACCTATATTATATTTCTTTCTCTAATTATCCATTGGTTCTTCACTGCTGCCTATGAACATGCCCAAGTCTCACTTATGCTTAAAAACTCTTTACCTTGTCACCTTTTCAGGTGATTGTCTTATATCTTTCTTGGCCTTTCTTAGCCTGACTTTAAGGGGAAAAAGCTATCAAAACCCTTTTCCTGCTTTTCATCATATCCCACTCAGTTCTCAGCTACTCTCTTGAATTGAATCAACGATCTCCTAGTTGCTAAATCCAATGGTCTTTTCTGAGTCTTCATGCTTATTTACCTCTCTTCCGCTTTTGACATAATGACATAGGATGACATACGTTTTGAAAATGCTCTCCTTCCTCAGCTTTTGTGACGCTTCTCTTGTTTAGTTTTCCTCCTACCTGATCATTCCTCCTTCTCCATTTCTCATCCGTCTGCATAGACATGTCCTAATTCTGTTGCCTCTCTCTCTCTCTCTCTCTCTCTCTCTCTCTCTCTCTCTCTCTCGGCGAGCTCATCAACTCTCATTAGTTCAATTGCTAACCCTATGCAGATGATACTCACATCTACATATCCAAGTTTTCATTTCTCTCCTGATTTTGGTCCTAAATTACCACTTGCTTGCTGAACATCTCTACTTGAATGTTCCCTAGATACCTCAGCCCAATATGGCCAAAAAAGGACTTGTCATCTTTCTCCCTAAATCATTCCTCCTAGCTTCCCTATTTCTCCTGAGAGCAAACCATCCTTCCAAAACAGGTTTGCAATGTCACTTGGCAGTGGGAATTTGTAGAGAAAAGCTACCCTAATAATAACTATGGCATTCAATAAAAATCTATTTAGTAGTTTCTTTGTTTCATATCACTAGAAACATGAAAACATAGTGAAATGTGCCATGCTGTCCTGAAAACTGGATCGAGGGATGACAGTAAATACATGGTGTCTATATTTTCACTCATTATCTAACTTCCTTCTTTTACAGATGAGGAAATTGAAACTCAGAGGTTAAATGACTTGCCCAAACTTGTACAGCTACAGCTAGAGCTAGAGAGGTAGAATATGGACTTACCTGATTCCCATAACAGTTCTATATTTTGCCACTTTTGTCTTCTTATGGGAGAGGAGAAGAGATATTAGAATAGCAGCATGTGGAAGTAGCCACCCCAGGAAATACTCTCCATGTCATCTAAGCCAAATATAGCAAAGATAGGATAGCCTGTATCTATACTGAAATGAGATTATTGCACGTATAAAATCCATTCCCTGCCATGAGCAATACCATGCACCATGGTCAACATGCATAAATTATTTACTTGGATTAAAATGCAATGTCAAATAGTTTGAGAAGTTCCAATACAGAAGCAAGGGCAACTTTATGATCATTTTCAGGATTGTCTTTGTCTGAACATGCTCTCAAAGAACTAAAACTAGTCATGATCCCAGGTCATCAATTCAAATCAAGGGAATAACCATTTATTGAGTAACTTCAAGGAGCAGGGTATTTCAAGGGATGCAAAGATGAATCAGATATGGCCCCTCCCTTCAGGGAGGTTACAACCTGAAATAATCTAAAATGGAAATGTCATTTGACATCAGCTTATGCAACTACTAGTTAATAAAGAGTTTCCCAAAAATTTTAGTGCAGCTTTAAGTTTCAGTGGTGAAAAGTACCATGCATTCCTGGAAACCGGATTGAGAGATGACAGTAAATACAGAATGTCCCAAAAGTCTTAGAGCAATTAGGAGCAAAATATAGCTTTAGCTCACAGCTGCACTCAGACTTTTAGGACACCCTGTATTTACTGTCATCTCTCAATTTGATTTCCAGGAAAGCATGGTATGTTTCACAATGATTTCATATTTCTCATGAAAAGAAACATAGAAAGAACTATGTAATACCACTAAACAGATCTATTCCATGCCATAATTACTGTTGGAGTAATATCTCTACAAATTCCCATTGCCTTCTACCTCCACAATGAAGTATATTGCTGCCAGTGAACAAAAATCTTCCATGTTACAAAATATAATATTAATTATTTCAACAATGCTCACTTTTTCCAGGAAAAATGTTCTCATCTGTCATCATTTGCTATATCTATGAAGATTTTTATGAGTTTCCAGAGCCTAACTAAATAATGATATAGAAGATGTTATTTTTGAACTAGTAAGCCAGATCAGGGACAATGGTGATTGTTTCTTTGTAAAACCCTGAGATTCATGGATGAATGACTTTTTCTAAAGTATTTTTTTATTCTACAGGAATAGGAATAGGCTTAAACCTATAGATATCCTATTTCTTTTTATCCCCTTTTCGTTAAGTACAACACAACTTCATTAAGGGATTAGATAATAGAAGAAAAGTTGAGGGCATGAATTGAAGAAAATGCTTTGGATAACTTGAAAGTGAGCTATCAGAATCCTTCGTATTATGTCTAATGTCCTAAAGAGTCATGCTATATAGAAATTCACTGAGGAAGTAAGAGAAGAAAGACTGAAATGGAAGTAATTGTGTTAATCTACACACATTTTTAAGGTGTGCTTTTTTTTAAAGTTCACCAATTTTTCTCTTCTTACCAATCTTTTCCTATATCAATGCTGTTTATATTTCTTAAGAAAAAAATTAAACATTAATAAAATACCTACTATGTTCAAGGAACTGTGTCAAATGCTAGAGATATAATAAAGACAGTAACAAAACCCAGGATTCTCAGGACTCCTGGTTGGCCCCAATCTTGGATTGGAATAGGTTTGTGCATTGAAAGAGAAGGATATCAGAAGCCATCACAAATGGCTACTATAGAGCAAGAGTTGTGGAGTGTGGTGGGACCATCGCAAGAATGAGTTAGGAGAAATATCAGGAGCAGTTACTGAGGAGGACATCCTCACCAGTGTGACTTTGGAGGAGCTATAGCAGGGCAACTGTGGTGGGGCTATCACATGAATGAGCCAAGATGAGGAGTTAGCCTGGGTTACTTACCAAGGAGTAAGTAGGGAAAATATCACAGTTCCCCAATCCCACCCCCAACACCTTTATCTTCCTCCAAGGAGAAGCCAATTCTGCTGCTGCCTGTAGATAACATTTTAACTTCCTATTTGTCCTTCATACTGCAGGAGCTATACAAGTTCACAATCTCAGGGAAAAGAGAATTTTGACTTGTTCCATGTTTTTTGTTGTTGGTCAGTATTTTTTCAGTTGTGTCTGACTCTTCATGACCCCACTGGGCTTTTTCTTGGGAAAGATACTGGAGTGACTTTCCATTTCGTTCTCCCATTCATTTTACAAATGTGGAAAGTGTGGCAAATTGGGCTAAATGACTTGCCCAGGGTAATACAGCTTAGAAAGCATCTGAGGCCAGATTTTAGGAAGATGCATCTTGCTGACTCCAGGCACTGCGCACTAACCATTGCGTTACCTAGCAGTTCTATGTACAATTAGGAAAGGAGAGAGAAATACTTCCCGTTTCAAAGGCAGGAGATAATTCTTTGCTCAGCAGAGCTGTGTGGGGAGATGACTCCATGTAGACACCTACAGAAGCAGACAAAGGGGATGATATTGCATTCCATAAGCTATTCAAAAGAACACAAGACTAAATATAGACCCTAAAATCATTTTCTGCTTCTGTGGCTTCAATGAGAGATTTAAGGCCTTTCCAACATGTATTCTTCAAAAACCTAACTCCAAAACGGGAGGAGAGAATTAGAACTTTTGAGGCAGATTTACTATTGTGTTGCTATAGCAACATAGCTATCATGAACTGTATTTCCACAAGATCTCCTGGTGATTAGAAAAAAAAATTGAATATAAACAAACTGAATATAGACAATAAATAAACTGAATATAAACAAATTGAATTCAAACAAACAATTTTTAGAGTCAGAGCTCTAACCATTAGGGGAAGACTTATGTGAGAGATAGCACTTGAGGTGAGCTTTGAGGAAAGGTTAAATTTCAAAAGACAGAGATGAGAAAAAGGTATATTTTAAGAAAGGAGGAAAGCTTGCCCAAAGGCACAGATAAAGCATGTATGTGGAATGGCGTGTAATGGTAATTATGAGAGTTAAAGATCTTCCCCACCCATTAATGGGTCTGCCCATTAAGGGAAGCTTCATTAGGGGAGGCCCACACCTTGTGTTATTTTTTTTTTTAATGAGGCACTGGTTCTCCAGGGTTGTGATACCCTTTGGCTCTGAAAAGTGTATAAGTACTCTGAGGTTTTACTTTGGGGGCATACTCACTGGAAGTGTTTGGCCAGAGGAGACTCTGGGCAGTCACTAAGGAGCCCCCAGGCTTTGAAAACCCAGATATTGGTGCTTCTCTCTCTGGTAACTATGTATGTTGGATCTGTCCAGTGATCTGTGATATATATATTGCGTATGGTCAGACAGTTGGAAGTCCTGTCTGTTGGTCTTTATTTCTCTGTTTGTATTTTCTTTGAAGTTCAGGGTGCTGACTTTTCCCCTGTAACTAAATGAATGATATATGTCCTTGGTTAAACTGATTGTTGACACCTCAAAAGTTGCTTTCCTTTTAGAAAAGCAGATCTAAGAACCCATATAGAAGTCCCTCCTGTGTTTTCTGGGGTCCTTGCTGTTATAGACCAGTGTGCTGGGATATAGACCACTCCATATGTGTGTGTGTGTGTGTGTGTGTGTGTGTGTGTAGGTGTGTGTGTGTTTGCATATATGTATATATACGTATGTATATACATATATATATATACACATATATATATATATGTGTATATATATATATATATATATACTCTGTAGCAAATTGCTTACCTTCTCAAGGAGGGGGAGGGGAGAGAGGAAAGGAAAGAACTTGGAACTAAATATTTTAAAAAACAAATGCTAAAAATTATATTTATATCTAATCAACAAAAAAAAATTTCTCAGAAAAACAATAAAGTGCTCTAGGTGGAGAACATGAAATAAGTCTTTACAAGCTAGCTGGAGTCAGACAGTGAAGGTTTTTAAATGACCAGTAGAGATTTTTCTTTTCTTTCTGGAGGGAATAGGGAACTATTTTTACCTCTTGAATAAAATTAGGACATGGACTTGTGCTTTAGCTCTCATCTGTTAAGGTGTGTGCTGGAACCAGCTGGAACCATTTTGTGAGACCTGATTACTTAATTTTCAACGTGAACACTTACAATTCAAAAATCAGCAAATGCTACAAATTAGGGCTTGATCTATTGTTTTGTTAATTGTGTAGAGTGATAGAGAAAATGATGATAGTGCAGATTCAACTGAAAAATGTGTTGAGTCAACTTTTTTGTCTTTCTTTCTGGAGAGCCAGTTGTTAAACATTTACCAGCATATCACTTTCTGTGGTCCTAGGTTATATCAACAACTGTGGAAATTATAGGTACTCCTTTATTGAGTTGGGGTGAAACTTAGACAGATTTGTTTAGACAGATTTGTTGAGGCAGCTGGTGGCCAGTAGATAGAGTACTGGGCTTAGTGTCTTGAAAACTCATCTTCGTGAGTTCAAATATGGCCACAGACACACATACTGACTCTGTGACCCTGGGCTGGTCACTTCACCCTGTTTGCCTCAGTTTTCTCATCTATAAAATGAGCTGGAGAAGGAAATGGCCAACCACTCCAATAGCTTTGCCAAGAAAACCCCAAATGGGATAACAATGAGTAGAACAAGACAGAAATGACTCAGCGATGGCATCCGAGTGAGGCTTGTAGCTGTAGAGCTTTAGAGTGGCCATGGCACCTTTCTCTTACCTGAGGAGGTCTTACTTTGGGTGTTCTTTCAAAAGCTTTGCATCATTAAGCTGTGGTCAGTGACTAGAGGGAGCTTGGTTAACAGAGATGTGAAGAAAAATGAGAGTTTCAGGTTGTCCGCTGTTTATTCCCTAGGGATTTTATATGAGAATCTGTAGTGATTTTGGAAGATAGATCTGTGGGTAAATGTGCCTAGACATGATAGAAAATGGAGATTAAAAAGTTTAGTATCCGTGCTTTTAAAATATATCAACTCCAGAGCATCACTATACCTCACTGTGCTCTTTCCTTTGCTCACTGATAATTTTTAAAGCAAATCTCAGTCATTTTCCACTATACTCTCCATCCCCTGGAATCTCCCTTTAAAAGAAAGAGGTAAACTAATCCATAACATATTACTTGTACCCTCACGGTTCCCAGCCTCTCTGCCAAGAGGAGTGATGTGTGTTCTATCCTCGGTTTACCAGAACCAAGATTGTTCATTGTAACTAATTTGCATCCAGTTGCTACTTTGTGTTGTATCCAACATGATCGTTGTTTAATTGTAGCAGTGCTCTTCAGAACATGGATCCATAACCTGCACATGGTAGGCTTACAACCTCAATGCAGGTGGAGCCTTGAAGAAACTGTACAAAAGGGATGTTTGTCTTCAGTGCCTCCCTATCTCCTTCTTGTGGCGCAGGGTGTGGAGCGTTTGGGTCCGCAGTCAGGAAGACTTGAGGTCAATTCAGGCTTCAGACACTTACTAGCTGTGTGACCCTGGGCAAGTCACTTAACCTCTGTTTGCCTCAGTTTCTTTATCTGTAAAACGGGGATAATAAGAGCACCTGCCTCCCCGGGTTGTGAGGCTCAAATAATTGTAAAGAGTTTAAAACAGTGCCTGGCATGTGGTAAGTGCTGTGTGAATGTGAGTTGTTGTGATTACTTTTTCTTGCGTCCTTTCTTCTTTCCCATAGTTACATGTCTTCAGGACTGTATAAATGTTGGTGGTTGTTATTATTATGTTTTCTCATCATTATTTTTCTTGGACCCTTCCTTCTTTCCTGGATGAGAAGTTTACATTTTGTAAGAGTAGGTGACTTTTCCTTACCTTAAAAACTCCAAATCTTCCCAAACCCTAAGGAATAAGTTCTCTTTATCTAATGTTTCAGACCCTGAGGAGCAGGTTAAGGAGGGCATGGTTGAAAGGTGTGGATGCCTTCCTGTTATTCCAGAGTTTGTGTCTGCCTACTCCCAAGGCCAACCCAGGTAAAATGAATGGGAAGACAGAGGCAGGCCAGCAGCCTTCCTGACTGAACCGCGTACCTCTAAATGAGAGGGAAATTAGATAGCAAAAACACATAGACATTTTTTCACATTAACTTGTGAACTTGCTGGTGAGAAGCATCACATGAGCAAATTGTAAAGGGCGACTGAAATGGAGAGTGAATACAAATGAAGGAAGGGCCCGCTAATGCGGTGGGTCGCCATGCTGCTGGAATTGTCTGGGGCTCAGATGCAGCTAAGGAAGGCTAGGATGCATGGATGATTTCCACCAGAGTATAAAAGGGAACAAATGATGTTTGTGAGACTTTCTTGGACCATTTGCATTTATTTTCACCTTCTTCAGTCCTTTTTGGAAGCTGCCTGACTACAGGGCTAAAGAAAGAACATTTTCTTCAAGTTTCTAGTCTTCGTCTCACTGAAACTGTTTGCTTTAGCTTAAACTGCAGTAAGAGTTGGGCAGGGGTAGCCGAGCTGCCTCTTTTAAGAAGATACTGGACCAGCCTAGTGCAGGTGTGTCATTAGGTAGGGGTCAAAGGATCGCGTTTTTTTGAAAATAGAACTATACTGGAAAAAAATAATTTCAAAAGACTGGCTGATTAAGATTTCAGAAACGCTCAGTTTAGAAGGATTATTCCAAGAAGGGGAAGGGATGAGGTTTTCTCCCTTAAATGGTTTTTGTTGTTGATGTTCAGTTGTTTCAGTTGTGTCTGACTCTTTGTGACACTATTTGGGGTTTCTTGACAGAGGTACTAGAGTGATTTTGCCATTTCTTTCTCCAACTCATTTTATAGATGAGGAAACTGAGGCAAACATAGTTAGGTAATTTGTCCAGGGTCACACAGCTAGTGCTTGCGATCAAATTTGAACTCAGGTCCTCCTGACTCTAGGCTCAGTGCTCTAACTGCTGAGCCATATAGCTGTCCCCGCATGGTTCTTAGGAGAGTCAATGATGTGTAATAGGAAGAGGAGGGAATTTGATGTCAGAGGACCTCTATTTCAGTCCCAGCTCTGGTTCTGTGGCCGTGGACAAATCATTGACAGCAACAACCAAAGAGTATTATTGATCTCTCTCTGTCTCTGTCTGACATACACACATGCAAACACACAGATCTCACATTAATTTCTGGAAATATTCTCCCCCCACCATTTAAAATCAAACTCTTCCTTATAGTAAAGAAAAACAGCTAAGCAATAATACCAGCGAATTTATCTGACAAGGTATAAAACATTCTGCTGGGCCAATTTCCTCATCTATAACATGAGGGGGCTGGACTATATTCAATTTAACTCAATGCAACAAACATTTATCAAGGTGTAGTAGGAATACAAAGACAAAAATGAAATCATTCTTCAAAGAATTTATATTGGGAAATGCCAAGAAAAGAGAAAAAGAGACAGAATCAGAGACAGAGGGTATGAAAGAGAGAGAGAGAGAGAGAGAGAGAGAGAGAGAGAGAGAGAGAGAGAGAGATCGAGAACACACATTCCAGGTGTTTGGGCTTAGTGATGCAGAAGCAAAAAGGTGGGAGATAGGATGTCTTCTGAAAGGAACAGTTATCAGGTGAATTGGGCTAGAATGGAAAGTGAGAAAAAGGGAGTAATATGAAATGAGATGGGAAAAGTACATGGGACCTATATTGTTGAGGGTTTTAAATATTAAGATACTCTCTGAAGATCCTTTCTAACTCAAACACTATGACAAATCAATTTTCTCTTGTTTATGTACTAATTCTTTTCATTGATAGCGTAAAGAGAGGTAGTATAGCATTCTAGCCTTAAATTTTAGTCTACCCATCCCATACAGATCAAGTATAAAATGTATTGTGAGTAGAAGAATAAGTAGTTTAAAAAAAAAAACAAACTCTACTGGATTATCTTAACTGCAAATGCATTTTGTTCCCCTCTACCACCCTCCCCCATCCCAATATTTTGAAATCTGGGTTAAGTACTTAGCTGTATAAGTGTCGCTATCAGACTATCTTTCCCATGACAATTGGAAGGATGATTGATAGTCATGCTTTCAACACGTTTTAGGTGTCCAACCAAACCTTGGGTCAAAGTTTGCTTTGACCACAAGGGAGAGAAACACTTTCATTTTGCCACTATTTAAGAAACAATATTTTCCATTTAAATACATATTAAGATAGTGAATACATGCCTCAGTACTATGTGTGCTAAGAGAAACCTTTTAACTAGGATGTTGCATACTCCATAGCTCTTGCCTGCTTAGCTTTTATGGTAACAGAGCAATTGGCATATATTGTCTCATGTGTCCTCATACGCTGGGAGACAGGCAAGGTTGGCATTATTATTCCTATTTTCCAAATTGAAATACCAAGACTTAGTTAGGGAGGGCAAGTGATTTTTCCAAGTTCAGATTAGATAGTAAGCTTCAGGAGCAAGCGTTGGTTCAATTCAGTTCAGACCTTCCAATTCTAAGTTTTGTGAACTTTTTGTTGCTGCTGTATGCTGTTGCCACTGTGGGCTCTGAATCTGTGTGCCTCCGTTTCTCATTTGTTAAAGAGGGAGAGTAGACTGAGTAAAGTGTTTGGAATCACTTGGTGATAAAAGGCTCTATTTAAATATCATTATTGGAGTGAAACACATGTTCATTGAACTGGGGTGTGTGTGTGTGTGTGTGTGTGTGTGTGTGTGTGTATGTATGCTATTGTTGTGATAGCTTCTCTCTCTCGAACCAGCTGTTACCTTCCATCTCACACAATGAGAAGCTGTCAAATGCTGGGAGACAACAGCCTGCATGTATCAAAATGTGATGAAATATACAAGAGTATTATTATTACTGTTTTTGACAAAAATCTTGATCTACCTTACTGTGTTAATTTTCTGTCATATCATTGTGAAGCTTTACAAGCTACTCCAAGGTTCTGTGGATGATTCTTAAGACTTCTTTTTAAAGGCCAATTTCCAGTCAACAGGGTGAATATTATTATCTGTTGCTTTTAAATATTTATAGCCAAATTAGATATTTCTGGGAGTATATGGAAATGAGATAGAAAAGCAAGGAACGTTTAAGTATTTTTTTATTTATAGGTTTACCTGGCTTTGACCCATGCCCATATCACCAATCATGGAGATACCCGTATGGAAGATACAGGGACCTGGTTCTCAGAGAATATATTCCACCTTCCTTGACCACGTGGGTGGGAACAGTTTCATTCTATTGGTTATGTAGTGTGAACTACCTAGGTCTTTAAAACTTCTAGGCTGGGACAATCTCATTCTCTTTGGTGGTGTTCAGAAGTGAATATTTTATTCCCTTGCAACATGGGCATAGTGCACTAGGCTGGGTGGAGGAAGGGCCACCTTCCCTTCCTATATAAGCCCTAGGACCCTGAGAAACAGATTTGGGGTTCTGGTCCATTTTGTTTGTTCTTTTTAGTTCTAGGTGCAGGTGGTGGAATTCTATGACTTGGAAAATTATACCATGGGGACCAGACCAGATGTTGCTGCCAGCTCAGCAGGGAAATCTTAAGAAACCAATAGGTCCAAACTTTGCCTTTGGAATTTGGTGGGACTGATACTTTATAAGAACTGAGCCAAGTTGTAAACTTAATCTCTCTCCCATTCCCAGAGACTGGGGTAGTGTAAGGGAGTAGATTATGACCCCTAGGTATTGGTGGGGGCAAGGGGGATGTTTATATGCTTGTGCTCCCTATTAATTAAATATTCCCATATAAAATCTAATGTGATTGTTAAGTGGGGAAGACAGTTAGTGGGGACTTGAGCTAATAACCTAGATATACCCAAATTCCTTTAAGGGATCCTGTGGGAAAAATGATTATTTTTCTTATCATCTTAATAACCAATTTTATATTATATATAAATATTTATAAGTTTATATATATATGGGACCAGAGACCTTCTCTTTTTCTTGCTCATTCAAAATCCAGTTTCTTAAGTAGATTTCTGACTTTGACCAAAAATTCACCCCACCTAGACCATCTTATCTAGGTGGAATTCTTACTGTAAACCTGCCATTGTTGTACTGAAGTAGTACTGAGTAGAGAATAGATTCTTTTGTTTAGATTGTTGGAGATGGAATGATATGGTAAAGTGCTGACCTGATAAGAGTCACAACTCAAAGCCCCTCATTAAAAAAAGTCCACCTCTCATTATAATATTCATTCTCTCATTAATGATTAACCAATCAGAGTAGATTTTCACCCTCAGAGACACTCCCTTTTCCAAAGCTATTTAAACATTCAGCTTCCTTTGTGCAGGGTCTTTGGTTACTAGAGAAAACACTGACCTCAATTTATTATTTGGTAGTATTATTAACAAATTATTAATTACCTATAAACTCAAGCTTTTTCTTCATCTCCCCTGAGAACCTGTGGAGAAGAGTAGGATGTAACATATCTAACTCTCAGGCAATGGGGGCCATGCTGGTCACTGCTGCATATATATCAGCAGAGACCTTAACTAGGTTGAGACCAGGCAGACCAGTCTACTGTCTATCATGAAACCAGCCTACCACCCATTTCTCTTATCTGCTTGTCCAATAATTTGTTATCTAATAGTCACATAATACATACTCATTTTTAGAGCAACAATGCTAACAAAAGAGTAGGTCTTTTTTCCCTTGGCCAGAACAAATGGTCAATATTATACTGCATGAGCACAAAGGAACAAATACTACCTGGTATATATCATGTCTTAATAAAAAGTAACATAATAGGATCCGGTAAAGAAACATTGGCTTTTGGCTATGACTGCTACTGACCAAACTGAATCACACAACTGTCAGTCAAACATATAGAACAATTTATATGAAAACAACTTTTTGATCACCATGGTTTCCTTTTTTCTTCCTTTCTTTCCTTTTTGAAAAGTAAAAGTACATGGAACTGATTGACTAAGGAATTAACAGAATCTTCTGAAGCCTTTCACTGCCAAAACCCTTGTTCAGATCCATAGTGACTGGAAATTATTTTCATTTGTAATAGTGTGTAGCGACTGCTAGTTGAGGAGTGAAAGGAGCTAAGATCTCTTTCTTCTGACATATAACCAAACTAGGACCCTCATCATTAGTATGGAGAAGATCCATGAATAAAATAGTGTAAGTTTCACTGAGAAGATGAATTACTTAGGAAGTAAATTATGTTGTTTTATGACTTGGGGTATAGTACAAGAAAAGAAATATCAGACAAAATTTAAAGCAATTGAAAATTATAGCATTGTATTTGCCAAACCAAATCCTCATCTTTACCCCCTGCTCCACCCCACCTCCACCCTCCACTAGTTTATTTTCACTCATGGGAATATATTATGAGAAAAATGAATGAAAGTGAGATGCTTTCTAACTGCCTGGTACAAATTATTATTTGCACTGGGAAAGTAGTCAAATGGTTATTTCCAAAACTGGTTTATTCTGCTTTGGCCCCAGAGCTACTGAGTTGGAATAGTCCAGAAATCCAGTGCCACAGATATTATCTTAATAATCATAGAATTTTAGAGTTAAAAGGAACCAAGTCAACCATCTTATTTCTCAGATGAAAACAGTGAGAGTTCCAAATTCTCTCCCTCCCTCCCATCCCTGCTGAGAAGGCAAGCATGATATCAATTATACATGAGAAATTGTGCAAAAGACATTTTGGTGTTGGTCATATTTTTTAAAATCAAGAAGAACCAAGAAAGTGAGAAAATTATACTTCACTTTGCACTCAGAGTTAATCAGTCTCCTCTCTGGAGGTGGACAGCATTTTTTCCTCATGAGTGCTTTGGAATTGTCTTGGATCATTGTACTGATCAGAGTAGCCATCATTATACTATTGTTGTGACTGTGCACAATGATGTTTCAGTTCTTCTCACTTCACTTTGTGTCAGTACATGTAGGTCTTACCATGTTTTTTTTTCTGAAATCACCGCCCCCCCCGTCATTTCTTATAGCACAGTAAGACTCCAACACAATCATATGTCACGACATGTTCAGTCATTGCCCAGTTGAAGAGCATCTCCTTGATTTCCAATTCTTCACCACCACAAAAGAGCTGCTATAAATATTTTTGTGCATATAGGTCCTTTTCCTTTGTCTTTTTGATCTCTGGGTTATGGACTTAGCAGTAGTATTGCTGGATCAATGGGTATGTACAGTTTTAAAGCCCTTTGGGCATAGTTCCAAATTGTTCTTCAGAATGGTTGGGATAGTTCACTACTTCATCAGCAGTTTATTCATGTTCATATTTTCCTTCTTTCCTTCCAGCATTTGTCATTTCTGTTAGACGTGAGATGGTACTTCAGAGTTGTTTTGATTTGCCATTCCCTAATCAATAGTGATTTAGAACATGTTTTCATATGACTATAAATAGCATTGATTTCTTCTTCTACAAACTGCCTGTTTATATTCTTTAACCATTTGCTAACTGGGAAATGGCTCTTTTATAAATTTGACTCTGTCTTATACTCGGTATATATTTGAGAAATGAGACCTTTATCTGTAAAAATTTTTGATATCACTTCATTATCTAGGACACTTTTTGGCATAATGTAGTTTCCCCAATTATCTCTTTTAATTAGACCTATTTTGCTTTTGCTTTGTCTGAGATCATGATTGCTACCCTGCTTTTTTTACTTTAACTGAAGCATATTAGATTCTCTGTTTTTAACTCTCTGAGTGTCTTTCTGTTTCAGTCTTGTCTCTTGTAAATAATAAGTTGTTGGGCTCTGGTTTCTGATCCATTCTGCTATATCTGCTTCTGTTTTGTGGATGAGCTCATTACATTCACACTCATAATTACAATTGCTCTCTGTGTATTTCCCTCCATCTCCTTTACTTCTGTTTCTTCTTCTTCTTCTCTCTCTCTCTTTTTATCCTGTCACTCCTTAAAAGCTTCTAACCTCTGCCTCCCCTAACCTGCCCTCTGTTTTTATCATTCCACCCATCTTTCCCTTATCTTTTTTACCTCCTATTTCTCTATTGGATAAGTTACATTTCTAAATACAATAAGAGTATGTATATATTCTTTCTTTTTGAACTAATTCCAATGAGAGTAAGGTTCAAACATTGCCCACCCAAACCTCATTTTCTCCTGTATTATAAAATTTATTCCCTGTGTACTTCTTTTATGAGGGAAAATTTTCCCCCATTCTACCTCTCTATTCTCCTAGTGCATCCCTCTTTCTTACTCTTTCATTTTTTTGGAGATTGTTCCAACATAATTGACTCACACCCATGCCCTTCTAAACTCCTTTTAACTGTCCTAACAATAATAGTAATAAAGTTATCAGGAGTTACATCTATCATCTTCCCATAAACAGTTTAATTTTATTGAGTGTCATGTGATTACTCTTTCATGTTTACCTTTTTCTGTTTCTCTAGAATCTTCTGTCCGAATATCAAATTTTCTACTCAGTTGTGGTCTTTTCATCAAAATGCTTGAAATTCATCCATTTCATTCAATTTCCACTTTTTCCCTTGAAGGATTACACTCAGTTTTGTAGACTATTCTTGGTTGTAATTCTAGCTCCTTTGCCTTCCAGTATGTCATATTTCAAACCCTTGGAAGCTGTTAAATTTTATTTGATCCTGACTATGAATCCATGGTATTTCAATTGTTTCTTTCTGATTGTTTTAAGTATTTTTTTCTTTGATTTAGGAACTCTAGTATGAGGATATAGTTCCAGAGAATTTTCATTTGGGAATCTCTTTCAGGAGGTGATTCGTGGATTTATTCAATTTCTGTTTTGCTGTCTGGATTGAAGATATCAGGGCAGTTTTCCTTGAAAATTATTTGAAGTATTATGTCTAGGCCTTCTTTTAAAAAATATTTTGGCTTTCAGGTTGTTCATTAATTTTTAAATTATCTTTCCTCGATCTATTTTCCAGGTCAGTTTTCTTGATGAAATACTTTACATTTTCTTCTATTTTTTCATTTTTTTAAAAAAACCTTGTTTTACTGTTTCTTGATGTATCATGGAGTCATTAGCTTCCACTTGCCCAATTCTAATTTTTAAGGAATTATTTTCTTCAGTGAGTTTTTGAACTTCCTTTTCCATATGGCCAATTCTGTTTTTTAAAGTGTTATTTTCTTCAGTATTATCTGTGCTTCTTTTGCCAAGCTGTTAATTCTCTCCTCATAACTTTCTTGCACTATTCTTACTTCTTTTCCCAATTTTTCCTCTACCACTTATTTCTTTCTTTAACTCTTCCAGGAATTCATTTGGGTCCAATTAATATTTTTTCTTTGGAGCTTTCTTTGAAGCTGCTTGCACTTTACCTTCTTCTATGTTTATGCCTTGGTCTTCCCTACCACTGTAAGTAGCTTTTTATGGTCAAATTATTTTTTTTTTTGGTTGTTGTTGTTTGCTCATTTTTTTCAACCATTTTTTTACTTTGAACTTTATGTTAAAGTTGGGCTCTGGTAACCTGGGGATTGGCAGGCACTATCCTAAGTCTCAGGCTTTTTTTGTGCTGCTATTTCAGGGATAGTTCTGAGAGTATGCAAGTTTTTGGTGCTTTTAAAGGGTGGTATGAGGTGTGGTTACTGCTTTTTTGGTCTACACTCCCGTCTTTACTCAGGAAGGGCCTCTGATTCCCTGCAGCCACAAACTCTACTGCTGTCTTTGCTTTGGAATTGATTGTGACTAGGGCTCCTGTTTCCTTGTGACCAACCCCAGTGCTCCTCTCTGCCTGGGAACTTCCACCCAGAACTGTGTATGGGCAATAGAGTTGCCAATTAATGCCACCTATAATCTCTTTCTGACTCCCTTATCATCTGTGATCTGAGAGCAGCAGCCGCATGGGCTCCAGACACCCAGTGTGATAAACTTATGCCACTCTCCTAAGCTTTCCTAGGCTGGAAAAATGTTTCACTCTGATCTTTTGTTGCCTCTGCCATTCCAAAATTTAATTTAAGGTGCTATTTTTTTGTATCAGAATTTTTATTACTTGCTAATTTCTTATATTGATACCTATTTATTAATGTATATATATTTATCTCTGGTTTTGCTAATCATAAACAATGTCACTAAACAGACAAATTTATTTTACTTACCCAGCTGCTCCTACTTCCTTCTTCTTCTGCATGATTGGTATGCATTCTATTTATCCCTGATGACCATAACCTAGAATCACAATGCCTTGTATGTGGTAGACTCAATATATTTTTTATTATTATTTCATTTATTTTCAGTGCTCCACAATCACTTCCCTATAACCTAGATTTTTTTCCCCTCCCTCCTCCTTGTTCCCCCTTACCTCACCCCTTCCTCCCTGAGATGGCATACAATTCCATATAGATTCTACACATATATTCCCCCTAAATACACCCTCACCTTAGTCATGTTGCATAGAAGAATTAAAATGAATGGGAGAAATCATAAAACAAACCAAAATCTAATACACAAAAAAAATGATCTGCTACATTCTGTGATCGAATTTCATAGTTCTTTCTCCGGATGTGGAAGGCATTTTGCCTTAAAAGATCATTGGGAATTTTTTAAGTCCTTGCATTGCAATGAAGTTCTAAGTCTACCAGAAAAAGTCCTCACACACTGTGGTTGTTTCTGTGCACAAAGCTCTCCTGAGTCTGCTCCTTTTACTCAGATTCAGATCATATAAGTCTTTTCAGGCCTCTCTGAAGTCTTTCTGTTCATCATTTCTTCTAGCACAATAGTATTCCATTATATTCATATACCACAATTTATTCAGCCATTCCCTAATTGATGGGCATCCCCTTGATTTCCAGTTCTTGGCCACCACAAAGAGTGCTACTATAAATATTTTTGTACATGTGGCACCCTTTCCCATTTTTATGATCTCTTGGGGATACAGTCCTAGAAGTGGTACCCTTTGACCTAGCAATACTGCTTCTAGGACTGTATCCCTAATTTTAAAGTTGTTTGGAGTGGAATGCTGGGAGAGTCCAACTGGATGGCTACTCCTAATCTGTCATCTCGTAAATTCTAATTGAGTTCTAATTGAGAAAGTCCTGCTGTGAAAAGTCACTTCCTTGATTCAGTCATATGCCCTATTTCTGGTCCCTTTACTATGACATTTGTCACATATTTGTCACATATTCTGCTATGAGTGAGTTCAGAGAAAGATTCCTAAAATACCAAGCCACCTCCACCCCTTCATTTTAAGTGGCAAAGTGATAATAAGACATTCATTGAAAATTAAAATATTGCAAGCAGTCTTCTACAAAAGCACTGTTAATATAATATAGTTTAGGCATATTTAAACATAATTTTTAAAAACATAGTTTAAGCATAGCTGGATGTACAAATGGACTGACTGCAGAAAATTGTCTTAGTTGGCTCCACCACCGAATGGGATCATAGATTTAGGATTAGAAGGGATATATTCATAGCCCACTCGTTTCAGGCCTTTACCTTTTGGTATGTACAAGTATGTTGTTGTTGTTGTTTTTGGTGGTGGTGGTGGTCCTTCACTCTAGAAGGGATGATTTCTTGACTTGAACATGAATTGGATTTAAGTGAGGCTGAGTTGTACAAAGTCATCAGCCTCACTCTCTGCTACAGAGTCATGGAAGTTCAGTAGCAAGACATAAGTCAAGACCCTGGGCCATTGCCAATAGTTGTGACAAGTGTGTAGGAACAGGGAGGACACACTCAAACACTCACTGTGTGTAGAAGCAATAATGGTTGTGTTAGCATCTGTTGGTAATGGCTCATACATTCACTAGGTTTAGAAATTCTGATTTCTTGAAGGAAGAGAAAGAAAATCAAAATGACACATTGAAGGTTTCCCTGTTTCCTAATAACTTCAGCCAGGTATGTCCAAGGCAGAATGGGTATTCAGTGCAAACATCTAGCTAAAAGGCAGCTCTGTGGTATAGTGGATAGAATGATGGAGTCAGGAAGCTAAGTTCAAGTCTAGCTTCATATATTTACTCCCTATGTGACTCTGGGCAAAGTCGCTTAACCTCTGTTTGCCTCAGTCTTCTCAGCTGTGAATGGGGATGATAATAGCATTTACATCCCTAGGTTGTTGTGTGGATTATATGAGTTAATAATCATCAAACCTTTGTCATATTGCCTGGCACATTGTAAACTCTATACAAATGTTAGTTATCACCATCATCATCATCATTGACTTTATGGTAAGTCTTACCCTATTTTACAATAGAGTTTGTTATTATTCAGTTGTATCTGACTCTTTGTGACCCCATTTGGGGTTCTCTTCTCAAAAAGACTAGAGTGATTTGCTGTTTCCTTCTGCAGCTCATTTTACAGATGAGGAAACTGAGGGAACTTGATTATGTCCATGGTCACATAGGTAGTCAAGTATCTAAAGTCAGATTTGAACTCAGGAAGATGAGTCTTCCTGATTCCAGGCCTAGCACTCTATGTACTGTGGCACTTAGCTGCCCTCAGTAGAGTAACATATCCTTTCACCAGAGGTGGGTGTGTTGGCACAATCATAGAAGGAATTCATGGCTACATGAAGCAAATCCACTGGAATCTAGACTCTGTTTTGTTCAGATGCTCACTGTATGTGCATTCTACGTGCCAGTGACTTTAGGATTCTTAAGAAATGTCTAGTAATGCCCAATATTTTTACTGATAAAGATGAGCAAAACTGAGGAGTTGTCATAAGGAAGTTTTTTTTTTTTTGAAAATAGTAAACTTTGAAAGTTTGCAAAATGAAACAAAAACACTTTATTTAGCTGCATTTAGTTGCAAATGAAAAAAATATTAAAGCAAATGAGAAATGATTTTCTCTTCAAAATGAAAAATAGAGGATCCAGTTTCTCTGAATCAGAATTAACATAGTCTCTTATTAAAGATTACATGAATAAATTCTTAAATGAATGAATAATGGCAATCATGGAAAGACGCTGCATACTTTTCTCTCCTCTCATTGGGTTGTAAGAGCAGGTTGTAGTTACTTTGCATCATCAGCACATAGTATGTAGCAAGTGGTTAATAAAGTCAGTAAAATGGAATCAGCAACAAAATTGATGTGGTTTTCAATATTAAAGTATAGAAGCAGATTGAGATAGTTGATAGGATGTAGAATTAGGAAAATCTGAATTCAAATCCCATCTTTAACATATACGTACTAGCTGTGTGACCATGGACCAGTCACTTGGGCAGTCTCTCTGCCTTCCCCTCAACTCTCTAGGGCTAGAAAAATTCTAGATAAATTATTTATCTCAATTGGTGGTGGAAATTCTCACACAAGGAGTTTCCAACACACTCAGTATCAGTGGGAACCAAAATTAGTTTCAGGAATGACCCCAAACTAATACTGAAGCATCTTGTAGTCTAAAGGCAGGTCTTCCATTCTGCCCAAGAGATGCTCAGGAGTTATAGCATAGCAAGACTTGTGTGTAATATTCATGGGGAACCTTTTTCAAAGGCTTTTTTTGACATAAGAAATCACACAAGTCTTATGTGACAGAAGCAGGTTCACTGTTGTAAACATAAGAATTACACTTACCTTTAATAAAATAAGATCATGTCTTTTATGTCACTTGCATTTGCTACAATATTCCCTCATTTTACAGAAAATTTTCATTCCTTAAAGAACTCTATCCCAACCACAATAAAAACCATCATTGATTACTTCTTTAGAGACATTCATAACCAGATCTTTGATGAAAAGCTTGATAATGGCTTTAAATGAGGTGTATTGAACTGTTTTGTCAATTCATTGTAGAAACAGTTGCATGGCCAATATTTAATATGAGGTAGACAATTCTTATGAAAGGTATTATGTTAGTTATGCAATCTTTGCCTTTCAATAGCGGTATTACCACTATTTTTTATTTTAGGCCTTTTATGATTTATCTTGAAAAATATCACCTGTCCATTACAGCATTCCATGAAATAACTCAACTAAACTCCCTTTCAAATTGAAGGATAGTGAGATAGGGCTATTCTTTCTGTGTAGTGTGGAGATGCCTATTTTGTTTTGCTTATATATACAAATAGCTCCATAAGCTCCTCAAAGACTAGCCGTGAACATGACCATAGGAATCCTGTAGGACAGAGAGCTAACATTTTGGGGCTACTGAACCAGCTGAAATTCACTCATGACAGCAAACTGTCATGTAGAATTGTAAAGTCTTGCATGGAAGTGGTATCTGAGAAGGAAGGAAAGTAGACCTCTATCCCAAGGTGAAATTCAAGCTTCCTGCTCATTAAAAATCACATTTTTGCATGTAGTAATCCTCTAGATATATGTAATTTAGATTTCTGAAACTTTTAATGGTTAAAATAACCCTGACAATCGGTCACAGGCCAGAGAAGAGGCCTTAGAGAGTCAGACTCAGTTAACATCTGTAGCAAAATGCTTTTTTACCCTTCTGAAATCTATTCAAGAATTTAGATCCCTCATTTTGATCATTTCAACCCCATGTTCCATGCTTCTTTTCCTTTGCCCCCTTAGCTGAAATCCTAACATTTGGTGAGAAAGAGGTCATGGAAACAGATTGCGGTTTATTGTGGCTTAGTGGATAGTGTGCTGAATTTGCCTTTCAGTGGAACCTGTGTTGGAATCCTGTCTTTGACACTTAACTAGCTGTGTGGTGCTGCCCAAGTCATTTTACCTTTCTCAGGCTCAGTTTTCTCATGTGTGAAATGGGGATACTAAATAGCTGTAGCACAGCTGCTAGGTGGTATAGTGACTAGAGCCCTTGCGTCAGGAGGGCCCGAGTCCAAATGTGATCTTAGAAGTTTATTAACTGTGCAAGTCACTTAACCCTGTTTGCCTCAGTTTCCTCATCTGTAAAATGAACTGGAGAAGGCAATGGCAAGTCACTCCAGTATCTTTGCCAAGAAAATCCCAAATGGGGTCATGGAGAGTTAGACACAACTGATGTAACTCAACAAGAACAGCAGTGGCAACAAACACCCCAAAGCACTTGCCCCATGGCGTTGTTGTGACAGAAGACCACAACCTCGAGTCATTATATCAATGCCAACTCTGCTGATGCCGAAACAATTCCACCATCGAGAGGTGCCATGCACTAGGGGGACATGTAACTTTGTCTCCAGCATCCTTTTCTTCCCACTTCTTTTTCCTTTTCTTTTCAGGATTCACAGAAAATAAAGATGATCAAGCCTTTAAGGGAAAGCTGTCTTCCCAGCTAGATATAAGAACATTTCCTGAGACTCACAGTTGTGATTACATGTAAAAAAGTCTGACCATATTATGAATTATGAATTAATATTGATGTCCCATCAACTAGAGCAGTGCATTTATACTTAGGCATAAGTTAGAGAAAGTCCCGGATTCTAATTGGCAACCCAGAGGAAGAGTACTCAGACGATAGCAGCACAAATCCTTTCTCCACACAGTAAATGGGGTGTGTTTACTCTCCAGACGGTATTAATTTCTGTGTAGTTCTGTTTCCAGGTTTTATGCTATAATGCAGGAGCAAGATGTTGAGTTCTGGGGTAGAGCTAAGTGCACCTCCTGACTTGAGGCTGCTTTGTTTTTGCTTTGGGTTAATGGAAGAGGAAATGCTCTCATTCGGAAAGGAGGTTTCTGGCACCTTAATTAGTTGTTGCGATAGTTTGCGATAGTTGCGGCATGAAACCCCTTAAGAGAACAATTATACAAAATGGGATTGTCCACTTAAACTTTATGTAATCTATTTCTTATAGTAAATTGCTACATGTTCCCAACTTTCCTTTTTGCAGTTCCTGTGACATTTAATAATATGGATAATTATTATAATAGATTTCATTTATATAGCAAACGAACATTTGGCAAGCACTTTATATTAAGAATAATAATAGCTAGTATTTATATAGCGTTTACTATGTGCTGGGTACTGTGCTAAGCACTTTACAAATGTAATTTCATTTGATACTCACAACAACCCTGGAAGGGAGGTGCAATTAATATTCTTATTTTACAGGTGCGGAAACTCGGGCAAACATGCTAAGTGACTTGCCTAGCATCACATAGCTAGTAAATGTCTGAAGTTGAATCTGAATTCAGATCTCTCAGTGTTTAATTTAATTTTTATTACAATCCTGTGATGGCAGGTGTAGGTGCTGTTATTTTTCCCCCATTTTACATGTGAGGAAACTGAATCTGAAAGAGGTTAAATGACTTGCCCAGAGTTACGCAGCTAGCATCTGAGATACAGATCAAATCCAGTTTTTCCTTACTCCAAGTTTAGCATTCTGTCTGCTACATGAAGCCACTTCATATGAATGATCTTTAAAACCAAGAGATGTTGCAGAGATTGGTGTATCCCAAAATGAGTGTGGTAACAATGATCTTTGGTTAGTCTCATCATTTCATCCTTTCCCTCTGACTCCATCTTCCTCTCTTTTCAAATACGTGCCTTGCACATGAAAGTAATTCCTAATGGTTTTAGTGGATGAGTAGTAAGAAGGAATAGAGAAGAAAGTGGTACAAGAATAATCTGTGATTTTGGTAGAGTGAAGAACATCCTTGGGAACTTCTAATACCAGTAGGTCACCACTTCACATGACTTAGAAGATCAGTCTTAGGGAGCAGACACAAGGAGATGGTGCCACACTAGCATCACACTGGTAAGTGGCATTTGTTGTTGTTTCTGTTCAGCTGTGCCCAAATCTTTGTGACCTCATTTGCGGTTTTCTTGGCTGAGATATTGGAATGGTTTGTCATTTTCTTCTCCAGTTCCTTTTATAGATGAGGAAACTGAGGCAAATGGGGTTAAGTGACTTGCCCAGGGTCACACAGCTATTAAGTGTCTGAGGTCACATTTGAACTCAGGTCTTCCTGACTCCAGGCCTGGCACTCCATCCTAGCTGCCCCACGTAAGGGTCATACAGGGGCTTTCAACCCAGGGCTTCCTAAATCCAAGCCCAGAACTTTACCTATTACATTTTGCTACCCTTATTTAATAATGGTAGCCATGTCAGTGCCTGCAAATTAGAGGTAAGTAATGAGGAAATGCTGTTTGCTTTTGGATGAGCCAGATACAACTTTCAGGAAAATCTCACTGCACACTGAGTGAGCTTAAACAGGCCTCTCTTTATGGCCTGAAATACAATACTAAGAATAAGGAGATTAACTATTGCTTACCTAATTGCCAATTTCATTTTTTTCTTCCAGGAGAGAGACTCCAGCAGAGATACTGAACGCAGTGGCTTTACATACATAATAATAAGCCGAGGTGCTTTTGTACCACCTCAAGCCAGGACAGTTCCATCCTTTCTCCATTCCCTGGCTGCCACCTGCCCTCTGTCATAGCCGCTGAGCAGCAAAACCAACTCATTAGTCTCTTTCATGATTCAACAGCTGCTCCAGGAGAGGGTGAGGAGGAGAGGAGTCAGGCCATGAGGAGCAGGGGAGAAAATGAGACAGAGTCTAAGCAGAAGCAAAGAAAATGATGGAGCTGAGATGAAAGAATATGAGAAGATGAGATAGATTGATTAACTAGGTCCTCCTTTGGCTTATCATACCCAGCCTCTATTGCTGTATGCACATCCCATTCATACTTCTCACTCCTATTTATTCCCTTTTAATGCAAATAAAAAATGCAATTTATAGTTCTCACCTTGGCAATGGAAACTGGACAGAAGAAAGAAGGTTACTCAAGGTATCAGGTTAAATCTGACTTAACCCAAGTCCAAATAATAGCTATAATTTTTTCCATCATATTCCTCATTCTGTAATTCCAGACACTATAAACTTTGGTTGCCAAATGCTTCTTTTCTTTTCCAAAAGATCTCAAAATATTCTTTGACCCAAACTGAAATTTTTTAGGCTCAGTCACGCAACTTTTTTTTGCCATTAATGATAAGGCAATAGCTAATCTGAATCTGAGTTCTTTTTGTCATTAGGGATGATATAATACCTTGTCTAAATCTGAGTTCCTGTATTTGTAAAAGAATATGAGGGACCTTGGAGTAAGGGTTCTTAATTTGTGACTCCACAAGGGGAGAATGGGTACATTTCAGGAGAGCCTATGAACTTGCATGAGAAAAAAACACATATTTTCACAGACCTCTAATTGAGATGTAGCATTTCCTTCAATTACAAATGTGGGCAGCAAACATTATCTTGAGGAGTCCATAGGTTTCCATGGATCCGAAGGGATCCATGAGACCAAAAAAAGAAAAAAAAAAGGTTAAAAGCCACCATCCTGGAAGTTTAAAGTATGTCTTCTTTTGCTAGCTTCATTTATTTGTGAATAACTAAGTATTCTTTGCAGGTTTTTGAACTGTGACTCTGAAAAGAGTAAATATGAGAAAACTGTAGAAAACAGAGAGGGAAAGTATCCTGGGAAGGAAAAAAGCCATCTACTAAATTATATTTCCCAGAACATGCTTTTAAAAGTCCAAATGTAAATTGTAAAACATAAAATTGTATCTGTAGAACAGTGCAGCAGGAGTGTAATGAGTTGAATAGTAGAATTTTATTTTTGAAAATGAGTTGGAGATCAGTTAACACAGATACATCTCTGTCTACACACATTACCCACACATCTCAGATAAAGAGAAGTTCAGAGTACCTGAAATGGACTTGGGAATGAAGTGCAAAAAAAAGCAACATTTGAAACTGGATATTTCTGCACCCTAGTTTCTGTCAGCCAACAAGCATTTATTAAGTGCCTTAGATATGCTAGGCATTGTAGAGAGACACAAGATAGTTCTGGTTCTCAAAGTACTTACAATCTAGTCAGAGAGACAATAGGCAAATATGACCAAGTGGACATTGCCAACGATGGTCAGACATTAGGATTAAGAGGGATCAGAAAAGGCATCCTGTAGATTTTAGAAGGAAGCCAGGAGGTAGATGAGGAGGAGGAGAGTTGCACGCATGGGGGTGAGGGCAGACAGAGAAATTGCCTGGAGTCTGGAGATGGCCTGTTTTCTGTGAAGAACAGCTAGAAGGTCAATGTCACTGGGTGGCATAATATGAGGAGTATGGGATAAGACGGGCAGTTTGGTGGCACACTGGAGAGAGTGCTGGACTTGGAGTCAAGAAAACTCATTTTCCTGAGTTCAAAATCTGGCTGCACATCCTTACTAGCTGGGTAACCCTGGGAGATTGCTTAACCCTGTTTGCCTGTAAAAAATGATCTGGAGAAGGAAATGGTAAACTGCCTCAGTATCCCTGCCAAGGAAACCCCAGTGGGGTCACAAAGGTTCAGATACAACTGAAAAATGACCCAATAGCAACAACCAAAACAACATGATATAAGAAAACTGGAAAGATAGGAGGGGGATAGGTTATAAAGGGTTTTGAATGCTAAAGGATTTCATATTTGATCTTAAAAGTGATAGGGATGATTCAATGATTCAAGCTGAAGCAGGTTATTCTAATTATTTATGTGTCATTGGAACACGGGACACAGGGTCAAGTAGCCCAGCTGACTCGGGAGGTATTAAATAAGAGGCATTCATTCCTTGCTTTGGGGTCCTCATGCTCGCAGTGGGTTGAGAAGTTTGTAAGAGGTGATTCTTATAAGAGAGAATGCCACCTCCAACATGAGGCCCTTCCGGATCCCCCCAGTGGTTAGCAGTTGTAGTCGGCTTCCTGAAATTATTTTGTATTATTTATCCGTGTACGTGATAATATAGCATCGTGCCCCTTGAGGGCAGGGGCTACTTTGTATCGCCAGCACCAAGGGCAGTAGCTGGTGCTTAGTAGGTCCTTAAGGATGTACTGTGGCGTTGAATTGAATGCTTGCGCAGTTTAGAAAGCTCCAGTGCCAATCAACACACGTTCATTCATATTTTCTTGTTCTCATTGAAAAGTGCTGGGGCAACGGAGGTCCATTCAGACTTTGTTTCTTATTCCCGTGTCATCATCCATCTCTTGTTGAGTCTGAGGAGCATTTTTCTGGAGAGGGAAACGGATAGTCGTGGAAACCCTCAAAGCCGAATGACCTTTCTAGCGGAGTCAGCTTGTACTGGAGCGAAGCTATAAAAAAAGGCAGAGTTTACTGCAGAAGGGCTCCCCCCGCTGGTGACTCAGCAAACTGCAGCATCCTTCTCTGCATTGGGCTCGGCCGCGGGGCTTGTTCCTGCTGCCTTGCAGCTTAACCCAAAGCAGCTGCTGCTGCTGCGGCTAACGTAGGGGCCTCCTTCCCAGTACACTCCGCTCCTAGCACTTTCATGTTCCCAGACTCACTGCAGATGTTTCTTTATGACCCGTCAAAATGTTTGCTAAATATCATCTGTTAATTTCTAAAACATCCTGGCTAGGATCCTTTTATGTGTAACTCAACCCCAGATCTTTAAAATAGACCATGACAATTTAATGTGTATATTAAATTGTCATGGTCTATTTGATACTCATATAATATAGGGTATATAAACACATACACATATAGGGATAGGTGCTGCAGCTATGATTTCTTTGATATAAGGAACTCCCAGATGAGGAAAGTCTCTGTACTAATGAATGCAGGTTGCAGAGAGTTGCCTAGAGAGGGAATAAGCTGGTACTATGTGCCAGGCTTTTTCCAAATATCTCGTATAAGTTTCACAACAGTCTCTAGGAGGTAGGTGCTACGGTTCTTGTTTAGTCATTTTTCATTTGTGACCCCATTTGGGGAGAGGATTTCTTTGCAAGAATACTGGAGTGGTTGACCATTTCCTTCTCGAGCTCATTTTACAGATGAAGATACTGAGGCAGACAGGGTTAAGTGACTTGCTCAGGGTCACACAGCTAGTAAATGTCTGAGACCTGATTTGAATTCAGGAAGATGAGAATTTCTGACACTAGACCTGGGCCTCTAACCACTGCACCACCTAGCTGTCTCTCACACACATATACACATATGTGTTTATATATTTACATTTATATTTACACTATATGCATGTGTGTGTGTATTGCCTGAAGGTTTTATCTAATATTTCCATTCCCGTTATGGGCTTATAGATACAGATTAGGAAGGAGCATTAGAGAGTGTTTGAAACAATCCCTTCATTTTATGGAGGTTTAAAAAGTGATGTGACTTTCTCAAAGTCACACAGAGGGCAGAGCTGAGTCCTCTTACTATAGAGACAATACTGCTTCCAATATTCCAGCGCTTGGTGGCCTTAGATGAGGTCTTCAGCTTTTATAAAAATGTGACCAAATCCAAGATCTGGTTACAGATCACAGAGGAAGATTTTTGGGATCATAGGAGCTGCCACAGCAGGACTGGCTCCCTACAAAGGAGAATCCCTTGTTTCTAATAATATGCCCTTTTTCCCCAGCTGATAAACTGAATTGCATTGAAGAGCTCATATTTAATATGTTTTTTGGTGGTGGTAGTTACATTTTTAAAGACAATATATGGAGGCAATGCTTTATCTAAAGGAGTTAATCTCTAACAGTGGAGTTGCCTTGCAAATCACATGTGAAACAAGGGCCACATTCCTTACCTTACCCCATGAGGTTCTTTTTTTATACATGGAATAGGGTCAATGGATATATGATCAGGGTAGGTAAAAGTCAGAGACTAGGTGTGCCTCCATTTCTCTAATTAGGGGACAAATAGATCCTTCTGTAAAGGCTACTTGGCAACAGCTCCACATTTTCTACTCTTCCTGACCACCTACTATGCCTGCATTTTTCCCCTTCATGCAATTTGAAATAGAGCTAACTGGGGATATGGTAAGACTCGATTCTCCTCCCCTTCCCCTTTCCCTCCTTGCTGTATGCTTCCTGAGACCCTGATCCAGGAAACTGGGAGCCAGCAGCTATGATGGGAACCTCTTTCTGGAAAGGGAGGTCTGCAGAGGACGAGCATTCACTGATTCCAGGGCATTCCATCAGAGCAGCTGCAACCAATCACTCTTATGACTCCAGTGCCTTGCAGAAGGTCTACCCATAGAAACTTCTTTGATTCAAAAACATGCCCACTTATTTGGATCGGATTTTATCCCAACTGATCCCTTATGATCAGAGGTCTTTCTGAGTCAAAGGCAGACATTTATAGTCACTGTGCTGCCTTGGTCATTTAAAACAATAGAAGAATTAATAACTCATTTAAAAGAATAAGAAGTCAGTGATTTCTTCCTGATGACCCTATGAGGTCAGTAGCATTGGTATCATACTATTTGACAGAAAAGGAAATTGGGATTCAGAGAAATTAACTAATCACTGGCTCCGTAATTAATGGGTTGTAGAGTCATCATTCAAAGCCAAGCACCCAAAGATTCAAGTGTGCTACTCCTTTCCTCAAAAAACTTCTGTGGCTCCTAATTGTCTCTAGGACAGTTTCTTTATCTTTTTGTGTGTGTCAAAGACCATGTTGGCAATCTGGTAAAGACAATGGGTCACTTCTCAGAGTTATGATTTTAAATGTATATGGTAAAATATTTGGAGTTGGTTACAAAGGAAATTAAAGATGTGATTTTTTTTCTTGTCCATTTATGAACCTCAGGTTGAGAAGAACTGGTCTGGGATAAAATAAGAATACTTTGTTTGGCATTTAAAGTTTTTCAAAAACTAGCTACACCCTAGGGTGATCATACAATGTCCCTCCCCCACCTATCTACTCCCTCTCCCCCTCTCCTCCCCCCACCCCAGCCTACATTCCATCCAAACTGGCCTTGTTGTTATTCCTTTTTCTCAGCACTTTATTTCTAGCGTGTCCTTTATCCAGCACCTGTGTAATAAGAGAACTAGCCAATAAAGACATTTTCTTTAGAGCGTGTTCAAGTGTGTTCTTCTTGGTGGATTATATAAAGCATGCAGAGATTTATCTACACGTGGAATACTTTTCCTTCTTACCCCTTCTTCTTAGACTCCCTAGTTCCCCTGAGAGCCCCACTTATCTACCACTTCCTGGAAGAAACTTATGCTCATCTCCCAGGTGGTACCATGGATAGAAAACTGAGCCTGGAGGCAAAAAGACATGAGTCCAAATTTGGCATCCAACACTTACTATCTGTGTCATCCTGGTCAAGTCATTTAACCATAACTGTAAAACAAGGTTCATAATAGGACCTACTTCATAGGGTTGTCATAGAGATCAAATGAAATGATTGCTTAACTTCATAATATGAGGAACTTAATAGGTGCTTAATTTTATTTACAATCTATCCCTCCCAGTTATGAGTACCTTCCCCACAACCTTCTCCAAGTTACCTGTATATGCTTTGTACATACAAAGGCAAT
Source organism: Potorous gilbertii (assembly GCA_028658325.1). NCBI lineage: Eukaryota > Metazoa > Chordata > Mammalia > Diprotodontia > Potoroidae > Potorous > Potorous gilbertii. Next base: position 200,652,261 of record CM053771.1, read on the forward strand.
TGGATAGTGAATAGAGAGCTGTCCTTAGAGCCAGGAAACCCTGGGTTCAAATCTTTTCTCTGACAGTAATTGTGTGACTGAGCAAGTTATTCACCTTTCAGTGCCCCAGGCAGCTAAGTCTATAAGTTTCAGAGAAAGTACTGACCCTCATTCCATAACTCTCTACATAATGAAACCACAGATCTAATCTTTTTTAAATGTACTTACTACTACTCTTTTAGGGCATAAAAGGACTGTTCAATTTTTGATTTTTATCCCCAGGCACTAGTACCATGCCTGGCACATAGTAGATGTTTAGTAAATACTTGTCAAATGAACAAATTAATAAAGCAGGCTTCAGAGCTAGTTTTCTTTCTCCCACACTACCTTGTCCTTGATTGGGAGATGGAGAATATGGAGATTTCAGATGAAATCCCAAAGTGAGATTTACCCTGTTAATAGCCTTAATGGCTCCCACTAATAAGAAAAAAACAGAACACAAAAGCTTGTAAATGCTTGATGACCACAGTCTTTTGGCCTCTCCTATTCTTTGGAAATTAACACGATGTCTGCTAATATCCTGATGGAATATTGATTTGGTTCCCTGGCTGATGCGGCTTCTTCAATGTCTGGTGTTCATTCTTTCTGCAGAGTGGATCATTCTCATTCCAGAGCTAGATCACAAAATAAGGAGAGGAAGAACTCATTATCAATGAGGGTAACCCAAGGACGTAGGAGACGTAGCCATTTTTTTTTTTTTTGAGCTAGCAAGCAGCTAAGAGAATAGAAGGCTTATCAACATTTCTGTCCTTAAAATAGAGAGAAGGGGAGTAAACAATTCCAAAGGCCCTTGGCGGGGCTAGCAATAGTCTACTTTAGGAGAGTAAGGTGGAGTTGCAACCAGTCTACCAAACTCTTCTCTGTGTACTCTGGGATCCAGTGACACTGGAACAAGGTGCTCCAATTCTCAACTCCATGCTGATGTCTAGAATGTTCTCCCCCTTTATCTCCACTTCTTACCTTCCCTGGCTCCCTTTAAGAATCTGTACAATACCATCTTCTGTAAGAAGCCTTTTCTGATTCCCTTTAATTCTAGCACCTTCCCTCAGTTGATTATCTCTGATTTATCTGGGATATATCTTCTTTGTATATAACTATTTGCCTGATGAACTCCATGATTCTGAGCTCCTTGAAAGCAGGCACTGCCTTTTTTTTTTTCTGTATCCCCAGAATTTAGCGCAGTGCCTGACACAGAGCAGAAACTTAATAAATGCTTGCTGACTTCATTTGACTTGGATGGGTTGTAAACAGAGGAAGGCAGAACCCACAAGTCTTGTTTCTGAGTCACTTTGGACACATAGGCTGTGTTCAGAATTGTCCCTTTTCTACAGAGTCAACATGGTATAGACAACCTCAGCGTTAGGAAGTCTTCTTGGACTCCAACCCTGCCTCAATGATTCTTGAGAAGTCAATCAAAGTCTCAGTGTCCCAGGAAACTCTAGAAGATCACATAAGAAGGTGTTGAACTACATTGCCAGAGGGAGTTTCCTTATCAGGGATTTTTCTATACCAGTGAAATCACACAATTCCTCTCCCTATTTTCTAATTAAGTTCCTTTAATTCATGCTTTTAGATAAGGAGTATTTCATCATTAAACATTTTATTCTTCACATACTACACAACATCTGTGACTTAACTGGTGGAGTGCTTTCTGCAGTGCATTTTTCCACACCTTAGCAGACAGTTTCATGAGTTACAGCGCCAAAAATATTCCTCACCGGAACTGGCCAGCCTTCTGATACTGAGTCTCTATGATGAACTTGGCCTGCCTGGTCTTGGGACAACAGCCACATCAACTGATGCTTGGCCTGATCACAGTGGTTTAGAGCTGGAAGGAATAGTAGGAATCATCTATTACAACAGCATTATCTCTAGAGGAGAAATGAAAGACCATACAATAAAATGTTTTGTCCAAGGTCATACAGCAGTTAAAGGGCACAGTGGATAGCAAGCCTGGGTCTGAAGTCAGGGAAACTCATTGTTCTGAGTACAAATCTGCCCTCAGACATTTACTAGCCATGTGACCCTGGGCAAATCACTTAGCCTTGTTTGCCTCAGTTTCTTCACCTCTAAAATGAGCTGGAGAAGGAGATGTCAAATCACTCCAGTGTCTTTGCAGGAAAAACCCAAATGGTGTCATGAAGAGTGGGACACAACTGAAATGACTGAACAATAACTACAAGAAGAAAGTCATACAGATAATCTGAGAGCAACCTTATGCAAAGACAGAGCTGGAAGGAGGAATTCTTTATTGTTCTGGGGCAGAAGGAATTAGTGAGGAAGCAATACATGCTGTTTGGTCAATGGGGGTGGGATTTGGCTGTATGGTGCAGTCACCCTGGGAGAGGGAATGATCAGTCCCTCAGAGTCTTGCTTTGCTCCATGAGTGACATAGGGGGAGTGAGCTGCCTTGGCAGCTGGTGATAGGACCTTGGCAGATGGTGCCCCAGGGTAACTGTACCACATGGTGATATGGGTTAGCAGAAAACTATGAGATTAGATGAAAGGTCACCTCAGGAGGAAGCATGCCTTCCTGGGGGAGCAGTGGGCATTCTCCATATCAGTGTTTCATGTTACTTACAAGTCTTATTCAAGCCTTTCTACTTGGTAGGATCTGCTAGAGTTTGTGCTGCATTAGGATGCCCTTTGATAACCCAGGGTCACCTCCACACTATTATGAGGTATTGGGGTAAGATTCCAGGGGAGGAAACATTTCACATAAAAGTAAAAATGTTCCTTTCAGATGTGAGCCATTTGGTTTTGGGTCATTAACTGACAATTCTTTGAAAGGCTCGGGATTTTACTGGTGTGGGTATTCTCTTCATAGGAGTGGACTACAGCTCCTCTAGGCTCTGTATGCCAATTGATTCTTGTCCAAGTTTCCTCATAGCTCCTCTATGTGAAATTCTGTCCATGTTATTTCCATTTCTTCGGGTAGGGATAGGTACTAATGCACCACTTGAACTGTCTTTCATTGTTGGCATTTGATCAGCCTCCTCCTATTCTGGTCAGACTTACCTTTGATAATGTCCTTTTATACCTTTATTATGACAGCAAAGCCCTAGATAATTGAGCAGGAGAGAGAACATTTGAACATTTCTGTGACTGGGTAAGCTATTTCAGTTACTTCTAAACCCAGAGAGTTCTTTTAAAATGTCATTTAGATAAAATTTCAGTCTCAATAAACTAACTTCTAAGGTAGAGCAAGATTTCATTTCTGTTGTAAAACTCTCCCTCTAGAGTTCCCTTTGAAGTCTGTAAGAGCCAGACACACAAAAGGTCTCTGGAGATGCAGAGAGAATTCTAGATCTCACCCATTGTGTTTACCTTCACACTGAACTCCTCACTTTCAGCAAGCTCTCATTTTTAAGGCAGCATGGGAGAGTAGAAAACACACTGAACTTGGAGTCTGGCTCTGCCACATACTAGCCATAAGATCGTGGTAAGGGGTTTTTCCTCTCAGAGCCTTAATTTTCTCTGTAAAATGAGGGAATTGGATTAAACCACCTCTGAAGCCTATTCCACTTCTAACATCCTATCAACAGAGCCTATTTAACTTTCATGACACGTACAAAACAATTTTAAAATGAGAACAACTCATTTTTTCTTTTGAATATTTTTATTTACTCTTTACTAAAAAAAAGTAAAACAACTCACAGTCCTTAACTTCCTTTAAAACACAGTCCTGGTGCTACCCCATACACTGGGCCATTTACTCTCTCTTTAAATTATTTGTATTTATTTTTTAGGTCCAGATTTATGGTTTTTTTTCCCATGTTGAGAACTCCTGATGAAGGAACTCCTTTTACCAATGCAATTTGGCACCAGGGATGCTGAGAGGTTAAGTAATTTATCTGGGGTTACAAATTCAGTATGTGTCAGAATAATTGGACCTGAATTCAGGCCTTCTGTCTATAAAGTCTGCTCTCTATTCACTACCCGATGCTGCCTATCAGCAACCTACCTATTTTACATTTATCTGAATCCATGTAGTAGAATATAAGCTCTCTGAAGACAGGTGCAGTTTCATTTCTCTCTTTTTACTACTAGTTCTTCACATATAGGAAGTACTCAAAAGATATTTGATTTTTTAAAAATATTTTGAATTTGTTGAATTTTGCATTATTTCTATCTTTCAAAGCAATGTCTCTAATAAGTATACACATGTTTTAAGGGTCAAGAAGAAAACACTATGTGAAAAACCATTACAGTACCAAAACTAACAAGAATACAGATGAATCACAGTACTCACACATGTAGGTCTTTAATAATTGACAGGACCAAATAATGGAATTTTTTTTTCTCCTTAAAGTCCCTTATTATCAAAAGGAACAATATGAAGAGGTCAGGTATCCCAAGGTCTGAACCAAAGGTCTCTCTTGTACTTGTATATTCATGAAACTGGACTTCCTCATTGCTCTCTCTTGATTCTGGTGTGTTTATTTGTCAAAAGTATTCAAAAGTTGTAGTGGAAGTATCATTGATGGGTGGAAAAGGTGGGGGACTGTCCTCATTCTGCCCATATTCTCCCTCTCTTCCCATCCCTTAGCACTCTGAGATGAGTGGGGTATGGATATGGCTGCAGAGACAGTTTGTCTGACTTATTGAAAAGTTTATTGCTGGCAAGAGTTTGTATTGCTTGCTTTTCTTCCTTCCAGAAGAATTCTGTCAACCAGCCTTGGGGTGCATCTGCACGTCAAGCTCCTCTGGTCCTTAATTCCCTAGACTTCAGTCTGGTAAAGTCTCTGATCTCTTCAATCAAACCTGGAGGACCTGGCAGCAGGCCTTTCACATACCTGAAATAGCCCCTGAGACATCAAATCTTTTTCAATAAACATTTGTGGGAAACAAAAGGAAGAATTCTATTTCCACAGGATTAAAACTCCTCCCAGCTTTGAATGATAGGAGAATGTAAGTCAGAGGTGACTGGTTCTAATCAGAGCTGTGACCTAGCAGGACCAGGCTTCTGATCAGGGAGAGGGTCAGAAGCTTGTATGCATACTTAATGAGCTGTTTGAAGCGGAATTTAACAGGGAGGAGAATATGAAGTGGGAGGTTCAGGAGCCTGCATCTAGCCAATGGAGAGCAAGGTGGGAAATTTGAATTGGGAACAGCCTAAAAAGCCTTGCAAACCTTCTCTCCATTAAGGAGAGACCCATTAACTAGGAATGTAGAACACTTGACTAAAATAAAACGCAAACTTTCCTGGCTTCACAGTGAATATTGTTCCTTGTTTAGAGGGAGCATGTTTCTCATACTGAGAAAAAAATAATGTATGTTGGTTATGGTTAAGACCAATCCTGCCTGACAAAATTTCCCAAGTTTCTCAATTCTTTGGAACTGTAGAATTCCTAGCATAGAACTTTTATACAGCATTCCTTTTTCATTGTCGTCGTTCAACATTTAACACTGTCAGTATTGTTATATTTCTTTGGGGAGTAGAGCTTTAATTTCCACTCTCTCCCTCACATATAATCTGGATTTAGCCTTCCCTATTTCCCTCGCCATCACCAACAATGCTCAATTAAATCAAAATGCACTTATAGCAATTGGATTCAAGGTAAAAGTGGCCTTTTCCCAGGATCCACCCTTACCTGAAGGAAGATCATAGGGACTTTCCAGATAGCTGCCTGTGAGGTTTGAGGACTATTTCTATGGGAAGGGATCTCCTCTACCTGCATTGACTAAAATCTAATGCTTTCCAGCCTAGTCTTACATATATAGCAAATACATTCATTAAGGGTTAGTATTCTACACCCACACCAAGGATGACTGCATTTAATTTTGCATTTATTTCTTTACATCCAAGTCAGTTCCCTCCAGCCAAAAATAAGCCTGTCAGGGGTATATACTGTTTCCTCTTTTTATCTTTGTGATCCTAGTTCCTGGTACGTAAAAAATGTTTATTGAGTTGAATTAATGAAACTGAGCTTCATTAAGCTACTAATTTAACTTCTGTAATGTTATATATATTTGAAACATCAGGTTGAAAAAGCTCCAAATGTCTTGCCTTGTAGTGAAATTAAATGTATTTTTGTACAGCCTTAAAACTATGCTCCAATTTTCCATGAGTTGGCTGGAATGCCAGTCATGGCTCATTCCAAAGGGGCTTGCTGCATAGCTCAGTATTTGGCAAGGAGTTAGAAAAAGAGATATTAAACTATTAGCCACTTTAAAGTACCACTGAGCAGGATTTTTATCCCCCCAATGCAGGGCTGTATATCAGAGAACGTGCAGTAATAATTAGCTGGTGGACCAAATGACTCAGGAGTCTCTTCTAGTCTCATAAGTAAATAGTATTTCTTTGTTGTAATTATATATTTACCCAAGAGGCCAGAATGCTGTAATCTCTATAATAACATTATCTATTTCCTCTTCTCTGCAATGATGTACTATACACACCTAAGAGACTGGGAAATCTCCTTAGATTTTCCTACTCTGTGATTTCCAGAAGACATTTCTCTTCTAAAGAAGCCAGGTGTTAAGTCAAATCCCTTGTTTATAGAATGTTAAGGTTATGACACAAGTCAATAAAAGTCTGGAAATTCCCTCTGTGCTGACATAGCATCCGCAACTTAAACCATTGTGCCTTTTATTTCGATCTCACAATAGTGTGGAATTGAGGAGGGAGTGTAAAACTTAACTTTGAATTTCCTGGCTTTTGTTGGGCTGTTAGGCAATTCTAGTTCCATTGAATTTTCCCTCCCTTGTTGGGTTGTTGTTTTTCTGGGTATCAGTAGTACATTGTACTTTTCTAGGAATCACAATGGTTCATGTAATGACAACGTTATGAACAAAATTCTGGTACTCCCTTGTATGTAGCATGAATTTCTAGAGTGATACACAGTTTACTTTATGGAATTAGAATATCTGATCTCTTTTTTCCCCTTGAGTGGTCCAAGTACCCAGAGTGAAGCTCAATACTCAGTTACAAAGGGGAAAATAAGTCAGTCAATCATTTGAATGTTTCCAAATATAGACATGTAAACAAAGCCATCATTTATCCTGCAAAGGGAAACTCACATCATGGCTGCTAAGTCATTATAGTGGATTTCCTTTAGAAGTTTGACCTCGAATTTGCTTTTGTGGTCTCTTTAAGAGGCTGTTCAGGTTTCCTTTAGAAAACAGAAGCAGTCTACAAAATAGGATGTCTCTTCACTTTCAGATTTAGGATGAAGTTTGCTCTTCTTTCTTTCAAGTTAGAAGATGCTTCTGGACTTATTAACATCTGCAACTGCAAAGATTATTTCGCCAGTTTTACAAACTGGATTATTTTTAATCCTCCAATCCAATCTAATCCAAACAGCATTTGCATACATACTGGGTGTAAGACACTGTGTTGGGTGTAGGGAATACAGACAAAAATGAAATGGCCTCTGCCCTCCAGAAACTTATAGACTATAGGGGAGATAAATAAACGGATAAACATGATTATTTGAGAAAGGCCAGCAGCACAAACAATTTGGATGAGGAAGAAAGGCTTCTTTCTCATAGGATGTGACATTGGGTAAGATTAAAAAAAAAAAAAACCAAACCAGAGTGGAATCTTTACAAGACATCCCACATTTAACAACACACGATGACATTATATAGAAGTAAAGAGAGGCAGAAGGTGAAGTGAATAGAGAGTCAGTCTAGAAGCTGGGAAAATGGGGTTCAAGTCATATCTCTGACACATACTGGCTGCGTGACCCTGGAGAAATCATTGACTCTCTCTTGCTACAGGAAATTCTCTACCTCTGAAAGTTTCAGAGAAGGTGTGAGCTGGAATTTCCTCACCAGGGAATTGCCTGTACCCGATGAAATCCCAGAGCCAGTCTCTATCTGTATCCTTGAAAAGAGACTAAAAAGAAAATAATTAAGGTGGTCGGCAGGTGAGTGAACATAGCTCTGAAAAATGGATGTGCGAGCTGGATGGAGAATAAAGATTTCAATGGCGGAGCTCGGCGACAACCCATATGGATTTCTGCAAGTGTAAATATGGCCAGAAAACATCTGACATATTTTCAGTCTGAGCTATCACACTGCAAATTCACCAAAGGGTGTAAGTATGATTTCACACAACAATTCACTTGGTGATTTACATGGACAGCAGGCAATGGGATTGTATGACATTGGCAAGCCAACAGACAGCCAGCTTTCTCTGCCGCCGACGTCTAGAACGAAGAGATGTCATCAGCCCAAATGACTGAGAACTAGCACAGCATAATAACATTGACATCGATGTTTTCAGTAGCAGCAGCTCCCCACATTCCCTCTGCTATGGCAAAGGTACAATATGTTGATTGCACAATAAATTCCCCTAGCCCTCATTCTTTAAGGCTTTCTAGCCCAAATTTGATAATTTCATAGAAGTATTCTGGCTGGCTGCTATTACTCTTAAAATGAATCAATAACTATCTTATATCTATGGGTTTTTCAGGGAACATTGTTTATATTTCTTTAATACCAACGCCATTTAATCAAATGGCAAGATTCAGAAAAAGGCAGGATTATACCGAGCTGAATGTTAAGTAACATTCTGCATGTATCAGACGTTGATGAATATTTTCAAGAGCACCTGGTGGCTAATCTTTGTCACTTTAAGAGAAAAGATCCAGTTATTACCCAGACCAAAACCCTTAAACTGAGGCCAGAAAAGAATCACAATTTGGCAAGATTGAATTCTTCTGTATGGATGCCCGGGACTGTGGCCTCCTGGGAGAAGGCGAGAGTTAGAGAAAGGTTAAAATGAAAGAATGTAGGAGTCACATTTCTTTTTCATTTTCATTTCTTTCTCAGATTTATAAAGATGTCGTCCATCCCTAGGCTTCTGTGTTACACATTGGAAGAAGTGGATGAAAAACAATGATTGGCTGCAGTAGCCTGAGAGTAAATGTCCTTTATCTTTGGGGCTCAGCCTTGTCTAGCTTGGAATCCTTCTTAGGAGACAAGAGTATGTGTACAGCATGTGGGCTTCCCACTAGTCCCCTGTGAACTTTTGAGAGGCCCTTTGGTGTAACTCAAAGGCAGAAGGAGATTTGAATTCTGCTTTTAGCCCTGGTGCTATCTAGCTGTGTCACATTGAGAAAAGTTATTTTGTCTCTCAGCTTTCAGGATCATTCATCTCTGAAATGAAAAAGTTGGACCTTCTAGCTCGAAATTTCTATAAATGAATGAAAAAGCATCTATTAAGCACTTACTGTGTGCCAGGCCCTGTGCAAAGTGCTGGTGATACAAATAAAAACAAGAGAGACAGTCCCTGTCCTCAAGAAGCCTATATTCTCATGATCAAGGAAACAACTGCAAAGTGCCTGAGGGAATGGGGGGTGGGGGACTGGGGCCCATCTTAATTCAGATCCTGGGGTCTCAGGGGTCTCAGGAGTTGGGAGTTTGAGTTCAAAGTCAGAGGTGGGGGCTAGAGCCAGAAGTTATGGCACGGAGGTGGCTAGGAAGTGAGATTCCATGATGTGCTCTCTTCTCCTTCATTGCTTCCATCCCCATAGAGAAGACAAGGACTTTCCTTCCATATCCTGAGTGAAAGTGTAGGAAACCATGATTAACAGGTCACAATAGGGCTCCCTGAGAATTTAGTCCAGCTGTAGGGAGGGCTGTCTGGAGATGGATGAAAGGGAATTGATATTTTTAACACTAAGTAGTCATGTTCTCTTGAGATCCATTAGTGAGCACTCTCATCTCTTCTCCAAAAGAATAGCCAGATGTAGTGTAGCATTGCTTAGCAGGCAGCATTCTCACACTCCCATTAGCTTATTAGTTAATAAAATCAATTAATTGATTGGATCATAACAAAGACTGGATTTTGCATTGCACCTGGAAGGCTGAAAAGACCAAGTATTCATAAGGCTGACTTCCTCTTATATGTTTAGTAATTACAAAAAGCTTTGTGATCACGTTGGGTAAGAGATCGCCAAAGAGCAGGTTTTTGATGTAAATAAGGAATGAGCTCAGTGAGATACTATAACCTGCACACATTGACTCCTGAGAGCTGATTGTTAAATTTTCAATGTGAGTACTCCTATCTCCAAAATCTGTAAAGTACAAATCAAGACGTGTTTTGTTGTTGTTTTTGTTTTTGCTGAATTGTCTGATCTAAGATGGGGATGGGGGAAGTATTAATAATGCAGATTTAACATAAGAGGGTTGTATATTTTTTATGAGTTGCTTATTCTACATTTACCAGTACATCACTGAATAAGATACTCCAATAAGGAGGTTTGTCTGAAGCAGGTGAGGTGGAGGAGGAGTAGGATATATGAATTTATTGTTACAGTGGACAAATCACTAGATGTAGGGACAGACGTGGTTACTTTTCTATTGTTTTTCAGTTGTGTCTGGGTGTTCGTGACCCCATATGGGGTTTTCTTGGCAATGATACTAGAGTAGTTTGCCATTTCCTTCTCCAACTCATTTTACAGATGAGGAAACTGAGGTAGAAAAGTGTTAGGAGACTTGCCCAGGGTCACACAGCTGACAAGTGTCGGAGGACAGATTTGAACTTAGACATTCTTGATTTTAGGCAGAGCACTCCATCCACTGTGTCACTTAGGTACCCTAGAGTCAGAAGATATAGGTGTAAATCCTGAGGAACATTGGGTATACTTCATATGTAAAATAAAGGCATTAAACTAGATAATCTCTATGTGTCCTTCTACTTCTGAACCCTCTTCTGTTGCTGGTATGGTGTCTTGTGCCTGAGAGAGACCATTTCTTATAGACATTCTTATCCCTTGTAGACTGATTTCAGGGAGTCTGTGAACTTGGATGTGGAAAAAAATTAAATCTTTATTTCAATAGAATTGGGTTTTTTTTTTTGTAATCCTGGATTTTATTTTATTTTACATTGTTCTTCTCTAAAGGGGTCCATAGACTTTGCCATACAGATGAATGTATCCATAAAAAAAAAGGGTTAAGAACCACAGATCTAGTCTAAAAGCACATCATTTTACAGATCAGGAAACTGAGGGTCAGAAGTGAAGTGACTTGCTTATGCAAGGGCCTAGAGTCAGGAAGACTCATCTTCCTGAGTTTCAATTTGACTTCAGATACTTACTGACTGTGTCACCCTGGGCAAGTCACTTCACCCTGTTTGTCTCAGTTTCCTCATCTGTAAAATGATCTGGAGAAGGAAATGGCAAACTACTCCAGTATCTTTGCCAAGAAAACCCCAAATGGGCTCATGAAGAGTTGTACATGACTGAAAAAAACAAAAACAAAAAACAACTGAACATACACAGGTTCTTGTTATGTTGCTCTAATAGTAAGTGGAGGAATACATAGTGAAAAAAAGTACTATAAGCAAAACTGAGGAGGGAGAGAGAGAGCTAATAAGCCTGGAAATCATAGGCATAGAGATAAGAAAACACAAAATTCAGGGTATCCCAAAAGTCTACAGGTATAGTACCCAAGTATAGAAAATAAGAGCATGAGAGTCTGTAAGTCTAGTATGCAAGTATAGTGCAAGGAATGAAAAAGAACTAATAGGCAAGAGAAAGAATAGGCATACAGATAAGAAAACATAAAATATAGTGTCCCCAAAAAACCCCCAGTATAATTCAAATTGAATTAAGACTTTTGAGACACTCTGTATATGCAAAATGAATTGAAATTAATCTTTTCAGGGACCAAGGAGCACTGACCAGAGACAAATAGACATGGACGGAGAGAGGGAGATTGAATGTAAAAGAGAGAAAGAGGGAGGAGGAGGAAAAGGAGAAGTAGGAGAGAAGGACAGGGAGGGAGGGGGGGAGGGAGAGAGAGAGAGAGATGAGTGAGAGAGAATGAATCAGTAGTGGCTTCTCCTAGGAATGATACTTTAATAACAGTTCAAATGGAGGTGAAAAGATGAGTGTGTGCCAAGGCAGGTTGTACAAAGGCAAAGGTGACAGGAGGTGACATGTGGTTGCTACGTAGAGTGTGTGAGGAGGAGTAGTGCACCAAATGCACCATTGACCTAGGAAGGTGGGTTGCATTATTCTAGGTTGTGAATAGCTTTATTGCCAAACAAAGTAGTTTGTATTTTATCCTAGAGGCCAAAGGAAGATATTGAGATTTCTTGAGTCAAAGAGTAACATAGTCAGACCTGTGTTTTAAGAATATCAATTTATATGGAAGATATTTTGGAGAGATAGAGAGACTGGAAGCAGAGAAAGAGAGCACTTAGGATGCTATTCTAGTAATCTCTTCCCAAGATGGTGAGAGTCTGACAGTCAATAAACATTTATTAAGTGCCGACTGTGTGCTAAGCATTGGAGATACAAGAAAAGGTTCCTACTCTCAGGGTAGTCCCAGTCTACTACGGGAGACAACATGAAAACAACTATGTACAAACAAAATATGAACAAGATAAATGGGAGATAGCCAACAGAGGGAAGGGTCACCCTGGCACTAAAAAGGATCAGGTCAGCCATCTGATAAAAAGTGGGAACTTAGGACTTGAAGGAAGCCATGAGGTAGAAATGAAGAAGGCACAGAGGACATCCGGAGAAAATGTCTGAAGTCTGGAGATGGAGGGACTTTTGCGTGTGTAATAGCAAGGAGGCCAGGGACCCATAGAGTACAGGCTGGTGGTGGTGGTGAGAAGAAAGGAAAGACAGGTAGCATTAACACCTATTGATATGTGATTTATCCAAGGCTTGCAAAATATTTTTGGGTTTTTGTTTGTTTGTTTGTTTTTTATAGAACCTGGGACTGATATAAGAGATGTTATGGAGACCAAATCAACAAGATTGGGCAAGTGGCTAAATATTGTGTCAGGGTGATGAGAGAGAGATATTAAAGGTAAATAAAGTAAGTGTATTAAATTATTATTAAACAAAGGTTACTGGGAAATTGGTGATCCCTCAACAGAAACAAGAGAGTTTGGAAGGGATACCAGTGGGTATAGGGAAGGGGGAAAAGAAAATGAATTCTTTCTTGGACATGAAATCACACTGAAGTTCATGCCTCAGATAATTTGGTGCAGAGGGAAGGTTTGCATGTTTACATCAAACCAGGCCTTTAAGAAAAAAAAAAGAGAATTTTACATATAGTTTGAAGGAGGGGAGGCCTCAGGAAACAAGTTGTGGGGACTTCTAATCATAACATCAACACTAGAGAAGATGTTAAGGTAGTCATGGGAAAGGGAAATGGGGCCGAGGATTTCAGTGACAGAGCTTTGGCTACCTTGTAAATAACGAATACAAAAAATTCATCAGTTCATCACATAAGTGAAGAGAATTAGTCCTGAGGGGCTGGATAAAGAGAGAGTTCTTAGGCTACAGTCTCCAGAAGAAATAGAATTCTAGGTGGAGGGTCCATGCTGTGACTTATTTATTCCTGTATGTGAGAAGAGGGAGAGATCTGGGAACAGAGGAGTGCTTACTTAAAAGCACTTAGTGATTGCCAAAATACAGTCAAAACTTATTTTTCTGTTGAATTTAAGTAACATTTCATAACTCACTCCTACACATAGTCTTCTCCTGTGCAATACAATTATGCTACACACAAAACAACATATTATTGGGTGCACATAGGCATATCTTAGCTGAGTTAAATGTAGCATGACACATGTTATACTCCTTTGATTCTCAAGAGAACATGGGAAAACTTAGGAATTTTGGTTTTGGTCTCTACATAATGAAAATTTGTGCCTTATTCCTTAATTGATCCATATACCTGCTGCGCAGGAGGTTTTGAAGGACACCAAAGAAAGAAATTATATGGTTCTTGCTCATATGGAATATAGAATTCAGTTGTGAAGATGAGACACACATATAAAAACAAACAGTGAGAAAGACTGCATTTTTCTAACACCTCCCATACTGATATAATGACGTATTCTTTCATTGAAAAATTATAAATATATGTATGTATATATATATGCATATATATGTATATATGTAGGTACATATAGGTATATATGTCTGTATGTATATATATGTGTGTGTGTGTGTATGGCTATGCAGGGGAAAGTGACTTGTTCAGGGTCACACAACTATTAAATCTCTGAGGCTGGATTTGAACACAAGTCTTCCTGACTACAGGCTGCCTCTATTCACTGCACCACCTAGCTACCATATACACACATACATACATGTGTATGCACATATGTATATGTATGCATACACACACACATATACCTACATACTATAGCAGCAACCACTCTGGTACACACAGGAAGGACTGCTGTATAGGTTCTTAGATCTGTTTTTCTAAAAGGAAAGCAACTTTTGAGGAGTCAGCAATCTACTTTAATTACGTTGACCAACAGAGAAAATACAAGCAGAGAAATAAAGACCAACAGACAGGGTTTCCAACTGTCTGACCATAAATAATACATACATCATAAATTAGCAGACAGATCCAACTGTCTGACCATTACATACATACATAATTACCAGAGAGAGAAGAATCAAGATCTGGGTTTTCAAAGTCAGGGTGAAGGATGGGGGGCGGGGTGGGAGGCATGCTCCCTAATAGTTACTCGGAGTCTCATCTGGAACATGAGCCTTCTTCCAAGCCCCCAAAGCAAAACCTCACCCCAGAATACACGCACACACACACACACACACACACATTTTTCAGAGCCAGCCTGGTGACCCAGTGACTCATTAGCAATTAACAAATGTTATGGACCTTCCTGCAAAACAAGCCTCCTCTAATCTGAGACCCATTAATGGGTGGGGAAGATCTTTCATTAACATAAATCTCATTAATATTACATACACACATGAAATATATATGCATATATATAATCTATACCCATGTATATATGAATATATACACATATGTAGTATGTTGTATTTTCATAGCCAAAAGGGCGAGTAAGGCAGTATTCACTTTATTGAAAATAACACAGAAGGGAATAAATCAATTTTAGGGGCACCACATTTTTGAAAATGAGTAAAGTATCTATGTGGGCCTGACCTGGGAATAAAAAATGAAGCACCATTTGTGGTATTAAGAAATACCTTCTGTGGAATTGTTTGGGCACCTTGAAAATCATGAGTCTACTACTATTTCTGATTTCTCCCTTACAAAGTGGTTATGATTTCATATAGCTACTTCCTCACTTTTTGCCAATCCATTTAGAATACAAATGGGTATTCTGTATCTCATTGATTTTTAAAGTGGCTTGGCTCTGTCTGACATACTCAAACTGGCAACATCCCTGATAACTACTTATACTACTTTTCAATTCTTCAAACAAATAAACTTACCCCGGCAGAAGTGAAAATCAAGTTTCTACTGAGGGATCCCACAATTCAATTCATCTATTATAAAATCATGGCTGATATGGAGTGGGAAGGGAATGAGGTGTCATCTACTGGTCCAACCCCTTGGTTTTACAGAGACATAAGGAAGTCAGCATTTACTAAAGTCCTACTATGTTTGAGGCATTGTGCTAAGTGCTTTAAAGATATTCTTTCATCTGATCCTTATAACAATCCAGTGAGGTGGGTGCTAGTATTAGCCTTATTTTGCAATTGAGAAAACAGGCTGACAGAGGTTAAGTGACTTGTCTAGGGTCACACTGCTAGCAGGTATGAGGTCACTTTTGAACTCAGGTCTTCTGAACTTCCCATCTCAGCTCTCTACTTCTCTGACAGCTTCCTTTAAAGATAGCAGAGGAAAGCGAGGTGCAGAGAGAGTACTACTATATTTCACTGCATAATCATTGCCACCACATCATCATCACGTCTTGGTTTTTGTTGTTTTGCTTTCTCAGTCCAAAAATTGGTTTATAACTTTTCGTTTCATAATAATTACCTGGTATGATTCTGCTCGTCACACCACTTAAAAGGTAAATGGGGCAGCAATAAATTCACTAGTGGTGTATGAATGTGTATTTACCTATTGTGCCTCAAGCCAAGAATTCTCAGTGCATGGACATTGTCAGAATATTTCCAAAAGCCAACTTGCATGGTTTGTTTAGAGCACTGCAGTATTAATGATATTGCAAAAAAAAAAATTGTTTAAAGATTCACCTCACTTTTCTACAAAATAATTTGGCATAAAATCTGTGATGATTGTGTGGTGAAATATAAGTGACTTGGCCAAGCTTGTGTAGGTAACAATTTGGAATCAGGACTCTAACCCAATGCTTCTGACTCCAAATCCAACCTGCTTTCTGCTACACCACAGATGCTTTCAATAGATGTTTATTAAGTGCCTATTGTGGCAAGGACAGGGCAGCTAGGTGGTGAAGTGGATAGACTACTAGGCTTGGAAACAGGAAAATTCATCTTCATGAGTTCAAATCCAACCTCAGACACTCACTAGCTGTGTGACCCTGGACAAGTCCTTTAACCCTGTTTGCCTCAGTTTCTCATCTGTAAAATGAGCCAGAGAAGGAAATGACAAGCCTCTCCAGTATCTTTGCCAAGAAAACCCCAAGTAGAGTCACAAGGAGTCAGACATGACTGCAAAATGACTCAGCAACTGTGGCAAGGCAACATGCCCAAACTGAATGTCTTTGCCCCTAAGGAGCTTGTATGGTCTTTTCTTTCTCCTTCTTTGTAGTATTTCTATAAAAGAGACATCCTGTTCAAGGTCATGACTTTTCTTTTCCTGAGGGAGAGGACAGTAAAAAAACCTCAAACATTTCCACAGGACCTGAGTCTCTGAAGTCTCAGTGTTCCTTGTCCGCAGGGCATGCTGCTCTACTGGAGAATTAAGTAAAGAAAACTGCTTTATTCATGCTACTCTGAAAATTCTTCTTTGAAATGGGAGGTATCCATTCAGTTTTATTCTTCCCCAGCGGACATAACTCTCATTGGTTACTAATGAGAATTACAAATATGGATAAAGGAGAGATTAGAGACCAGTATGGAGGGGCTGGTTATTTAAAGATGTATTACCTTGGCACTTAAGGAAAATGATTTATCTGTTTTGTTTTGTCCTCCTATAAATCAAGAATACAGCACTGCTCCAAACATTCCTCAATATTTATGCTAATATAAATTTAGGTTTACATACCCTGACACTAATTCAGAAGGAGGAGTGGAATTAGAGTAATGGTTACCTGTGACAGTCATAGTTATTAGGAAGTACACACTTTAGCTCTGTAGGAGGAAACTTACTGTCAGGAGTGGTTTTCCTGAGAAGGGCTCATCCTTTCTGGGAGCTTGAGTGGACCCAGTTCCTGGAGAGAGTTGTGGTTTTCTTTATCTTAGCCGTGGTCCTTAGCCTCCTGCTTTGCAATGGTTTGTTAACAAGCTCACTTCAAATATTTGGGGAGAGGGGATGGTCAAGTCTTAGGTACCACTTCTGACATATACTATGGTCAGATGTCCCTTGGTAAGACACTTACCTACTGAGTGTTCCAGGCAATTCTGTAAAATTATATTACCGATGAGTTGCCCATCTAGATTGAAGTTGGAAGTTTCACCACTATAAACTCCTTATACTGATAAAATCACTGGTCTGGACCAAGTGGTGGGGAGAAAGAAACAGTTAGTTGCAAGGTGGAAAGTCACAAGAATTACCTTTTGTGAAATGGAAGTCTAGGAAATGAAAGAGTGGCACTGGGAAGCAAGATGGTGCAGTGGATAGAGCACTTAGCCTGTAGTCAGGAGGACCTGAGTTCAAATCCAACCTAAGGTACTAACTTAGCTGTGTGACTCTGAATAAGTCATTTAACTGTGTGTGCCTCCATTTCTTTGTCTGTAAAATGAGCTGGAGAAGGAAATGGCAAACCATTCTGGTATCTTTGCCAAGAAAATCACAAATGAGGTTATGGGGAGTCTGTCATGACTGACGTGACTCAACAACAACCACAACAACATGAGATATACTATGATATACTTGACTTGAAGTCAAAGGGGCTTGGGTTTGAGTTCTGGAGCTGGTATATTTACTAGTATGTGGTCTTGGTCAAGTCCCTTAACCTCTCTAGGTCTCAGTTTCCTTACCTATAAACTGAAGGAGCTGGACTAGCTAAGGTCTGTTTCTACTTAAATCTAGGATCCTAACGCTTGAGTCACTATCCACAGCCAAGCCATTAAAGGAAAAATCCCAATCAGGTCTCCTACTTCTTCAAATTAGATCTGTAAAACCAACCAGGTGATTGACAACATTTTTGCTATTACTCAATGAAACCTTCTTGTACTGTCCTAGGCACTTTCCATTAATTGTGTCCTCATCATGTAGCTAGAGAATCAATGACCTTTGCACAGTGGGAATCAAAAAGTGCATCTTTTTTTAAAGACAGGAAGACTTGAGTTTGAATTCTACCTAAAATAATAATAACTAACATTTATATCGTTTTTACTAAGTGCCAATCACCATGTTAAGAGCTTGACAAATACTACCTCATTTGATCCTCACCACAACCGTGGCATATAGGTGTTATTTTTAGCCATATTTTACAGATGAGGAAACAGAGGTAGAGAGCAGTTAAGTGACTTGCCCAGGGTCATATAGCTATGAGGAAACAGAGGTAGAGAGCAGTTAAGTGACTTGCCCAGGGTCATATAGCTAGTGAGTATCTGAGGCCAGATTTGAATTTAGATCTCCTTCACTTGAAGCATGAAGCTCTATCAGATCAGGAAGGTTAGAGTTCAAGTCACACCTCAGATACTTACTAGCTGGGTGACCTAGGCGAGTCACTGCCTTAATCTCCATATGCTTTAGTTTTCTGAACGGTAAAAAACGAATGATAATAGCCCTGACCTCGGGGGATCGTTGGAAGAAAAAATGAGTTGAGGCAAGTACAATACTTTGCCAACCTTGAAGCGCTATCTAAATGCTAATTGTTACTATTTATTCTGTGAAAGCAAATGAGCTGCTACCAGCTTTCTTGGACATTACATGGAGATTCTTCCCATATCTGAGCTGCTCCATGGCAATAATACAGATCACATTGATATAACTTTAATATTTACAAAGGCACTTCTCATCACTTATCTCCTCTGATCCTTGAAACAATACTAACACGTGGGCACCATGGGTAGTATTATTTCCATCTTACAGATGGGTAAACTGAGGCAGAGATACTGGGAGGTTCAGCACAGTAGCATTGTTATGATCACTTCCATGCTTCTAAGTTTAAAATTGGAATCTGCTCCACCTAAAATATCACCCAAGTGGTGGCCAAATTAAAGAGCGCAAATAAAAGGTGACTTCTAACACAGTCACTGTCTGAGGTGGGAGCTGAGCCACGTGTTCCTGGCTCACTCCACATCTCTCTCTGCTGTTCTCCCCTCGATACCTGACACTTGTAGTGAAGTAACTTCATTCTGGATCTCCTATTCACTTCACAAGAAGGGCATTCAGGATATTATTTGATGGGGGCATTGTCATAAGCTTATATAATCTGCATGGAGCATCTTTCAGGAAAAATGATTCTGACTATGTTTTCCAAATTAGCACTGTAGCCTATTTCTGGTATTACTTAGCTAAATTTCCTCCCACACTTAGTTTTTATGATAGGTTCCCCCTTGTGGCATTACCAATGCAATCTGAACTTTTTAGTGAGAAGTTGGGTCTTTTTTTTTTTTTTATCACTTTTACTGCAAAATCTGGAAGTTGGGTCTTTTTTTTTTTTATCACTTTTACTGCAAAATCTGGCAAAAACCTAGGGCCTTATTATCATTCTCCCTAACCAGTTGGTATGTTGGGTTTAAAGTCAGATTTGTCTCTGTGTTAATAATAAATTTGTATTACCTTTCCATGCAGTTCCCGGGCTCTATTCCTCCTATCTTTAATATGAGTTTGCACTTGTCAGAATGAATAATATGCCGCATCAATTCAAACTACTTTTCCAGTGTGTTTGCCTGTAATAGTTTCACTTTGCCTTGATTCTGTTGATTGCTATTAAGTTCGGGATTGCTTTAAATTCTGTGAGATGGGCTTGAAAGTATCACTTATAAATTGTGTGCATTTATTAAAATCTTGCTTAAAAAAGAGATCAGTAGAACTACTGGAAAAAAAAAACTGCCTCCTATTTCCTGTGCACTGGGCTGGAGAGGTTATGGAAACACATTTTGCCTTGTGAGAAAAATGACTGTTTAAAAAGTAAATATTACAAATGGCCATGAAGAGGTTTTTTGCTTTCTTTTTCTTAAATGAGGAAAAAAAGAGCCCAATAAATGTTAGTGAAGGCTGTGGACAGTAGCCAAGATCCACAATAAACTTTACTTTGGGTTCCTCTGTACTATGCTGATGTTAATGGAGTGCTAGTTGGATTTATTACGAGGCAATTGTTTGAATGTAATGTGTCTGGGCTTCAAATTCTAGCTTCTTTCGTTCCTAAAAGCATAATAATTAGAGATAATATGGCCAAAAAAATTGGGGTTTAGCACAGTAGTGATAACACTATATGATCCCTTCCATGGTTCTAAGTTTAAAATTGGAATCTCCTCCACCTAAAATATCACCCAAGTGGTAGTCAAATTTAAGACTACAAGTAAAAGGTGGTAGTCGTCAATTGTTTGTTTGTATGTTTGTCCTTTGTTGTCTAAGAAGACCATGCCATCAGAGAAATGATGACATGACTTGCACTTGACTTTGTTTTGAGTGAGGGAAGGCTGTGGAGGTCACCAGCCTCACTTCTCCAGAACCATCTGAATCCAGAGAGCTGATATTCCTTAGGAGGACTGAAGTTGACCCAGGATGCATCTGGGAGACCTTGGGTGCTTTAGGCCAAGGTCTTTGCAGGCACTCACTTAGGATGAGGCAACGCCCATTCAGTCAATAAGCATTGTTTTAAATATCTACTGCATATGACAGCTCTACACTGGATTGCAGGGAAAAGGATGGTGGGAATTCATAAGAAATATAGGGTATGGGCTCTCAAAGAACTTGCAATCTGGTTAGGGAGATGAACTGTAATTAAATATTCTGATGGATCTAGGATTCCATAGGCAGGACTCCTCCTCCCCACAATGATGACCATAGTCCCATTGATGCCTGTCCATCTTGGGACTCACTATTCCAAGTCTTTCCATATGTTCATCATTGGAGGTCCACCTAACCTCCTTGAGGACCTTCCTCAAGTTCTCCTGGTATCAAGAACATATTGTTGGAGCAGATGAATTATTCACCTCTTATTCTTGCCACAATGGCAGTCTATCTTCTATCATACATCTCCTTATGACATTATTTTGTGCCGTGATCCTTTTAGAATTTCTTGTTTGTAATCTGTAGGAAATTCCACAAGGCTCTGCAGAGCAATCTGTCCCAAAGTACAAAATGATTTAAGGCAAGTTGCATCAGAATAATAAGGGAATGGAAAAGAGTGAATGGAGTAGGAGTAGGCCTATTCAGGGAAGGGTTCCTGAAAGAGGTGAACCTAAAATCCAGGCCATGAGGGAAGAAATGGGAATTGATTTGTTGGGGGAAAAGGGAGAGGGCAAGAATCATGTGTAAGGAGTGAAATCAGAACACTGACCATATTCTTTGGATTGCCCTACACACCTGTAGGAGATTTTTAAATTATTTTATTTATTTTTATTAATTATTATTATTTTTATTATATAACATATAATATATGTATATATATGTAATATAAATACATATGGGGTATAGGGTGTGTTCACGGAGAACTAGCACCTTTGGTGTTATGGCTGTCAAGCCCTTTTCAGGGCTACTTTCCATCTTTGCTGTCCACCTGTTCCACTCAGCTGTCACTCTGTGACTCAAGAAACTGCAGCATGCACAGAGGCCATACCCCAGTAAACTGTTTTAGCAGATGGGCCAAACCAGATTGAGGGTAACCAAGGAGTCTCAAATCCATTAGTGAGTTAGGGGGGTGTCTATCCCAAGCATGTGAAGACTTCCCATAGTGGAATAGGCAGATGAGAACAATTTGTTCCAATGGCCATGAAGGCAGCTGAAGCAGGCGATGTGGAGTGCTTAGAGCTTGGTTAGACATTGAAGATGACATGATCGTCCACTGCATCCTGAGCCATCACTAGTTGTCTTGATTCTGTCCTGCCCCTGGACTATGATGACTCTGGAGAAGAGAGTGAGGCTGACAATTTCATGTAACTCCGCCTCACTTAAGTACATTTTAAACACAAATCGAAAGACATCACCCATACCATTTTACTATTATACCTCAAAGTCCTGTGGCAACAGGCAAGTGATGAAGCAGCAGGTGTGGGTACATTAGGATCTGTAGTCACAACCCTGCACATAAGCAGCCCAGGCCATAGTATCATTTCTCACTGGAAGCAGCAGTGGGACTCGGCAATCCCCTGAGTGCCTGAGCAGCCTTTTAAAGATTGCACTGCTCACCTTCTGGTGTGAGGAAGGGAATTGTCTGCTTACCCAACCCTGGCCTGATTACTGGGGCAGACAGGGAATCTCACTCTGCTGTCAATATACAAAAATATATATATACAAAATGTACAAAGACGTCTGCAAAGATGATTCCACTCACCACTAGCACATGGAATATGTGCACATTTATAGACAACCCCAAATCCAGTAGACCTGAAAGAATAACTGCTCTTGTTGCAAGACAACTAAACAGCTATCACATCCAAATAATATCTCTGAGTGAAACAAGGTTGGCAGTGAAGTTGGAGTTGGATACACATTTTTCTGGAGTCATCACAGTGACAGGGAGCACCATGAAGCTGGTGTATGTTTTGCAATCAAAATTATTCTAGTCAGCAAGCTTGTATGCCTGCCAAAAGTAATGAAGGACAGGCTCATGATAATGTGATTGCCATTTGCAGGAAAACGCCATGCCACCATCATCTGTACCTATGCTCCCACTATGACGAACCCTGATAATGTGAAAGAAAAATTTTATGAAGATCTAGAGACCCTTATCATCAGTGTGCCAAAAGAGGACAAGCTTATCATTTTGAGTGACTTTAATGCTAGAGTAGGCTCAGATTACCAGACTTGGCAGGGAATCCTAAGGAGGAATGGAGTTGGAAACAGCAACAGAATGGTCATTTACTGCTGAAGATTTGTGCATCACATGACTCTCTTATCACCAACACTGTTTTCCATTTACCTAAATGCAATAAAACTTCATGGATGAACCCTCACAGTGAATATTGGCATCTAATAGACTATGTGAGTGTGAGGAAAAGAGACAGACAAGATGTAAGAGTGATAAAGGCAGTGTGTGGTGCAGAGTACTGGACTGATCATAGACTTATCCTTTCCAAACTAAATATTTGCATTCATCAAAAGCACTGACCCCAATGCAAAATGACTACCAGAAGAATCAATGTCAACAAATTAGAGCTCTTCTCTGAGCATGAACAGTTTGTTGCTAACTTGGAGGGAAAGTTGGGCCAACACACAGTTGGCAAGAATGGAGCAGAAAAGGAGTGGGCAGCTTTCAGAGATTTGGTGTACAGCTCTATTTTTGCTCATCTGGGTCAGAACACTCACAAAAGCCAAGACTCGTTTGATGGAAATGATGAGGAAAGCCAGAAACTGCTAAATGAAAAACCATTTACCAGCAGGAGAATTCAAGCACTTCTAAGAAGGCAGCATTTAATTCCATCAAAAGTAAAGTACAAGCAAAGTACAGAGGGATGCAGGATTCTTGGCTCAGTAAGAAGGCAGATGAAATTCAGTTTTATGCTGATAGTAACAATCCAAAGCACTTTTATGATTCCCTGAAAGCTATTTATGGACCAAAAACCTACGGAGCATCAAACTACCCAGTGCTGATGGAGCCACATTGATTAGTGATAAGAATGTGATTCTAGAGAGATGAGCTGAATACTTCCATAGTGTTCTCAACAGACCATCGTCAATCAATGCTGAGGTCATTGAGCGTTTACTTCAGGTTGTAGTCAATTCCTCCTTAGCTGAACTTCTAGCTGAAGAAGAGGTTTTGAGAGCCATTAGGTTCTTTTCATGTGGTAAAACACCTGGTGCTGATCCTATTCCAGCTGAGATTTACAAGGTAGGGGGACCATTGCTCATACAAAAGCTGACTGAAATATTCCATGTTATATGGCAAGAGAAGGTTATTCCCCAGGAATTCAAGGATGCCTCCATTGTCCATCTCTATAAAGGTAAAGGGAATAGACTGTCCTGTGACAATCACAGGGGAGTTTCTCTCTTAGTCATTGCTGGCAAGATGCTTGTTAGAGTCCTCCTTAATAGACTGATCCTTCACCTGGAAGATGGGCATGTACCTGAGAGCTAACATGTCTTCAGAGAAGGCCAAGGAACAGTAGATATGGTGTTTGCTGTCCAACAATTCCAGGAGAAATGCCAGAAGCAGAGCATTTAATACATTTGTAGATGTGAGCAAGGCCTTTGACACTGTTGGTCATGAGGGCTTATGGAAAATTGTGTCAAAATTTGGTTGTCCGGAGAAGTCCATCAGTATTGTACATCAATTTCATGATGGCATGTTTGCCTGGGTTCTGGATAGTGGACAATGTTCTTGTGCCTTCCCAGCCACCAATGGACTGAAACAGGTCTGTGTGCTTGTTCCCATGCTTTTTACTATGATGTTTTCAGCCATGTTGTCAAATGCTTTCAATGAGGATGAACATAGTATCAAGGTTAGCTACTGCACTGATGATAAGTTCTTCAATTTGAAAAGGCTACAAGCCAAGACCAAAGTGGAGGGTGCATGATTTTCTGTTTGCAGATGACTGTGCACTCAGTGAAACCTCTGAAACTGAGATGCCGTAAAGTACGGATCACTTCTCTGCTGCCTATGCTAATTTTGACCTAATAATTAACACCAAGAAATCATAGGTGCTCCATCAGCCATCACCGCACCATTCATATGTGGAATCATTGGATACAACAAATGGAGAAGTTTTGAATGCTGTAAGTTCATTTACCTTGGTAGTGTACTTTCCAGGGATGTACACATTGACAATGAGGTTGATGCATGCATTGACAGAGTTAGTTCAGTATTTGGGAGTCTCCAAAAAAAGTTTGGGAGATAAGAGGTATTAGACTGACTACCAAACTGAAGATCTACAGAGCCATTGTGCTGACCTCATTGTTATATGCCTATGAAACATGGACAGTCTACCAGAGCTATGACAGGAAACTGAATTGCTTTCATTTTCACTGTCTTAGGAAGATTCTGAAGATCACCTGGCAGGATAAGGTACCAGACACTGAGGTCCTCACTTGAACTGAACTGCCAGCCATTCAAACTATGCTTTAGAGAGCACAACTCCAATGTGCCGGGCACGTTGATCAAACGCAAAACGTATGCTTGCCAAAAACACTATTTTATGAAGAACTCACATGGGGCAGGCAATCACTTGGTGGTCAGAAGAAGTGATACAAGGACACTCTCAAGAACTTTGGATTTGATTGTGTGACATCGGAGACACTGACACAGGACCACTCAGTATGGTGTGCCCACATCAGAAAGGGTGCTGTGCTTTATGAGCAAAGCAGAATTCAAACAGCACAAAGGAAATGTAGGATGCGCGAATTTGGAGTATCCACCCCAAATATTCACATGGACTATATGCCTAATTTGTGGTAGAGCATTCCAAGCTCGTATTAGAATGATCAGCCACAGTCATACACATTGAAACTTCACTTTATCATGATAATGTCATTTTGGTCTTTGAGAATGAAGGATAACAGCTATACATATATATGTATATATATAAAATCTATTTTATATCACATTCCTCCTGTACACGTTTGGAGAATATAATCACAAAATTTTAGAGTTGGAAGCGATCTCTCTGACCCTCTAGTCCAACATATATACAAAGGGAACCCCTACTTTAGCATAGAGGAAAAAATGATTGTTCAGTGATATCTTGTAGACCTCTAAGGAGGGCACCCCGCTGCCTCTCAAGGGAGCCCTTTTTTTTGGACAGTTGAGATGTGTTTTTTTTTCCTGACTTCAAACCTAAATCCACCCCTTTGCATCTCTCCTGCCCATTGCTCCTAGTTCTGCCCTCCAGGACCAATGGAATAGTTAAGAAATTAGGAGGGATAAGGTTGGAGACATCCATTCCAGGACCCATTGTCCTAATTGCTGACTACTTTGTCTGCCTCACTATTTTTGAAGGGCCCTAGCTTTACCTCACTTTACCTCCTAGTCCCCAACCATCTTCTTATAAGCTGCCTTGCCAGTGCCTGCCTCCTCCTTCCAACAATGATAACCACAGTCCCAATGAGACCTGTCCATCTTGTGGCACTCTTTTCCAACTCTTTTCATAAGTTCACCATGGCAGTCCACCCAAAATCCTGGAGGACCTTTCTCAAACTCTCCTGTCATCAAGATTGGAGCAGATGAAATGCTCACCTCTTATTATTGGCACATGGGCAGTCTGTCTTCTAACATACATCTCTTTGTGACATTTATCTTGCCCTGCCTCTCCTTTTCCATTCTGGAACTATAAGCAAATCAATACTAGCATAACTCCTGGAAAGAATGTGTCAGTTTACTTGCCCAAGATCCACTCACTATCCCTGCAACTTTCCAAGCAATAACACTCCTCCTTTGACATTATACCCCTTTTACATATTGTCTCTCCCTGTTAGAAATAAATAGGGGCAAGAATTGTCTTTGTTCCTGCATCTGTACCTCCAGTGTTTAGCGTGGTGTTTGGTACATAGTAAGCTATTTATAAATGCTTTTTTTTCATTCATTCAGAATAGGAGTGATATGGAAAAAGCATGATGAAAATGGCATTTAATAAAGAGAATTATTAGTTGATTACTTAGGTACTAGTTGCCTTACATCTACCTAATGTGTGAGGAAGAGGCCATCTCCTTTACACATATACAGCATGTCCTGATATGTACATATCTGTGCTCCCAGGGAGAACATCTGGTTTTGACTTATTTGGGCAGAATATTGCATTTATAAAAGGGTGATTTGGATTCACTTGATAGTCTTCACCTAAGTGACTTTTTTGCTCATGTTTAAACATCTTTACTTGACATTTAAACAGCTGGCCTTTGGGGATCCAGCTTGGAGCCAAATGTCCTGAATGCAAATGAGATAACTGGAAGGGTAGTGCAGGAAAACATGAGTCATCAGAATGTTTGGTCCATTACCTTTCACAAAATAGACACGTTGGACAAGATTATCCTTCAGGTCCCTTCCAAATGCAGTATTCTAAGGTTCTACACATTTTATTCTTCTAGTATAGAAATACTTCCTAGAAGGGATACATTTAAAAAAGACTATTTCACCTGTAAGTGAAGAGTACGGATGAAGGATGAACTGTCACTAGCACCTGATTTTTAAAAAAATCCTCTTATGAAAAGATGCCATGAATTTCTATTGCCAAGTGCCATTTTTTAAATGGAGTGTTTCAAACTGTGCATACCCTTTGACCCAACAATATCATTAATAGGTCTGTAGCCCAAAGAATTTTTTTTAAAAAGAGAAAAAGACCTATTTGTACAAAAATATTTGTAGAAGCTCTTTTCGTGGTGGCAAAGAATTGGAAATTGAAGGGATGACCATTAGTTGTAGAATGGCTGAATGAGCCATGGTACATGATTGTAATGGATTACTGTTGTGCTATAAGAAATGACAAACAAGATGATTTCAGAAAAACCTAGAAAGACTTACCTGAGCTGATGCAAAGTGAAGTGAGCAGAGCCAAGAGAACGTTGTACACAGTAGTAGCAATACTGTATGATGATCAAGTGTGAATGACTTAGCTTTTCTCAGCAATACAATGGTCCAAGACAATTCTGAAGGACTTATGATGAAAAATGGTATCCATCCCCAGAGAAAGAACTGATGAAGTCTGAATGCCGATCAAAGCCTATTATTTTTCACTTTATTTTTTCATGTTTTTTTGGTCTGTTTTCTTTCACAACATGACATATATAAATATGTTTTACATGATTGCACTTGTATAACCTATATAAAATAGTTTTTATAGGGGGATAGGAAACGAAGGGGAGAGAACTTGGAACCAAAAAATTTTGAAAAATGGATTTAAAAAATTGTTTTACATCAGTCAAGACATCATGAAGGATAAGTACTGTAAACTATGCTATTGGAGAAATGTCTAATTGGAAAAAAAAATGGACTAGTCACATAGCAAGAGTTAATGGTAATTGGTAGACTAGTGGACACAAAAAAGTCATTAACACGTTTGGTGAACCCTCTGTAATGAATGTATAGTAGGACATGATTGAGAATCACACAGGTAGACAGGATAGGGTGTGATCATCATTGTTGGTGGAAATGGCTACATCATTGTGAGCACAGACTCACTGGAGTCTTATTGCAAGAACTGAATGGTAAAAGAGGTATAAAGACAGTGGATCTCTGATCAAATTAAGGAGTTTTCTTACAATTTTACAACAAAGAATGAAGTTCCTCAGTCAATCCAATGGAATTATTGGGCACTGATATGAATTGGATGAGGACAACTAAGAACACAGGGAACTTTTGGTGATTGGCTAGCTGAATAATCAGTCAAGTCCATAGTGGTCTTTAAAATCCAACTATCAGTTTTGAGAGAAAAAAGGTTGAGAAGAGAGTCAATTATGAAGGAATATCTTAGCTCTTGATGACTTACTTGCACCCCTAAGTAGAGCAAAATTTCTTTCTCTCTCCCAATCCATCAGCAATGGTATCTTGCAGTAGAAGCATATGAACATTGGTTTCCAACTGTGTAGTCAAGTTGAATTGTTGGTAAAAAGAAAGAGAACTTGGTACCACGGACCAGGAGGACCACAAGCCTGATAGCCAAGATCCTGGGCTGAGGCAGGAGCTGGGGGTAGGGAAGTTCCTGGTGATTTCAGGGCAAGGATTCTATCTTTCTCTGGGAGAAAAGTCAAATAAAACATAATAGTGATCTAGACCAGAATTTCAGCATAGCTAGAAGATATATGTGTACAGTGACAATAGCCAAGTGGTGAAGCAACATCCAATGAGAGCAATAAGTCTGATATCATCCAGCACAATGTGACACATGAGTGACACAGGCTGCCCCTCTTCCCGTATTCCTTGGCAATACAGGTTCCCTACCTGTGTGCCTCTGTGCTGGTGAGTGTCCTTTCTTCCTAGTGATGCAGTATGTATTTGTAGGCATGTATCCTAGGTTTGAGGAGGAGATTTTTTTTGGTCTGTTCTTTCTCTATCATGTCAGTAAGTGTCTTAATTTTAAACTGATTGTGTTCTGTAACTGACTAGAAACAAGGTCTTTTGGGCTATATTTTGGAAGTGCAGACATGCAGAGTACCTTGAACCCATCCCCGTGGGGGTGGTTGTAAGGTGAGTTGAGTAATAGGTAGGCTCAGATGGGGCACAATATACGTAAAGCATTTTGTAAGCCCTATAATGCTTTATAATGTGAGTTATTAATATTTCCACTATACTATGAAGCCTCATGAAGTGACTCTTAGATTTAGGCAAATGGAAAACTAGAAAGCAGCTTCCTCAGAATGCCACCATAGGGTATCCTCTGCATTACCTCTCCTATTACCAACTACTCAAAGCTCAATAAGCATAGGTAATTTGGGGCCCATCCATTTTTTTGTGTTCCTCCAAAAATAAAGCAGACCAAGCTCCTCCCATATCTCTCATGTCAGGGGTCCTTTTACCTTCAGTAATTTTTTCCTTTGACTCCTTTCAAGGTTCCATCTTTTTGCATTTGACATTAAACATGCCTTTTCTCGGCTGTGACACACACTTTATTTCCAGTAGGAGTTGGGGATCTGGCTGCACTTTGGGTTCATCAGACATCTTGAACTATTTTCCTGATGCTGTACATTCAGCCAAACCCTAAATTACTTTAGCGGAGCACTTTCCCCTTAATTTTTAAATTCATATGTATTTTAGAGGAGAACATAATCCACATGTTTCTGATTTAATTTCCTCTTATATCCTCAAAAGGTTATTTTCTGAGACATATTTGATGTAAAGAAGCTTTATGAACTCTCTTTTCATCCCCTTCTAACCTGTATTCCTTAGATTTGGGATGTGACATTTTGCCAAAGGTCAACAAATTTGAGCCTAAAAATATTTAACTAAAAACACTTACTAACTTAAAAACCACAAGGTCTAAACTTATCAAAATGTATGCTCCATTTTCTAGATCTTGGTTGTTTTCAGTTAGATCACTTTAAAATAAATGTGCACATCCCCCCCCCCCCCATTTTAAGCCTTTTGATTTTAATTATTTGACTAATTGACAGGTAAGTATTTAGCATCAGCTCTGTGACCAGTAGTGTGCTTGATACTGTGACCATAAAAGACATAGATAGTCTTTACCTTTGTGCTGGAAAGACAAAAATAGCAGATATGAAAGAAAAGGAGAACAATGCAAAACCTTTTAGAATTAAGTGAGCAATTTAATGGAATTGTCCTTAAGTACAATAGACCTAACAGGACCATAAAAGTTAACAGAGATTAAGATTGGTTTGAATATATCAGCACTTCAGATCTGTAAGTAGTCCATTGTAGGTATTCCTTCCACTAATGCAGATAGCATTTCTCTCTATACCTTGGGAATGCTCTATAGGAGCTGCGGTGCCCCTCCCCCTCAATATTCACTGCCCGTTGCCAACCTTCTGGCGACCACTTAATGGGTAGTCAAAAGACAGATGGGGTGAGGTTTGTACTCAAAAGTCTGCTTCTGACTTGGCAAGACCCGCCAGAGCTTGTGTTTGATTGGCATAGACTTTGACAACCCAGAGTCACCTCTAGGATACTATGGGGCATCTCAGTCAGACTTTAGTGTTGGCATGATCTCGAGCACAGTTCCTCAAAAGAAAACAAAACAGCACTTCGTGGAGGAAGTGATATTTGAACTGGGCCTTAGATGGAGCATAGACTTAGAGCTGGAAGAAACCTCAGAAGCCCTCTATTCTAACCTTTCACTTTACAGATGGGGAAATTGAGGCTCAGAGATGCTCTTCAGATCATAGATTTAAAGATGGAAGGCATTTCAGTATTCATCTAGTCCAACTTCTACATTTTATGGGTGTGCAAGCTGAGGGCTAGGGAGGATGACTTGCCCAGGGTCGTAAAGGGGTAAGACTCAAAAGTGGAGTTTGAACTCAGCTCCTCTGACTCCAGGAGCTTAGACAGATGTGGAGAGTTAGGAAGAGCCTTCTGGGCAGCAGGAAACAATTTAAGCAAAGTTAAAGTTGGGATCAAATATGACTTGTATTAGGGACTCACACTAGACCAGGCTATCTAAGATGGAGGGTTCATGTCAAGGAGTAGTAAAAAGGCAGGGGTGGATTAGCAGAGTGGGGATAGGCTATAGAGGGTCTGAAAAGTCAAACTCAGGAGCTTGGTTTGATATGGTAGACAGGAGCCCTATAGTTTCTTCTTCATCTTGTTCTTCTGGCAAATGTTTTTATTTTAAACTTAAATACAAAATGAGAAAAGAAAAAAATGCCAAGTACACAGCAAAACATAAGAGAAGATTCAATATAAAACAATAAATCTACATTTTAAGAAAACCATTTAATCAATATTACAAGTTGTTTTCAAAGCTTCCCAGATTTTCTTTGCTTCCTTATTGGTTTTCCTTTGTTCTCCCCTGTGCACTTAGCCCTATCACTTCCTGAGCAGTAGGCAGGATAAGAAGCCGAGTCTCAGGCAGGTTAGCTCGATAGACCCACACAGGCACAAATTTGAGGAGACAGTGACCTATAACACAAAGAACACCACGGGACTAAGAATCAGAACATCTGGATTGGAAACTTGGCTCTGCTATTTACCAGCTGTGTGGCCTTCGCAAGTCACCTTAACTTTCTGGCTCTGAGTTTACTCACATCTAACAAGAGGTTGAACAAGCTGACATCTCAGGTTTCTTCTGGTTCTAGCATCCTGGGATTCCAAGGACCTCCAATTAGCAGAATAGCTAGGAGTCTATTACAGTAGCCTGGGAAAGAGGTAATTAGGACCTGGTCTAGGATGGTGGTAGTGGGTCATTTCAAGGAAAAAATGACAAAACTTTGTAGTAGATTTGACATGGTGGTTGTTGGTTCTTGAAGAGGACCAAAATGACATCGCTATGCTACAGTCAAGTTTCAATGTGTCCGAATGTGGCTGATGAGACCAGCATAATCTCGAAATGCTCTACCACAGATCGGGCACAGATAGTTCATATGAACATCTAGGGTGTCTACTCTAAATTTGTACATCCTGCATTTCCTTTGAGCTGTTTCAGTTCTGCTATAGAGGACAGAATCTTCTCTGATGTGGGCACGCCATGCTGAGCAGTCCTGTACCAGTGTCTCTCCCATGTCACACAATCCATTCCAAAGTTCTTAAGAGAGACCTTGAGAGTGCCCTTGTATCATTTCTTCTGACCACGATGTGAATGTTTGCCTTGTGTGAGTCCTCCATAAAACAATATTTTCAGCAAGTGTATGTTTTGCATTCAATGTGGCCAGTCCATTGGAGTAGCACTCTCTGAAGCAGAGATTCAATGTAGAGGGTGATGAAGAAGGAAGAGATGGAAATGATTTGACATAGAGGATGATAGAGAAAAAAGAATTCAAGGTAATTACAGAGGGTTTTTTTTTTTTGCTGGGAGAATTGTTAATGGAAAGCAGAGATGGAGGAGTTGAGATGGAGAGTCAATTTTGAGTATAAGATGCTGAGGTTTCTTATGGACACTTTGAATTTAAGGTTAGGAGATGTCTCATAGATAGCTAGAAATATGGAAGTGGAGGGTGTGAGAGGGATCAAGGGTAGATATCTGGGTTGAGGACTCCCCTGCCAGAAAGTACTTATTAAAGCTATGAGGGAAAATGAGCTTAGTAAAGTGAAGTTTAGAACGGACAGAGAAGGGCAGAATCTTGACAAGGATCGTTACCCTCAGTTAAGAGATAGAAGAAAAAAGAGAAATTTGCAATGATGGTAGAAAAAGAACATAGATGGTTATTATTCACTTATTATAGGATTAAAATTCAAATGTGTTCTCTGATACTTTAGACTGTCATACTATACAGTTTCCGTAGTGTCAGTAGTTTTTCAGACCCTAACTTATCTTTGCATCAGTAAAAGGGAACATGGGTAGGAAACCTCACACAACCCTCATGGAATATTTGGAGACTTTTGACCTACATAGTGAAGAAAACCCAATGGGCAGGTTTTCCTTTTGTACTAGTGATTATGAAAACATTAGATGATCTCTAGTAAAATAGCTCTTGCTCAACAAAAGCCCAAATGCCAGGTATTTGAAATGCAAAGACACTTAAACAGGGGAGGAAAACAATAAAAATCCATCAAGGCAATTTCAAGGAAAGGAACAGAAAAAAAGAAAAAGGAGACATACTTGAAACAATGCAAGGGCAGGGGGAGAGTTTTCTTAACACCTGGAGTCCCCCTACCCCCAACATTGCCTTTAAGGCTTAGTGTCTCTGAAAGGAATAGTTTATGGGAAAAAAGCAATGAAGTTTAGGCTTCTAAGGACTGGAAGCAATTTAGATCCAAGATGTGATCTTCCATAGGGTGTTCTGGGTAGCTCTGTTAGACATACCAAAACAAGGATGGTTATATTGATGAAATAGCTTATTGTCTGGCCAAAAATCTTACAATGTAAAACCTTAGACAGATGTCTACAGATTATGTCACCATAGTGAATTTCTACTGAGCATGATTATCTGAAGGCGGGATTTGGCCCATGGATGCAATTAGCAGGGTTAAATGAAGATTTAATGACCCAATATTCATCTGTGCCTTTTCTCAGCATACCTGTATTCTTTCCAACTAAGTGTTCTAATACATCTTTCCCGGAGGGTAGCAGTGCACCTGGGATGTGTTTCTGCAAGCAGGATTGGCTAGCTTCTGGGCTGGAAATAGTACTATTGCCCAGGAAGGGAATGCAAAGAGTCTGAAAATGAAAGTGGTGGTTCTGGTTATTTCTGTCCATCTCCATCCCCACAACAGTGAGAATGGATCATTTCTGGGCTGACAGTCCTGGTTACTTAGTCTAGAGTCATGTGTGCTGTTTCTCAAAGAGGACCGTGACATCAATAGAGTGATGCCTGAGAAGAAAAACAGGGGGTCTACTTACTACCTCCCCCAAATGACTTAAGTGGCAGAAAAGGGATTAGATATCACAGCCTTCAGAGTTCAGCTTTGTGCTTAGTTTGGGATCCATGTTCCCTGTTTAGTCACCAGTCTTTGGCCCCCTCTGCCCCTCCCCTAGATGCTCAGAGAGGAAGCACAATGGTTTCCCTCTTCCCTTAACTTTGCCATCCCAGTAGCAGCTGGCATCTTTCTCTAACGGCCTCCCCACAGAGATCCTGCCACTAAGTAGGCAAATGGAAATTTTTTTTGTCTTCTGAGTTCTAATGTAACAGCATGGCTGTGGTCTACCCTGCTGGAGCTGCAGAAGTCTGTGTAATGCTACTTGACTTATACATATTTTATTTTGTTTGACTGTTGGTGATATTTAGATAAAAATGATCTACAGATTATGATAAACACTGCCCTCTGTCCGATGAGTGCAGTTAGATTACCGATCATATTAAAATCTCCATCCCTTTCAAAGGGCCTTGCTACCAAAACATGGAGGAGTCAGTTAAGAAAAGGGGGGAAAATTCCCCATGGACCTTTATGGGCTTAAAGGTACTAGTGAACCTTGGGAAAAGATTTATGCTACATTTATAATGACACTGTAACATCACCAAGGATATAAACCAGTCACTGGCACTCTCTCAAAGAACACATCATTGGAGCTCATTATAACAATACTGCTGTGATATGTGCTCATAATATTTATAAAGGCTAAGCTATGAAAACAGTGCATGCCAACTGTCAGCAGTGATGTATCTGTTTTAAAGAAGATGATGCACATGACATAATGCACTAAGTGAAACCGGTAAAAAGAGTGTGGTGATGCAGAAGTGATCAGCCACTTGTGCCTCAATGGCATGCTGCACATTCTAGAACCCTGCTCAGCCCCCATTCCCACCCAAACCCCTGTGGACTGGGGGCTTTTCTTCCAATACTTGGGATGGTTTTATATGACCTCTCATTGTTTTTAAAATCATAGCACCTTAGGGATTAAGAGATCATACAATCCTACCCCTTCATGTTGCCACACAGGGACAATTCAATTCAACTCAATTCAATAAGCATTAATTAAGCACTTGCTCCATACCAGACATTGTGTTTTGTGGCCTGTAATACAAAGACAAAAAACAAACCCTGTCCTCAAGGGGCTTCTATTTTTCTGGGGGTGGGGGAGTGATGTGGTGGGATGCAACACATGCATGGATTGTTAAACACAAAGTAACTGGACGAAGGGAAGGAAGCAAAGGAAACAAACATTTCTTAACCACTAACTGTTTTACAAATATTATTTTTTTTGATTCTTACAACTCTGAGAGGTGCTATTATATCTCTGTTTTGCAGTTGAGGAAACTGAGGCAGGCAGAGGTTAGGTGACTTTTCTCAAGGTCACAAGTATATGGAGCTGATTTGAATGCAAATCTTAACTCCAAGCCCAGTCCTATCTGTTTTGCTACCTAGCTGTCTCCATGGGATGTCCGGGTAGAGTTTTCCGGCTGTCAACTAGGCACAAGGTTACTTAGCTAGTAAATGTTAGAGCTAAAATTGAATCTAAGCTTTTTTATTCAAAGTCAGATGCTTTTTCCACTCTATCATAAATCCCCCACCTCTACCCAGTTGGATATGGTCTGTGGTTCTTTAGCACCTGGTAGACTGTCTTGTTTATAGTTAATAACTCAAATAATATGTTTGTTGATTGATTAGTTCTTCCACTTAATATCTACATCACCTAGCATAAGTTATTTAATTTCTGTGGTCTTCCCTTTTCTCACCTCTAAGGTGAAGGAGCTGAACTGGATGATTTCTTGGGTTCCCTCTAGCTATAACAATCTATGCCTCTCTTGATTCTCTGACTCACTGGCAGTCTCGAAAATTGCTTCTATCTCTATCATTCTATGATTGATTTTTATATAAATATATGACCCTTGATGCTGGAGAAAGTAATCTTCAACAATTTTGCCTCCTTGTAGAAAACAAGAATGATTTGGGCCATTGAAAATCTAGTGATACTTTTTTCTTCTAATGGTCTGCTAAGGCCCATAAGACATGACAAATAATTCTGCTGTTTGGCCTTCCTCTGTCCTTGAGTCCATACTGTGTAGGTTCATGAAGTTCATTTGTAAAGCATATGCCTGTAATAAGCAAATACACGTGTTCCTCTTATTTATACACCTGTCGCTATCCCTCAGGAACATCCTGAATCTAGTAATACTCATTTACATTTATTGAGTAGCATAGTACAGGGGAAAAAATCCTGAATTTGGAGTCACAGGACCTGAGTTTGAATCCTATCTTGCCATATGTGAGAGCCTGAGCAAATTACTTAGCTTTTCTGAGCTTTAATTTCCTCATTTCTAAGATGAGGAGCTGGATTGACTGGCCTGGGAAGTCTTCCTCTGAATATAAGATCTATTTTTATGGTTTACAAAATATTTTCTCAACACTATCTTGTTTGGTTGTTGCTACAGCCAGTTGAGATGGTTAGCAATCTCATTTTTACAGATGCAGTAACTTGAGCTCAGAAAAGTTGTTTCTCAAGTCAACCAGTAGTGAGTTGATTTGGACCTTGAACCTAGCTACCTCAAATATGGTGTTCCTTTCAGGAAATTAGTTTCTACTTAAAGGCTAAGAGTTTTGATAAGTCAAAAGTGAGTCTTTTTTTGATGATCTGCTGGGCCAGCCTTACCCATAAGAAGAGTAGACAAATTGACCCAAGAGGGCACCCTTCCTGAGAAATATTTCCCCCTCGGACCTTACTGTGACCCAAATTATTTAATTCTTGGGCTAAAGACCTTGAACCTCACTTTAAAATGCAAATGTTATCTGAGAACACACATTCAGAAGAAGCAAGTAGATTTTCTGTGTGTACCTGCCCTCTATTGGAGCTTTGAATTCATAGACATCCTTGGTTCATAGAATTCCAGGCTGCTGGGGCAATATATTAAACTATTGTCACCCCACAATAGCTTACTCCTAATTAATTTATCAGGCTTACTAGCTGGTGAAGCCTTGAGGAAATGGGACTTGGGTTAAAATATTTAGAAGGAGGCATAAAGAAAAATTTAGGATATGGAAGAGTTGACCCTGAAAGGTCAGGCCTAGGTCACGTGTTTGGTATTGGTAGGGAGGAGCATCTTGGGGCATCATGGGACTGTTGGAGTGCCCAGCTAAACAGGGCCAAACAGGAGGATTACAGGAACAAATTTCATATACCTCACACATTTGTTGGGTTGACTCTATTGAGTCACAATTAGCTGGGAGTGAATGGAACTTTGCTTCAGGAGGAGCAAAGCGGGGGGCAGAAGAGGCATGAACTTACTCCCTATGGCAACATCTGTCTCTGTGCCTCTTAGTATAAGACACAACTACTTTAGGACTTTCTGGGGTAATATATATCCCAATATAATTTCCCAATATAATTCCCAACCTCAGAGGTTTGTCCTCTGAGCTCTCACACTCTCTATTCCACCCTAATGGTCAAACTTTCCTCTGAATTACTCTTCCTTCCCCCCAACTTTCCCCAGGCATAGTTCTGGCTACTTCTGGTTTTGTGATTCGGTCAGTTTATTCAAGATGAGCATGAATCAATCTGAGTGGACAACTCTAGTTCCCTCCCTGTCCCCGACCTTCACTCTCATGTTTGCCACACTAGCTAAGGATCCCTGGCAGGGTCTGAAGGCAGATGACCTTGGACTTCATTTCACTCAAAGTGGGAATTCCTGAGAGTGAATAAACTACCTCTTCTGGTGGTTTCAGAATACCTGCTAACCAGATTTCAAAGGTGTTCTGTGGTCTGCATTCCCAAAACTCATTCATGAATCCTCACCGGTTAAATATTAGGCACAATTAACTCAAAGCAAAGGTATATGCTAAAATGGCCTAGTAAGAACAGCAGCTATCCAACATTCCCCCTTAAGCTGGGGCACAGTCTCCTACACACATGTAGTCTTCAGGCCTGGAAGGGAGCTGTTGTTTCTTATTTTCTATTGGTGTCCTCATGGTACTTTCCCCCTGGGTACAGCATCTCTAGTGGTCAGGTGATTCAGCTGCGCTCCCTGGGCCTGTTGCTTTCAATACCTCAACTCTCAAGTGATAAAGTGGATTCTTCTTGAATTAATGGTTAGATCTCTTCTGTTCTGCCAAGGGTCACATGCCTTGAAGCTGCTTTGTGTTTCAACCTACTCTACTCCCTCTTGAATGTGTTTTCTCCTACTGAGTGAGGATTTTCCATGCCACAAAGAATGAAGGAAGGGTGAATGTAGAGAGAAAGATCCCCTCCTCCACAGCACGGCTCCCCCCCCATCCCCCCCTCCTCCCTTGCCTTGTAGGAGAGGAGCTAGTATCACTGTGCATGGAGCTCTCCTGCCCGGACATCCCCCAGGTCTGAGAGACCTTAGCTTTTTCAAAGCCACCAAGGGCATGGTCAATTTTTAGCCCCTGTGGGCTGTCTCATCAGGGAATCTTCTTCACACTTTGTAAAGGGGTTGCAAGATGTAGGGACCTTTTTGTACTTTATCACCTCATCACTTCTGTTGCCCAACTCCTAGTTCTGTAATTATTCAAGTGATGGGGAAAGGGGTAGGAAGCCAGCTGGACTTCACCTCTTTCCCCCACCCCACCCCCAAGATCATGTCTGGAAATGCCCAGTGTCCCCCGGAGCAGGTCTGGGCCTATTTCTCATGAAGCAGCCTTTCTGAGAGGCTGAACTGCTTTATCCATGGTCTATCAATCTGTCACCTTTTAGAAGAATTAAATCTATTCCAAATATTTTCATAATGCTATTTGATAGTTTGGAACCAAGTCGTATTTTATCCAGCCCATATAGCAATGGTTCCAACTGAGAGAGCTAAAGAACTGACCATAGGAAGCAAAGTTTTGAAAATAACTTTGTAACCTGTATTCCTCATTAACTGCATGTATGCTTTACATTTCACTGTGGTCATACTCTGCATGCAGAGCATGTGTTCACTTCTATGAGCCAGCCTTAAAGGGACAGCTCCCTCTCCATTTCTGTTATAATTTGACCTTCATGTTAACTTCTTTAATCATAAAGTGTATCTTGAGCTTCTCTATTTCAATTGCATCCCAGGAAAACAACCAACAAAAAGAAAATAGTCAGTGTAAAGGTTAAATAAAAGCAATAGATAACATTAAAAAAATGTGTTGCAAATGAGAGGCATTGAATCCCTCAATACTCCCAGCAGAACTAGATTCAATTGTAATTGATAAATTTAAAAAGAAATAAATAAAATAGAATAGAACACAGATGATGCTAATGTGTTTTTCTACATTAATGTATGGTGGCAGGGATCCTTAGGGAAGACTTAGTGTTTCTGTTTCAGCTTGACACTCCTCTCGTAAGTTACACCAAAAAGATATTTGGGCAATAATTATAATATTTGGTGGGTGGGGGAAGGTTTCTGGACCTGGGGTCCAGTGTGACAAACTCCTTTGTGGGAAACTCTTCC
Organism: Potorous gilbertii; assembly: GCA_028658325.1. NCBI lineage: Eukaryota > Metazoa > Chordata > Mammalia > Diprotodontia > Potoroidae > Potorous > Potorous gilbertii. Next base: position 200,691,678 of record CM053771.1, read on the forward strand.
TGGTCTTTGAGTGTTGCCTGGGGGCACTGAGAGCTCACTAACCTACCCAAAGTCACATAACGACTAGGTGCTAGACACATCTGACTCCCAAGGTGACCCTCTCCTTGATTCTTCCATGAGAGGAATTTGTAGAATATGACATCCCACTCGGGCATCCAGCCTTCTCACCCAGACCAATTCACCATCTACCTGATCCTTTTGACTTCTGACTATGAGCCCTGATTCTGGAAAACTAATCTGTTCATCTTGGAGTTCCCAGCCCAAGACCCTTTTCTGTTGATTAGTGGCCAAGTGTGTGAACCAGCCAACAAAACCCACTATATGTATTGTCTAGTGCAAGATATCAGACCATGCTTGAGCTTTACCTGCCATTCATCTAGCCAGCCATTCATTCAGGACATCTCACCAACTCCTTGTCTCTCCCCTTTCACCTTCCTCCCCTAACCCTCATTCCACCTTCCATTTTGCCAAGACTAAAGTTCGTTTCACTGGTTGCCTTTCTCCTATATGTGGTATCTCTTTCTATTAGGATATAAGCTTTTTGAGGGCAGGGACTGTCCCTTTTTTTAATCTTTGCCTCTTCAGTGCTTAGTATATCACTTGACACACAGTAAGGGCTTATCAGTTGCTCATTCTTTTTTTCCTTTCTTTTTCTTTCTTTTTCTATCTTTTCCTTTCTTCCTTTTATCCTCTCCCATACTTCCTTTTCTCTGTTTGTTTCTTTCTCTTTTCCTTTCTTCTTCCTTCCTTTCATCCTTCCTCTCCTTCCTTCTCTCTCTTTTTCTCTTTCCTTTTTTCTTTCTTTTTCTCCCTCTTTCCCTTCCTCCTTCCCTTTCTTCTTAAAGTACTCCTATACAACACTAATGTGAAATAGATCATTCAGGTGTTCAGATTATTCATGATTCATAATTCTGGTATGTGTGGGATAAAAGGCTCATCAAATAAAATTTTTTGAGTAATTCAGTTGGGGTAAGATGAAAAGAACATCATGGATTATATATCTAGAACTGAAATTCTAAGAACCCAAATTCCATAGAAGATAAAACTAAGGCCTAGAGTGGTTAAATAATTTGAACATACATAGAAGATACAGGTAGGTTTTCTGTGTGTACTTGCCCACTACTATAGCTTTTTCTTCACGGACACCCCTGATGCATAGGATTCCAGGGTTCTGGAGGACGCATTTTGAGGAACTCTGTATAGACTGTAAGCTTCATCTATACATGTAGTAAGTGCAAGAATTGAGAATTAAATCCAAGTCTTCTGATTCCAAAATCTGAAATATTTTTTCCATAGCTACAGGCTGAGACATCCCAGACCTTGGGACACAAGGCCTATAGATGGATAGGGGGGTGGGTACTGCCCCCGAGGCAGAGACCCAGGGATACCACCCCAGATAGTCAGAGATCCTGAGGCCAATTCTGCAGAGGGGAGAATGATTGTCACCAGGAGAGTGGGCAGGACAGGGCAAGCCAAAGGGGAACTCACCAGAGTGAGGGTGCTGGGGAACAGAAGCAAATCATCTAGTAGCTTCCTAGTTTCACTAATTCTAGTTCTAGGATAAGCTGTCTAAGCTAAAGGAATAGAAATATCCCTGGGCATGGTGGCCCATGTCTATAATCCTTACTACCGAGGAGGGTGAGGCTGATGGATCTGCATTCTGAACTGCAGTGAGTTGTCTATCAGACTACCCTAAATTCAGAATTAGTATGGTGAGACTCCGGGCCAGGTCAGAAATAGAGCAGAAACCTGTCCTGCTGCAAGTAGAATCTGGCCCCTGCATTTTCAGTCTGACTGAGAGAGGGAGACGGAGTCTTTTAGAAAATTACAGTAACAGTAATTTTGGCATCCTGAGGCAAAGCTCCAATTTCTCCACCTCTATAGCCCCAGCTGTAGGACTCTGATTACAACCCTCATTTTGTAGATAAGGAAAGAGGCTCAGAAGGTTAAATGACTTGCCCAGGGTCACACGGCTAGTAAATGATGAAGACTTAACCTTTTATTAGTATTTTCTATCATAGAGGAAGGGCCATTTTGTATTTCATGTAGGGTTTTGAAAAAAAACATCTAATGTTCTCTGCCTGTGTAGAATTCACACGTTATAACAATGACTCTCAAGTATTTGGCAAAACTCTTTACAAAACATTTGGCAAAATGCTTCATTTTAAACTGTTATCAGCAACTGTTGCAATAAAATCTAACATGATTCTTTGAAATGCCTACTAATGGTACAAAATAACTTAAAGCTATTTTTAAAACATGTATATATGTCTTTGGATTATTTTTGTTCTGACTTTAATATTGCAACTGGTTTATTAAAACAGATGTGATTATTTGTAATTTATTGGCATTTTATAAAGTTGATGAACAGTTATTGCAATATATTTCATAATGGGTTTTCCTTTTCCTCTTACAGCATTTTCAACATCCTAGGTTCAATGATTGATCCAAGAACAAGAAAAGTCAACTCTTTGGTAACATGATAGACTTTTACCAATCTTTATGGATAAAAGGTGTCTATGTTGAACACATTCATTGCGTCAAAATGATACACAGGAAATGTAGTTGGGTTTTTTGGATGTGCCTATCTGCTACTCCAGATTTTTCTTCATGGATTCCCTTGGTTCATTGTATTCCAGAGTTCTGAGGAAGACAGTTTGAGAACCACCATAAAGACAGGGTTATTGCAACAGTGTTTGCTTTTCAATATACATTTGAGACTTGGTCCAGTTTCACATTTGTCTGTAGCAGAAGTTCTAATCATCAATGGCAAAAATGCTAGATTTCAAAAGGGAGCTTATGAGAAGTTGGAGAAAATGCCAGGCCATTTCTTACTCTCATTTTTGAGATTCTGTGTATCATGTACTTTGATAGCTATATCAGATATTTGAAAGGCTCTGGTACCACTGAATACACCCAAGTATTCTATGCTGAACAATTTGATAAACTAATCAATTTATCTTAGAAGTTAAAGGAGTACTTTGCCTACCAAAATAAATTTAAATAAAATAGTAAAGTACCTGGTTTGTTTCAGTATTGGTGTGATAGGTGGAATTTGGAACCCAAAGCCACTGTTTAGAACAGACAGACAATGCCATCATTCTTCTTCCCTGCCGCCAGACTGTGGAATGTGCTCATGTTTAGCCCAGCAAAAGTTGTTGATGACCCTCACTCTTTACCTCCTGCTTTTCCCCTTCTTTCTAGTACTCCATCAGCAGCCATAATAAGTCAACACAGAGACCCATTTGTGCAGATTGGGCCCTTGTTCTTGGAAGAGGATGCCTTCCAGCTTGAAACAAGAGTAAAATCATAGTGAAGGTTTGATGAAAGAAGAGACGTGAACAAGCATTTATTTTTTATTTTTTTTTCCAATTGCATGAAAAAACAATTTTTAACATTCAGTTTTTAAAATTTTAAGTTCTAAATTCTTTCCCTCCCTCCTTTTCCTCTCTCCTCCCTGAGACAGTAAATGATTTGATATAGGTTACTTATGTGCAATTGAGCAAAACATATTTCCATATTAGTCAGGTTATGAAGGAAAACACAGACCAAAAAAACCCCACAAAAAAAGAAAAATAGTATGTTTTAATCTACATTCAGACTTTATCAGTTCTTACTCTGGAGGTGGATAGCATTTATCATCATGAGTCCTTTGGAATTGTTTTGGATCATCACATTGCTGAGAAGAGTTAAGTCATTCACAATTAATCATTCTTACAATGCTGCTGCTTCTGTGCACAATGTTCTCCTGGTTCTGCTCACTTTATTTTGAATCAGTTCATGAAAGTCTTTCCAGGTTTTTCAGAAATCATCTTGCTCATCATTTCTTATATAGCATGATAATATTCTGTTACAATCATATCTCATAACTTATTCAGCTTTTCTCCAATTGATGGACATCTCCTCAATGTCCAATTCTTTGCCACCACAAAAGGAGCTGCTATAAATATTTTGGTACAAATAGATCTTCCCCACTTCCCTTTTTAAATCTTTTTAGGATATAGGCCTAGTAGCAATACTGCTAAGTCAAAGAGAATGCATAGTTGTATAGCCCTTTGGACAACTTTGTTCTCCAGAATGATTAGACCAGTTTACAACTTCACCAACAGTGCATTAGTGTCTCAATTTTCCCCATATCCCCTCCAATATTTATTGTTTTCCTTTTCTGTCATATTAGCCAATTTGATAGGTGTGAGATGGTACTTAAGAGTTGTTTAAATTTGCATTTCTCTAATCAATAGTGATTTAGAGCATTTTTTCCCATATGACTATAAATAGCTTTGATTTCTTCATCTGAAGACTGTTTGTTCATATCTTTTGATAATTTTTCATTTGGGGAATGATTTGTATTCTTATAAATTTGACTCATAAAAATGACTATATTTGAGAGAGTCTTTATCAGAGATAGTTACTGTAAAAATTATTTTCCAGCTTTCTGCTTTCCTTCTAATCTTGACTGCTTTGATTTTATTTGTGCAAAACTTTTAAAATTCAATATAATCAAAATTATCCATTTTTCATTTCAGGCTCTCTGTCTCTTGTTTGGTCATAAATTCTTCCCTTATCCATAAATCTGACAGGTAAACTATTCCATGCTCCTCTAGTTTGTCTAAATCATGCACCCATTTTGACCTTACTGAACTTGGTATGTAGTGTGAGATTTTGGTCTAAAGCTAGTTTCTGCCAAACTATTGAGAACAAGCATTTATTAAGGGCCTACCATAGGTTAGGCACTGTGCAAATATTTCATTTGGAAAAGGGTGTTTTTCACTTTAGAAATGGAATATTATAATGGAAGATAAAGGTGAGACAAATTAAAAGAAATCTTTTGCAGAAATGTTTAAGAATCCATAGAATTTTGCAAGTTTAAGGAAACAAAGAAGAATGCCTCAGGGCCTATGGGGTTAGAGAGAAGCAAACGTAGCCTTCTGGTTCAGTATAAGAAGTTGAGAAAGAAGACACCATTAGAAGAAAGATGATAATGGTGGTACTGGGAGTTGGGCCTGAGGCAATAGTGCCAAAGTGATTTTTATCTGTGATCTACTAGCTATTTTTCAAACCAGAAGAGAGAAAGAAAGCATGTTTGTCAATAGTAGAGTATAGTTCCTTTGTAGCCTGTTAATGTGGAAATAATTCTCCCTATATATGAAGTTCCAACAAATCTTTGGACATATTGTCATGGATGATAGTGTTTGGTTTATATCTTCTAAAGAGTGTAAGGGGCATTCAGAGAGGACTAACACCCCTAAGTGTGAGATCTTGCCAAGCCCTTCTCAGGGCTGCTCACCCACCTCTGGTATCTACCTGTCACCCAGTTCTTACCTTGGCTCCAAGAAACTGTAACATGTATAATGGCCACATTGGTAAACAGATTAAACCAGGTTGAGGGTTAACTGACAGGCTTCAAAACCCATTAGTGAGTTAGGGGGATGTCTACCCCAAGCACTTGAAGACATTCTCCAGTGTAATGGACTGATGAGAGCCATTTGTTCCACTGGCCATGAAGACAACTGAAGCAGATGCTGTGGAGCACTTAGAGCTTGGTCTGCCATTGAAGACACCAAGGACATCCACTGAATCCAAAGCCATCACCAGTCGTCCTGGTTTTTGTCCTGCCTGGACTTTGATGACTCTGGAAAACAGAATGAGGATGATGACTTTGTGCAACTTTAATTCACTTCAATCCAATTCACGTTCAAGTCAAGTGAAGACTGAACAATAATGTATCTTCTAAGGACAAGAGACAACATAGAATAGTGGAATGAGAACTGGTCTCTGAGTTAGGAGGACCTGTGTTTATATCCTTTCTCCAATAACACAATCTTTGTGACCCTGGCCATTGTGGTATAATGGATGGACCTTTCCTTTATGGAATTTGATGTCCAAGGCAGCTACCTGTATGATCTTAGGAGAGTCATTTAACTGACTGGATTTCAGTTTCCTTATCTGTAAAAGGAGGGGGGTTGAGGTTCCTTCTAGCTCTAAATTTGTATACTGGAATAAAATAGGTGCTTAATAAATACTTGTTGATTTTTAAATTTAACCCCACAATGCCCCCAAAATTCTCTAAGAATAAATTCCAGAAATTTCTTAGCAATGAAATCACAGGTCCTTCTTAAAAAAAAAATCTGAGAATGTCACTGGAGAAAGTATTTTAAGATTTTTTTTCTCCATATCTCCTTACTCTTGTTCTCTCACATTGCTTCATGTTGTTCCTCTCTCCCCCTTTTTGTTTCTTTCCTACCTTCTAGCTCCAGTCCCTTGGGTCTCTTTTTATTTCCCTCCTCTCTGCCTCCTTCCATCCTTTCTTTGTTGCGTAGGAAGGGATGGATGCTGGAGAAGCTGGTGTGACCTGGCGAGCAGGGCCCTGCGCTTCATATCCATTTGCTCAGATGAGCTGAGGCCTCCCCACACAACATGAATTTCAGTGAAAAGATTGATTATAGTTCAGATAGCGAAAGATGACTTATTCATGCTGCAAAGGACATTAACTTGCCTAGCTTAATAGTTACTCAGTTTTGCTAGCTTACCACACCCTAAACAAAGGCCTAGCTTCCTTCAGTTCCTGAAAACACTGAGAGGAAGCATTTTTCAGCCTTTTCCCCAGTAAAATAATGTTCCTTTATTGACTTGGTGTGCTGCCATCTAGTGGTAGCTTGTCATGGAACAGCTAGTTCTTTGCCTCTAAGGTAACTGGTATGAATTCATTGACCAGAATACTTATGTCCAATTAAAGTGGCTATTGCAGAGATCCAGTTGGCCTAGCTCAGCTTTTTGCTTTGTTTTAGGATGCGCTCCTAGTTGTGACATTCTCTCATCTCCTTCACCATGACGATGTTCTTGAAGGACAGTCTAAAAATGTCACTGCAGACCTCAGGCAGCTTTTTCAATAATACAAAGGAGCACGTCAACCAAATATAGTGAGATACAGTGTCTTCACTTTAGAAGTGAAAGGTTGTAATGGGAATTAAATGAGGGGGAATTAAAAGATATCTTTGGCAGAATGTGTAAGGAGTGAGTTTAAGGCAACCAAGAGGAATGCATCAGGACCTATGGAGTTTGTTATTGTTGTTTTGTCTGTAAGTGGTTTCCTACTCAGAAGCAAAAATAGCCTGCTGGCCCACTGAAAGTCCTCTGTATTCAAAGTACCAGGTTCAAACTTTGCCTCATTAAATTACTACTTGTGTGATCTTGGGTAAATTACTTAATCTCTCTGGACCTGGGTTTCTTCATCTGTGATGACATGACTTTTTTAAAATAGTTTTTTATTTTTTCGAATTACACGTAAAGATAATTTTTAACATTCTTTTTTATATATGAAATTCTGAATTCCAAATTTTCTTTCTCACTCCCTTAGATGGTAAGCAATCTGATATAGGTTATATAGGTGCAAAATCATATTTCCATATTGGACTACATGACTTTTAATGTCTTTTCCAATTCTAGATTTGTGATCCCATGGGATTAAAAAGGGGAACAAAAATACCCCATAGTGGAAGAGCTTCACCAAGACAGCACACTGCGACTCACTTAAAGCTAAGTTCTAAGGCACAGAGAGGTTGACTTGCCTAAGGTCACACAATAAGTACCAGAGGTAGAATTCGAACCCAGGTCTTCTTGGAGTGAAGCCTAGTACTCTCAGACACTTTACTACACAGCCTCATAAAACAGGATGAAAATTATTCACTTCTTTGCTTTGAAAAATCTTTTCTTTCTTGCTTCTTGGGGCCAGAACTAGAGTGATTGAAGTCTACTCAGTGAGTAATAAGGCATTGGCCTGAGTAAAATATGGGAGTATGTGTGTGTATGGGGGCGGTTCTAGTGGGTATGGGGTACCCCTAAGAATGGAGAGCAGTCAATCAACTGAGAGCTAGAAGGGGGGAAAAAACCAAACCTGTTATTCAGGGGATTCTGGTTTATGAAAATGACTCAACTTGTTTGGGGAGTGACTTTGAAAGTGTGCAGCCCAGATGTAAATCTTAGAGATGTACTCAGTCTGACACAGCTGTGGTCCAAGAGTTGACTTCTAATCGAAGGGGGCCACACCCACAGCTGCAGCCAAGCAGTGATATTTGAAACTCCCCCAGGACTGACTGCTTTGCAAAGAACAGTTTATTACACAGAAACCAATGCTGGCTCATCTTAGCATTTTCATGGTCTGCCCTTGGAAAAAAAAAAAAGTATGTGTGTGGCTGAGTTTTCATCACTTGTGCTCCAAGCTTACAGTCTTGGGGCCAGTTTGGGGAAGATCTGGAAAGTTCTCAGCTCTGCTATTGACTCACTGTCTGACAATGGGTATGGCATTTAAACAGGCCCATACCACAGTTTCTCCACTTGGAAAAGGGGAAAAAGGAAATTTGCCATCTGCCTTCCTTATGGGGATACTTGAGGGATTTGGGAGCTGAGGTTGAGTAAAATGTTAGATATTACAGTCATTTACCTAGTACTTTCAGACTATTGCTCAGAGAAGTCTTTGGAAAGACAGATTGTACCAGAAAGGTATGCAAAATTGGAGCATGGTGGTATATAGAATTGCAGAGGATAGAGAAAGAGTGATTCTGCTATGGAAAATGATATCAGTTTTGGCTTCACCAGGATCCCAGGATCATAGATTGTCATCCAGTTCAACTTTTTCATTTTACAGATGAGAAAACTGAGGCCCAGAGAGGAGAACTAATTCACCCAAGATAGTACATGAGCTAGGATTTGTATCCAAGCCACCTGACTCCACAAAGTCAGTGAACTTACATCAGAGGCAGTTTTTTCCCATATTATTTGACTTATAAGTGTTAGTGTTGTTTGTTTAGGATGGAAGATACCTCATCTTCACGTTCTCTTCTGTTTCCCAGTCTTCTAAGATGTTGTGTTGGGATTAGTCTTGCCTAGAAAAACATCTGGCCAGGTTCTGGGGAGGCACACAAATCTGTAATGGAGCCAGATTGTTTCCTCTGTGCCACATCTCCAAAAGGAGGAAATAGAGAACAAGTCAATCAATTGTCTAACTGTTCTGTCTATGCAGATATGCATACCCCAAATATGCAGATATTTCCAAGTTTCTGGATGATTGGTAATGTGTAGACCAAACACTCAGATGATGGGCCTTTTCACTCCTCATCCAGGTGTATATGGTGAGTTGACATAGCTAAAAGACTGTTAATATGAAAATTAAGGGAAAGAAAATAGAGAAAGGTGAGGGAAAGAATACAAGAGGAATGAACAAAAACCAAATACGAAGTAGCAGGAGAAAAAAATTGGGCCCAGTAATAAGGTGGAAAATGCCACGTGGAAAACAGAGGAACAGAGGAAGGTAGTGCCAAGAGAAGGGGGAGGAGGGAGGATGTTTGCTGGCTCCCAGGCCAATGGATATGGTCATCAATCGCATCCCTTCTTCCTCTCAGGTGAAGGTTTGCTTTCCATTGTTTTAAAACGCCTCAAAGCCAGGGAAACCTCTGTAAATATTCTGCTCGTGTATTTATGGCTGCCTTCAGTTTCTGCCTGTCAAGTTTGTACTTCCCTGGAATAGTAACTCCTCATTTTCCTACTTGACTCCCTTGATCCCTTCCCCTCCTGCAACACAAATGCCTTTTTTATTTTCTCTAGCTTAATTAGCACATGCATTCATTTTGATTGATGAATTGATGTGGCTTATTGGCACGAAGATTTTCTTTCCCTCCCAGTACTGTATGTAATACAGATGGGTTGTGTGGGGATGACACCCACTTTGATGCTGCAGACATTGTGTGCGATGTTGAGAAGAGGCCAGTTACTCAGCTGGGATTTTATAAAAAACATTTTTATTTAAAGTTTTGAGTTCCAAATTCTGTCCCCCCTCTCTCCCCTCCCTGAGATGGTAAGCAATCAGACATAGGTTATATATGTGCAGTTATGTAAAATATTTCCAAATAACTCAGCTGGGATTTTTTAAGGTTCTGCCCATAAGCTTGGGTGTGTATGTGGTGGGGGGAGAGAGTCAAGGGAAGACTACAGGGGAGGGACAACCAGAGAAAAAACTCAGCCAAGAACTTAATATTTATATTTTATTGGACTGACTGAAATAATAATCCCTGTTCACACCCTAGACTCAGGGGGAAAGGAGACCTTGACTCCCTGCCACTGGTTCGAAGGCATTGTGAGTTAGTAGATATCTGGGGCTAACAGTTCCAGTATCCCTTGCCAGAGGATTAAGCAAAAATTAACACACAGTTGGTAACAATTTCATTTCTGGTTTCACTTTAATCAGCAAGGATTAATGGTTAAAATATCTCTTTCCAATCTGGCAGCAGCTTAAATAGGGAAGTATGGAGATTCTCTTGAAAAGTGTTAAATTAAAGAGACATTAATAAGGACCACATATTGTCTTTAAGGAAATCAGAGAACTGACATTTATATAGTACTTTATAGTTTGTTACAAAACATTCTCCACAAGTGACCACATTTGATTCTCCCAGCAGTGCTATGAAGTTAGAGCATTAGGTACTATTACCAATCCCATTTTATAAATGGGAAAAGTTGATCCTAGAGAGGCTGACTTGCTTAAGGTCATACAACTGTGGCAGAGCCATGATTTTGAATGGAGGTTTATTAAATTTCATATTCCCATTTTATTGGAAATTACTGGTAATTAAATTTCATATTCCAATTATATTGGGAATGCTTGATATTATTATACCAAACTTGATACAGAAAGATTAGTCCTATTATTTATTATAACAAAAAAAGAGGAGATTTCTGCTGGAACCATAGGATTAGAGCTAGAAATCACAATACTGACATTTACGGAGTCTCTTACAGTTTTCTGAGTTTTACATACTTCATCTCATACAGATGGTCAATAATTCCCATTGTACTGACAAGGAAACTGAGGTCCCAATATCTTGCCTTTGTGCCAGAGGTAGGATTTGACTGGCACCAGGTCCCACACTATGCCATTCAAAGGAAAAACGTTAGCGATTGTCTAGCCCTGACCTTCATGCTACAAATGAGATAACTGAGTCCTAGAGAGTTTAAGTGACTTGCCCAAGGTCATACAGTTAATAAATAGCGGAGCCAGCACTCGCATCCATGTTGTTTGACTCCAAGTCCAGTGCCCTTTCCAATACATCATATTGGTTCTTTGGAAGGAAAGAAGTAATTAAATGCCTACCATGTGCCAGATGCAGGGCTAAATACTTGACAAATGCTATTTCATTTGATCCTTACAACAGCCCTGGGAAATAATTGTCATTTTTATCCTCATTTTACAGTTGAGGAAACTGAGGAAGAGTAAGTCACTTGCCTACTATCACATAGTTACAAGGTGTCTGAGGCTGAATTTGAACACAACTCTTCTGACTCCAGAGCCTTCTCTCTTCCTGATTCTGGACCTTTTTTCTATCCACTGAGTCATCTACCTATGTTTTGAGATCATTTCTTGTGGAAAATTTTGCTCGGAAGACCATGACTAGGCTCTAATGGCTCCAGCACTGCATGTAAAAGATGCAGAAGCCCTGGGGAAAATGAGTTGTGCCAAGGAAATAGGATTTGATTTGTGAATGGGGTACTCAGCGTCCTCATTCTTGTTCCTCCTTGGGCCAGTCCCTTCTGTCTTCATTGTTAGTCATAAGAACGAACCCCAAAATATGAAATAGTTTTAGAAAGAAATGTATTAGATCCTTTGGTAGAGGAGAATGAGCCAGAAAAATATGTGTGATTCCCTCTCCTTCGGGCCCTGGAAGGTTTAGATTATATAGGATTTAGACAAGGGCTTCTCCATTGGAACCATCAGGGCAACTCGAAAACAAGATAGGTATCAGTAAATATAAATATTCAATAAAATTTTGGCAAAGACAAAACATAATGGAATTCCAAACACAAGTTGGAATGGACCCAAAACAAGACCTTGGCAAGTAGACCCGAAACACAAATGTTTTGGGTGGATAAAGGGCCTGAAGGAACCCCAAATTCCCTCATTCTTGGAGAGTTCCTGAAGTCAGAATGACATTCTGGGTTCAAAAAAAGTTTTAGTCACATAAAGTTAGATTGAAATAGTATAATAATGTTTTCTGAACAATATAATAGAGCATTTTCCACAGAGTCCACCAAAAAAAATTTTTTTAAATCTTGTATCAGGCAACTTGTGAAATTCTTCATCTCAAGCTAGACCAGATTTGCCTTGCCAACACATCTACCTGATCCTGGCAAAATTGATAAAGTAGACAAAGTGCATTTTCTTTGTTCCCAGACTTCTCTGGGAATATTCTGTTACCCCTTGCCAGCAGTCCCTCTTTGCTCCTGACTCTTTCAAGAGCACAGTGTCCTTGTGTGGCACACAGCCTCTCACTTGAGAATTTTTTCTTAGCTGACCCTCCTCAGTATCATCCCAGGATGCAGACATTTTCCAACTTTCTCCCATCAAAATATGTTTTATTAGTTTTCATCTACTTCTTGGCATAGTGGATATAGAATTGGATTCTATTTTAAGAAGATGTGACTTTAAATCCTGCCTCTGGACCATACTTGCTATATGACTTTGGGTGCATAACTTAACCTTTCAGTGCTCTGGGCCACTGGTGTCAAACTCAAATACAAAGGTACCCCTGTGGTTGCATATTGACTTTTTGTTGTTCAGTGGTATCTGACACATGACCCCATTTGATTTGTTTTTTTTTCCTTTGGCAAAAATGCTGGAGTGGTTTGTCATTTCCTTCTCCAGTGTGTCCCCATTTTACAAATGAGGAACTGAGGCAAACAGAAGTTAAATGAATTACCCAGGGTCACATAACTAATAAGCATTTGAGGCTGGATTTGAACTCAGATCTTCCAGACTCCAGGCCATGTCTAGATGCCACATATTGACTTAGTAAACTGCAAATTAACCTTATCTCTGTTATATTTTTAAAAATTTATTTTGTTAAACATTTCCTAATTGCATTTTAATCTAGTGGAGCCTGCATGGGAGGATCCACAAGTTTGATATCTGTGCTCTGGAAGCTCTAAGATTTTACATTTTAGAGGATCATAGATTTAGAGTTGGAAGAGGTCAGTGAGTGCAACCTCATTCTGCAGATAAGGAAACTGAGGCTGAAGGGTTAAATGACTTATTTGCCCCATGTCACATAGCTAGAAAGTGTTTGTGTCAGGATTTGAATTTGAGACTTCCTGATTCTAAGTCTAAGATACTGTACCATCTAGCTGCTGCCTCTTGCAGAAAAATTGCTAACATGAATTAGGAGAAAAAGTTTCTTCTCTCAAGAATTTTCTATAAAAGATAAAATCACAAGTCCACTCCCTGTTCCTATCTTCCTCTAGATTTTAAACTCATTGAGAGCTGGTTAATTTGCTGTCCATAGAAGTTAGCGTAGTGCCTTGCTCATGGTTTTTGTTCAGTCACTATCCAGTTGTTTTTTAGTCATGTCTAATTCATTATGACCCCATTTGGGGATTTCTTGGTAATGATACTGGACTAGCTTGCCATTTCCTTCTCTACTTCATTTTATAGAGGAGGAAACTGAAGCAAGCAGGATAGAGTGACTTGCCCAGGGTCACACAGCTAGTAATTATCTGAGGTCAGATTTGAACTCATGACAACGAGTCTTCCTGACTCCAGGCTTGGCACTTTATCCACTGAACCAACTAGCTCAGGTGCTCAATGAATTCTTGTTGATTGATTTGTCTTCAGTTCCATTCAATAAATATTTCAAAAGCATTCACTGTATGCAGAATACTCTGGGAGGCCCTGGGTATGTATCTACAAGGTAAGATGTGTCCCCTGCCCTCAAGGAACATAATGTCTACTAAAAAAAGGGAATATTTGCTAACATTTCTTCAGGGCTTTACGCTTTAGCTCATTTGATCGTCAATGTGAGATCTAACACAAGAGGGACATTGTTACTATCCCCATTTCACAGATGCAGAAACAGTGTCAGAAAGGTAAAATACCTGTGCCCAAGATTGCTCAGTTTAATAAATAGCAGAGCTAGAACTTAAATCCAACTCTTCTGACTCCAAGCTCAGGTCTCTTTCCACTTCTCCGTGCTGCCTCCTGTAATTATTAATAACACAGAAGGTTTGTCTGTTGGGTTTCCCCACTACAGAATAGTGGGGAATAATGGAAATAATGGAATAATGGAAACACTGGACTCCATTGATCATGGCTCTCAGGAAAGTTGGATTTATGAGGACAGGATAGGGAATGGAGTTCAAATCTGTTGCCTGAGGGGTAGGAAATTGAATTCTCTATTTCCACTAGGCAGGTGGAAAGATATTTTATAAATGGTCTTATGTATTCTTGTCTAGGATCTGGCCTGGCCTGGATGCTTTAATGTAGCAGGGAAAAAAAAATCACTGAACCTGGATTCATAAGACCTGGGTTCAAATCCTGGTTCTGTCACTAATTGGTTGGATGATCTTAGGCAGGAGATGTCACCTCTGTGAAATTCTACCTCATTTATTTAGTGATAGTTGTAGGCTAATGAAAAGAGTCAGGAAGGCCTTGGGTTCAAGTGCCTCTGATGAATACCGACTGTGAGGTCCTGGGCAAGTGTTTTAAATTCTCAGTGTTCCAGGATACTCTCTAGGACTGAAAATTTCTTCTCTGGGAGTTCTCTAGATCAAAAATAAAAATAAAAAGTGAACTGTGACTATTATGTCTGGGCTTTTATAGATTCATTGGACCCATTCCCTTGTGCCCTACCTTTCCTCTTGAACATGGCTGAAGCAGGTGTGAATTTTTTGTTTAAGGACAAGCTGTTGGAATTCAAAGTTTGTTTCTCTTAATCAATTGTTCCAAACTTTGAACTCAATTGATATGCCTTGTTTTACATATGAGAAAGCTAAGAGGCGTTAAGTGACTTGCCCAAGGTCACACAGGTATTAAGTAGTAGAACCAGGATTCAGACCCAGATCCTCTGTCTCCAAATCCAGAGCTCTTTCCATTATGCCAGCATACATACTCTACCATTCACAGAGCTGTTCTTGTTACTAGCCCAATGTTCTGTAGATAGAACACTGTACATGAAATCAGGAAGACCTGAGTTCAAATCCTGCCTCAGTTACTTATTAACTGTGTGACTCTAGGCAAGTCACTTAGTCTTGGCCCTTCCTTATGGAGATAGTAATAGCATCAACCTCCCACGGTTGTCATGAGAAGAAAAGGAGGTAATATTTATAAAATAGTTTGCAAACCTTAAAATGATAAATAAATGCTAGTCATCATCATCATCAGTTCAGAAAAGTTCATTAATGTGCTAGAAAAACACTTCAGGGGCAGCTAAGTGGCACAGCCCTGAAGTCAGGAGGACCTGAGTTCAAATCCAGTCTCACAAACTGGACACCCTAGCTATGTGAGCTTGGGCCAGTCACTTAACCTCAATTGCCTTGCTTTTTCCCCCTCCAAAAGAAAAGAAAAACACTTCAGGTAGCTTCTGTCCTACTGCTGGTGAGATACTTCATTAGTAAAAATTCTTTACATATAGACTACTCACGTCAACCCTCTTCACAAATGTGGAAGAGATTGTAATTTTATTCAATGGCAGAACTCTGCCTAGAAGTATATTGCCCAGTCAGAATTAGAAGGGAGCTAGAAGAGGTAATGTGTATATTCCATTACCCCTATGGAATTCAAGCTCCTTGAGGACAGGCATTTCATCCTTTTAGAAAAAGTCCCAAACTTTTGTGTCCCCAGCATCTAGAGTAGAGTCTTGCACATAATAAATGCTTCTGCTTATTGAATTTGAATTTGTGGTGGAGACAAATTACTTCCTGTAAAACGCGCTCCCTGGAATGCTGACCTTCATGATTCTTACAAATGTGTTGTCACACCCCAAAGGAAACAACATCCTCATATTTTTGTTTTCACTTTAGTTGTTAGTTTACAGCTTTGTGCCTAGATTATCATCGCCAGCACTAGTGCCTTCTTTAATTTGAATATAGCACAGGAAGACTAATTCTCAATTAAGAGAAACTGAGGCATAGAAGTCTGAGTACAATCTATTCATTGGTAAGGCTAGCAATTACCGACAGTAGAAGTCAGTGATCAAAGACCCACCTGTGAAATCAGAGCATCCTTTTATATAACTTGGTTTTATAAATTCATTGCATAATTTCCACTGGTGCTAACTGAACTAAGACTGAGAATGGTCCCTAATTATGCTGACTTCCAACAGGGGTCTTCCAGAGTCCGTGATGGCACGGAGCTACCTTTTAGTGCTTTTTAGGAGGGGCAGGCTGATATAAGTAGAAGAGGGCTGGGATGAATTTAAACAATAGGGTTTCAAATCCTCCTCTGTCATTCCCTACCCATGTGACTTGGGGCAAGTTGGTGCCTCAGTTTCCTCATCTGTAAAATGAGAAGGTGGAGTTATATGATCTGTAAAGTCCCTTGCTACTTTGTATCTATGACTGCATGATTCCCCAGCATAGGTTGCATTTGCAATTCATTTTATCTTCTTTCACCTGTATAAAAATGCTCTCAGTGATAGAGCAGTAGGTGGGCCTTCTAGGGTGAATGTCCTTGGGATCCTTTATCCCAGTAGGGATTCCCCTGATTCTTAATAGACTTAGTTTTCAGAATGTAAAGAAATAAATTAAACTTTTAGTCGAAAGCCATGTCTAATAAAGCCATTCTGCAGGCAGATGCATTAGCGGAAATGTGAGATAATGGTTACGTTTGTATTTTGCCTATTGTGGTTTCTGCCTGGGTTTATTGTTTTAAGTCGCTGTTTTTAATTAAAAGAAAAAGCAGTAGCTGTAGAGTCTCACCCCAAGACAAAGAACCAGGAAGCAGCTTTCATTTCAACAAGAGGCAACCTCCGGCTGGATTTTGACCATGGTCTAGTATCCATTTGTTTTCTAGACATGCTTCAGCCTAGCTCAAGACGACCCATTTGTAAGTCACATTACGGACTGATGTCTGGCTAAGTATTTCTAAGTTGCCTATTATTGTAAAACTAAGTAGCTCCAACAGAGGTATTAGGAATTAGAATGATACAATATTTATGAGGCAGATTATAGGTAATATCTTGTAATGGACAAATCGCCAGCAAGCATTTTCAAAATGAGTCTGCTGCGAGTCAGTCATTGTTAAGTCACTCAGTATTATAGCCAAGTCAGAAGTCTTGGCTTCTTTGCTATATGCACCCTATGTCATCTCGACCTATTACTACATAGGAATAGTTTGAGGCTTGATCAGGAAGGCAGAAGTTCATTGCCTGGTATCCATAAGTTAAATGATAATTAATAACAGAAGCCAGAGGCTAGTTTTTTTTTTCTACTACAATGTTCTGCATACAAATACTTCAAAGACAGGACAAAGGAAATTTAAGTGGGATAGAATCTCAGATCCATTTTGTTTTTTGTAAAAGTGTATGTGTGCATATATATATACACATATATATATATATATATATATATATATATATATATATATATATATATATATATATATATATATATATATA
>CM053771.1:200709212-200738739 GCA_028658325.1 Potorous gilbertii
CCTTTTTCTTCTTGCCCCAAGTATTGGGTTGATAGAGTTTCAACTAACGTTGATATGGGCAGGTAGGTGGTACAGTGGATGGAGTGCTGGGCCTGGAGTCAGAAAGACCTGAGATTCTGCTTCTGATACTTACTGGCTGGGTGACCCTGGGCAAGTCACTTAATCCTGTCTGCCTCAGTTTCCCCATCTATAAAATGGGCCAGAGAAGGAAATGGCAAACCACTCCACTGTCTTTGCCAAGAAAACTTCAAATGGGGTCACAAAGCATTGGACATGATGGAATTTTGTTTCTTTTATTTAAATCATGAAAACTTCTACTGAGGAGAAATATGGGGCAGAAGGCTATGATATTTTCATGATTTTAAAGCAACAGAGATTAAAAACCCATGCACCATGATGGGAAGCCTGCTGTAGTGATTAGAATGCTGGGCTGGGGCTCAGGAAGACATAGATTCAAATCCTGCCTCTGATACTTGAGAATAAAAATTTAGATAGCACTTACTATGCTGTTATTTTTACAAATACTACCTCATATGACCATCCCAACAACCCTATTATGTAGGTAAGTGCTATTGTTATCACTGTTTCACGGTTGAAGAAACTGAGTCAAACAAAAGATAAGTGACTGGGTTACACAGATGTACAGGTCTGCCATCAGATTTGAACTCAGGTCTTCCTGACTCCAATCATCTTCCACAGCGCCACCAACTGCCCTTACACTCTATATGACCCTGGGCAATTCACTTCATCCTATACGTAGATAACATTAGTTTGAGGTTTTCAAAGTCAGTATGCAGACTCCAGGGGTCTCTTTCTATTAGAATTTGACACTAGAAGTATAGAGAATGGCTGGTGTGCAGAAAGACTGAAAGAGGTAAGGAGTCTACTACGTATGAGAGGCCAAGTAAATACTGGAAAGGAGCAAATAAATGAGAAAAATGGTGAAGGTAGGAGGGTTAGGTGCTGAGAAATGTTTAATAACTGCCTTTCTGAAAAAAAAATGTACAGAAGACCCATACTTTTAGGTTTAATTTGCATTATTAACATTTCCTCCATCACTTTCTTAAGTCTAGCCACATTAAGCAAACAATGGAGCTTGATTTGTATGGTTGCTGATTTCAGAGGTGTAAATGTTCACACTGAAAACTGACCAATGCTTATCCTGCTCACCCTTGGATCTGGCTCCAAGCATATCCCTGGGCCAAGGAGAAAGCAGAGGTGAAAATCACTCGGATTTTGAGCCAGGTTGACAAGATGGGAGGCATTTATTAACAAATACAGGGAACTCTCTAAGACAAACAGTTTCTTAAGGGTTTAGGGTTTGTTTTTTGGAGAGGAAGGTCTTAATTTGTTTTGGATGCATTGAGATGGTGGCATGAAATGAAGGGAGTGATTGGAAGCTATTGGGGCTTGGGGAGGAAGATAGAATGATAGGAGCAAAGATTTAAAATTAAAAGCGACCTTAGAACCATCAAGCCCAATGCCCTCATTTTAGAGGTGAGGAAACTGAGTCCCAGAGAAGTGAAATGATTTGCCCAATTTTATTGCCCATACAATTAGTAAGCAATGTCAGCATTTGAACGGAGATCCTCTTATTTCAAATTCAGTATGTTTTCATTGTTATCCTTCTGTTTCATGGCTGAGATCATTTAGAAAGGTGCAAAGGTATAGTATTGATAGTCATACTAATACTATCTAGCACTTAGATATATAGCACTTTAGAGTTTACAAAATACTTTGTATATATTCACATATAAAATGTGTATATATATGTGTGTGTAGAAATATGTGTGTATATACACATACACACATACATACATGAGCTCAACTTGGATTTAGGAAGATCTGAGTTCTAATCCTGTCTCAAACACTAACTGTGTTATCCTGGACAAATCAGTTAACTTCTCTCAGTCTTAATTTCCTCATCTGTAAAAATAATAGTTCTATCTACTACACAACCTAGCTACTTATGAGTAAGTATAAGTAGTTTTAAGAGAAAGCTGGAAAGGTGAGCTGGAGGTAGATGCTGGAGACCTTTGCACAGCTCAACCTCTAGGGTTAAAGTGGACACAGAGACTTAGGCAGAGTCAGTTGCATAAAGGTAATAAATGAAATAATGGATAATAGCCCTGAGAAGACAGGGAAGATAGATAAAACATTTATTAAGTATTATTATATCCCAGATAATGTAGGAAGAGGAGAAGGTTGTGGAAAGAACTTTGGGAAAGACTCACATTTAAGGAACATGGAGAAGAAGAAGAGACGATGAAGAAAAAGGCTTGTGAGAGAGTGATTAGGGAGAGAGGCAGTCTGGTTCAATGGAACAAATGAATGGATGGATGGAAAATGAAAAAAAAATTATTAAGCACTCACTATGTGCTAGGTACTGCTGAATTTGGAGTCAGAGGGACTGGGTTCAAATCCTAGCCCTAATACTACTTTAAGCTAGTCCTTTATTCTCTATGGACCACATTTTGTATACCTATAAAATGGACACGATAATGTCTGATCCTTTGATCTCAAGTTAGAAGAAGATGGAGAATTGCTTTGTCAGAGAAGCCAGTGATGGAGTGTATCAAGACATACTCCAGGGTCCCTTGGTCTCTGTTATCTTCCCCAGCATTTTCTTAACCACTGAGCATTCTTAGTTGTTTCCAAAGAGAGTCCCCTCCTGTTCCAGTTTCTAGCTGACCTCTCCCCCTGGGCTTTGAAAACATTTTTCCCATTTATTGTTGTGGTTATGGTTATTATTAATTTGCCATCAAAAGGGAAAAGATTCTTAATCGACAAGTATCTGAATCTCTCCTCACACATTCCTGAATAAAGGCTTTCAAGTTCTAAACCCAGAATGTTTGTGGAGCATGTTTTTTAGTTTAGTTTTCACAGCTCATGCAAAAATATTCTCTGCTACCCTCCTCCTGATATTTCTTGAAGATTGAACTTATGCTAGGATAGTTACATCTGGCTCCACGCTTAACAAATGGGTCAGAAGGAAAAGGAGGAGGGGGAAAAAGCATCCGGCTCAGTGTGAAGTCATTTGCTTTTCTTTCGAGCTCATACCAAGTCTTCAGAAGTTGAGCCAGGCAGATGGTGGGGTTAGAGCGTGGGCCGAATGTGTTCTAATGTTATCAGCTTCCAAGGAGTGCACAGAGCATAGTAGAAAGATGGCTTGTGGTATTTTTGTTTATTAAATTTGATGGTCAGATTATGGCATTTATATTTATTAAATGTACAGAATCTCATCCATCACCATGGACAGTCGGGACATGTATTCTGTGGTTGGTGTGTCTGTCTCTTCCTGCAAAGAGAGCTAACATTCATTTTTATTTGAGAGACTAAGGAAGAGGGAGAAAAAAACAGAAGATGTGCCCTTCAAGGCGACCACCCCAGGGGGGAATGAAAGTATGAGATAAGGATTATTGTGCTTGATTGCTGTCTGGTCAAGAAGCATCTTTATTGGTTAGTTTGAGAGTTGGTTGGATGCGGCCATGAATGGAATATCTAGCAATACAGTGGGAAGTAGTATAGATAAAGGATGTTGTTCACAAAGAATGTATTGAGAAGAAATGTTCAGGTCTCTCTCATCAGTGAGTCAGTGTGATAGCATGGATAATTTGGAGTTAGAAGGACTAGGTTCAGATCCCACCTTTGGCAGTTATTGTATAATCATAAGCAAATTGCTTCCTCTCTCTGACCTGATCCTTTATTTCTAAATCTGGAAAATGGGCATAGTGTCTACCACAGAGAATTCTGTGAGGCCCAAGTGAAACTATGTGTATATATAGCATTTGGCTTTAAATTTAAAGATTCAGCTTCAGCAATAAGTTGAAAGCATGTTGACCTCTGAGACTGAGAAGGAGAGCCCTGTATCGACTCTGAGATGTCAGCCTTCTTGGACTGGTTTTATTTTATTGCCAGCAAGTATGGGCCTTTTGAACTAGGATAGTGTTTTCCTTACCCCACCAGGTGAGCTGATAAAGATGTAGAGTTCTAATCACAATTCCCTTAAGTTTTTTTTAATAGGAGACAAGAATTAGCATAAGACATAAGGAAGTTGTACTTTTATTTAGATAAGAGTCCACCACCTAAGAAACTTTGTCCTTCACGTTCAGTTGAGAGAGATGACATGATGCTACTAAGTCATGAAACAAATGGCCTTTGAGGAACTTTTCCAAAGAGTTCTTGGGTTGGTCTGAAAAATTGTTTTTAATTGTTATTGGATAAATTCACTCAGACACATGGTTTCAATCTCTCTAGTTACACATGGTTCCATAAATAATGGGGAAAGGTACATTTAGTATTTTATTGGACCCATTATATTTGGAAAACAGGAGAGGTGATCCAAAATATGTCTTGAACAGTACTGGAAACTATCAAATCTTAAGAGGTGAAGAAATCTGTCATTCAGTTATGTCTGACTCTTTGTGACTCCATTTGGGGTTTCCTTGGCAAAGATACTGGAGTGGATTGCCATTTCCTTCCTAAGCTCATTTTATACATGAGGAAACTGAGGCAAACAAGATTGAGTGATTTATCCAGGGTCATACAGCTAGTAAGTGTCTAATTGGAACTCAGGTCCTTCTGACTTCACACCCAGTGCTATATCCACGATACCACCCATAAGATTCCTAGGAGAGAAAATTAACTTGCTTTCTTTCCTTTACCCCATCTCTCTACTCCCTCCACAGATGCTAGTCCTTCATCCTGGTCAATGTTGTAAGCCTTTCGAAATCATCTGATGCAGCAAGCTGCTTCTGCTTAAGGAGAATAGAAGGTAAAGCATCTTATTGGTTCTATGTTGGTTTTATGCTAACAACCATATTTTTTTAAAATGGAAGAAATGTTTTAGATTGTTGAATGTTGTGGTTGGTTGTTTTGTCTTTTGTTCTAGAAGAAGACCATGACATTAGGGAGGTGATGCCATGACATACAAGTGGATTGGATTTAAGTGAGGCAGGGCTGTGCAAAGTTACCAGTCTCACTGTCTCCTCTGGAGTCATCTGGGTCCAGTGGCAAGATAGAGATCAGGATGAATGGAGATGGCCCCGGGTTGTTAGTATGTTTGTGGGAGAGAGCAAGGCTATACTGCTTCGTCCTACTACTCCATCATCTTTATTAGGTTTCAGGGTTTCAAATTGCCTAGTCCAGTTGTTCTCATACTTTTAGTTTCAGAACCCCTTTATACTCTTAAAAATCATTGAAGACCTTTCCCCAAAGCTTTTGTTTAGATTGGTTATATTTTTCAGTATTTTACCTTATTAGAAATGAAAGCATTTTCATATTATTATAAAAATAGTTTTAACTTCCCAAACTCTCTGAAAAGGTCTCAGAGATTCGCTAGGAGTCCCCATACCACAGTGTGGGAACCACTGACCTGGAGGAACCCTCTCATTCTACAGATGAGGAAACAGATGACCAAGAGAAGTTAGGGCATCTCAGCCATAGTCATACAGCTAACGAGTGGTAGAGCCAGAAGCAGTTTGAAATAGGAGGAGGACTAAATTTGGAATCAAAGCCAGAATTTAGTCCCACTTTGGTCACTAATTAGCCAAATGTTCATGTATATGGTGCTTCAAGGTTTGCAGAGTACTTTCCTCTCCACTTTATGGAGTAGATATGGTAAGTATAATTATCCCCCCTTTACAAATGAAGTAAATTGAAACTCACTAATCTCACCTGTATTGCCTATAGTTTCTCTCCCAAATAACAGTTAGAAAAGGTGACTTCTAAGGTCCCTTTCATCTCTAATCAACCAGAATTTCATATAAAATGTGTCCTGGAGAACTGATTCTTTGTATTAAACCATGCCATTGTCTTGAAAATTAAATTAGGATCTAGAGATCAGGAGCATTCCACAGTCACTCATTTTGTTCTTAAACAGAAAATATTTTTTCCTCAGGACTGTCACACTATGTATTGGGAAATTCTTTGTTATAGTACTACTCTGGGCCTTAGGGGATTATTCAGTAAAGATGAACTAGGGATTCCTCTTTTGGAAGTTCTTAAAATATGTATGGGTATTGTGAGCCCTTGGGTAGCCTTGAACTGGAGGCTTCGGCCATTAAGTCCTAAAGTAGCTGCCATGGCTTTTCAGATTGGCCTGAGCTGATGTCACACTCCTTCCACCCTTGAAAGAGAACTGAAGTTTTATGGCCCCAATTAAATTCTTTATTTGTTTATAAATTCTTCCCTTTCTGTTTTATGACGTGGGTTGTGGTGTGTTTAATGGGAGATGGAAGAGGGAGACCATGAGCATATTAAACAAGTGCTACATTCCCCAGACATATAAATGATTTTGATCCAGAGTCTTTTAAATACCCCTTCCAGAAATGCTGGGTTTCTATAAAAGCTCATTGGAAAAAGGATGAGGTTGTTTCTGGGGGCACATGGTTGTCTTCTTGTCATGTTAGTTATGGGTTTTTTTTTTTACTTTTATTGTCTTTTCCTGTGGGTAATTTGCCTGGTTTTGTTTATTTGTTTTAACAGAGTAATAGGGACTTAGTAAGATATAAAATCTGGTACGGCTAGAGAGAGGGCAGTAAAATATAAAATAGTAAAATATTGGTAAATTAGTAAAATGTAAAATCTGGTGTAGTGGATAGAGCAGTGACCCTGGAGTCAGGACAGGAAGACTTGCATTCAAATCTGGTCTGAGATATTTACTGACTGTACAACTGTTAACCCTGTCTGCTTCAGTTTGCACATCTGTAAATGAACTGGAGAAGAAAATGGCAAACCACTCCACTATCTTTGCCAAGAAAACCCCAAATGGGGTCACAAAGAGTGATACATGACTGAAATGACTTAACAGCAACAAAAAATATAAAATCAGCAAGCTGGATTAAAAAAAAATTTTTAAAGGGGCCTCATGGTGTAGTGGAGAGTTTAAAGGCAGAAAGACTTGAATTCAAATTCTGGTTCTGACCCACACTAACTCTGTGACACTAGTTAAATCACTTAACCTTTCACTGACACAAACAACTTTATAAGGCAACGAGGGACTTAGATAAGACAGAGCAGTTGTAGAGCTGAATTGCTTGGGAATTTTCCCACCGAGAGTTCTGTACACTAAAGACAATAACGTTCCAGATACCCTCCTCCACCCACCTGCCCCAAAATATCTTTTTTGTTCAATGAATAAGCATTTATCAAATATCTACTTTGTCAGGCAACATGCCAGGTTCTGGGGAGACAAAACATATATGTATGCACATATTTTTGTATGTATGTATGTATGGATATATGCATCTTGCTGGATAGAAATTCTTAGACTGAATCAAATGAGTCTGAAATTTATTCTAATAATACTTAGCAAGTGAGAAAAACATAGTCCAAATTCGATTACCCCAAACCTTTGTCTGCTAGGTTTCTCCACCTGTGTATCTCACTGGTACTTTTAAATCACTGTGCCCAAAATTGAACTCATCTTTATTCCTCCCCACCCCCATCCCCAGCTAAACTTGCCCCTACTCCCAGCTTCACTGTTTCTGTTCATTGTCCCTTCAACCTCCTGGGCACGTGGGCTCAAAACCTTGGAGGTGACTTCTCATCCCCTTTTACCCCCTCCATCCAATTAGTGAACAATTCC
Organism: Potorous gilbertii; assembly: GCA_028658325.1. Taxonomy (NCBI): domain Eukaryota; kingdom Metazoa; phylum Chordata; class Mammalia; order Diprotodontia; family Potoroidae; genus Potorous; species Potorous gilbertii. Next base: position 200,716,801 of record CM053771.1, read on the forward strand.
AGGGAATTTGAACTTCATGACATCTGTTGATCCCCTCTCTTTTCTCTCCTTATGCTGTTACCAGACTAGTTTAGGAAGCAGCCTTCTCACCTCTAGCCTGGACTGTGATAATAGATTCCTAATGTCTTTATGTCTCAACTGTTTAATCTATCCTCATGTGCTGCCAACATTCTGAGCAAAATAGGTAAAATCTGCCATTCCCCAATTCAAGAAGCTTCAATAGCTCCTTTAATGCACACATTGCATATGTCCGTGTGTATGCATACATACATATATGTATGTATGCATACACACACATACACACAACTATCTATCCATCCATGCTTCTATCCACCCATCTCTCTGTCTCTCTGTCCATCCATCCATCTATCCATCATCTATCTATCTATCTATCTATCTATCTATCATCTATCTATCTATCTGTTTCTCACCCTGGAATTTAAAATTCTCCACCCCACCCTTCACCGCCTTTCCAGACTTACTCCATTTTACTCTTCTTCATAAACTCTGCCTTCTCTTCTGTACACCCATGTATGATGTTCTTTACATTTGGAATGCAAGTTTTCTTCATTTTTACTTTGTAGAATTCTTCTCTTCCTCTAGGACTTATTCATTCATTCATTTTGTTGGTCATTCAATCAATTAGTTAGTCAATAGATTAGTCAGTCAGTCAACAAGCATTTAGATACCATTTACTCCGTGAAATCTTTGCTAATGTTTCCCTTCCCCAGTGGAATGTATACCCTTGCCTTCTAGAACCCTTTTGCTTCATCACAGTCTGCTTCGTGTCTGTAGATGTTTTATTGCCTCCAGAAGAATGGAGGCACCTTAGGGTGTCATTTTTCATTTTTGTTCTCCCAGCACCCAGGGTAGTACCTTGCACATAGTAGGTACATAATGCTTGTTGAAACGAATGTTTATTGTTAAATTATCCTATCACACCTGGAGCAAGATAGTCTAAAAGAGAATAACAACAAAAATAGTAAAAAAAGAAAAAGATCAGAGCTCAAAGATGCTAAGAAAAACAGCAAAAATAACAGCTAGCATTTCCAAAGCACCTTAATTTTTACCAAGTACTTTACATTTCTTACCTCATTTGATTCCCACAGCAGCCCTGTGGAGTACATATTTATTATTCCCTTTTTATAGATGAGGAAACTGAGGCTGAGAAAAGTTAAATGACTTGCCCAAGGTCACAGAGTTAGTAAGTATATGAGACCAGATTTTAACTCAGTGTAGCAGTAAGCACCCCAACATACACAGGGGGCCTTCTATCACAGGTTCTTAGATCTGCATTCATAAAAGAAAAACAAATTTCAATCACTTTAATGAAGCACATGTATCATTCCTTTAACTAAGTACATATATCATTCAGTTAGTTCAGGGAGTCAGCACCTTGAATTTCAAAGACAATACAGAGAAATCAAAATATCAATAGACATGACTTCCTCTGCCTGAATTCAATAGACAATTAGATCCCAACTGTCTGATCATAGTTACTAGAGAGGAAAGCACAACATCTGGATTCTCACAGCTGAGAGGCTGCTTTAGTCATTTCCCAGAGTCCTCATGTGGCCAAACAAACACTTTCAGTCAGTAAGCATCAACGTAATCAACAGACATGACTTCCTCTGCCTGACCATAATTCATCAGATAGGCACAGCTGTCTGACCATCACTACCAGCGAGGGAAGCATGACGTATAGGTTCTCAAAGCCCTGGGACTGCTTAGTGGCTTCCCACAGTCCTCATCTGGCACTCAAACCTTCTTACAAAAAACTAAGCCCTAAAGTAAAACCTCAACTTGGAATATTTATACATTTTTTAGAGTCAGAGGGCATCACAACCTTTAGAGCCAGTGCCTCATTAACAAAAGGTTTGGTCCTTCCCACAAATCTTCACTAATCAAACTCCCCTTAATGGGCAGGTCCATTAATGGATGGTGAAGATCTTTAATCACATTAAAATAATTAACAATATAAATACATGTACTATTTTTAGTTAAAGAAACTCTTGTTTCTGTACTTTATTCCTTGAAAAAACTCTTGATTGATAATGGCAAGATTTGCTCAGAGGCACTTGATTATACTGAAATAGCAAAAGATCCTATTTTGATTGCTTTTACACTTAGGCCTCCCTAAATCCAGGCCCAACACTCCATCCTGTGTGCAGCTGTTGAGTTGTTCAGTTATGTCCAACTCTTCATGACCTCATCAACCACTGCTGTCTGTCTATGAGGCTTTGTTGGCAAAGATACTGGAGTGGTTTGCCATTTCCTTCTCTAGTGGATTAAGGCAAACAGAGGTTAAATGATTTGCCTAGGGTCCCACAGCTAGGAAGTGTTTGAGACTGGATTTTAACTTAGGTCTTCCTGACTCCAGGCCCAGCTCTCTATCCACTGAGCCACCTAGCTACCTCTACATGCAGTTAGTACTACCCAATCGACAGCTACAAATGTGTTTTTCATTTGTTTGTGCTTTATGGTGGTCTGAGACTTGGTTGTATCTCTACCCTATCTTTGCATTGATTCCTCTGAAAATTTTTCCTTTTCTTAAATGGGCTCAGCTTTGTCAGTCTAAATGGGCTTCCCTGCCCTGTCTCAGCAGGGATTCCTTGGAGTCTCCACTGTTTCATCTAACTACAAAGCTTGGCCCCTCATATGCCTCTCTTATTCCTAGCTGGAGGGGGTAGTAGCTCATTGGGGGCACATTGGGATTGTGCATATAGGAGAGGGAAGGAACACCTGCTATGTACCAGGTACTGTACTGTGCAAAGCACTTTACAAATGCTTCACTTCATTTTTACAACAATTCTGGGAGGTAAGGGTTATTATTGCTACTGTATATATGGGAAAACTGAGACAGAATTTCATTATCTTGAATAGCTAGTTAAGTATCTGAGCCTGGATTTGATCTCAGATCTTCCTGATTCCAGGCCCAATGCTCTACCCACTGAGCCACCTACCTATTCATAGAAAGGGAAAGTGGATTGTGGGAAAGGAAGAAAGGAGGAGGAGGAGATATTCCAGAACTTAGGGATGTGAGAAGGAAGGAAAGGGGATGGGATATGAAAGGGAGAGGGCAGAAGACCTATGTAAGAGACTGTGAGATGGGTAAGGGATTATTAGAAGAAGAAAAAAGGGAAAAAAAAGAAAATGTATGGCCCACAATTATGTCAACTTCATTTTATATAAGAAGAAGTCCCCATTCTAAAAATAGTCCCCTTTTCAAATATGACTTAAGGAAAAGATTGAGGGTTAAATTAAAGACTGTGCTGGATGGAATAGGCTCCCTATGGTGGGAGGAAGAGTGGAGAGGGAATCAGATCTTTGGGATTTTATCCTTGGTTTTTTCTTCATCTTGATGATTGACTTTTGACAAACCACTTGGGAGTTAGTCTAGATGGCCTCAAAGGTTAGGATTACAGCACTATGTCTGTGCCTTTCACATAGACTTCTAATCTATTCCATGGGTCATAAATCTAGAGTTGGAAAGGGCTCAGAGATCATCTGAACCAAACTTCTCTGGGTTTGGAGGCCCAGAGTCATTTAGGGACCTGTTCAAGGTCACACAGGCAGTATGTGTCTGAAGGGGGATTTAAACTTAGGTCCTTGGATTTCAGATCTAGTGTTTTATCTATACTTCCTCCAAAACCTACTTTCATTGACAGTAATCTGTGTTTCTGCTTACTTGTGTATGTGAAATGTATCAATGAAGTATGCCAAAGGATTGCTCTGAGCAGTTATGCTTCTTTCCCATAAAAGACAGAGCAAATGTACTAGGCTAATAAATGAAATTTATGTTAAGCTTGTGGAAGATTCTCCTATCAATGAAGGAGGATGAAATAATAAAGGTTGTGGAATCTTCATCTCTGGGATATTCAGAAATTAAGGAGACATCCAGTATCTTAACTGAGTTAGACAGAGCAGAGGATCAGACAATCAGAGACCTGGAGAGGATGAACTCTCAAGGCATCTTCCAGTTCTAGGATTCTGTGATACTGTGCAAAGCCTTGCAAACCTAATGTCTCATTAACTCAGAAAAGTGAGTAGAGAAAGGGTCTGAAGAGCAAGACGCAAATGGGGAAGGAGAGAAAGAAGAAACAGAGTTTGTGCCTCAGGTGAAGCAAGAATGTAGAAACGATGCTATGTTTGGGGTCACTTTTTGCATGTCATGATGTTTGGGGGAGTTACCATGTATCCCCCACCTTCTAAACTGGCCCTAGAGGAATTTTAGAGAAGTTAAGGGGTCTGTCATTTAAAGAGAAGCAAAACCAGGATCTTTCTAAAGAAGGTAGAAAAATCCATGATGGGGCTTCATTGACACTCACATGTCTTTGAAGTAAAGTGGTGTGTGTGTGTGTGTGTGTGTGTGTGTGTGTGTGTGTGTGTGTGTGTGTGTGTGTGTATAAATGTGTGTATTCCATCCCAGTACTGTTAGGCTGGAATAATTGGTATCATTTACTGTGCCTAATTCTTTAAACACAGTACCCATGTAATAAGCCTTAAAATGTGTCTGTGAGGTTTTATTCGCTCAATAACTGGCCCCGTGTCCCAGTTCTTCAGATACAAGTCTCAGTATCTCACAGTCCTGGAAACTAGATTAAGGCCCCACCATCCTGACGCCTCGTCCCCTGCTCCCAGGTCATTACTCCCTGGTGCTTTTCTCACCCAGCAATTCATGGGCAGTTTTATGATTTTTTTCTTATTGAAGAAAGATGTGCATGCTACACATAGTTTACATCTCATTAGATTTTTGAGGTCAACCAGCCTCATTTACAAAAAATTCCACATTTTCCATGGGGATTTCCCTGTCCTTTAAACAGCTCATTCCTTTAATAACTAAAGCAGCCTACTGTGTCCAACTTTGAAAGGCAACAGAAAAATGGTTTCATTGAATTTATCTGAGTTGAATCTGTTTTGAACACTATTAGTGTTTTATACCTGTATTTCTATTATCCAGAGTTTTAACCAGATATTTCTTCACTTGAGGCAAAAAAGAATTGAGAGTGGAAGGAGGAGGCAGGGCTGAGGATAGATCAACCAAGGAATGGTGCTGGGGTTGGGATAGAGAAGAGACATACCACAGTGCTAGGAACTTTGGGCTGACAGCTGTGGTCAGATGAGGGAAATGGCCCAAAGAGCAGGGATGCCAGTCTCCAGAATGTCTTAGAGAAGTGGTACCCCCAGGCATTAGAACCCTGGAGCACATGGTCATTTTTTCCTGGTTATATGTGAGGATCAGATTAACACAAGCCTGCCCCTCAACAAAAGGTAATAACTTTTTTAGCCTTTACAACTTTTACAGATTGTCTAAGTCATTAATTTCCTAGAATTATAGATTTGGAACTATAGAGTGTTAAGGGAGGTCTAGCATCTCTGGTGTAAGGGCTACCAAGCATGTTTCATGGCTCCTCTTTCACCTTTGGTGTCCACCTTTCACCCAACTCTCACCTGTAGCTGCAAAAAGTTGTAGCATGCTCAGCAGCTGCACCATGTAAGACTGGCAGATGGGCTAAACCAAATAGAAAGTGACCGACAGGCCTCAAGCCCATATGCGAGTTGGGGGTGTCTATCCCAGGCATGTGAAATGGAATGGATAGATGAGAACAGTTTGTCCCAATAGCCAGGAAGGCAGCTAAAGCAGGTACTGCAGAGTGCTTAGAGTTTGGTCAGATACTGCAGATGCCAAGGTCATCTATTGCATCCTGGGCCATCCCCAGTCATCTTGACTTTTGTCTTGCCACTGGACATTGAGGACTCTGGAAGAGTCTGCTGCTTCACTTCAATATGATTCTCTCACAAGCCAAGACTTCAATCAAACATCACTGGTACTTCAGAAATGAAGGACGAACGTCACTGCCACAGAGTGGTTGTAGCCTGTAAGTGTCAGTCAGAACTTGCATCCAAGTCTTCCAGGCTTTGAGGTCAGTTCTCTAGAGGCAGCTAGGAGGAGCATTGTGCACAGAGGGCTGGGCTTTGAGTTAAGAAGACCTAAATTCAAATTTGATCTCAGGTACTAGCTGTGTGACCCTGGGAAAGTCATTTAACCTTTCTTTGCCTCTGTTTCCTCAACTGTAAAATAGGGCTAATAACACCTAAGTCCTAGGGCTGTTGTGAGATCAAATGAAATAATAATTGTAAAGTGATTAGCATATATGTAAATGCTAGTGAGGAAGAGGAAGGGGAAAGGGGTATGGAGGAAGGGTTGGAATGGAAAGAATCATGAGGAAAGGAGACCAACTAGAAAACTATTGCAGTAAACTAGGAGGGAGGTTGAGCAGGGCAGGATCTTGGACGCTAGCTACATGTGGAGAGAGGAGGCCAATTTTGGAGAGAGTAAAAGTGAGAGAATATGTGTCCCTTTCAAAGTTCTGTGCATTGACTTTCATACAATGAAGTCATAGCTAGCACTAGCTCACTGACTTTGCTTCAGAGTAACTTGAAATCTGTGTTTTTTTTAAAAAAAACTTTTATTTTTAATTTATGGAATAAAACAAACATTTCCCTAACATAGCATAATAAAAAAAGATGATTATGACTCTGGACAAGGTTCTTGCCAGCTTTGTAACCCTGGACAAGGGTCTTACCAGCAGTAGGACTCTGGGCAAGTCACTTAACTCTGTCTGCCTCAGTTTCCTTCTCTGTAAAATGGAGATAATAGCATCTACCTTCTAGGGTTATTGTGAGAATCAAATGACATAATATTTATAAAGTGCTTTGCAAACCTTAAGGCACTATGGAAATGCTAGCCAGAGGAAGGATTCCTAACCTGGGATTTGGGAACTTGCATGTGTTTTAATATTTTGATAACTGTATTTCAAAATAATTATTTTCCTTCATGATCCCATGATTTTATTTTATATATTTAATTTAATTTTATATTTATATATATTTTATATATATATTTATATATTTAAAGACATTATTCTGAGAAGGAACCATTGGGTTTACCAGACTGCCAAAGAGGGACAGGAAAACTGAAAAGTTTTCTGCTTTTTGGGGTGCTAACAAACCTTCACTCCATCAGTATTCACAAATAAGTTTACCCCTTAGTTAGCAGAGATTTCAAATAAAATGTTATTAGAAGCCACCTTCTCCAACAGCTATACCCAAAGTAAGCTCCTCCCTTTCCCAGCTGCGTTCCATGTTCCCTTCTACTCTTGGAGACAAGCTCCCCAGAACCAGTAAAATTATTTCAGCTATCTGCCCACAGGGGCTGGTAGCTTTGGGTCTCTCTTTATGAGCTCATGTATCTCATAATCTCTCCCTCAAAATGGCACGTGTCTTTAAAAAGTTGACTGCGAGTGTATATCATGCTCTCTGTCCCAGGCCCATTTTGTGAGAATTGCTCTGGGTTCCCAAATGGTTAGTTGCAACCTTAAGCCTGAGTCACACTGGGAAGTGTGAACCCAAATGTCAGAGGCAGACACAGCCTAGCCCTGGTAATTCCTGAACTCCAAATAATGAATGAATACATAAATGAAGGCATTTATTAAGCTCTTGCTATGCGACAGGAATTGTGCCGAGCACAGAGAGGTAGGGGAGGCATGGGGGCCAGGAAGGGTGATGGGGACGGCACAAACTCAAAAGCTAAAAACCCCTTCCTCGCACAGTTTTACATTCTAATGGAGAGAGATAACACATGTTGAGGAGTGGTATACAGGGAAGGTCTTTTGGTTAAGGAAAATGAGAAGAGGTCAGCAAAGGATGGTGAATAGAGCTATAGCGGAAATGATTGATATGTTCTTTCCAGTAGCAAGTGGCAGTATCAATTTGATTTTGGTTCTAGAACTGGAAAAAATGATGGATGGTGAGAAGGTGACCAGAGCAGAAAGATAAACATTGCTGCAACCAGCTAGATAGAGTTGGCCATTGATGTCACCAATCTAAACAGTGTCTGTCCCATTATAGGAGTTCCATAGCCAACAGGGTTAAGTTCCCTAGGACATGGATTCTGGAGGTCTGATGGTTGGAAAGGCAGAGAGGAACAAACATTTATTAGGTTCCTCCTATGTGCCAAGGACTGTGTTAAGCATTTTACAAATATCTCAGTTGATCTAACATACAAGGTGAAAGTTAAGAAGATGACTATGGTGGAAAGAGGGGTCCACAATCCCCCCTTCAATGTCATGACAAGCAATAAATACCTAGGATTGAGTCTGACCTCTTCTAACCTATTTTTCTTATTAAAATCTGAGCACTTTCACTCTGAGTTTTTTACCTGAAGAAGAAGGTAATATTCACATCTAAATTCCAGGTGATTTATATTCATTTAGACCTCTAAACATAAATATGGACTGAAGTGGTCACAGAAATGCACGAAGATGACCTAGGGACAATAGGTAAAGGACTTTGCTAGAAAAGACCTATTTGTCCTTGGGTTTAGCACTACAGCCATTTTTTTTCCATTCCAGAGGCAGCAGTGTAAAGCTATGACCTGGATGGTCCCTTATGGAGACACTTATAGTAGGTACTCTTGTTTGGAGATGGTTTAGATGACTGGGAGTCCCTTCCAATTAAAAAAAATCTAATTCTATCATTCAATATTTGATAGAAGAAAATCAAATGAATGGAAGAAAAACTAAAAGACACTATTCTCCATAAAAGAGAAGCATCTTGTCTTTGCCATCTTAAGTGACTAAGTAGAAAACCATAATTTTGATAAGCTTAAAAATATTGAGTTCCAAGTATTTATAGATGGTCATTGGCCCATAAAATACTCTGAAAACCCTGTGAACACACAAACTGTCTCTCCTAACAATCACAGGAAATGGAGTCAGATATTTTTCCTCTAGTGTACATGTGCCAGACCTCTCTCTAGGGCATCCTATGTTTCCTTTCTTCTCAGTATTTCATAATCTATGCTAAACAGCTTACATCCATACCATCAATGCTGTGAAATCATCAGTCCAGAAATGGTTATTGGTTTTCTAGAGCGGGTTAACAAAGGCATTGTTGCTTGCTCCCTTGGTGACTTCTCCCATCGGTTGGCTTGCTGGTGGACCGTGGCCATCTGAAAGAGAGAAGGAGTTGTTCTACAGTGCCTGCACTGCATGTCTACTTTACTTTCATGACCTATGACGTACATCCCCTTTTCAATGAAAAACTGCCTCTGTGCCTCAGCTCTAGCATGATGATTTAGCAGATGTCCATAACAGGAGTGAGTGTTAAAATAACAACTTCTATTTTCCCTTTAAGGGGAATTAATTATTTTAGAGTAATGCATTTATTAACGGTTCTCAGCAGGGCTGCAAATGGCAGAAGATTAGACTCCAGAGCAAATATGATGTGGTGAAATTCACACATTTCCCTCATTGTTCCCTCAGAGCTAGGGCACAAATGTTCTTTTCATATGGACATCACATTTCTTTTTTAGTCATTTTAAACATTTGATGTGTATTAGAATTTTTTCCTGCCTTATTGAATGGCAACTTGACAAGTTATGCTTCCTGCTACTCCTTGGAGACCTTAGATAAATTCACATACCTCCAACTTTCGCCTGCTCTTCTGCCTTTCCTTCTTACAGACATCATCTTCTCACCAAATGTCACTTCCCCAGCCCCTGTAAATTTAGCAACAGGAGAACTCATTTTCCCCAAATAGGAAACTATTTCAACTTCAAGGTTGGAGGAGTTTAAGACGAATCTTTGGTTTTTGCATCAGTTCACCCATAGCAAAATGCAACCTTCTCTTTTTAAGTGCAGGGGTGGGAGGGGGATGCCCTTAGAGGCTAATTTTAAAAGCTCAAAAGATTTCTTGGACATCAAATGGCTTTTTAAGAACAATATTTTGATGGTTTAATTAGAAGTAAATGAGAAACATGCAGATGAAATTGACCTTAAAACACACATGGGCTTAAAAATTAAAGGGAAAGAATGTTTAGCAAAACACATTTTGTTGAATCCAAAACATATGAAATGAAAATGAGACTCATGGTGAATCCAGATTTAAATACTTCTGGAGGAACAGTCAAGTTGCTAGGTTACTGGGAAACAGGCTAAGAGATTTTGGTTCTGTTGTCTTTTCTGATTCTGCCCTTTCCTCATTCTATATTTTTGTCATTCCCATTTCTCAGATGAAGGAACAGAGGCAGAGAGAGGTTCAGTGACTTCTTCAAGCTAATTTGCACTACTTTATCCTTGGATGAAGACTTAGACCCCTTCCGCCTGTTTTTTTCTTTATACAAATGGTGGAAAATTCAACCTGTTCCAAAAGATGAGAGGACGGAAGATGGTGTAGAGTAATGAAGAGCTGAATTGGGAATTAGAGAACCTGGACTTGAACCTGGACTTGAATCCAGGTTCTTCTGCTTGCTCTCTATGTGACATTGGTTGAGTTAATTACTTTCCCTTTCTAGGACTTAGTTTCCCCATATTTAAAATGTGGGGCTTGGACTGGATGTGCTCTAAGGTCCCTTTCAGCTTGAAATTGCTGAGAATCTGAGTTTCTTCTTCTTTTCCTTCCTTCCTTACTTCCTCCCTCCCTCCCTTCTTTCCCTCCCTCCCTCCTTCCTTCCTTCTTTCCTTCCTTCCTTCCTTCCTTCCTTCCTTCCTTCCTTCCTTCCTTCCTTCCTTCCTTCCTTCCTTCCTTCTTCCCTCCCTCCTTCTCTCTCTTTCTCCTCTTTCTTTCTCTTTCTTTCTTTAGAACAGTTGGGCTTAAGTGACTTGCCCAGAGTCACATAGCTAGTAAGTGCCTGAGGCAGAATTGGAACTCAATCTTCCTGCCTGCCGAGCCTATGCTCTATCCAGTGTGCTACCTAGCTGCCCCCAGAATGTGAGTTTCTTGAGGGCAGGGACTGTTTTCCGTTGTAAAAAGCCTAAAAAAAATACTTGGCACATAACAGGTGTTTAATAAGTTCTTACTGAATGAGCAGTGAAATAGGTAATGATCTTTGAACTCCTCACATACCCAAGTTAATGGTGATAACTAGGTTTGTGCCCATACAAATTATTGTTGTTGAGCTGTTCAGAGGCATCTGTGACCCCATTTGCATTTTTTTTTGCAAAGATCCTAGAGTAGCTTACCATTTCCTCTTCCAGATAAGGAAACTGAGGCAAACAAGGTTAAGTGACTTGTCCAGGATCACACAGCTAGTAATTGTCTGAGGTCAGATTGGAACTCAAGAGGAGAAGTCTTCTTGACTTCAGGCCCAACACTCTGTGCACTATGATGCCACCTAGCTGCCTCATACAGATTCCATTCTCCACCAAAGAGAGTTGATAATTACCATGCTAAGTTGTCATCTTATTCATGAATCAACTAACAAGTACCTATTAAGTGCTTGTTATTTGTCTATCATTGAGCTAACTGCAGATACAAAGAAAGGAGAAGAGTCCCTGCTTCCAAGGAGGAGGAAACATGTAAATGACTTGACACATAGAAGATATAAATACAATGGATGGAGTGCCAGACCTGGAGTTAGAAAGACATTTACTAATTGTGTGACCCGGGGCAAGTCACTTAATTCTGTTTGCCTCTGTTTCCTCTTCTGTAAACTGAGCTAGGGAAGAAAGTGGCAAACCATTTCAGTATCTTTACCAAGAAAACCACAAAGGGGTCATGAAGAGTCAGACAAGACTGAAATGACTCAACTACAGCAAAATTCTCAGAGAAGATATGAACATGTAGGAGATTGGGAAAGGTCTGCTATGGAAGGTGAAATCTGAGCTGAGCCTTGGAGGAATGCAGTGGAAATGGAAGGTGGAGGTGAGATGAGAGAACAGCTGGCATAGGAGCCAACTAGTACAAAGATTTGGAGGTGGGAGATGGAATGTGGGGCAGGAGAAATAGCAGGTAGATCAGGATAGAATGTGTACAGAAGAATAAAGTTTAGGATAACTGGTAAGTAGGAAGGGACTGGGTTGTGTAGAGCTTCAAATGCCAACCTGAGGATATTTTATTGGATCTTAGAGGAAATGGGGAGTCACTGAAATTCACATTTATATAGCACTTCAAGATTGACATTGCTCTTATTTTAAGAGCATTTGATTTTCATGACAACCCTTTAAAGGTACCTGCTCTATCACCACTTTCCAGATGGGGAAAATTGAGGCTTAGAGAGGTTAATAATGTCATATGATATATATTATATAATAATTTATATATAATAATAATTATAAAAATTGTTGTTGTAGATAACATTTGTATAGTGCTTACTAACTACTTTATAAAATTTCTTATTTGATCTCATCATAGCCCTACAGGTAGGTGTTATTATATCCCCATTTTACAGTTGAAGGAACTTAGGCAAACAGAAGTTAAGTGACTTGCCCATAGTTACAAAGCTAGTAAATGTCCAAGGTCACATTTGAACTCAGGCCTTTCCAGCACTTTATGCACTCACCCAGATGACTTGCCAGAGTCTCCCAGATAGTAGTACCTGAGTCAGAACTCAAACTTTCGTTTTCTTAGCTCTAGGTTCAGCTATCTGTTCTGATTTATTCTATACTACACAAAATCACCTCTTTCAAAAACAGCTCAGTGATCTGTTTACTATTTGTTACCTCTTGAGAGACTCCAGAATCTTCCTTTCCTTTGCCAATATGAAATGAAATCCAGCAGGTTCCAGGTACTTGATGTGCATGTGTTAGTCAAATCATATTACTGTGGCATAAACGGGCAAGATTTTAAGGATACCCCCAGAGACCAATTTCTCTTTCATCAATCCTGTTTAATAGTATATGTCTCAGCTTTTTGTCATTATGCTAAGTCTTCCATTGGACGTAACAATAGTGAACATTGATATAACATGTTTAGGTTTGCAAAGTGCTCTACAAATATCATCTCATTTTTATCCTCACAGCAAGCCTGGGAGAAGTTCATGCTACTATTATTAACTGAAGTTAAGTGACTGGCCTAGGGTCACACAGTAAGTGCGCAGGGTTGGATTTGAACTTAGATGACTCTAGGTCCAGGGCTCTATCCATTGCGTCATCCAACAGCATTTCAGGCAATACATATGTAGGCATAAAATATGACCTAGTTTGATGCATTCCTCAGTGAAAATGCAACGCTGTCTATTCTAAAGGCTAGATTTAATTGGCTTGTCCTTTAGCTGGAGGGAAAAGGCAAATAGATTTTGAAATTGAGTTACATAACATTATTAATTTATACTTGGTTGATAACTAAACTACATTTTTTAAAGAAAGGAAAGAAACTCGAAATAAAGAGCTTGCTCCTTTTGTCTGTTGGTGCTAAGTTTATGTATAGTTTCGTCTTGAGCAGTAATGACAGAGGCTTCTATTTAAAGAGAGTTTTAGGGTGTATTTTCCACTTGGTAACCCTATGAGACAAATAGTACAAGAATTCTTACCCCATTTTTGACAGATTAAGAAACTAAGACTGAGAAAAACTAAATGACTTCCTAAGGGTTGCATAGCCAGTAGTAAACTGCAGCACCAGGATTTGAAATCAGTTCTACCTCTTACAGAATTATAGGATCACGTAATATCAGAAAGACAAGAAATCTTAAAGGTCATTTAGTTTAAGCCATGACTGGAGAGGCATTTCTTCTATAACTTTACTGTAGCTGGCTAGGAGACACAGCTATTATTTCAGAACTCCCTCTATGAGCTAAGAAAGTGGCTTTTCATCTGTGTTTCTTGATTCAGCCTATCTTTCCTCACAGGCATTCACCCTGTCACTTTTTGGTATTATTTCTTTCCTACATCTGATCCAGATAAAGCCCCCAGTCAAATGCAGATGGTGTTTGAATGCCCACTGACACCTCGCATGTGCTTTGTACCCCGAGTGACTTATTTATTATAGGACTGAAAGTACAGACCCTCAATTGAGAGCTTGCTTGGGTTATTCTCCAGCGTTTGCCTGTTCCTGGAACATCTGTAATTTTGTTTCAGTACTGACTCTAGGTAGTGCTGGAATGTGCCATGCTGCCCCCAAATGCACAATAAAAATGGACCAATGCTAAGTGCTAATACCTGCCCTCAGGACATTTGTAATCCAATAGGAAAGAATGCGAAACTACTCAATAAGGCAGAACATGATAAACACATGAGAAAAAATAAATAATTATGTTGAGTATTCCAGAGGAAGGATCATTTCCTGAGGGGATCAGGTGGTCTAACCTCATAGGAAATATTGTATAAAATCCTAGAAGATATTAAAAAAATAAACACAAACCGATAGATTGGGGGCATGAGCCCCATGAATATGAACTTTGAGAATTAGATTGAATTTGTGATCTCTATCTCGGTGAAAACATGGATGATGCACTTAAAAAAAAAGCTGCATGTCTGAAGCAAGAGGGAATAGAAGAATAAACCACTGTTTTTCATTCAATTGTCTCATACTTGGCTCAGGAACTTCTCTCATACCATTATAGCCTTTGTTTGAAGTGCCCTTTCCCTCCCAATTTGACTACTTCACCTTCTGTCATTCAGAGAAACCTTAAAACCCCATCTAAAAGGAACAGTGATTTTCCTTGACTCTGCTATACCCTTAAGGGTATCGCCTTCCTTTTAACTGCTAAATTCTATAAAGAATAGCCTACATTCATGGCTTTCTCTTCTTCATCATCTATTCATTCACTCTTTAACCCCTTGCAACCTGACTTTCATTCCCATTTCTCTACCAAAACTGATCACTTAAAGATCACTTATTTCCTTCTATTTGACATTTCCATGGGACTTTTCTCAGTCATTAATCTTTACTTTTGACAAACAACATTTGACGTTGTTACCTGATTCTACTATGTGCCTTCTTGTTATATGCCATTGCTGTGGCTTCTGTGGCAATGAACTCTTCTCTCTCTCTCTCTCTCTCTCTCTCTCTCTCTCTTTCTCTCTCTCTTTCTGTCTCACTGTCTCTGTTTCTTCCCTGCTGTTTGTTTCATTTTGTTTGATCAGTTTGTCAGTTTATTAGTTTGTTGATTATTTATTTTTACTGTGCTATGCTCTAGATATACAAAGAAAGGCAAAAAGATTTCTTGCCCTAAAGGACCTCATACTCTAATGACAACTCATATCTATCTATCTATGTACACAAATAACCACATACATAAAGGATATAAATATATATGTATATGTGTGTGTGTGTGTGTGTGTGTGTGTGTGTGTGTATGGAGAGAGAGAGAGAGAGAGAGAGAGAAAGGCACTGGCATCTGAGGGGCAGGAAAGGCCTCCTGCAGAAGGTAGGTTTTTGGTTGAGTCTTGAAGAAAGCTAGTGAAACTAAGAGGTGGTGGGTGAATTCCAAGCATAGGGAACAGTTGGTAAAAAGACATAGAGATGGAAGATGAGTCATGTGAGAGGAACAGCAAATAGACTAATATGGATGAATCATAGAGTCTGTGGAGGACAAGAAAAGTGTAGACAGGCCAGGTTATGAAGAGCTTTAAATGCTGAACAAAGGACTCTATATTTGACTGTTGTTTGGCCATTTGAGTTGTGTCTGATTCTTCATGACCCCATTTTGGATTTTAATTGCAGAGATACTAGAGTGGTTTGCCATTTCCTTCTCCAGCTCATTTTACAGATGAGGAAACTGAGGCAAATAGGGTTAAGTGACTTGCCCAGGGTCATCCAGCTACTAAATGTCTGAAGTTAGATTTGAACTCAGAAAACTGAGTCTTCCTGACTCTAGGCTTGGCATGCTATCCATTGCACCACCTAGCTGCACCATTATTTATGATACTGGAGGTAATAGAGAACTATTTGAGTTTACTAAGTAGAGGGGGACATAGGCTGACCTATACTTTCAAAAAATCACCTTGGTAGCTGAGTGGAGAATGGATTGGAGAGAGAAGACTTGAGGCAAGGGGATATATTAGAAAGCTATCCTAATAGTCCATGTAAGATCCAGTGGGGGGGTGAGGGTGGAGCCAAGATGGCGGAGAGCAATGACTCACCTAAGCTCTTACCTCTAAAAAGAGAATCTGACCAAATTTTGAAGGTGCAGAATCCAATAGGACATAGACTGTGGAAGATTCACAGCCCAGAACAGACTGGAAGGTCAACAGGAAGGATCTGTTCTGTGGGGGTTGAGCCCACAGCACACAGCACAGCTCATCGGGGAAGCAAGGTGGAAAGGCAGAGTGGGAGGCCAGCAGAGCCAAGTGAGTGACAGCCTCTGAGCATCAGATATCAGCTGCAGGAGCTCCTGAGACTTTCAGCCCCCAGACTAAACATCTGTAAGTCACCTACTTGAACTTCGGGAGCCACAATGGTGGAGTGAATGGTAAATGCTCTCTCCCCCCTCCCCTTGTTGACCTTGAAAGGACCGTAAAATATTTCCCTAGAAAAATCCTGGATCAGTGGAATCAGCAGAAAGGGTAAACAGTCTCATAGCATGTGAGGCTAGGAAAATAACTAAGGGGGATTCCTCTTACTGTGGCAGAAGGACAGGTACCCTAGTGGGAGAGGGGTGGAAACTCACACTAGGACCCAAGCGTGTCTCAGTGCTTCAGGGGAAAAGGAAGACAATAGAGCAACTGGGATCACCAACCCTGAACTTAACTTTGTGCTAGCTCAGCTGAGGAGATCTCCCATGACCAGACCACCCCTCCCCAACACTTAACAAGTTAGCCCCGAGGCTATCCGTGGAAACACAAAACAAAGAAAAAAAGGTAAGTGCCTTTTGCTTTTTCAGTCAGATCAACACCAGGTTCTCCAGGTTCTAACTGAAAGAACCAAAGCCTCACCATCATGAGCAAGAAGAAGCAAAGCAAGCAGGAAAAGACCACAGAATCTTTCTATGGGAAAAAGGACCAAAACACAAATACCAAAGAGGTCAGTATTGAGACTGTACTCCCATCTGAAACTTCAGAAGGGACTATGAACTGCTCACATGCACAGAGAGACCACTGATGGAACAGCTGAAGAAGGAAATAGAAGGAAAAATGGCCAATGATTTTGAAAATATGAAAAAAGAATTCACTGAAGAGAACAGCTCTTTAAAAAGGAAAATTAAACAAATGGAAAAGCACAAAACCTAACTGGGAAAATTGGACAAATGGAAAAGAAAGTTAAAAAAAAAAACTAACTGAAGAAAATAATTCCTTAAAAGGAATAATTGGACAGATGGAAAAGGAGATGCAAAAGTTAACTGAAAGAAACAATATGGTAAAGATTAGAATTGGGCAAGGAGAAACTAATGACTCTATGAGACATCAAGGATCAGTCAAACAAAATCTAAAGAATGAAAAGATAGAAGAAAATGTAAAGTATCTAAATTGGAAAAACAACTGACCTGGAAAATAGATCCAGGAGAGAAAATTTAAGAATTATTAGCCTACCAAAAAGCCATGATGAAAAAAGTCTAGACAAAATCTTGCAAGAAATCCTCAAGGAAAACTGCCCAGAAGTGCTAGATCCAGAGGGAAAAATAGTCATAGAAAGAATCTACCATTCACCTCCTGAAAGGGATCCCAGACTAAAAACACCAAGAAATATTGTTGCCAAATTCCAGAACTATCAAGTGAAAGACAGAATACTACAGGCAGTCAGAAAGAAACGATGCAAATACTGAGGAGCTACAGCCAGGATCACACAGGACCTTGCAGCTTCTACATTAAAAGGAATTGGAATCTGATATTCCATAAGGCAAAGGAGTTGGGACTACAACTAAGGATCAATTACCCAGCAAAGTTCAGCATAATATTTCAGGCAAGGAGATGGTCATTCAATGAAGTAAGAGATTTCCAGACTTTTCTGACAAAAAGGCCAGAACTCAATAGAAAATTGGATCTTCAAATGCAAGTCTCAAGAGAGGCATAAAAAAGTAGACAGGGAAAAAAAACAAAACCAAAAGTTGTTACTCAATTTGGGCAAACTGTTTGCCTCCCTATAAGGAAAGATGATACTTGTTAATCTTGAGAATTGCATATCTATTATGAAATATAAAAGGGATATACATAGAAGGAATGGGTATAGAGTAAATGATGTGATGATAAAAATATGATTTAAGCATGTGAAGGGATTGTAACAGAAGATGTGAAAAGGAGGAAGCAGAAAATGGTAAATTACATCACAGGAAGAAGTACAAAATTATAGTAGGGGGAAAGAGGGGAGAGAGATCAGCATTGTTTGAGAGGTACTCTCATCTGATTTGGTTCTGGGAGGGAATAATAAACTTAATTAAGTACATAATTCTAATTAGCTCTATAGGCAGTAGGAGCGGAAAGGGGAAGAAAGGGGAGGGGAAGCTAAAAGAGAGGGAAGAAGTGGAAAGGATAAAGGGGAGTAAAAGGGAAGGGGGCTAAAAAAAGGAAGGGAAGACTGTGGGAGGTGATGGTGAAAAGTGAAAACTATTGAGGAGGGGAAGGGAGACAGGAGACCTAGAAGCACAAATAGTGGGAAAGAGGATGGAGGGAAATACACAGATTGTAATCATAACTGTGAATGTGAATGGAATGAACTCTCCCATAAAATGGAGACAGATAGTAGAATGGATTAAAAGCCATAATTCAACATGTTGCTTACAAGAAATACATATGAAATGGGGGGATACACACAGGGTAAAGGTAAAAGGTTGGAGCAGAATATATTGTGCTTCAGCTGATGTAAGAAAAGCAGGGATAGCAATCCTAATCTCAGACAAAGCAAAAGCAGAAATAGATCTAATCAAAAGAGATAAGGAAAGAAACTATATCCTGCTAAAAGGCACCATAGAAAATGAAGCAATATTTTACTAAATATATATGCTCCAAGTGGTATATCATCCAAATTCTTAGAGAAGAGGTTGAAGGAGTTGAAGGAAGAAATAGATAGCAAAACTATACTAGTGGGGGACCTCAACCTCACCGTCTCTGAACTGGATAAATCCAACCTCAAAATAAACAATAAAGAGGTTAAGGAGGTAAATAAAACTCTGGATAAGGTAGATATGATAGATCTCTGGAGAAAACTGAATGGGAATAGAAAGGAATATACCTTTTTCTCAGTGGTATATGGCACATATAGAAAAATTGACCATGTTCTAGGGCATAAAAACCTTACAATCCTGTGCAGAAAGGCAGAAATAGTCAATGCATCCTTCTCATATCATAATGCAATAAAAATTATATGTAATAAAAGGCCATGGAAAGATAAACCAAAAATTAATTGGAAACTAAATAATCTAATCCTAAAGAAGGAGTGAGTTAAACAACAAATCATAGAAACAATCAACACCTTCATTCAAGAGAATGACAAGAATAAGACAACCTACCAAACCTAATGGGATACTGCAAAAGCAGTTCTTAGGGGAAATTTTATCGTTTTGAATGCCTACATGAATAAAATAGAGAAAGAAGAGATCAATGACATGCAGCTGAAAAAGCTAGAAAAAGAACAAATTGAAAATCCCCAAGTAAATCCCCAAATTAGAAATACTAAAAACCAAAGGAGAGATTAATAAAATTGAAATTAAGAAAACTATTGAACTAATAAATAAAACCAATAGTTAGTTTTATGAAAAAACTAATAAAATTGATAAACCTTTGGTTAATTTGATTTTAAAAAGGGAAAGAAGAAAACCAAATTACTAATATCAAAAATGAAAGGGGTGAACTCACCTCCAATGAGGAGGAAATTAATAATTAGAAATTACTTTGCCCAACTTTATACCCATAAATTTGACAATCTAAATGGGATGGATGAGTATTTAAAAAAAAAATAAATTGCCTGGATTAACAGAAGAGGAAGTTGAATACTTAAACAACCCCATCTCAGAAAAAGAAATTGAACAAGACATCAATGAACTCCCTAGGAAAAATCTCCAGGGCCAGATAGATTTACAAGTTAATTCTATCAAACATTTAAAGAACAGTTAATTCTAATACTATATAGACTATTTTTGAAAATTGGTGAAGAAACAGTCCTCCCAAATTCTTTTTATGATACAAATATGGTTTTGATGTATAAACCAGAAAGAGACAAAACAGAGAAAGACAATTATAGACCAATTTCTCCAATGAATGTAGATGCAAAAATTTTAAATAAGATTTTAGCAAAACAAATACAGCATCTTATCATGAGAATAATACATTATGGTTAGGTAGGATTTATACCAGGAATGCAGGGCTAGTTCAGTATTAGGAAAACTATTAGCATTATCAATCATATCAGCAACAAAACTAACAGAAGACACTTAATTATCTCAATAGATGCAGAAAAAGCTTTTGACAAAATACAACACCCATTCCAATTAAAAACGCTGGAGAACATAGGAATAAAGGGAACTTTCCATAAAATAACAAGTAGTATCTACCTAAAACCTTCAACAAGCATTATATGCAATGGAGATAAGCTTGGTTTTCTTTCTTTCTCCTTCAGCCTTTTTTTGCAAATCATTTTTAGTTTCATCATTTGTAAAATTATGAGGTCGAACTAGATGATTTCTGAAGTCCCTTTCATCTCTGGTGTTACTCACGATCTTGTGATCATGCCCCCTGAATGCAGACATTCCCCAAGAGTCTGGCCTTATTTCCCTTTCTGCCTTCTGTTTTTTTCTTTTCTTTCCCTTCTTATCCCCATGGAGGTCAGGGTGGGGTGGAGGTGGTGGAAAATAGTGCTAACAATCAGGAAATTTAAAAAGGTCTCTTGTGGACATAGCTGTTGGGCTGGAACAAGTTATTCCAAGACGTTGAGTTTTCAGCCTTCTCTTGTGGTTCATGAATTCTTTGTTCCAGTCACATTGGGGGAATGCATTGCCCCCTGTTCTCATCCTGTACTTCCTGTCTCTGTACCTTTGTGCATGCTGTCTCCTGTGGCTATGTTAACTTTCTATCCCTCTTTGCTACTTAATTAATTCCTCACCTACTTTGAAGGATCTGCTTGGAGGCCTCTCTGCCTCAATGAAACTTCCTTGGAATTTCTCAGCAGAAAACAATGCTTTTCTCAACATTCTTGTAGCACTGAAATGCTGTTAACATATTCTAATTAGTATTAAAATTCTTTATATACATGTCTTTTTTCTCCCTATTAGACTATAAAATCTTTGAGGACAGGGCCTGTGTTTTACTTTATCTTGATAAACTGTGATTATAAATTATAAATTTATTATTATAAATTATAAATTTATTATTATAAATTATAATATAGTATTATAAATAGAAGCTGCTTAATTAAAGTTTGTGGCTGAATTGAATTTGTAATCTTGCTAATTTCCATAGTGTCAATTTCCAACTTCTGTGAGGCTGATTCTTGTTCATAAAATGGCGGCCAATAATATTTGTGCTTCCTTTGTCCTGGGATTATGAGAAAAAACACTTTGTATCTGTAAAGTCTATATAAACCATAAATGTGTCTAAGGTTTTGTAAAACAAATCTTTGTAAGTCTTAAATATGTCATCATAATGTCCAGCTGCAAGTGCTCACTCAAACTGCAGCCCTACATTTCTGGTTGTAAACATCATCCCTCCAGTACCTTGAACTCCCAATGTTCCAAACTGAACCTACCATATTCTCTCCCAAATTGTTCTTCTTTCTAATTTTTTCTGTTTTTTTGAGAATGACACCATCTTTCTACCAGTGATCCATAGTCAAAGCTTCCGAGAAGAGAGGCCCGGTTGCATAGTGAACAGCAAACAACAACCTCGGAGCCAGGCAAACCTGAATTCAAATCCTACCTTTGGCATTTAACAGCTGTGCAACCATAGGCAAGTCACATCACTCATGGCGTCCCCTATGGCTAGATAAGTCTTTGTTTCCTTATCTATAAAACGGGAATAATTATACTTGTTGTACCTACTTTATAGGGTTGTTTTGAACCTCCAGTGAAATAGCACACAGAGGATATCTCAGAGTCTTAGCGCAGTTTTAAGATTTGGTGACGTAAGATGGTGAGGAGGGCGTCCCTTTGGGCGCCCTGTATGGAGCATTATTTTTGTTATTTGCTCATTTCAGCTGAGTCCACTTTCTTTTTTTTTTTTTTTAATAAATTTATTTAACTTTTTACATTCATTTTCACAAGATTTTGGGTTCCAAAATTTTCTCCCCATTTGT
>CM053771.1:200739239-200846448 GCA_028658325.1 Potorous gilbertii
AATTCAATGTAGGCCATATCTGTGTAGTTTTGCAAATGACTTCCATAATAGTCGTGTTGTGTAAGACTAACTATATTTCCCTCCATCCTATCCTGCCCCCCATTGTTTCTATTCTCTCTTTTGATCCTGTCCCTTGAGTCCACTTTCTTGGCAAAGCTACTGAAGTAGTTTGCCATTCCCTTCTCCTGTTCATTTTACAGATGTGGAAACAGAGGCAAACAGGGTTAAGTGACTTATTCAGGGTCACACAGTCAGTAAATGTTTAAGACCAGATTTGAACTCATGAAAATGAGTCTCCTGACACCAGGTCTGGCATCCTAACCACTGCACTGCCTAGCTGCCGCTAAAAAAAGAGGCACTATATATAAATGCCAATTACTACTGCTGTCTTTGACTCTTTACTTCCCCCTACTAGATCTTCACATCAAATTAGTTGCCAAGTCATAGCTCTACCTTCTATTTCCTTACTATCTCTTTCACCCAAGTCCATCCTAACAAAGTCTTTCCCAAGACAAATTCTCTCTCCTTTAGATTCTCATGCCACTGTGTTTTTATCTTTTATTCATACTTCTAATCCATTCATAGTGTCATAGACTCATAGATCAAGAGTTGGAAGGAATCTTAGTAATCATCTAATCCCATCACTCATTTTACAAATGAGGAAGTGAAGATACTAAGTGGAAGTCAGGATTTGAATCTAGGTCCAATCACTACTTGTTCAAAGCCTTTTCCATTGCACTTCTCAGCCTCAGCATCTGTTTTTAAAAATAGTTAACAGGAAACACTCCTTATCTTCTCTTGTTACATAGTGAATTCCTTACGAGTGTGATATTTTATTTACCATTGGATTTTCCTCAACATTTAATACAGTGTTTTGCACATAGTAAGCTTTCCATAAATGCTTAATCGTGTAATATTTTGAGCTGTTATAGTTCGAATGTTATAGCCTTGGCTGCATATAGTTTTGAATGCTGATCTAGAAAAAAAGAATTGATTAGTATGTTGAATAGAAATATTTGAAGTGAATTACTATGTGATTTGTGAGCAGAAAGTCTCAAGCATTGTTATATTTCTTGATATAAAACAGAAATACATTAAAACATATATACCCACCTACACTCACCCAGCCACACATACACACACACACACACACACGCGCGCGCGCATGCACAACTCCAACTACCTTGTCACAAACAATAAGAAGGAATTGATCAGTTGTTTTAAAAAAATGTATTCAGCTGAATCTTTTATCTTATGTTAAGGCAGGAATAAAAAAAAAATCAGGCGGTGTTTATATGAAGGCATTGGCAAAGAACCATGTTACAAGGAATTTACTATTTCCTTTTCCTAGACCTTAGATTGCAAATCAGCTGAACTCATGGGTTGAGAATTCTGATTTGTCGTCACATATTTCAGTGGCTTGCCAAAGTAAGCAAAGTTGCTACACCAAACATAAAATCTCCTGGACAACAAGGTCAGACCTGGGAACACGGGCCAAGGAAGAGGAAGCTCTTCAGTGGGTCATGCCTAGGAAAGGGTGGGGTATGCCTGCTTGGAGCTTCATCACCATTATGGCAGAAGCAATAACCCTTTTGGATGGCTGGAGATTCCTCCATCATTAAATGGAGAATTTTTTTTTGTATGTGTAACATTCAACATTGCTCCTGAAGGTGTAGTTTCCCAGGGGATTGGTGCCATAAATCAGAGTTCAGTCTATTTCAAAAGGTGAGGTCAAACTATAGAACTAGGGACTAGGCCGAAATGACTAAAATGGGAAATATATTACCTGTGTTGGCTTATGATGGTGGATCAGGGACTTTTCTCCCTCAGCATCCTATCACATGCCTTTATTAAATGTTCAATAAAGAAGGATATTGGGGAAAAAAGGCTTTGTAATTTAGTCCTTACCTTTAACAAATAATTTGCAGTGACCTGGATTAGTTTCAATTATTTAGAGGCAGACAGATCCCCTATCACTTAAACTGAACCTTTGATAACAGATTATACATCCCATATGTGTCTGAAATAGTGAAAAGAGAAAGCCTATGACATTCATTGCCTGCTACAAGGCATACCTACCCCATGCATGCAGATTCAGTAGCCTAACATTTTGGGGGGCGGAGAGGGCAGAAAACAGATTAGCTATTTATTACCTGAATAAGAGCAACATCTGGACTCTAATTAAAAGACAATTGGAAAGTAGTTCCATGAGTAAGGACTGCTCTTCTCTCACCTGAAAGCATCTGGCTTTCTGGAGAGTTTCAATAGCAAACCCCCTGCCCCAAATGTAACCAGTCAATGGAGTTACTTGCCAGTCATCTGGGGAACATACCACTTTACTTGTACTATGACTTAAGGGGAAAATCCATGAAAAAGGGGGCAGAGTGGGTGGGTGGAGAATCTCACAGGATAATCAAGAATAGCCCTTGATTTTTGTCTGCGTGTTTCTTTTCTGTTTACCCCCACCTGTCATTTCCTATGAAGATCCTTCTCTGAGACTATTTTCCGTTTTCTTCTCTTTATGTGAGAAGAACTGGTACTGTCTCTTAAGAGGTCTTTTGGAACCATGAGTAGCAAACTAATTAATTATTAGCCTGGTGAAACAAATTGCTCATCAGTGTACTTAAAAAAATAATTATTCTCCAATTTGATTTGGTTTACTGAGTTAGAGGAAGAGGGTACTGGGATTTCTGGTTGGACTAAAGGGAACAGTATGGAGGATCATGTTCTGACTTGAGAAACATTTTGAACATTCTTAATACATAAAATCAAGCAGTACACGTATGCTGTGCAGCTGGGAGGCATGAGAGAGGGGTTATTCCCAGAGTCAGATGACATTCCCCTTCCCTGCAAAATTACTCCAACTGTATCCTGGGGACTCTTTTGAGTAGGTTCATGGTACAACTAAAGAATCTCGTCTGGAGGAGATATGTTGAGAGAAAAGGAAAAGGGGATGACATCTATTTGGCAAAAGGAAAATGGTGGAAAGGCGGGGGTGCTTCAAGTTATCCTCAGGGCCTCAAGATATTGGAGTTTGGGCTGGGGGAAATAAGAAACAAGGGAGTAAACCTAGAAGACAGAATCCCCCAAATTATCCCCCAAATGAAAACTACTTGAAAAGTTTAGGACTCACTCAATTACTACAAATTTTGGGTCACCTTGATGTAGCTTGTTTTGTTTTTGTTTAGAATTTAAAATTTTGATTCATCTTTTTCACTTGCCATTTCCATCTCCTGTCCTTCCTTGCTTACTATACTGACTTGGATACTATCATAACCCTTTGTAATTCTTAAAGCCCTTCACAAGATGTAACTCCACCTATCTTTCTGACTTTCTGTTGTTTTACTAGCCTTCTTGTCAGTCTTCCTTGAGACGTCAAGACTTTCTTCTACTCAGCTATCAAAGTGATCTTCTTAAAGGTGCAGTCTGACCATGTCTTCTGAATTGATAGTACTTTTTGTCACAGTTTGAACCCCGACAGATGGTAGCTGGTGTCCTTAACATACTTTGGTTCAGTTGTGATCATGGTTGCTTGTGCACTTGGCTGATCTCCCCCAATAGATTATAAACTTCTGTAGGAACAGGACCATGCCTCATTTATTATCAGGCTATCACTTTTAGTGACTATACTATAATATACTATACTATACTTGCACATAGTATCCAAATACCCTAATGGATTTGGGATCTCATCGATGTGGATAATGCATATCACTATTTATTCATTTCTGCTCATCCTGTAAGGCAACAAACATTTATTAAGTATCTATTATGTGTCAGGCATTGCACTACATGCGGGGGATACAAATACAACTAAAATAGAAAGAGTTCTTGCCCTCAAGAAGCTTCCATTCTACTGGGATGACAACACGGGAAAGAGATCTGAAAAGTAGGGACTGGGGAGGAACAAGGGGAAGGCATCTGTATATGGTATTAAAATCTAAAGACTCAGAAGTAGAGCCAGGAAGGAAATGAAGTATGGCTATATACTGGAGAAAATATTTCTGGGTGAGAAGACACTGGGGACTAAGGAAAATTCCAGGGTGAGATGGCAGCAAAGGAATCATTCTTGGCTGTTGTGTCGATGTCCTTCCATAAGTTCATCACTAGAGATCCATCCCATATACTGGAAGGCTTCCTTGCTTTTTCTTGACACCATGAGGATATCATTAAAGAGCAGAGGCTTCCCATTGCTTATCCTCGCTGTCATGATATGATCAGATTCTTTTTCAACTAGACTTTTCTTTGATTGTATCCTTTTCTCTGGTTACTCTTCATAGTTCCTTATTGGTTATATATTGCTAGCAGATCACACCACCATGTGTCTCTGTTTTGTTTGTTGAGTGATACTCCTTTTTAAAAGAAAGGTTTATTGTACTGCATCATGACTCCTTGTCTACTGTGGGACCCCATCTTTCTCTCAAAGGGTGACATTGGTTAAACTCACAGTCTTCCATATTGAGATCAGTAGAGCCAGGTCTAAGGACTGAGACAATGAATGGTCACATGGACAAGATCTAGCAGAAATAGGGAGGCAGGGAGACAAAATGAGGACGAACTAAGAAACAGCAACACCTGGTTCATCATCTCTGAGGATAGAGAGGATAAAGATTGAAAACTCTGGCACCTTGACAATGGTTATTTTTCCTCCTCATTGTGTTTCCTTATAGGACTTGATGGCTCTCAGATCTTTTAAAGCTGCTAAAAGATAGGTGGAGGGTTGCTCTTAGGGAGTGGGAGAAAAGGAGAAAAATTGTGTTCTCTCCTGCAGGCCACATTGGGCATAGGAGAAATTCAGGTTTTAAAAGGAGTGGTGGTGACGTTGCAATCCTGTCTGGGGGCACAAGAAAGCTAAGACCTGGTGAAAGACAATGAGATGCAATCAGGGGTTTCCTGGTAAATGTTTAACAACCAGCTCTACAGGGGGAAATGTACATTTGACATACTCTTTAAGTTTAATCCAGATGCTTAACATTTTCTCTGTCATTTTCTTAAGTCTAGACAATCAATAGAAGAATAAATCAAGCTGCAATCTGTAGCCTGTTTGCCGATTTCTGTAGTATAAAATGCTCATGCTGAATATTTAACGTTTTGAGCTGATTCCAGCATTTTCCTAAAGGCAATAATAGAATGGAAAGTAGAGCTGCACAGAGATCATTGACAGAACTGGAAGGCACCTTAAGATATACAGTCAAGCACTCTCATTTTATATAGGAGGAAACTGAGACCAAAAAAAATAAAGTGATTTGCCCAAGGTCACAGAGGTCTTCTGACCAACATCCTTGGACCTCAGATCCGGCAGTCTTTCCTATACAAAACAAATTCCTCTCAAGTGATTTTGTCTTATTTCACTTTTTCAGGTGCTTGTGGCTTATCTCCCCAGCTGGATTGTAAACTCTTTGAGGACATCGGATTGAGTCTTTTTCATCTTTGCCATTCAAGGACAGGGGCAGCTACTGCCTAAATGAAAGAGTATTAGATTTGGAAAAAAGATTTGAACTAAAAACTTCCTGGTTGTGTCAAATTAATACTTCTCTGGGTCTCATTTTTTTAATCCCTAAAATGAGGATGATAATGCCTATGCAATATAGCCTATAAGGTTGTTATAAAGATCAAATGAGATAATGCATGCAAAGTTATTTGGAAATCATAAAGGAAGGTACAAATACAACTGTCTTTTTGCTGGGGAAGGGTATCCCCTCTGGTTCCCCACCATAGGCTAGTGGGATCTTAAGCAATAATCAATATTTGATGGGTTCATCTACTGACACTAATACTCACCCATTTGTTTTTCAGCTGGTTCTTTCCCAGCTCAGTCCTAGGTAAGAGCCCACCTTTGCTGTTCCATTACCCACAGCCCATTTAGGAGCACATTTTACTGGTTAATTGCAATTCACAAACCCAGCCAAACTTAAAGACAGCTTGCTCACCAAATCACCTTTCCCCCCCTTTCTGGATCTCTTCCAGATCTAATTAAAATGTCATATAATCCTTATGCGACCTGGAAAAGTTTGCTGGATGACGACATAATATAGTGCAGGTTTCCCAGATGTTCACTGCCTTCGTATTCACAAGTACTACATCTACACCCTACATTTTAACCATATGACCTCCCTCCTCTTTCCTCATCCTCTCTGTCCCCAATATATTCTGCCCAATTCCTACATCTTATTGTTGTACCATCAGAACAGAAGAACTATTAACTGAGGGACAATGGGCCAAAACAAAAAATAATATTGGCCTCTCCCTCCTCCTTCTCCTCCTCCTTCTCCATAGAATACTTTAATCCTCTTTACAATGGAAAACAACTTTGAGCTGCTGCCAAAATAACAAGGCTTCTAATTACTTCTGCTTGCAGTTGAGATGAATTTTGCAGTACCCTCTTCAAAGCTGTTCCTCTGAGTATTTTTCAACTTGTGGAGCTGCCTTTTTTTTGGAGGAAAAAAATGAGAAATTTGAAATGATGCCCATTTAAAGCACATGGCTCCTCTCTAAAGATAAATGTATTAAAATAATCCCACCAAAATTTTCCAGTCACAAGTTCTTCCTGAGGACTGTAAACCTAACAACTTTTTGCCACGATGGCAGGAATGTAGGGCAAATGTTGCCAGCTCTGTCTCTCCTTATGTAGTCCTACTAAGTGCAAATTCAAGACAAATTTGCATGGCTTAGGCACTAGACAGAGGCATGATGGAAGTAGAAATGACAAGTAAAAGGTAAAGTATTTGTTATACTTAGCCTCACAGATACTCAGCTAGAGTTCCTGACAAGAGATAGGATGCACATCACTTGAATTCTGTTCTCAGAGGAGCAAATGGAATTTATTAGCCCTGGACAAACTAGGAGTGAGGACTGGGGACCTTCTAGTGAGAGGGTGGTGGTGGTAGTAAGCAAGTAGAGAAGGTATTGACAGCTGCCTGAGGGGTCTTTTTCATGTTGGTGGGGTGTAGCTGTATGCCTGACTAACAAAAGAGCTGACAACGTGTTGATTAGCCATTGAGGCATGTTGGACCAGCGCAATCTTACAAAGGGAGATCAACCACTTTCCCCCATTCTTCTGAGGAAGAAGGAGCCACAACAGCAGATGACAGCTCCAGGAGATGGCAACTGAAGAGGTAGAGTGAAATGAAAAGGGAACTATGGGACCACTCCAAAGGGGGCTTCAACAGGCAGAGTGGAAAGGTGATGAAGCACAGCTTATTGCTAAGAGAGAGAGCCACGGAGTAGAGCCTCAGCTTCCATGTAACTGTTCCTTAGAAGCATGTGTTTTCCATGGAGTGTTGTCTTTCCTGTCAGCCTGAGGGGCTGTAGAAGATTGTACCCTTTTGTGCATGTGGGTAGGGCTTAGAATTCTTTTACTATTTGATTTCTGCACCCCTCTTTTTTTTTTACTTTGCTATTCTGTCTTAATTAATTTGCTATTTGAGCTGTGGTTTCACTTTGGTGAATGGATAGAGAATTTACTAGGAGAGTTGGAGGCCTATTTGTGTAATTACATTTTCTTGAACATCCCCCATTAAATCTGTGATACCAAAGAGATCCAGAGTCAAGTGGAACCTCTATGACTTAAAAGCATGCTCAAAACAGGTTGTTGAGTTTTTTTGATTCTTTTGCAAGTCTCTTTCTTTAACCTTGATATTCTCCTGTGATGTTCTGACTGCATAGCATGGGACTCTTTTTTTATTATCACAATTTTATTTTGTTGTTTTTCAATAATATTTTATATTTTTCCCAACTACATGTTAAAACAATTTTTAAAACATTTAAAAAAAGTTTTGAGTTCCAAATTCTGTCTCTCCTGCCTTTCTTCTCTACCTCCCATCTTCCCTTCCTGAGACAGTAATGACTGATATCATGGAACTCTTTTTTTTTAAAAATTTTCAATATGTATTTTATTCCCCTCCAATTATATGTTAAAACAATTTTTAACATTTTTAAAAAAAAGTTTTGAATTCCAAATTCTATCCTTCTCTCCTTCTCCTCCTCCCTCCTTGAAAAGGTAAGCAATCAGATATATGTTATTCATGTGCAATTATGTAAAACATTCCCATATTAATCATTTTGTACAAGAAGACTCAAATAAAAGAATGAAAGTTAAAAAATAGTATGCTGCAGTCTGTATTCAAACAATATCACTTCGTTTTCTGGAGATGGATAATATGCTTCATCATTAGTCCTTTGGGATTGTCTTGGATCATTTTATTGCTGAGAATAGCTGTCATTCACAGTTCTTCATTGAAAAATATTGATGTTACTATGTACAAAATTCTCCTGATTCTATTCACTTCACTATGCATCAGTTCATGTAAGTTTTTCCAGGTTTTTCCAAGATTATGTTGCTGGTCATTTCTTATAGAACAATAATATTCCATTATAATCACATACCACAGATTGTTTAGCCATTCTCCAATTGATGGGCATCCCTTCAATTTCAAGTTCTTAACCACCACAAAAAGAGCTGCTATAAATATTTTTTTGTACAAATAAGTCCTTTTTCCTTTTTTGGATGTGTTGGAGATATAGACCTAGCAGTGGTATTTATTGCTGGATCAAAGGGTATGCACAGTATTATAGCCCTTTGGGCATAGTTCCAAATTGTTCTCCAGAAAGGTTGGATCACTTCATAATTCTACAAACAGTGCATTAATGTCCCTGTTTTCCCATATTTCCCTCCAACATCCAACATTTCATGGAACTCTTTGATTCTGGGAAAATTTAATGATGAGTAGCCCAAAGGGAAATGCAAAGAAATATTGGAAATCTAATGAAGCTGCTGCATGTTACGAAAGATAACTTTATGGAAAGATGAAGCAAGAAGGATCTTATTGAGGACATGTCGATAGATCAAAAACTCATGATCTTGAAGAATTGCCTGAGGTTCAGAGAAATTAAATGGTTACACAGCTAGTAAGTATCAAAGAGAAGATTAGAACTCAGGTCTGAAAGTCTATCCAATAGATGTGGTACATTTCAATTCATGGACTAGTGAGTACTGGAATACTAGAGTTCCATTGCACCAGGGATATGGCTGAGGCAGGTGCTGCTGTTGAAATATGCTCATCCTTCTCAAAATCTTGTTTCAAAATATATATCCCTTTGAAAAATATTTAGACAGACTTTGAATGACCAGCAATGTAGTGGATTAGGTTTTTTTTCTCCAGACTCCTTTAAATCTCTAATCTTTTCTCCCTAAGCCCCGCCCTCCAATTCACCAAAGAGAATTATGTGCCACATGTTGAACAATTGTTCTGAAAGAAGCAGACAAAGAATCAGGAAATCCAGCAAGGCATATGTTATAATGTTATATAATGTTATAAATGAATACCAGAGAATCCCGAAAGTATTTGCTTAAGAAATGCTAGTTGACTGACAAGTGAACTCTAGTAGGG
The DNA here is from genome assembly GCA_028658325.1 of Potorous gilbertii. Lineage (NCBI taxonomy): Eukaryota > Metazoa > Chordata > Mammalia > Diprotodontia > Potoroidae > Potorous > Potorous gilbertii. Next base: position 200,748,629 of record CM053771.1, read on the forward strand.
AAGATTCTGGCAGGGACATAAAATGGTAGGTAGGCTTGGAACTGGTGACCTTGTCAGCATCCTCTGCACTGAAGAGACTAACAGCACATCTCGTCTGTCGCCCATCTCACCTCCATCACAATAAGCAGACACTGACTCTATCCAAAGGTGTTAGAAGGGGTAGTTGTGGGACTAAAAATGCATTGGCTTCCTATTAGGACCCAGGTGAGAGATTTAGTTTAGAGAACCTAAAACTGAAGAAATTTTGCCCCAAACATTCTCCCTGTCCTCTTTCCACCATGAAAAAACCCCAGCAGATACAGATTTAGTGTAGCTGCAAGAAGGAAAGGAGCAAAGAGGGAGGAACTGGGGCTGGGAGTCATTTTGTGGCTATGACAAGCCTGAAGGAGAAGGGGAAAAATCCATATGGGTCCTGTTCTGTCTTCTAGAAGGTTCTTATGGTAGGGAATCTAGTTTGGTAAATCTGAAATTCTCCCATTTGTGGACACTGAGGCAAATAGGGAGGAGTCAAGGAGTGGATTTTCCACCATCACTTATAGTGGAAAACTAAAAAGAAAAAAAGATTAACTTCATAGACCTCATGAAGAAAATGGGAAGGATCCTAAAACTAAAAAGAAAGATAAGTGCCAACTCCTCAAAGATATTACAAAGCTATCTTAACAAATAGTACAAAATAAAAGAAAATAAATGAATACTCAATGAAATACAGAATCCTGTTCACTTTCAAGAAAGTATGGACCAGCAAGAAGAAACTCCAGAATATTGCAAATGAGAAATGAAATCTATAAAAGGAGAAAATGGGAAGGAAGATAACTCAGACCTTAGAGCTCTTATAAAGAATTTAAAACCTCATTTCACAAATTAGAAAAGAAATGACTCTATGATGTAAAGGCTTTTGAAAGAAGTGAAAGAGAGCTTAACAGATTTGGAACACAAAATTACTGAAGTGGAGAAAAATCTGACAGAAGACAATCAAAAAGCAACAAATCAAATCTTTATAGGTCAAAGTGGTTGGCTTTGTAGATAAAATTTTCAGAGACAGTGTAAAGATCATAGGTTTCTTAGAAGAACATGAGAAATAAAAAATCCTAAACACTATAATTCAGGAAATAATTCAAGAAAATTGCCCATAATTTTTGATTAAAGGAAGCAAAGCAATAGATAAGACAATATGCATATCTGTTTCAAGGGAAAAAACAAACTGTATTTCAAACTACAAATTATTCAATTGAATTGAATTTGAATGGAATATAATTGAAAATGAATAATTTTAGTAACAGACAACAAATTATGCAAGTGGCTAGGAGAAAGACTTTAAATAGAGAAGACCAGGATTTCAAACAACTTCAAAGCTATGAGAAATTGCCAGAATGACCAGAATATTACATTTTGAAAAACAAAGTGTTGAGTCTCAAGTTGCACATTTGAAAAGAGAAAGAAGAGACCAAGAATCAGGAGTTCCTTCTCTCTTTCAGGTCTCCTCAGTCTCACTACTCAGTGGTCAGTTCTACCCACGTCATAGAGGTAGTATAGAGGGAGATGGTACATGGGGACTAACCAGAAGCTTCTGGTTACTCAAGAGAACAAAGCACACGGCTTGATAGAAGTTTCAGGGGTGACAAGTCTTACTCTATGGGATGACTTCCTCAAACATACTCCACAAAGTAAACTCCAATCCTTTCCTGCATTTCCCCATCACATATATACAAAACGTTGCACATCCCTGCATACACATACACATCATAATTAAAGAATCTCAATCTGTACTTAAAGGGACCTCAGACTGAGTCATTTAACTCAACCCATGTTGGGAATTGCTTCTACAATGACCTCAGTAGGTAGATAACTGGCCTTTGAGTGAAAATTTTTATTGGGAGGAGTCTACTATCACTTCAATTCAAGATCTCAATACTCTTGACCTAGATGATTGCAACAACTTCCTAACTGGTATCTATGTTTCAAATCTCACACTACTCCATTCCGTCAATCTGGCCACAACCTACTTTTCTAGCCTCATTGGTCATCGCTCTCTCTTCTAAACTATGATCCATCCGTCCTTTCTCTTCTTCACTCATAGAATCACTCTCTTCCTCTAAGGTTCACCCAGGAAACAACCATCATTTTGCATTAAGCCCTTCCAGATCTCCCCAACTGCTTAATGCCCTAAGTATCTTGTATTTAAGTACTTTGTATTTACTGCATGATATATATATTTGTGTGTGTGTGCATGTGTGTGTGTGTGTGTATGTGCTTCATGTCTTATCTATTTGAATGTAAGTTTCTTGTAAGGATCATTTCATTCTTTGTACTTGTATTGCCAGACCCCAGAACTATATCTGTCACATAGTAGGTACTTGATAAATTTTTGTCGACTGATTGATTGAATCTACCTCTCAGTGATCTCTGGGAGGGCAGCTAGATGGCCCAGTGGATAGACCCTGGACTCAGGAATATAGGTCTTTCTGAGTTCAAATCTGGCCTCAGACACTTACTAATCATGGGACCCTGGGAAAGACGTTTAACTCAGTTTCCTCATCTGTAAACCAAGAAGGAAATGGCAAGACAGTCCAGTATCTTTGCCAAGAAAACTTCAAATGGGGTCATGAAGAGTCAGACATGACTGAAGTGTCTCAACAACAACAAAATTTCTTTAAGAGTGTTTTGAGCTTACCTGCTGTTGTAAGTCACAATCTTTTTTTTCATAAACTGATCTCTAATCATACTTTCCCATTCTTGTACTTGATAAAGAATCTTCTTTTTGATACAAGTATAGGACTTTACACTTATTCCTATTGAATTTCATCTAATTAAATCGAATCCAATTCAATCAACCAGGTTATGCTCTTCCATCATAAGATTTTGAACGAACAGGATAAATAGTTGCCTTTCTGAGATGGCTTAAATATAGTCCTACCCAATGTCTGGGGAAGACTCAATGGGGCATTTTAAAGCCAGTGATTTGACGCATAATTTTTGTAATAATAATAGCTAGTATTTATATAGTGCCTACTATGTGCTAGACACAATGGTAAATATTTTACAAATATTGTCTCATTGATGCTTAACACAGATCTAGCTATTATTGTCTGCATTTTACAGGTGAGGAAACTGAGACAGAGATTAAGTGACTTGATCAAGGTCAGATAGCCAGTAAGTGTCTGAGGCAGAATTTGAACTCACGTATTTCTGACTTCAGGCCCAATGCTCTATCTACTGAGCCACCCAGCTGCCTCCCCTAATAGCCAAGATAACAGTTTTTAATGAACCGTGCTAATGAAATACCAACTCCAGAGAAACAAAGATTGTTAGAGTCAAGGATCTTCTTAGCCACTGAGAGTAACTTCCTAGCTATAAGCTACCCAATAGTTTTTACGTTTAAATACTACATTGTGATTCTAGGTGCAAAATTAGGAATCAATATTCAGGAACACTTCAAGCAAAGTTGGAATAGCCTAGTCTGCCTCCTGGTTCATTAGACCATATCAGTCTTCTCTACTAATCAAATTAGTATTGCTTCCTTTGAAGGTCTAGTCTCCCAGTTATCTCCATATTAAAATGTTTTATATTTGTAATTCAAGTCCATAAGACTTTTAAGTTATTGTCTCATAATAACAAGAAAAGATGCCTTTCCACGAGACCATCCAATGAAACCAATATTTGCTAACCAAGTTATCACTTATGGTAAATCAGCAGCTTTCATGGAAATAAGGGCAGAACTAACGCCAATGCAATTATGTACCTACTGAAGTGACTGTTTTTCGTTATTCATAATTGCTTATGAGATCACACTGAAAAGTCTAATATATCTTGAGCCATGAACCCCTCCCAAACAAGGCATCCCCCATGATAGACAAATGATAACCACCTTAAGAATTGGGTCCAACTCAAAGAATTGCCTCTAGAATTGATATGACTTTCTCTAATTGGCAAAGTTGGGTGTTGGAAACTTTATAAAAATAGATTAAATTTCTAATCATTCACAACTGCCAGACAGTTCAGAAAGGAAATCATGAAAAATATTGCTTGTGGTGGTTTCATGATCCTAGATCCTACAGCTCATCAGCCATGATCAACTGAGAGAGAGGATGAGGAAAATGTAGAACAATGGGAAGGAAGTGAAACTGTTAAAAGCAAAGAAAATTAGGGTCAGTTTGGATCAAAGACCTGGAAGGAAGAGAAAAAAAACTCTTTCTTTTCTCTGAACCATTTGCCCTTTCCTTCCTACTTGTGAATCAAATTAATCAACAGCCTTTTATAATCAAAAATGTATTGTTTCAAAGTATGAGTGCCTTGGCATTTACAGATATGAGGTCCCTGTTGTGTAGTATCTTCTTTCAACAAGAGAAATAGAAGAAAGTAAACTCATTTGTTTGTTTATTTGTTGTGGGGTTATAAGACCTATTTGTGGGATCTCCAGTAACTAACCTGGAATGAACTTTTTATTTAGCCATCAAAGGCTCTTGAAATACACAGAGAATTACAGTGAGTTCCTTGTATGATGTTTACAGAATAAGTTATGACTAAAACTCCTGTTGTAACTTTTCTGGCATGTAGTTCTGTTTTTAGAGGCAGTATTTAACAGTGGCAAGAAGAAGGTAGCCCTTGAAATTAGGAAGAACTGGGTTCAGGTTCTTCATTTGACATATATGGTTCTGTGACCATGGCTACATAATGTCATCTTTCAGTGCCCTAGGCAACTGTAAGCTGGAGATGGGTTGTCATTCTGCATGGTAGGAGGAATTTTCATATCATGAGTTCTCCACAGTAGTGAAGTCACATAATCATACCTCTCCCTCCCCCACCAAAAAGAAGCTTTGACGAATTTGATTTTACCTATGATATATGCAATTCTCTCAACTTAGGCAGTCATATAACAGTAGGGAGAGTTCTACTGTAGTTGCGATGGTAATGGAAAAGCCTCCATCTCTGATGTATGATCAACTTTCTCTTTGAAATCACAATTAAAAACCTATACCCTTCCATACTGATTTTGCAAAGAATACATAAATGAAGCCCCTAATCCTCTAACTACCGCCTACTTGCATTATGTCCCAGTGTCTTAGTCCCAGATGAATTGCTGGTTATCTGCTAAACAGTTTGGGTCTTTTCTTTTGAAGCAATAACTGCTTTTACTATCTATTCCATAACCTGATAATATAAATAAGCATATAAAGACGAGTTTAGATAAATATCTAAATAAATTTACGCATGTTATTATATAACAGAATAATATAAATACATACATTTAAAGATAATATAAATATATGAATATATAAATAATAAATGTATATAAATGAATATGTGACTATATGATTGTAGTAATTATCCATACATGGAAATATATATAGACACACATATACATGTGTACATCTATTTGCACACATATATGCATATGTGTGTGTATATATATAGGCATATATGTATAGATGTATGTGTGTATCCCATAGACTTCCCAATCATGAAACCCAGTGGTTAGCAAGCTAATTCTCAAACCAAACCAGCGTCTTAGTTCCCGTCTTCTCAACTATAAATTCAGAAGTCAACACCACATAAAGTACCTCATGCAGAAATGCTTGAACTTTGACTTTCTTTCAGCAGGCTTAATGGTACTGCTTATGATATTTTTAACGTGCTATAATGTTCCAGTGTCATAACTGATATGCTCAACTAATATTGTAGGCACTAGTCTGAGGCCTTAATACTCTAGTACCTCTTGGTATGTTATAAACTGTTGCTGCTGAAGGGAGGTAGGCAAACAAAGGAGACTTTAGCCGGTAAGCTCTTTCTACTATGCTTTTAGTATCAACAGCATCTATACTTTGCCATTACAAAGTACAATCATGAAAATAATTAACCATCTCTTCTATTCAACTATAGTTTGCATTTCCTTAAAGGAGAAAAAGGGGGGAAAGAATCTATGGACAGAAACAGTACCAGTGATGAGCCCAGAGCCCCACATTTCATTGGGAACACTAGGGGTTCTTGGTACAGATCATTAAAGTACACTTTGAAATATTTCCCTTTTCTCACCAAATCATTGGCTCTGTAATTGATGTCATAAAGTATATCCATGTTCCAGTGCCGTTTGTTTCTCAGATCCCTCGCAGTTATCAATTATTTACATCTGACTGAAATGAATGGCAGCTGGAAAGCACTATGCAGTAATGCTTCGGAAGGGGCATATAGTGGCGCTCTAAATCACAAGTGGGTGATCCTGGCAGTGGCTACCCTGGGCCCCCTAAGATGGTGTTAAAACTTCAGTGAGGGGAAGGGAAGTGTTCTTTTTCATCATGCATTATCTGTTTGCCTTTTAAATTTTTCCTCATGAATATTCTCTTTGAGTTTTTCATTTGCCCATATTTCCTACAATTTACAGAATAATAACAAACTGTAAAAATAACAGTACCTTGAGTTTACCCCATGCCTCTCTTCTCCAGAGCTCCTGGAGTTTCATATATTACCTCACTTATTCTCACAGCACCTAGTGAGGTTGGCTCACATACCAAGACTTGCAGAACCTATGTTGCATATAAAATTACACCTGTGCATGAAACTCTCAGATTTAAATAATATTTTCTTTCTTTTTTCCCCTCCCCTCCTACTTAAGTCAATCTGCCTTCCTACCTCTCTTTCCTCTTCCTGTCTCCCTTCCCACCTACAGAGATGAGAAAATTCCACATAGACCAGATAAAAATGAGAGCAACCAGGTGCTATTATTCTTCCTTGGGGAAACTACATAAAACAGTTAGGTCATCTGGTTGTAAGAACATCAAGACCCAAACTTTGCCATCACTTCCTACAATTCCTTTAACCAAAGATACTATATACTGGTATTGCCGAACATAACAGTCTGAATATATCCCATGGTGTTATTGTTAACAAATGATACAAGGTCCTGGGCCAAGTCATTAATTTCCTTATCCTTCCTAGTAATTGTTCTTTTTACGTGATTCATAAGGAACATAACCTAAAAAAATAATTATAGTTTTAAAACCAGTCCCAAGGTGTTACCACTAAACTTCAGATACTGTACAGACAATATGACATCATTCAAAATGCAACCAAAAGCCTGATGTTAATTTTCCTCAGCCAGCTCAACCTGATCCTAAGAATTGTGGTTAGGTTGTTGTGAACATGGAGACTTTTAACCTGCTTTGTGAACATAGAGATGTTGTTTGGTTATTTGTGTTTCCCATTCTATGAGTTTAGAGTATACGTTGTTCTTTTCAGGAAGCTAAATAGAAGGGAAAGTTGGGGTCCAAGGACATAGATATACATGTATACAACATATCTTTATTTTTATTTATCCTGTGCTTGCACAAAACCAATTTTCATCCCTTTTCTTATCAAGCTGTATAGAAATTCATTCAAAATTGGGAAAGGAGGGGTATGGAGGGATAGAAATTCTCTGAGTATCTAGGTCTATTGGCATCCTTAGCAACCTTGATTAATTGCAGAAATTTTCTTTCATTTAGTGATCTACTCAAAGTATCACAGCTATTGGTGATAAGCTAGACCTATTTCCTTCCTCAGCATTTCCTTTATTTCCTAGTTTAAAACAGATTAAAAGTAGCTTTAAATGAGCCTGTATGTTCATTAGATTTAGAAACAAGGACAAAGAAAAAAAAAGGTTTGCAAGGTGATTCAAACCTGGTGCTAAGCTTTCCTTTCCTTTCACAGCTCAGGATAAGGGCTTGAGTACCTTCTGGAGTAAAAGAAGAAAGCCTAGGCAGCTGTTGCTGCTCCAGGTCACTGTTTATATCTCCCAATAGGGTTGGAGGTGCATTATGGGGGCTGGTTGCCCTTTACCTCCAGTTGTCTGGAGATAGGAGGGGGACGGAGATGGGAAATAGCTAAGGGACTTGTGGGTGGGGAAAGAAGAGTAAATAATGACTTGCTATCCTTCCACCTCAGGCAGTAGCAAATAGTTGGTTCCTCCTTTAATTTATCTTTGTCTGTCTGCAGGAAGAACAAAGTACATTCTGCTTAAAGAAGCCTTTGCAAGAAGTGGTCATTGCTATTTGAAACAAGGGAGGGAAAGAAAGAACCTTTATAAAAAAAAGTTCTCCTTAAACTGTGTAGGGGGGAAAAGAATTCAGAAGTAGAAATACATATAATCATTTTTTTCAAGTATTGTGTACCATATATTAGGACAATGTATTTCATGTACATAACATTTTACGTTTTTCAGAGCACTTTCATGAAAATCATTTCATTTGACAGTCTCTGATAGGGTAAGTATTGTTGTGTGTTGGTTTTTTTATCCTTTTCTGTCATGTCCTACGCTTTGTGACCCTATTTGGGTTTTTCTTGGCAATTACCATTTCCTTCTACAACTCATTTTGTAGATGAGGAAACTTAGGGAAACAGGGTTAGGTGACTTGTCCAGGGTCACACAGCTAGTAAGTATCTGAGGTCATTCTGAACTCAGGTCTTCCTGACTCCAGGCCCACTGCTTTATCCACTGTGCCTCTAGTTGCCCAGGGTAGGCATTACCATTTCCACATTACAGATAATGAAGCTAAGGTTTTGAGAAGTCATTAGCATTCATCCTCACTTGACTCACTTACTCTCAATATGAATCTATGAAATAAGGTTTAGCGGAAAACTCCTCAATTCCCAGCTGAATTTGGCAGTGTTTTTAAAAAATAGATTCTAAGTTCCCTGAGGACAGAGACTCTGTCTTAATTATATTTGTATTTTTCCCATTGTTTAGCTCAGCACATTGCATGTAGTAGGTGCCTAATGTCTGCTGAATGAATACTCATTTGCTCAATGCTATCCATTTAGAGCCAGAATTCCTTGATTTTTCTAGTGTTCTTTCAACTAATCTTACTGCCTCCAAGATCCTTGGGGACTGAGACTCAGTTTTTTCTCTTTGCTAACACTCCTTAACTCCACTATTCAACAGTGCTCTTTGGCAACACAACAACTCAGTTATTTGATTTATTAGATGATGATAGCATTTGAATTGGTGAAAGTTGGCATTATCCTCGGGGACCTACAAAGTACCATATGCATATTGGGTTGGCATTAGGAAAATGAGTAATATTTTTAAAAAATTGTGAAATAGAAAACAAGCTCTGATTTAGCTCTACCCACCACATTGAGACTCACACAATTGGAAGTTTTTAGTCAACAGTGAGATGATACAGTCCATTAATCTTTCTAACATGTACATGGTGCCTTTTGGACCACAATCAGCTATAATAAAATGCAAGCACATTACCCTGGATGAAGGGAGAGCCATGGGAATGTATGTGAAGGCAGTGCAACATTTTGCAAGCATATTTGAACAACTCTCTTGGTTTCTTAAATGCAAGATGAATCAGTTGGCCAGGATCTCTGCCTGCTGCCCTGATTACCAGTCCTACTCCCTGGTCACTTGGGCTAAAGAGACGTAATACAAAACAAAGGGAACATCTGGTGATTCCTGGACCATTGTATAACAAGTATGGATGGGGGATAAGATCCTAGGTTCACTTTGGAGCTTGAATGATTATAGCTAGCACACAGAGAAGTTAAGTAGAGGCCAGTGTTAGTGCGGCACTTTAGATAATCTGGGGAAAACAAAACAAAGTAAAATAACCTGGGGTTTTGAATTATGTAGTCTGATTTTCTGTTCCAACAAATCAGAGGATGAGCCAACCAAGGTTCAGGCCTTGGAGCACCTGCAAAGGACCCACATAGGTGTTTGGTGAACCTGATTCTTGAAGTGTGTGATAACCTGGGAGAGAATGTACTGGTATTCTGTGGCCATTTTTATCTGGTTACTGCATAGTGAACAAAAGCTTTTTAACTGGATGCTGGACCAGAACAAAATGTGAATACAAAAGGCATCGACTGGCCAATTTGTCTCCTACGCACCCAGGAATTTTGAATGAAGAGGAAAACAAATGTTATAGGTCTCTGAATGGTAGAGGCTTGGTCTCAAACTTGGTCACCTAGTGCCAGTGTTGTAACTGTCCCTGTTGTATTTATTCATTCCTGTTCTTCTGTCAAGGAGTATTGGGGAGGTTATGATTTTGTGGGATTCACAAGGTCTGAGGAGCTACCAGATGTCCAGTTATGGGAGTCCATGGCACAGAGTGTTACAATCACTACAACTGAGCTGAGTGAGACATGAGCATAGTCCCACAGAGCAACCTGTGAGATCCAGCCAGGGAAGTGATCTGGCAGTAAAGATATTGACCCATACTACACCACATTCAAAAGTGAACATGGTGGGTCGAATGCTTCGCAGTACCTGTTTAAGTCTGAGCACACTATTCTTAGGTACAGCTGGTAGAAGAAACCATGTGCCCCCAGGGCTGGGGGACATTTTTGTACTTTGGTTGCTTTATCTTTTCAGCCAACATACCTTTGTTTCAGCTAATTGACAATTAATTGTTATAGAAGAGAAAATGACTGGTTAAATGGATAAAGGGGATGCTAACCTTTGGTATCAATGACATTGAAAAAATATTAGCTGGCAATTGATGTTGGGGGGTGGGATGCACCAGAATGGGGTCTTGCAAAGATAGCATTAAAAAGCTATCCCAACCCCTGAGGGGTACCACTGAGCAGGCAATCTTGCTGCCCTCTAAGGCATCACTTGCTAGCATCTTGGGTAGGAGTTGGGATAAGGACTCCCAGAGACCATATAGACAACAAATATAATTGCTAAATCTTCACACACCTGATATTTATTTCCCACTTTAAGGTTTCCAAAGCTTGTTCTTTACCTGTGTCATTTCCACTGACCCTTATAACAACCTTGAGAAGAACTTCAGTATTCCAGTTATCCAATGCATCTGTGATATCATTTATGTGAGTACTTCTTACAACTCAACCAAACCTTCTAGCCTATGTGACTCATGTTTCTATCCTGTAAATTAGTCACAGGAGGTCCACCCAACATGCTGGCAGCCTTCCTTGCATTCTGTTCACATCACATGAATACCAATGCAGCACATAGTCTGTCCCCAAGTTGTTATATGATCAGCTTATTATTTTTTCTATCTACGTATTTCTCTGGTGACACACTTCATCCTATTTCTCCTGTGTAATTCCTCAAGGGTGATGTGTTCCAGCCTCTCACTCCTGCCATGTGTCTTTTTATTGTCCATTTGGGTGATCCTCACGGAATGATGGATTCATGGGACCATAGGTTTGGAGCTGGAAAGGACTTTGGAGGTTATATAATTTTATAGCTGAACAATTAGAAGCCCAGAGAAGTTAACTGGCTAATCAGGATCATACAACTAGTGAGTATCTGAGGTAGATTTCAAACCTAGTTCCTTGACGAGGCAAGTTCCAAGTTTAGCATTCCTTCCACTGTGCCATGTTGATTTTTTTTTTTTGCTGGGTTTCAGTCTTAAAAGGATCCTGGGCACTCATCTTCTCCTCCGCCCCTTCACATTCCTACTTCTAGGTCCTTTGAGGATTCTTTTGACACATCCAGTGCCCCATTGTTGCAGCTTTTGCACAACACAAAGGATCCTCTATCCTTTGAGCTCTGCCTTCAGCATTTCTGACACAACCTTGTGATTTTTAAAATATTATATCATGTACCATCTCATCTCTTATTATTATTATATCATATTGTCATTCAACGTGCATTACTTGGTACCTACTATGTGCCCTGAATGGTGTAGAGGAAAGAATGCTAAAAGTAGTAGGACATGACATCTAAAGTCCCCCCCAACTCTGAATCTGTTTAAGGTACAGAAGTATAGAATCACAGTGTTAGAAGTGATATCAAAGGCCATCTAGTAAAACCTATACCTGAAAAATATACTCAATAAATGGTCTTTCAACTTTGACTTGAAGACCTCTTAAAGAACTCAGTTCATTTTTACTTCTGGGTAACTCTAATTCCTTAGTTCAATTCAATTCAGTTTAACAAATGTGTTGAGTGTGAGATGGCTATGGGAAATATAGCTGGTGATATATGGTAGAGTGTTGGTAATGTGGAACTAGAGTTGGAGCTGACTATATAAATCTGGAAATTGTCTAACTGGAGATGATAATGAAACCCATGGGAGCTAATGAGATCACCAAGGGGAAGTTGGAAAGGAAGAGAAGGGAATGATCATTTATGAAGCAGGTACAGTACTTTACAAGTATTATCTCATTTGATCTCATTTAAGGGAAATAGCTTACAGAGAAAAGAGAAGTGGACCCAGAAATGAGTCACAGGGTATAAGGTGTGGAGGATGGATGATGATGACCTAGCAAAGGAAACTGGTGAGTGACAGATGAGAGGAGCAGGAAGGAGGAGAATCATGAAAACCCAGGGAAGAAAGAATATTTAAGAACACCGGGAGATTTTGGTCTTCATCTCCTACCATATAAACTTCAGATATTTGAAATATAATTGGAAACATTTATGGGGAGGATTAACTGGAATCTGTGTGAGAGCAGGATAGGCATCTTCATAGGCAGAGTTCAAAGGCCCTGATGCTCCTAAGAATCTCTCTCATTTCCTGGCTGATGTCTGAAAATATCTGGGCCCCTTAAAATCTGATGGCCCCCTGCTTTGGTCATTTTATTTCCCATACTTCCTATCCATGATCCAACCAAACTATAAGCTTTCTAGCTTCCACATGCTTTCCTCTTCTGTTCCCTTTGCCAGGAATGTTCTTAGTTCCCTTCTTCATCTTTTGAATTCTGATGGTCCCTTAAATCTCATCTCAAATGCTACCTTCTCTGGAAAGACTTTCTTCCTAGACATACCCCATTAGTAATAGACTTTCTTCTTTGGACCTCACATACTACTTGGGGTCATATCTTTGTGATATATTTACACTGTCCATTTTATCTAAGTATGCTCCCCTACAAGGCTACAAGCTCTATGAAGATTCATTGGACATCCCTCAAAGCTAACACTGTAGCGTATACAGAGTCAACACTAAAGATGGTCTGTTGAGTTGAATTGGCAAACATAATGGAGAAAAAGGAGCAATACTGATTTCTAGGGCTGTCTACACCTGACTATTTTGGAGAAATCAGATCATCCATTATTCTGATTGTAAAGACAGTTAAGATTTTAGAGTGTGACTTCGTACTCAACCAGAAGTATTACTAATTCATATTATATCTGGCAGTGGTTTTGCCTGGTCAGTTAGCTATGAGGAGTGGGTACATATGATCCTCTTCTTTGATCAGGACATTTTTTCACTATTTTATGGACTTTCAAAATGATCAATACTAAAATCAGTGCATCCTATAAACAACCATTTATGTGGATTATCCAGAATAAACGTGTAATGTCAAGCTACTTTTCTCTTGCTACCCTTTTTTACTTTTAAGCAAACATTTTATTATCAACAACTTTGTACAGGGAGACTGCAAATTAATTATAATATTAACCTATAATAATAACAATATTAACTGAGCTAAGTATCAAAATGGCAGATCTACTGCCAAAACTCTGGTCACACAATATATTTTTTAAAATTTGAATACACTATTTCAGATTATATGCTATTTGGGATTATCAGCACTTTTGTTCCTTTCCTTTGTGACTCAGAATGGATAATTGAAAATGAAATGCTCAGGCATGAGTTTTAGTCAAACACATTCCTTTTGACTTAAATTTTTGACAAATGTTAGTTACTACATAGCATTTTGGGTTTGAGAAGCAATAGGACAATGAGTGAGGCTAAGTGTGGTATGATATAAATAACTCTGACACAAGCTCTGCATGTAAAAAAGCTTGAGATCTTCATTATTAAGGTCTTTTTTCAGAACTTAAAAACACAAAGTAAATACACAAGATACTTCCCACTTTTATTTGGTACTTGTCTTCTTCGATGTGCGGGTCTGTTTGATTACTGTCTGGTAGTTTAAGGAAAAGACATCAGGCTTGTAGAGCATGAAATGTGAAGTGACCAGAGACTTGCTGTTCTGTTTCTGGTTGAGTTTTTATGTGCAATTACCTTTGCTTTGTTTTTTTTAAGCTTCTTATAGTGCTGCTGCTTCAAGTAAGAATTCAAGCATGCCATTTTTTTTTCAGTATGTAACTCATTTGCTAACACTGGCTGTCTTTCTTGGCTAGATAATAAGCCCCCTGAGGGCAGGGACCATGTATTATTCATCTTTGTATTCTCAGCACCTAGCATTATATTTTACATGTGTTAGTCACTAAATAAATGGTTACAGAATGAATGAAAATAAATGAATGAAGAAAAGAATGTATGATAGGTGGTATTTGTTGGTTGTTGCAGAGTTGGATTTCACTTATGCCCAAGTGTATTTCTGTGGTCCACCCAGGGCAAACTTGAAAATCTTATCCTGAAATTATATATACCATATTTATCCTGCATGCATAATTCTATAAATGATTAAATAAAGAGGAGGAAATGAAAAGGAGATGAGATGAGAGAAAGGGGGTTGGGAGGGAAAGAGAAGGAAGAAAGAGGGAGGTGGAGGAGAAAGAAGAGGCGAATAAAAGGAGAGGGAAGATGAGGGGAAAAAACTGCTAATCCTGTTCAAGACTGAACTCATTACTTATTTGGAGGCTTGTATATCCTTGTTGAACATAGGTTCTTATTGCTCTTTTGGGGCTGCCCCAGGTTTTATGATATTTTGTCCCTCTCCTCTCCAAGCACAAAGGACTGTGGGTATTGTAGTTTGGAGAATGTCACATAGTCTCTCAAATGACAAATCCTGGATTTATTTGCAAAGATCCATGTTCTCTGTCCTCCAGGGAGAACTGCAAATCATGGTTCAAAGTATTATTTGTTTAACTTCTGATTTACTCCAGGTTCTTAAGTCCTGTATAAAAGATGTTATATAAATAGCCTCAAGGATGACCTACCATTTAGTCATAGCTATTTCCTCACAGTTGCAAGTTTATGGCATCGAAGCCCAGACTGACCATCTTGTCTCCTTTCCTGCCCTTTCCCCTGCCTGGGCCTCAGCTCTCAGAACAGAGAAAGGGCAATCTTCCTCTAGTCCCTCCCACTATCCTTTTGCCCAGCACTCAGATTTGGAAATTGCAAATGAATGTTTCATTTCAGGTAGAACTAGATGACACACACACAAAATTACAGTTGATTCATTAAACTTGGAGGTCACCACGAATCTAGCTTGCTTTAAAAAATTAGGGATTAAAAAAATAGGTTGCTTAAACTAACTTCATGTTTACAGTTCATGACTGGAACTGGTTAGTGTGGTTTTGGCCAAATGCTGTTCATGGAATGTAGTTTTTGCACACAGTGTTCTGAAGTGGCATGCTTCATTATTTTTCTTCATAGTTATCAATTGCTATAAAAAATGAACATAACATGTTTTCTTTCTTTGACTCTATGCTTACTATTTATTCTGTATATATCTTGCATGAAGCTACTTAAATACATGTTTTCTCCTCCATTAAAATATAAATTTTTTGAAGTCAAGGACTGTTTTTTTCTTTCTTTGTATTCCCAACATCAGTCACATAATAGTTGCTTAATAAATGCTCACTGATTGCTTAATTCCTCTACTATTTGGCATTCTCCACTCACTTGACAATTTCAAGGATTTAATCATTGAGCATCTTCTTCTCTCCCTTCTGGCTAGCCAATTCTAAATATTTAGACTTAAAGCAAATCCTTCTTCCATAGAGCATCCCAGCAAATTCTCTCCTCTAAAATAGCAGCATCTATCAGCTTTATTGTTTTTCAGTCATTTAGTTGTGTCTGACTCTTTGTGACTTCCTAATACTATCCATGGGGTTTCCTTAGCAAAGATACTGGAATAGTTTGCCATTTTCTTCTCTGGTTCATTTTACAGATGAGGCAACTGAGGCAAACAGGGTTAAGTGACTTGGCCAAGGTCACATAGTGTCTGAGGCTGGATTTGAGATCAGGTCAAGTCTTGCTGCCTCTAGGCCTGGCACTCTATCCACCATGCCACCTAGCTGCCTATTTATTAACTTTACTATTTATTTGGTAATTACCATGGTGGGGTTTATCACGCTGAACCAGTATTACATTATTCTTTGGTTCCATTATTTTCTTGTTATCTGTGTTTTATGTCTGTCTTCCCTCTCCCGTTAGATTGAAAGCAGCTTGAGAGTAAGGATGTCTATTACATCTTTGTATCTTTCATGGTAGTTAGCACAGTACATGTACACAGTGTTCATTTGATAAATAATTGTTGACATATCGATTGCTCGTTGCGTGATTAAGTTAGTTTAAATGAAGACTGAACCTTCCTGAGAATTTATTGATTCCTGAATGCAGAGCCTTGCTTTCCCTTTAGCTGCCTCAGCATTCCATTGACGATGATAATGACAATGGTGGTGATGGTGATGATGACACATAGTGTGAGAAAAGGGTATTAAAATGCTGGAGTTGGACTTAGGAACCCCTGAGTTCGAATGTCCTCTCTTCCATTTACTAACTAGAGAGCTTTAGGGCCTCTGAGCCTTAGACTGGTGTTTTAAGTTGAGATGGATTTCAACATGCATTGGTGGAGGGAAGTCACACACTGCTCTATCACAGACCTTCATACATTGATTCATTAATAAAAATAATAACTTACATTTTGATAGTACTTTAAGATTTAAGAATCTTGTTCATCATAACATAGTGATGTAGAGAGGTTATGAATTATGATGCCCATTTTTACAGATATGAAAACTGAGGATGAGAGAGATCAAGTGACCTGGCTGAGGTCATACTATGCCAGAGCTGAGATTTAGGACCAGCTCCTATGGATCCATCCTGTCACCAGCAGCATGTATCTTTGCAGGATGCTGGTTTTCCTGATAGTTTGAAAAAAAAAAAAAGCAAAATTCTTTCCATTTGCAATGAACCCTTCAGAATGTTGCTCTCTGGAAATGTGAATTACTCTGGGAGCAAGGCATTGGCAATGTCCTCTGCAGATTAATTTCAACAGGCTGCAGGATGGTCAGATTTCAAGAGAATATATATTCCTTATAACGATTAGTACATTGCATTAGCCAAGGAGGATTTTTGAGGGGGGTGCGGAAATGATTATAAACGGGTTAGCCAGTGAGCTAAGTGAACCTCTTAATCCCACAGTAGGTTTGTCATGCACAACTGTTCATTTGTAGGTATTCAAAATTTCCACTGATAGTGTATTCCCTTACCTGCTTTTAAATCAGTAACTGTTTTTTTGTAACGACTTCATTATTTCTTAATTGTCCTAATTTTCTTTCTTACCTTTTCTTGTTAAAAAAAATGAACAGTTTCAGCATCCCAGGCATTCTAGAAACATGAATTTCAGGCTCCCACTCATTTGTTAATGAGCCTAATTAAACCCCCCTGACTCAGATCCAGCCTTTGCTCCCATGTCTCCCAGTCATTAGAAATAGAGAACTTTAAAGCTGAGGGGGCCCTTAGAGACAATCCAGTCTAAATCCCTTATTTTATAGATAAAGAAAACAAGGCCTAGAAAAGTAAAGCAATTTGTCCAAGATCTAACCGCTAACCAGTGAGAATCCTGGGATTAGAATCCTAGTCTCCTAACTCATGGTCCAGTGGCCTGACAACTCTGTGGAAGTTTGCATGGTATCTAGCAGTATTTGCCATATGTTACTATTTAAGTATTCTTGAGCATTTTTCAAGGAAATTCATCTTAAATGGCCCAGTTATATTATAAGGTTCTCATTAATAGAGCCTTTCCTTCTATGTCTTTTGTTTTTCCATGGTCTGGCACAGGCCCCAGTATCCCACAGACTGACTGACTGATAACACAAAGTTTTCTTTAGCTCCCTCTACCAAATAAGTTTGGCTAAGTGAGACATTTGATAACACATCAGGGAAAGGATTGTGAAAATTCTTCTTTGTACTCTATTTCCTTTGCTATTTTCCATTTTTCTGCTTGTACATCATTAAGCAGTCCTGGTTAAGTGATATAGGACAGATGGTGCTTATTCATTGAATTTTTCAAAGATTCTCCTCTTCAAATGACCAACATGTATGTGAGCTAGCCCAATATATTCCTAGAGACAAGAGAATATTTCCAACTTCTAGCCTACATGGTAAATCCTGCCATTGCCATTTTCTACCTATGAAACTTGGGGCATGTCACATAATCTCACTGGGTCTCAGTTTCTTCATCTGTAAATCAAGGATATTGGACCAGATGGGCTCTCTGAAGTCTCTTCCGGCTCTAAACCTATGATCATGTGATCCCAAGTCCTGACTTTGCCATTACCTCACTATGTGACCTTATGTAGAATATTTTATTTCCTTCGGTCTTAGTTTCCTCATTTCTCAAATGACCAGGTTGGATTAAATGGACTCTAACATTCTTTGTAACTCTGATAATCAATGATTTCCTGAGCCAAGGTTGTATACAGGACAAGTCAAACTCCTGAGAGTTTTATCAAGGAGAATGAATGAGCACAATAGGTTTACTTTTAGACAAACTGGATTAGTCTCCCTGGGCTCACTGAGGAACCCTAGAATCTTTGGAGGTAATGCCAGACTTAATGATGAGAGAAGTGGGGAGGCAGAGACAGAGAAAATGAGAGAGAATGAAAGAAAGAAGGAAACAAGAAGAGGAAATGAAGGAGAGAGAGAAAAAGAAAGGAAAGGGAGAGTAGAAAAAAGAAAAAGGCAGAGGGGGGAAGGAGAGGGAGAGGGAGAGAGAGAGAGAGAGAGAGAGAGAGAGAGAGAGAGAGAGAGAGAGAGAGAGAGAAAGAAAGAATGAGAATAATGTGGTATAAATAAAGAAGGAAACCTGGACTCATTAAACATAGATTTAATCTAGAGCAGATATCTCATTTTATAGACAAGGAAATTGAACTCAGAAAAGCTAAGTGACTGTCCTTGAAGCAGCAAAGCTAGGGTTTGAATGTGAGTTGAACTAAATCCAGCCCTTTTCCCCTCTACGCTGAACTCCTGCCTACTACATCCTTACTTCAGAGTTAGGAGACAATTCTGATGCTACCTAGACTTATGATGATGTTAGACAAACATCACTTTTCCTCCCTGGGTGTCAATGTCCATATCTACTAAATAAGAGGCTTAAACTAATTAACTTGAAGGTTCCTTTGCAATCTCTGAGGCCCATACTATGGTGATGTCACCACTTTTCTTCATTATTTTGCTTTCACCTCCTCAGAACTATCACCTCTTTCCAGTGCTCTTGTTTTTCTATGTGGCATCATCTCTCTACTTTGTCCTTCTTTCCCATATAGGTTACTTATTGACATTTCACTTATAAGAATGACACCATGAGGCTTAGGAGACTTCACACAGTTCATTCATTGCCTCATTAATGTGCCTATTTCTATTTCTTTTCATTTAGATATTTTATTTGCTAAATTTAGATATAGACATTTTATTTAACTAGCATTCTTCATATACTCTATACTATTTCATTATTACTTTTTATATTAATTTATTATTCTATCTTCTTTGTAATGACTTTGAATTGTGCGTCTGATTACACATTTTAACTTTTTTAAATTCAATTTTATTTTATTCTCCACCTTCACTTTCTCCCTCCCCCTTTGAGAAAGAATGAAAAACAAAACTTTTATATACATATCATTAAGCAAAATGAATTCCTACATTGCCCATGTGCAGAAAAGATACCGCATTTGCATTTTGAATCTATTACCTCTCTATCTGGAGATGAACAGCATGTCTCGTCATGAGTGGAACTGTGGATGGCTACTGTGTTGATGGAAGTGCTGGAGTCTTTCAAAGTTGTTTGTCTTTACAATAATGTTATTATATAAATTTTTCTCTTGGATCTGCTTACTTCACTTTGCATCAGTTCATGCAATTCTTACCAGGTTTCTCTGAAACCTTCCCCTTCATTTCTTACAGCATGATAGTGTTCTTTCATATTCATATGGTATATCTTATTCCGTCATTTCCCAGTTTATGAGTACTTCACTTTCTAGTTCTTTACCACTACAGAAATAGCTGCTATAAATATTTTTGTACACATAGGTCCTTTTCCTTTCTTTGATCTCTTTGGAATATAGGCCTAATAGTACTATTGCTAGGTCAAAGTAGTTTAATGACTTTGGGGACATAATTCTAAATTGCCTTCCAGAATGACTGCACTAGTTCACAGTTTCACCAACATTCCATCAATGTACCTCTTTCCCCACAGCCCCTCCAGTATCTGTGATTTTCCTTTTTTGTCAGCTTTGTCATTGATTACACACTTAAGAGTTTTCTTCCTTCCATCTTTTTCAGTCCCTTTTTAATAGTCTATATGTCTAGATATAATATTAATTGATGGGGTGAAGATAAAGCCTGGTTGTTGAAAATTTAAGCAAGTCAATACCCCTTCTGCTTACATGGAAACCATCTATAGTCCATCCGCTTCTCTCATCACAGATTGCCTTCTGATTCTCGGCAAATCCAAAACATGTCCACCAGCTGGTCCCCATTTCCAGTCTTCTCATTTCTTCATTTACAATTGGCATTGGATGAATCAGATATTACCTGTATCCATTCGAACTTCAGCTCCTTAATTGTGTCAAATCATCTCAGTCTGTACTAAGTGTGGACCATAATAATTTGTCATGATGCCCTTTTGCATACACAACCTCATCAGGTCATCTGGGCCACAGATGAACTATTTCAGGTGCAGTCATGTACCAGGACCACTAACTCCTTTATATTATTGTACCCCAAGTAGTGCTTGATTATCCAGTATTTAGGGAGCATATCTTGCATATTTATATGCATAACCACTTGAATTTCTTCTCAACACCTTTACTAGTGATAATGGATCCCTAGGCATTTTTTCCTGCTTGATATTCAGGAACCCTGCTATCATCTTTAGTCTTAACTTGAACAAAGGATGATGTTTTCTTCCAGCCTTGGAGAAATGTGCTATTGACTTGTTTTCTTTAGTATTTCAGAGCATGGCTTACAAATTTTAGGGATGGTCCCCATTATTTCCATTCTTTGAATCAATAGGGAAACTCACCGTTTTACGAAGATTGCAGTTGTTGTCCAAATCCAGCATAGATATGGTAATGATTATAGGGTGTTTACTAGTCATGAGCACAGTATTGCATTACAAAAACACATGATGCAGAGGGTACATATTAAATCTCTGGTTCATAGCGTGTTCTCTAATTTATCCATTAAGTTTACTTATATTTGTTTTTATTAAAGCGGTTTCATATTTAGAATTCTGGAAAGGGCCAACATTTCATCCCATAAAATTAGCGAGGTTTGGTAAAAACATGCAAAGGAAAATTTATTCTCACTTACAGTTGTCTAAATTGTCCACAGATGTGTATAAGCCATTGCCAAGCATATTTGTTTATTTACTTGATTTATAAGATGTGTTCAATGCATAAAAACTTTGTAGCACACATACAATAAAATATATGCCTGCTTTAAATAGTTAGCTTGCAGGATCGAGTTTCTTTCTGTATCTCCCACTGCACTTAGCACATTGTTGACACTCAGTGAGTGTTCATTAATAAAACTTTCCGGGTGGTTTCCTATAAATGTTGAACAAAGAGGACTTTATGAGAAAACTCTTAATGGATGGTTGTCTCTCCTTCCCTCTGGATCCTCTTCAAGGAACGAGGGTTATCTTTCTCTTTCCCAAGAGAGAAATATTGTGCTAATAAGTCCTTTTATCTGACAGATAAAAGTCACTAATTGCTATTCAATAATCTGTTATACTGTAAAGAGATCTGTTATGTACCTTTATAATGTATCCCAGAATCCTCTTGTCATATAATATCATTTGATAATATTTACCTTCTAGGAAAGGTACAACAAGGATTATGGTATCATAGATTTAGAGTTAGAGGGAATCTGAGAGACCATTAAGTCGAGCCCCTTCATTTGCTAGATAAGGAAAATTGGGGCACAGAGATGATAGATGCTTGCTCAGGATCACACAGCCAGTTTAGTGTTGAGAATAGGATTTGAAACCAGGTCTTTGTAACTCCAAGGCCAGCATCCTTGTCCACTACACCAACCTGCCTCCTGTGAATAGGACTCTGAACTTTTGGAAGTGATACTGAATATCAACTCAAATGGATATAAAATTTCTATATCTTCACTTTAATGGACAAGATTAAAAGAGCTACAGAGCATACAATAATAGCATTTGCCTAATTTTTCAGGTGATGTTTGTATGCAAGAAATCGTATATTACATGCCCCATCCTCATGAACTTTATTAATTTACCAACATTTCCAATGGTCTCAAAGCATTTTCTAAAAGTTTTTCTTTAGTCCTTGTATAAAAATAAGAACTGAGTGAAATTTATATTCAAGGACACTAGAAATCTAACTTACCTTCCAAAAACAAAAAAGAATCCAAGTACAGATTTTGTATATCAACTTCAGAATAAGTTATCAATAAGGGACAATCAGCCTACAAATTCTGTCTTGCTCTCTCGCAGATTTTCAGTTATCCTTTCAATCAGATATTGGAGTCTTGATATTTTGTCCAATGGTCTTTCGTTCCCAAGTTATTTTATTTTGTGCAGAGTAGTACCATGATGGAAAAACAATTTTCTTAGGTAGTTTTTGGAGAAACTTATGTAAGTGGATGAAATCATATAAGTAACTCAAGTAACTACTAAATCACAAGCTTGGAAATTTTATTCCTTTTGAGGTGAAGGATAAACTTAATTTATAGGCCATCAACTAATGAGTGCAGTTAATATCAGAAATCCTAATTATTTCATTCTGCCATGCAGTTAATTCAACTGCCTAAAAATGAATTTGCTAAACTTTCTCCAAAACAAAGGAACATACTTAATTTTAAAGAATCAGGGAGTGTACTTTGTTCTGTTGAGGCACAGAGGTAAAGAAACCAATTATATTGAAAAATCATTGTCAAAACATACCTATACTTGCATGTGTGTATATACATACAGACATACATGTGTATGTGCATGTATTAAACCAGCTTCATAGACACTGAGTTAAGAATCCATGCACTAGGACTTACTCAGTAACTCACAAATGGACTGCAATCTGTATTGATGGAGGGAGTTTCCATACGGGAAGTTTAATCACACGGATGAAATTGCAGTTCATATGTATTCACGTGTGAGATGTCTTTAAATTTTTCTTTAGAAGGTTTTAAAAATACAATGGATCTCGTCTGTTTATGTAACAGAACAACAAGAATAATTTCAATGGGGGATGGGCTGTTTGAGCTCATGAATTCCCTTCCAAATGGAGTTTATACATTTATTTTATACTTGTGTGCTCCTAGATTCTGTTCTCTCCACTCCAAGACTTTTATATTTCATTTGTCTATTGACTGTGCATTACTTGCATGGGGCTCCTTTGTTCTTTACATCTTTATTGATGCGAGGCAGCTCCAGAAACTACTTTTTAACAGTTGTTCAATCCTTGATGCCCTTCATGTATCAGATTTAGGATTTCATTTCTTAGAACTACTGGGCCGGTTATACAATTAATTGCTTCTTATTAATATGCCATTAGATCCACTTGGCCAACCAAGAACAGCTGAAAGAAAGCATGCTTCCTCCTCCTCCCCTCTTATGAAGAACTCTTTTGATGTTCGGGCTGCTCTCCTGTGTAATGGGAGACTTGCTAGAGTGTCTGGAATCCTCTTGTTGGTTTAAAGTGACAGAAAATGTTATCCCTTGATGATAAACAGGTTTCTATAGCCATTAAATGACTTTCATCCATTCACTCAGCTCAGGACTTCCAAGAAGGCCACTAGAACTTCATTCAGGTTAATTACATTTTGCCAGAAACTTCACTTTGGTAATAGAGTCAGACCATATAAGCTTGTTAAGAAACGATGGAAAAATTGAGGGAAGGGCATTGCATGGATGTGTGGATGTCTGGTTCAATAGAAAGCCAGTGGCACCAACCATCTGACACAATCCATGTTTGCAAAAGGTTTCTAGAGATTGCAAATCTTACCCTTAGCAAATGTTTATCACTCTCTTTAGGTTGGCTCATACTTACTAACCAGATAGTTCTTTCAATCTTTCCACTGAAAAACACTTAGAGATAGTTTTAGTATTCAGATAACATCTACTTACATAAATGTCTACACACATATACACAAGAGTAATTAATTGAGTGTCTGGTCTACTAGCTCTAGAAATGCAATCCTAAATCTGGGCATTGAAGATTGACTAACACAATATTTTATATAATATATACATATATGTATATTCATGTATGTATATGCATACGTGTGTTTATACATATATATGTGAGTGTGTATATGTATCTAGATATAGAGACAGAGTTATAATTGATGAGAGTCATCATGAAATAGTGGATAAAGAGCCAGGAAGATTCAGTTTAAGTTCTGATACATACAAGCTTGGAGAGGTCATATAATCTCTAAGGGTCCCATGCAACATTCTGAGACTATTGACTTCCCAGCAGCTGTCAGTTTGTATTTATAGAAATGATTCCCTGTACTATGGCACTAATAGAGGCAGTTAGTGGTGCAGTGGTTAGAGCACTGGGATTGAAGTCAGAAAGATTCATCTTCCTGAGTTCAAATCCTCAGATACTAGCTTTGTGGCCCTGGGTAAATCACTTACCCCTTTTTGCCTCAGTTTCCTTATCTGTAAAATGAACTGGAGAAGGAAATGGCAAACCCTTCTGGTATTTTTGCCAAGAAAATCCCAAAATTGGGTCATAAAGAGTCAGACCCAGCCAGACAACAACATACATATGTCTCTTCCTTAGTAATTCCTATTACATAATATACATATTATTTAAGAACATGCTAATGTAATATACATGTTATATTATTTAACACAAAATTACACCTTACCCATTACATCTAATATCTATTCAAAATTATTAAGAAAAAGAGCACAGTTAAGCTAATTCATATGGGAATCAAAGCCATGAATTTGGAAAATGTGAGTCTTAAGAAAAATGGTAAAGAAGAAAGAGGCATTTTTGGTAAAGATTGGTGGGAATGTTGACAGGTGAAGTGAATGATATCTATAATTACTCAAAAGCAGGAGAGGATGAAGCGAAGTGAGATAAGTCAAATTGAATCTACAGCAAATATATACATATTTGCAAATTCTATAGATATTTAAAGATGAATGAATACACAGACATAGTTGTAGCAAAGGGCTGGTCTGATTGTGTTTGTAACCTCCATCTGTCCTCCATTAAATTAGATGGCTCATACTAGGTTATTACCAACACCTCTCCACCGCATTAACATCCCCATCACTGTCAGCCACACTCTTTTTTTTTTGCTTCCCTTACAATAGCGAATTTGAGTCATATTGACTCCTCTCTCATTCTTCTTCATCCTCTCTGCCTCTGACCCAATGCAAATGTCACTCCCTCTCCTGTGGATAGCCTTGCCAGTGTCTGAATTCTCTCATAAATATTTTTCTTTTTCTTCTCAAGACTCACTCATTTCTTCCGGAAAGTCTTTCTGGTCTCATCTGCTGCAGTCATTTTAATTATTGCAGTGATTATCTCCCTAACTTTTTCTTCCCACTTCTCCCAAATTTGGAGACTTTCATATATGTATTTTGGTATACTCCCACAAAAGTTTTACTCCAAAGTCTCATTGGAACAAAAGTGAGCCTAGATCCTTGAAGGCTAATTTAGCAGATAGGTTTTATTGGGTAAAACCAAGCTGCAAATGTGTGGAGCATCCTTTCTCTAACACTTATCAGCTGTGTGATCATGAGAAAGTCATTTAACCTCTCCACGTTTTAGTTTCCTCTTTATAAAGTGGACACTATCTACCTTCCAGTACTGTTGTGACACTCAATAGAAATGGCTTTGCAAATGCTAAAGTGTTCTAAAACTGCTATTTCTACTACTACAACCATGCTCTAAGCCTTGGTTTCCTCTTCTACTGTTACTACTACTACTTCTACTACTACCACTCTCTAAGATTTCCTTTCTTCTTTTATACAATGGGCACCATCTACCTTTCAGTACTATTGTGACACTCAATAGAAATGTCTTTGTAAACCCTAAAGTGCTCTGAAAAGTGTCACTTTCTTCACTGCCCTGAAGAAGGTTCTATATGCATTGTTCTCTGTTTCTGTTGTTATTTTGAAGGGAAACTTTCACAATGTCTTGAGCAAATGAAGGAGGAGGATGTCTTCAAATTCTTTGCTGCAGGAACCCATTTGGGTGGCACCAATTTGGACTTTGGTGGAATGGTATATCTACAAAAGAAAGAGTGATAACATCTACATCATTACCTTGAAAAGAACTTGGGAAAAGCTTCTTTTGGCAGATCGTGCCATTGCCATTGAAAACCTGGTGATGTTAATGTCATCTCATCCAGAAACAGTAGGCAGTGGGCTGTTCTGAAATTTGCTACTGCCACTGGAGCCATACCTATTGCTGGACATTTCACACTGGGCACCTTCACTAACCAGATTCAGGAAGCTTTCAGGGAGCCTCATCTCTTGGTGGTCAATGATTCTTGGGCAGAGATAATCATATGTTAACCTCCCAACCATTGCACAATACAGACTCCCCACTTCGGTATGTGGACATTGCCATTCCATGTAACAGCAAGGGAACTCACTCAATGGATCTGATGCGTTGGATGCTGGCCCATGAAGTCCTACGTATGCATGGTACCATCTCCTGGTACTCTTCATGGTGCCATCAGGCATAACCCAAGGGAGGTTATGCCTGATCTTTACTTCTGCAGAGATCCACTGCAGGTTAGAAGAACAGGTTGTCACTGAAAAGGCAGTGGCAAAGGAGGAGTTTCAGGGTGAATGGACTGTACCTGCCCCAGAATTTACTGAAACTCATGCAGAAGTGACTGATTGGTCTGAGGGAGTACAGCTGCCATCTGCGCCCATTCAGCCGTTCTCTACTGAAGACTGCAGTGCTCAGCTGGCTACTAAGGACTGGTCTGTGGCTCTGACTGCTCAGGCCACTGAGTGGGGAGGAATTACCACAGAGTGGTCTTAAGTTTTACCCCAGATGCTCTAATAGTGTTGGAAACAAGTGCTCAGGGAAAATAAACATTGGTTTCTTAACAAAAAAAAGTCAGTTACTACTACTACTACTACTACTACTACTACTACTGCTGCTGCTGCTGCTGCTGCTGCTACTGTACTTTAAGCTTTGGTTTCTTCTTTTATAAAAATGGGTACTATCTACCTGTCAGTACTATTGTGACACTCAACAGAAATGGCTTTGCAAACCCTAAAGTGCTCTAAAAAATGTCAGTTACTACTATTACTACTTCTACTACTACTACTACTGATATTTGGTGCCCAGTAATGTCCCATATGTCTTTGGACCAAAGACCAGACTGGTTCAATTGATTGAGTCTCATCACCAAAGTGCTGGCCACCAGGCAATGAATTTTGTTGGCTCTAACAGTTGATTAAGTTATCTACATTTGGCTGGAGTGTAGGCTGTATGTTAGGGAGTAATATAAATGTCAAACAAAGGAATTCATATTTTATCCTAGAGCCCAGAAGGAGCTATTAGAACTTTAAAAACATTATTCTGAATTTAATAAACAATAAATAAAATTAGCATTCGCAACCATGTAGTGGAATTGAAAAAAGAAGGTTGCACAAAAAACAAAAGGTCGCTATTCTGTACAGCTTGCTTTTCTTTCTAAACATAGGACACGGTCTGACTATCTTTCTGGTCTTCTTTCTGTTCTCTTTTTTTTTCCATTAAAAAGAAGTTGCATTAGGCACCCTTTTCTTCCTTGGTTCTTTTTTGGCTATCCTATCCATAACCTTCCCTCATTTCCCTCCCCCTCTTACCAGTAAAAGGAAAGAAAGAAAGAAAAACAAAGTCCTTGTAATAAATAGATGTAGTCAAGCAAAATAAATTCCACATTGCCCATGTCTGAAACTACTGAAACTTCTTGAGCAGGGAAGTGACATAATCAGACATGGGCTTTAAGAATATCAATTTGGCAGTTGTGTGGTTGATGCATTAGAGGGGACAGAATGAAGCACTTTCAAACAGGAAGGACAATAAGTACCTCATGCAGTGTTCTTGATCCAGTGGTACCCAATATGTTTATTATAGTTGCTGTGAGCTCTGTGTGAAGGATTGTAGATGGGGGAACATTTGACATATGCTAATTGATAAAATAGTGGCAGAAGGGGAGATTTTGATTGGAGACAGAGAGACAAGTCCTTTATTGCTTGGGGACAGTCCCTTTGTGTTTGGTCTCAGAAGCACAGCGGGGACCTCTCTTTTTTCTTTTTTAGATCTCA
The DNA here is from genome assembly GCA_028658325.1 of Potorous gilbertii. Lineage (NCBI taxonomy): Eukaryota > Metazoa > Chordata > Mammalia > Diprotodontia > Potoroidae > Potorous > Potorous gilbertii. The sequence continues at coordinate 200,776,772 of CM053771.1, forward strand.
TCTGGGGTATGTTTGATGTCTCATTACTTTTCTGGTTGCTATTTGTAGTTCTTTGATATTGTTTGGCACTTTCACTGTGATAGAAAGGGCAATATTAACAATTATCTAGTTTGCAAAAACCAACTATTTACATCTTGAACAGATATGTAGAATGCACTTTTTCAAAAGCCATTAACTTATCCGTGTATGCATTTTAATGCACCTTGCAAAAAATTCTTGGGAATTTGGAAAGGTGTTATTTTTGCATAATGGGCTCAAAGATTTACAGTTGGAAGGTATCTAAAAAAGTCACTGAGTTCAGTTCTTCATTTTAAAGATAAGGAAACTATAGCGCACAGGGATAAGGTGACTTCAACTTCATTATTGAGTTGTTTCAGTTGTGTCCCACTCTTTGTGACCTTATTTGGGGTTTTCTTGGCAAAGATACTGTAGTGGTTTGCCATTTCCTTCTCCAGGTCATTTTAGAGATAAGGACGCTGAGGCAAATAGGTTTAAATGACTTACCCAAGGTCACACAGCTAAGTGTCTGAGGCCAGATTTGAGATCAGGTCTTCCTGACTTCAGATACAGCACTCTATTCACTGCACCTTAAGATGACTTTATCAGAGTCAAAACACTCATTCATGTATGAAGCGGGATTTGAACCCAAATCTACCAAACCATGCTGCATAAAGATTAGGGTAGAAAAATAAAATCTTTTCATTTTTATTTTTTTTCCACATGATAATCCTTTATTTATTGAATACAGTGATCATATTTCCTTTATGCCTTAAAACTATGCTAAAATCCCCAGTTTATTCAGCCAATCCTCTACACAATCAAGGTCCTCCATCATATTGGTTGTCCTCCTTTGGACACTCCAGTTTTATCATTTCCTTCCCAAAATATGGCACTCAGAATAGAATACAACCTCAAGATGTGGTTTGATCAGAATGGAATATAACCTCCTTATTACTTGCTGCCTTTCTTAATGCAGTCCAAGATCACATTACATCTTTCCACTTCCAAATGATAGATTCTACTGATTACTCTTGAGCTCACAGTGTGTTTGTCTTTCATTGCCAAAGAAGATCATGCCGTCAGAGAAATAATGACATGACTTGCACTTGACTGTGCAGGTCACCAGTCTCACTTGTCCTACAGAGCCATCCAAATCTAGTGACCAGATATTCATCAGGATGACTGGAGATGACCCAGGATGAGGCAGTTGGGGTTAAGTGACTTGCCCAAGGTCATACAGCTAGTGAGTGTCAAGTGTCTGAGGTGAGATTTGAACTCAGGTCCTCCTGACTCCTGTACTGATGCTCTATCCACTGCACCACCTAGCTGCCCCTGAACTCACAGTACACTAAAATCCTCCAATCTCTTTTTTTCCCCCCAAAAAAATTGCTGGGTACCTATACTGAAAAATTAAATCTTCCGCAGATTATGCTAGTACTAATCCCAATGCGATTTTAATGTCTCAGGATTACTGAAGCCATCTTGAAAACTTACCTGTAAATTGATTGGAAACTGAATGTAGTAAAGTCAAATGGTCATTCAATACAGAGTACATGCTAGCATTTCTCTGGCCTGGGGGGCTCTCAAAAGGGATAAGTTGTACATCTGGAAGGCCATTATTTATTGGATTTCCTAGCTTTTCAGCTCAGAGATGTATAAGACCACTTAATTCTTAACCCTCGTGACCCTGAGAAAATTGGGTAGGTTTACTGATTTCCTTTCATGCATTCCTCCCTGTTTTTAATCTAGGGATCCTCAAACCAAGTTTATTGCATAAACCTGAATGCCAAAGATCTGGTTGGAAATGAACCATTGGGGGAATATGGTGGCTTCAACAGATGTTTGCCTTGCTTTCTTTGACTTCTTATAGTGTTTCTGGTCTTGTAATAATAACAAATTACATTTCAATGGTACATTAAAGTTTATATAGCATATTCTTCATAACAATCATATGAGTTAGATACTGCAAGATTAATTTAATTAAATTCATTTCCTCAAGCATTTAGTGACGTGTTAGGCACTAGGAAGACAAAGGCAAAAATGAACCACTGACTCCCCTCAGGGAGCTTATATTCTACTGGAAAAATGACAGTATCTCTGTTTGACAGTAGCAATAATGAATATCAATATCTCTAGATTATAGAGGAGGAAGCAGAATTTGTGGGAGGTTAAGTAATTTGCTTAGAATCACACAGCTGGTAAGGGTGGAAGCCAGAATTTGAATACGGTTCATTCCATGTGCTTATATTCCTCACAGAATACTATGACACTCAAATTTAGCCAGAACTTAAAGAACAAAGAGACACAGAATCTCAGAACTAAAATTAAAAGGGGAGGGGCAAGATCCCACCATATCCTAATATGAAACAACCAGTAAGGTTTATTTCAGCACTGCAGTTCTTGCCAAATTAGTAACCAGTTATTTATTATCAGCCAACCTAAGAGGATTTGGAAGGGTTTCTTCTCTTCAAGGTTTTGGGGAAGGAAGTATCTAGAAAGACAGTTTTGATGCCTCTCTGAATCTCAATATGCTTGACTTAAAATTGTAATTATACATAATTATCTTAATAAAAATCCCTCTACATTTTATCTTTTCCTTTACTATGCTGGTAATAGAGGTAGTTATACAGAAACGGTATCTTGAGCTGTGTAATAAAATGTGGCGCATTTTCCAAAAATCTATTAGAACTGGGAGTGTTTTGAGAGCTGCATAAGACACTTGGATGGACTATATTTTATTATGACTCCAAGCTTCGGTTTGTGCAATTGCTTCTTGGAAGAGATATGGAGTGTGATAGTACTGGCTGATTATGATAGCAGTAGTGGCAATGTAACATAGATGGCTCTATATGCTTACACATTGTGTCCATCTTTAAAGTAATGGGACAAGCCCTCATCAAAATTCATTTTGATTCCTCAGCATGATTTCCACTAGATCTGTCTTCTAGGGTTGCTACTTCCCTTTACCCATATCCCCTAATAGGGAGGGGCTACATTCCAGCCAGGAGCCTGGCCTCCTTACATCTACTAATGACAAATGGCAATGCAAAACTATCCTTTAGAATCTGCGTAGCTACCGGGATTATTAGGGAGCCCATTTCTGTTTTACCACCTCAGCCAGTGGCCAAGTTTATGTAGCTCCAGCTATTTCAAATACAACCGGTAGTAGCTGAAGTTATTTTGGCAAATTTTTAGTTGTGTGTGAGTGCCAAGAAAATGAAAGTTCCTGGAAAGAGGAGTCTTTAAAATGTAACTTTAATGACTAACAATGTAACTCAGACCACAGTATATAACTATCATAAGGGTGGGGGAGGAAATGATTTAACTTCATCCATTTGGATAATTTGCAGAGTGCGGAAAAGACATTTGTATGGCCTAGGCAAGAAAAACTGGAAATTGTGCCCCTCTGGAGGGGCATAAAATGAGGTCCAGTGGAAACTTTGAAACTTTATTGTAACATGCGTGATAATTCATTACAGAATAAATACCTATATGCCATAGAAAGCAATTATTTTGCATTCAACAATGAATTGTAAAAAGTAATATTTTAAATGTTTCTTTTTGCATCTGTTCTTCATGCTGCTTGCAAGGTGGCTGCCCACCTTGCATAACCCTAATCCTGACTTTGATGGTAATTAGGCATGAATTTTGAAGTCTAGAGAGTTCTTCTTCAGAGGTAATTGGGGTTAAGTGACTTGCCCAGGGTCACACAGTTAATAAGTATCTGAGGTCACATTTGAATTCAGGTCCTTAGGTCTGGTTCTCTATCCACTGCGCCACCTGGCTGCCCCCTCAGTCCCTTTTTCTTCATGTTAAAGAAATTGGAGAGGTCAGAGGCAGAGATGGTTAATACTTGGCCTTGATTTTGGAGTGAAGAGGTAAGAACTCGATGGATAAGCAGGGCTGGAGAGTCTATTTGTTCAAACTAATAATAATAGTAGCATTTATATAGTACTTTAAGAGCTGCAATATACTTTACAAATATTCTCTCATTTGATCCTCACAAAAAGCCTGCGTGATAGGTACAAATATTATCCCCATTTCACAGATGGGGAGACTGAGATTTAGAGAAGCTAAGTGACTTGCCCAGGGTCATAGAGCAAGTGAATATTTGATTCAGGATTTGAACTCAGGTCTTTTTTATTTCAGGGCTAGCACTTTATCTACTATCCCACCTAGCCTAGCATACCATTCTAGTAAAGGAGATTTTATAGAGAGTCAGTAGTCAGATAAAGGAGGTTGCCCAGCACTGAATCATTTCTTTTGCTGGCTCCTCTCCTTCCCAAAGCCTCTTAAAGGCAGATGTTGCTCTGAATTCTGTTTGTAGCTTTCTGGGGGGTTTTTTTACCCTTCCATTCAGAATCTCAGGTTTGGACGGGACTTTAGAGACCTGCTAGTCCAACCCATAATAAACTAGAGGAGCCTTGACAACATATCTTAATGATCATCCAGCCTTTGTCATCTCCTCTTAATTCCAATGCCTTCCTTCCATTAACGATCTCTTATTTATCCTCCATCTAATTTGCTTTGTATAGATCTGTTTGCATGTTGTCTCCACTATTAATTATAAACTCCTTGAGGGCAGGGACTATCTGTTACCTCATTTTGTATCTCTAGAACTTAACACAATGCCTGGAACATAGTAGGTGTTTAATAAACATTGATTGATTGATTGAAGACTTCTAATGAATGGAAACATATTTCCTCCCCAGGCATCTTGTTCCACTGTTGAAGAGCTCTATTTGTTTGGCAGTCCTCACTTACATGGAGCCTAAAATAGCCTCTTTCCAACTCAAGCCCGTTGTTCCTAGTTCTGTTCTCTGCTGCCAAGCAATGCAAATCTAATCCCTCTTCTGTATGAGGGATTACATTAAAATACTAGAAAACAGAAATCACAAATTCCTAAACCTTTTCTAAATATACCTTCCTCCTTCAGCCTATCCCTATGAGGCATGATCTTGAGACCCTTTACCATCCTCTTTTGAATGTTCTCCAACTTGTAAATATCCTTTTCAAATTGTGGTGCCCAGAACTGAACACAATAGTCCAGATGCAGTCTGACAAGGACAGAGGAGAACTGTCCTGTCATTTCCCTAGTCTGGAACACTGTTCTTTTAATGCAACCTAAACAAATGTTCCTTGGCATTCTCTTTCATTTCCCCTGCTTTAGCTATCACCTCTGTGCAAATGATTCCCATATCTCATTCTTGAGCCCTGAACTATACTAGAGCACTGGACTTTATGTCAGGATGACTTCAGTTCAAATTCTGCCTCAAATATTTGCCAGCAGTACTACCTTCGGCAAGTCACTTAATCTCTTTCACCTTAGTTTTCAGATTTGTAAAATAGGGATAAAGTTAGCACCCAGCTCCCAAAGTTATTGTGTGGATCAAATGGGATATTTGTAAAGCACTTTGCAAACTTTGAAATACTATAGAAAGGCTAGTTATCACCATCATCATTAACATTATCTTTCCTTGCATGTCTTATCAGTAGGTTGAACTTAACATTGTCAAAACAACTTATTTTCCCCCAAATTTGTTCTGCCTTCTAACTTCATTATTTCTGACAATGGTAGCACTCCACTCCAAGTTATCTTGTAAAATTTTTTTGCTCTGCAGCAAACTCATTTAGGGGCAGAAGGAACAGTCTAGGTCAGTGCAGTCAAGCTATGAGGAAGGGTTCTCCATACCTGAGAGAATCCAGTCCTAGTCCCCATATTATGACTTGTGATCCCTAGTCTTGGAACTCAACTCAGGTGTGTGGGAGAAGAAGCTTAAAAGTGAGAGTGAGATAACTCAGACCAGGGATGAGGGGTAGGGGAAGAGAAAGAGAGAGACAGAGATAGACAAAGAGAGGGAGGGAGGGAGGGGGAGATACAGAGACACAGAGACAGACAGAGATTGACAGACAGAGAAAGTAAGGGAGACAGAGACAGAAAGACAGAGGGGGGGGAGAGACAGAGAAATAAAGATATGAAGACAGAGATAGAGAGAGAGAGAGGAGAGAGAGAGAGAGAGAGAGAGAGAGAGAGAGAGAGAGAGACCTTTGGAAGTGGTGACCAAGGACCTGAGCTGAAGGACATGATACTCAAGATGGAAGGATAATGGAGGGCTAAGAGGTACATGTGTATAGGCAGCTCCTAGGTCCAGGGCAGGGAAGAAGTATGCCAGCTATTCTCGGCACACAGAAGAAGACCTGCTCTAGGTCTAGCTCTGCATCCAAATTCACAATCTGAATGCCATCTTTTAATCTTCTCTATCCTTAGCACCTTTCCCCACCCCTTCAATGTAATCATTCCCTGAATCCTCTCTTTTTCTGCCTCCACAATATTGCTGGAACCCTCTCCTTTCCCACTGCTGCCACGTTCTCCACACTAATTCGGTTTCTCATCACTTCTCTGAAATATTGCACTAGCCCCCTAACTGATCTCTCTGCCTCTAGTGTCTCAACTAGCTTACATACTGCTGACACATAGCTCTGATTGTGACAATATGGTGGCACAACAAAAGAATATTGGGTTTGAGTCAAAGAATCTGGATTCCAATAAGTTTCATTTATTTTCTGCTTCTGTGACATTAGATAAGTCACTAAACTTCAGTCCTTTCTGGGCCTCAGTTTCCTGATATTATAAAATAAGAGTTCTACAAGAAAATCTCTAGGGTTGCTTTGAGTTCTATGATTCAACTGCTTACTCAAATGTTTTCAACAGACCACCATCTTGACTTTCAGATAAAACCAGACCTTCAATGTCTCCCTTCTTCAAACACCAACTTTTCCAAACTTCTCTCATAACCTTCATACCCTGTGCTCCAGTAAAATTGCTCTTTTCCGAATGTCTCATCTCTAAGAATCTGTTTCTACCATTCCCTCCATTTAATATCACGTTTCCCCTCAAAGTCCCTTTTTTTCTTTGAAGGTCCGCTTTAAATGTGATTTCCTTCAGGAAAACCTTGTTCTTCACATTGAGATATGATCACTCCCTCCTCTGAATTTGCTATTTTGTGCCTCTTTTATTATACTTACCACACATTTTTCTTTATTATGGTATTATGTATTATATTTCTGTACATCCTCTCTTCCCTGCTAGACTGTGAGATCCATGAGAGTAGGGACCAAATCCCATTCATGTTTTTATTTCTTTCAGCACTTTGCTGCCTTACACATAATAATTTGTTGTTGTCATTCTGTCATTTCAATAATGTCTGACACTTTGTGACCCCTTTTGAGGTTTTCTTGGCAAAGATATTGAAGTGACCTAACATTTTTTTTCTCTAGCTGAGGGAAAACTGAGGCAAATGGTGTTAAGTGATTTGCCCAGGGTCATACGTGTCTGAAATCAGATTTGAGCTCAGGAGACTGGGTTCGCCTGACTCCAGGACTCTATCCACTGTACCACCTAGCTACTCACACGTAGTAATTGGTCCTCAATAAATGTTTGTTGATTTTTATCAAATGTATAAGTTTTATATGGCAAAATATTCTGAATTTGAATGAGACAGTAAAGCAAATATCCAGTGAGGAGGTTGTTGATGACAGTCAAGTCAGGTCAAGAAGCATTTATTAAGTACCAACCATATGGTAGGCATTGTGCCTAGCTCTGGGGATACAGAGAAAGACGAAGGCAAACACAGTCTCTCCAATCAAGGACTAACATTCTGATGAGGGTAACGATATACAAATAACCATATACAGAATATATGTATATATATATATATATATACATATATACACACACATACATAGAAAGAGTTTGTACAGTACACACAGTGTGTGTGATAAACTAAAGAGTTTGTACAGTACTCACACAGTGTGTGTATGTTTGTGTGTATGTGTATATGTGTGATAAACTGCAGTTATCATATAGGGAAGTCATTAGGTTTAAGGTAGATCAAGAAAGGCTTCTTGTTAAAGGTGGAATTTACTACAGTGCTTTAAGAAATGATAAGCTTGATGATCTTAAAAAAACATGGATAGACTTGAATGAAATAATAAAAAGTGAAATGGACAGAAACAAGAGAATATTATATATAGTAATAGCAATACTGTTACCAGAACAACTTTAAGCGACTAAGTCATTTTGACTATTATAAATACCTAAATTAACTACAAAAGTCTTAGAAAGGAATATCTACATCCAGAAAAAGAACTGATGAATAGACGTATGGACAAAATGATTTTATGTGTGTGTGTGCACATATTTGTGTCCAAGGATAGTCATCTTTAGGGTGAAGGGAAGGGAAGAAAAAAGGGGAAAAAAGAAACGTACATGATAACTTCATTATATATTTTAAAAAAGAATAGCATGTTGTACATAACAGATGTGCAGTTTCATGTACAATCATCTTTTTTATTCTACTGTTATGGAAATACTTGTTTCATCTCATAAAATCAAAATAAAATAATTTTTTAAAGATGAGATTTTAGTTGAGAATTCAAGGAAGTCAGAAGAAGGAAACAAGAAAGGAGACAGTTTCAGACATGGAGGACAGCCAGTAAAAATGCAGTCTAGAGATGAAGTGTTTTCTTCAAGGAACAGCAAAGGAGGCTACCATCTCTGCATCACAGATTACTTAGATAGGAGTAACATATAAGAAAACTGGAGAGGTAGGAAGGGGTAAGATTATGAAGGCTTTTAAAAGTCAAACTGAGAATTTTATATTTGATCTAGGCTGTAATGTGGAACCAGAGGGATTTGTTGAATATTGAATGTTCAGACCTGAGCTTGAACAAGATCACTTTGAAAACTGAATGGAGGGTGAATTGTAGTAGAAAGAGACTTGAGACAAGCCAGAAGATTATTAAAATTATCCAGATGTGAGATGATGAGAACCTGATGACAGTGTTAGAGTTTTGAGAGAAGGCATGTATACAAGAAATGTAAAGATTAGAATTGACCAGACTTTGCAAAAGATTTGATATTGAGGGTGAGGAAAAATGAGGAGAGGAGGATGACATTAAGGTTATGAACCTGGTTAACTAGGAGGATGTGGGTGCCCTCAACAGTATTCTTGAAGTTAAGATGAGGGGAGAAGAGGAAGCTCTTGGTATATGACCTCAATTTTTTCAGTGAAACATGAGGTAAGACTCTCCACTGAGAAGTTGAGGAGGGAGGACAAGCCATGAGAGGCTTGAGAAAGGATAAAAATTTTTGGAAAAGCTTCTGTGGTAAATGTAGTGAGTAGGATGGTGAATCAACAAAGGAGGTGTAAAATGCCTTGCCATAGTGAGGGCCCAGTTGAAATAACATAATGTAAGTTTGTAGTAGACTAAATCAACATAGTTACATGATTCTCCCCAGCTTCGTTCAGTCAGCATTGAATGGTGGCCTAGGGCTTTGTAGGGCAAGACTGGTGAGAAGACAAGGGACTTGAGAGAAAATATTAGTCCCTAGTTGGTTCACAAAGTGGACAAGATGAGGAATGGAGGGGTGTAGTCAATGTAGTTTTGAAAGCCTGAGAAAGAGCAGGTATTAGAGGTCACTATGAGGATGAAGAACCAGATAAGAGATTGTTAAGTTCATGAACATAGAAACAGAACTTTGTGGGTGATATAGAGGTCAAGGGTATGTCTAGTCTCTGTGTGTGCCTAAGTTGGGCTGGATGAGTAGACCATAGGAAATAGACAAGTTGAGATACTAGGAAATAAAGGTGTTTGAGGGAAAGTCAATAGTTATGTTTAAGCCCCTTAGAATCAGGACAGGAAAGACGAAGAGTCAGGCACTGGAATTAGTGAGGAAAAAAGGATAGTAACCTGGAGGCAGGTAGATACCAGTGACCAGAATCTTATGGGGTGAGAATTATGGATTGAATGAACCTTAATGAAGAGGTTACTGAGTGATAATGGTAGAGAGTGGGGAAGTGAAGCAAGGTATGAGTGAAAGGTTAGCCAGTGGTGGTAAAGAACCACGTTTCAGTGAGTGCAAGATGGAAGGAATAAGAAAGCAAAAGGTTTAAGATCGAAGCAAATTTATTACCTATAGAGTATTCATGTCAGAGAACGTAGTGAGCAGACCTTAAGTGGAACATGGGAGGGGCTGAGAAATCTGATTGAGGGAGATAAGAACTAGGGAGTAGATAGTTGGGGATCTGAATTTTGCAGTGGGAAGTGGGAAGGGATTTAGAATCAGATTAATCCAACCAGTCACCATGGTTGGAATACTCTATTACTTATGACTCTAAGCAAGTTCAATTTTCTTAGCCTCAGCTTCCTCACCTGTAGAATGAAGGGTTTGATTTTCAATCTCTTAGGTTCCTTCCAAATTCATTCCAATCCTGACTTTACTAATGACTTATTAAATAATAGGATCACAGTTTTAAGATTGGAAGGGATCATCTTTTATCATCGTGTAGTTTAACCCTTTCATTTTACATATGAGTAAACTGAGGCTCAGAGAGGTGATCTTATTTAAGTTGCAGATTCTTTCTGCACACCCATCCTACACTTATAAATGGTTGATCATTTCACTAACTTGCCTCTCAGAAATATTGTAAAGAATAAATAATCAATGCTGTATTGATAAATGTCAAAAGATAAGAAATAATATAACCAGAAATTTATCTATACCAACAGGTAGGTGAGGGAACTTACTCTTTTGGCCCCTAGAAACTCCTGGGCTTTTGCTATAATTCCTCTTTTACTGTTCTTAAGACACTCTTTTGAAGACTACTTATTAATAAGCCCTGCCTGCTTCTCATTTAGAGAGCTGTCTCTTCCCTCAACTCCACCCCCAGCTTCCCACAACAATTTCCCTTGTTTCCTTAAACATTTTGGATTTCTATGCCCAGGAAAGTAAAAGCATAACAGCACCAGCTAGAGACACTCCATGGAAATAGCACTAGCAAAGAGCAAATTCCCTTGCCAGTCCTTCCCAGGTTGCCAAGTGCTGACCCATGTGACCTGGCTGTTCCAGTGCCAGTTATCCCTGAGTAGAAGCCAACAATTGTGTGGCACGGGTCTAGGCCTCCTGGTTGTTTTCAGAACATGGTCAATCACCCACTAGAGACTGTATGATACCACCCAGTTTGCACTGTCATGGGCTGGTACCAAAACAGACTCCAGGAAATTTCTTTGTTATTGTCTGATATTTTTCCATAGACTTTGACAAGCTCTCATTTCTTCTGGCCATACCCAGAGTTCAATTAGTCTTCAGTGACAGTCATTAAAAAAAAAAAAGAATCCTTGTTCAGCTAACTCTGATTTCTGACTGGATCTCCTAATTAGCTTCTCATAGTGAAGTCGTGAACAAGCATTTATTAAGTGACTAATATGTAACAGTCAGTCATCTCACCAATCACCAGGGGAAAAAAGAAAGACAAAAACAGACCTTACCCTCAAGGAGCTCTCTCTCTCTCTCTCTCTCTCTCTCTCTCTCTCTCTCTCTCTCTCTCTCTCTCTCTTCCTCTCTCTCTTCCTCTCTCTCTCATCCTCCACCTCCCCTGTGCCATATACCCTCTCCCTCCCCACCTTTTCTGTTTCTCTCTCCTCCCCAAATTGGAGATTTTGGAGATTTTTCCTTTAATAGAGAGAAGGAATTGGTATGAGGAATCAGGAAAGGCTTATTGTAAAAGTCTGGGACTTGAAGGAAGCCAGGTAAGTTCAACATAGATGTTAGGGCTGGGAAGAACCTTCAAGGTCAAGTAGTCTAACTCTCCCAGTTTAAAAGTAGGGAAATGGAGAACGAGAGCAGTAAAATAATGGGTCCAAAATCATCACTAGTTCCTAGCAGAGCTAGGATTAGTGCCTGTGTTTCCAGATGCCTAGCTCAGTACCTGTCTCGCTGTACCATGTTTCCTGTCTCTGGTGATATTTGTCATGTGCTACCTTAGCTTATACAAAGTTTATCCTGCCACAAATTGAACTTCATATTGTTTTGTGGTCTAAAGTATTCATCTAATTTTATCAGTCTCAAGTAAATATCACTGTTTACTGTTTTCTCTGAATATGAAGCAATTGACTTTTTTTTTTGCTTGTCTGTTATGTGTTTAGGGAATTTTTTAGACATACTTATTTTCCACAGTATCTGCTTGATACTAGAAGATGAAGTAGCATATGACTGAAGGCAAGTCACTTCACCTCCGAGTCTTATTTGTAAGATGTGGGGAAGAAAAGGATGAGACTATCTTTCAGGACACTTCAAGAGCTAGGATTCCAAGGTCACGCCAACAATCTGTCAGGGCTGAAATTCTACGAATTAAAATCTCAACCTCTTACTGATTTTCAAATTTTCTATTTTTTCCTACAACATGACACTAAATTCACAGTGAGCGTGGCCAAACCCCAACAACTAGATATTTTAAATATCCTAATATTTTATATTATCTTAATTAGATTATCTTAAAATAGCTTAATTATATTCTATTAAATTAAATCTTAGTACATTATATAAAATAAATATAAAATCCTAATTATATTATATTGCATCATCTTCTAAAAAAAAAAACGCCATCTTCACATCTCCATATAAAGGTATCCCATAAAGTGACTGTCAATCTCCCCTCCCCCTCTCGGCAGCCCACAGCACCAACAACAGTGACACCCAGTGGTCAATATCCATGCTCACATGCAGACTGCTTAAGGTCCTAAGCCTTAGGACTTCAGCTTCAGTCTTTAGAAAGCTGTGCTGTGCATGTAGTTCGCAAGAATCTTCTGTCTAAGAGCTGAGATCATGAGACTTCATTTCTAGAACTTGCAGCTGAACTCTTCAGTAGTTTCCCCTCAGTGACAGTGTTTCATGCAATTGGGACATAATTTTTTAAAGATTAAATTAAATTTTTTCAACTTTGAAAACTTAACATAAGCCAAGCAGCTGATCCTATGTTTAAAACAGGCAATATTTTCAAAACAAAACATTTTGTGTCTTAGCAACCCCATCATTTATGTCTCATGTCAACTCTTTTCCAGGAGAATGGTGTGTGTGTGTGTGTGTTGTGTGTGTCGTGTGTGTGTCTGTGTGTGTGATGTTTTCTACCTAAATATTGGCAACCTCCAAGTGGAGATAAAATTTCCTTTAAGTGTTTTTTCCCCAAGCAAGGAGGAAACACGGCAGGAAATCTGCTGTCCTTTTAAGTGGCTATTTGTTAGAGAACCAGGAAAGATGGGGACTGCCTTGAATCCCCAAAAGTTATTGTAGCTTCCGAGTACAGGGAGTTTCCCCAAACATTGTTGAAGTCAGGTACCTTCACTGTGTCAGGAAGGAGGTGTGAGGGAATATGTGTGTGTGTGTGTACAACAGCTAGGGGCAAAGCAAGGTTAGACTTCAGCAAACAAAGTAGTGGTGGTTATTGCGTTTGACTCTTTGTGATCCCATTTGGGATTTTCTTTGGCAAAAATACTGAGTGGTTTGCCATTTCTTTCTCCAGTTCATTTTACAGACAAGGAAACTGAGACAAGCAGGGTTAAGGGATTTGCCCAGGGTCACACAGCTAGTAAGTATCTGAAGGCAGATTTGAAGTCAGATCCTTCTGACACCAGGCTGACCACTACTTTGCCACCTAACCGCCCCAAGCAAAATAGTGTTCAGATCCTAATTTAACCCCTAACTTCCACAGGTTTAATCTGATTGTATTTCTGCACCAGTCAGTATGTCTTCCCTTCCCAAAGAGTTTTGGAATGATGTGAATTGATTTTAGGTTAGTCAGTGAATCAACAAGCATTTCCTCAAGTGTTGCCTATGTGCCAGGTGCTGTGCTAGGTGACGAGTACAAGGAAAGGCAAACAAGTCCCTGCTCTCAAGAAGTTCACAGTCTAATGGGGAAGAAAATATGCAAACAATGATAACAATGATAAACAACATACAGAATGAATTGGAAATAATCGACAGAGGGAAAGTATTAGCATTAACTGGGATGATAGGGGAGTGGGTCAACAATGGCTTCTCATAGAACATGGGATTTTAGCTGGTATTTGAGGAAAGCCAGGAAGCAGAAATGTGGAGGGACCACCTTTGGCCTAGAGGACAGCCTCTCAGTCTGAAGCTAGAGTGCCTTGATGGAGGTATTTGCAAGCAGGCCAGTCACTGGTTCTCAGAGTGCACCGAGAATGAGTAAGTAGTGCGATAAATAGAAGTATAGAATAATTTTAGACACACACACATATAATATATATATACACACATATATCCACATATATCTGATGGGTGAAGTGAAGAAGAAAGAAAGAAATTTACACAATAATTTTGGTGTATATTTTGAAAGGAACAGCAACTTGTGTAATAGTAGGTTTGCAGTTTCATGTGCAATCATTTTTTTTCTTGTACTATGTTAAGGACATGCTTATTTTATTCCATAAATTAAAAATAAAATTTGAAAAGGGGCGAATGAGTAAGGTGTAAGAGGGCTGGAAAAAGAGGGCAACAGATTATGAAGGACTTTGAATGACAAATAGAGGATATTGTATTTGATCCTGTGGGTAATAGAGAGCAACTGGAGCTTATTGAATAGGGGAGGTAACACTGTCAGATGTGTACTTTAGGAAGATCACTTTAATAGCTGATTGCAGTGGGGAGAAACGAGACAGAGATACCTACCAAAAGGCTATTGTAGTAGCCGGACAGTGGAGGTGTCAGAGGGGAGAAGAGAGCATTCATTAGAGATGTTTTGAAGATAAAATCAGCCCCCCCTTTCTCCCTTCACTCCCAATGGAAAGACCCTGAGGAAATCTGGGCTGATCTAGCACTTTGGGTTCCCTTTGGAAGATCTCTGATCTCTGTGCCTGAACTCCCTGATTAACCAATGCAGATATCTTTAGTATACATCGCTTCAAGTTCACACCCTTATGCCTAGATTATCAGGAGACCTATCTTTCCTCCTGATTAGCTTGCCGTTCTAGATTTTTCTTGATGTTTGATGTTCCTGATTATCTGATTAACTTAAAAGTCAAGACTTAGAAAACAGAACCTGAAATACAAGGTTGAAGGGACCTGAAGTTTTTGTTGTTCGGTTGCTCAGTCACATCCAGCTCTTCCTGATCTCCTAGACCATCCTCTTCTGTCTTCTGCTGGCTCTCGAAGTCTGTCCAGAATCATGTTCATTATTTCCGTGATCCCATCTATCCATCTCATATTCAAGGACAATTGCATAGGATCAGAACATTTTAGAGATGAAAGTGACTTCACACATCACCTAGTCTAATCTCCTCACATTTAAAGATGGAGAAGATGGAATCTAGTAAAGTGACTTTCCCAAGGTGACACAGAAAGTTGAGCTAGGATTCAAACCTGGAGTTTTTTCTACTGTAATGTCTCTCTTTTTGAGGTTTTTCAAGTAATGCTGTGCCAGTAAATGTTCAACAACTGTATCTCTGAAGAAAAGAAAAAAAAAAAACTGCACACCACCCATTTTTAAGTATTACCTGTATTTGCATTTTCTCCATCACTTTTTAAGTCAACCATTCAGAAAGCACTAGATCAAACCCTGATTTGTAACATTTGCCTGTTTTCTAAAATGTAAATGCTCTTACTGGAAATCTAATAATTGGCTATCTAGAACCTAGAAAAGATGACTCCAGCACACCCCTGGTGTCAAGTTTCTGAGGACTATTTTACAGAGAAGATTAACAAGTCTTTCTCTATTTCCGCTGAAGACATTGCAAGAAAGAAAAAGAACTTCAATTGTAGGGCTAGGTTACCTATAGAGAAGACTTTCCCAATACTGAATATTTTTCAATCATTTGTTAGAACCCATAAAACTTAGCATTGCAAGGGCTCTTGGGGAACATCTCATTCAATCTCAATTCAATACTACATGTGAATAAACAGAGATAGAGAAAAATGAAGTCATTTGCCCTGTGATCCACAGACAGTAAGCAAGAGGATGAAAGGACCATAGATTTAGAATTGGAAGGAACCTCAGAAGCAAGACTTCTGAGCATCCTTTCTGGTCAACCCCTTCATTTTATACATGAGGGACTGAGACCTGAAGACAGGAAGGAAGTTGTTGCTCGAGTTGGGACTGAAACCCAGTTTCCAATACTCTTCCCACTGCACCATGATGCCTTTCCAAATCTCATATTCTCTCTAATATTATACTTCAGGAACTCCTTATGAAGTTGCCTTGATACTATTAAAAACAGTATGTTTTGAAATTGCTTGGATTCCTTTCCTTTTTTTTAAATTTGTGAATTAAAAGTGTTTTATTCATGTTCTGTTTTCCCCAAGATGATCATTTCCCACTAACCTGCCTCTCTCTGTGCCTTCTTTTAGCTAATTATGTCTAGTCGAGGGAAACAGAACAACCCATTAATCACCTCTGAAAATTTCCTTCTGATTCTATACCTCTCATCTACTTACCCCTTTTGGTTAAGAGGTGGGATGTATGCCTCATCATCCTCAGACTTGTGAAGTCGCGCTTGGTGTCTGTTTTGGTCAGGGCTCTGAGTTCTTTCAAAGCTCTTTCCCTTCATGTTATTTTTGTGGTCATCATGTAAATTGTTCCCCAAGTTCTGCTCATTTCATTCTCCATCAGTTTATACAAATCTTTCCATATTTCTCTATATTGATCATATTCATTATTTCATAGAATATGTCAAAATTCCATTACCTTCAGGTAACTGACAATAGCAAAGTAGTACAGGAGAAAGAGAATTTAGTTTCTATAGTCAAAGCCACCTTGTATGCTTACTGATTGTATTACCTTGAATAAGTTGCTCTAATTCTGTGGGTTACAGTTTCCTCATATGTAAAATGAGGGAGTTGAATTAAATGCCCCCCCCCAAATTTCCTTTCCCTTTTTTGCTATAGATGTACGATTCACAATTTGTTTGGTTATCCCCCAATAGTTGGGCATCTGTTTTGTTTCCAGTTCTTTACTGCATTGAAAAGCACTGCTATTAC
Organism: Potorous gilbertii; assembly: GCA_028658325.1. Classification (NCBI taxonomy): domain Eukaryota; kingdom Metazoa; phylum Chordata; class Mammalia; order Diprotodontia; family Potoroidae; genus Potorous; species Potorous gilbertii. The sequence continues at coordinate 200,793,603 of CM053771.1, forward strand.
ACTATGTTATGGAAATGTTTGTTTTATTCCATAAATTAAAACAATAAAATGAAACTGGTGATAAAAACTTCCTGACTAAAAGTGCTGCTAAAAATATTCTTGTACATATGAGTCCTTTCCCTCTGAACTTGACCTTCTTATGGTACATTCTAGTAGCAGTACTACTGTGTCCAGAGATTATGTACAATATAGTGACTTTTGGTGTATAGTTTCAAACTGTTATCCAGAGTGGTTGAGAAGAATTCACAGTTGTACTAAGAGTGTATTAGTGTGCCAGTCCTCCCACAAGCCCCCAACAATTGCTATTTTCCTCTTTTGGCATCTTTGCCAATCTGATCATCTGAGGTTATTTAAATTTGCATTTTTCTCATTATTGGTTATTTGGTGCATTTTTCATGTGGTTGCTGATAACTTGAATTCTTCATCTGAGAACTGCCTGTTCAAAAACTTTTGATTTCTATTGGGAATCTAAGTTTGGGTTTAAAAAAAAATGACTTTTTCTCCTGAACAAAAATGTTATTGATGACCTTCTTCATCAAAAAAAAAACCCTATAGCTAAGCAAAACAAACCAACATTATGTGCTTCACTCCACACCTACAGTCTACCACCTTTCTGCTAATATGACAAAGGTATATCTCATTTTCAGTCATTGGGAGTCAAGATTGGTCACCACTGAATTGACCAGAGTTCTAATATATTTCAGTCTGATTTTCCTTTATGATTGTGGTGGTCATTGTGTAAATGGTTCTTTTGTTTTTGCTTATTTCTTTTGCATTAGTTCATACAAATCTCCCCAAATTTCTTTGAATATTTCATATATGAGAATCAGTGGGCAGGCATAATGGACAGAGTGCTGGATTTGGTGTTAGGATGGCCTATGTTCAAATCCAAGCTTTGGGACTTATTAATTGTTTGACCTTGGCAAGTCATTTAATCTCTAAACATCAGTTTCTTCATCCGCCAAATGTTGTGGGACTCATGTAAGAACTGTATAAAGCACTTGGGAAATTTAAAAGCAGCTTATAAATGTTAGTTATTATTATATTTGTTGTTTTTACAGCACAAACAAATTCCCATATCACAATTTGTTCAGTCATTCCCCAATAGATGGGCACTCACTTTGTTTCCATTTGTGTGTGTGTGTGTGTGTGTGTGTGTGTGTGTGTGTGTGTGTGTGTATCACTAAGAGAATAGTTGGAAAACAATGATGACCTCTGTAGGTCATCACCTATAAATATACTATTTATCATCATTTTTGATTTTTTAAAAAATGACCACCAAGGGAAAAGTTGGAAATATATATACACATGTATGCAAATATAATTATATACTTACATGTATGTGTGCATATGTGTATATATGTACATGTGTGTATATATACATGTACATTTCCAACTTTTCCCTTGATGCTCATCTCTTATAATATTGAAAATTATCATAAAAGGTATATTCTTTAGCAAAAGACATTTAAATACTTCAAAATGCAAAGAGAGATGGCCTTATACCAAGCTCTGACTCCTGAGGGAATGATATCTCAGACTAAAATTTGCTTGTGGCTAGCTGTGTGACCTACATCAAATCACTTAAATTCCCTGAGACTCATTTAGCAAATTCTTTTTATTATATGACAATTATACCTTTTCCTTACACATCTTTCAGGAAAATTTTGAAAATAAATTTGTTGATATTGCTTCTAACCCAGTCTGCTAATTGAGATGTGGAGATCCTCCAGTACAAAGAAAAGTAAACTTCCCTTTGACCTCAAGGGCCTACTGAGCCTGTCTCTTGAAGGAAGAGGAAAAGGAAAGTTGGTGGGAAATGAAACTTCTTTGTCCTGCTGTGTAGGTTCGACTTGAATCTCCTGCATTGCCCTTTCTTGCCAGTAGTGAAGCTGAGCCTCCCATCTGACCATCTGACTTTATGCCTTTCATCTCACACTGATTTGCCTCCAGTCAGTTTTGGGAAGGAGTGGCCCCCACCACTCAATGATGAGTATTATTAAGTGCCTACTATGTACCATGCCCTGTGTTGGGAATATAAAAGGAGATAAAAGATGGTCAATCCCTGTCTGACCCCTGAATGAAGTCATTCCCTTCATATCCCAGGGATTCTGAACCTCTGTGAGTCATCATCCAAAACTCATTCCCCCCCCTCACCACTATTCCTATTCCTCTCATCTCTCTTACCCTAAAGTTTCCAGGAAACATCACCCAGCCCTTCTAGAGTATGCTACAGAATGCCAATTCCATAGGCGACAAACCTTCCTTCATATTAAATCTTTTCCTCTCCCACTTCTTCTATTTATTAGCTATCACTAAAACTTGGCTCCCTGAAGATGACACAGCTTTTCTTTCCAACTTTTCCAGTACTAGCTGTACCATCACTTATTCCCCCTGACTCATTGGTGGAGGCAGGAGTCTCTCCTCCTTTGAGGTTCATGTTATTTATACACACCACCTACCGAAGTACTAGTAGCTAATGTCTGTAGTCTTTCAGATCATATCCCTTCCTTCCTTAGTGAGAAAGGCTCACAGTTTTTCTTTCCTCCTCATCTGCTACTGTCATCATAGGAGACTTCAAAATACATATTGACTATCCCTTAATAACTCCGTTTTTTAGCTTATTCAGTTCCCATGAGTTACTCCTCCATCCTAGCTCAGCTACACACAAAGATGGACATGTCCTCAATCTCGCCATCACCATGCACATATATACCACCTGCAAGTTCGAGAATTCTGAAATTCCTATATTTCCCTAACTTTTCCCTACTCCTATCTTCCCTATAACTTCCCTATTACTTTTATTAACTATGGATATACTATCACTGTAGAAAACACTATCTTCCTACTCCCTCAGGCTATTTACCTAGACCAGGCTATTCCCCTCCTTCCACATCCAATCCCTCACCAGTGTCTGTCAATTTCACCTTTCCAATGTCTCTCAAATATACTCCCATGACTCGTGTTTGACATTATCACCACTCTAGGGCAAACCCCCATCATCTTATACTTCTATTATTGCAATAGCCTGCTGATGGGTTTACTGACCTCAAGTTTCAACCCACTTCAATACATTCTCCCTAGTCAAAGTGATTTTCCAACGTGCTGATCTGACCATGTTAGCCCTCTACTCAGTAAACTCCACTGGTTCCTTATTGCCTCCAGGATCAAATACAAAATGATTTGTTGAATATTCAAAACCCTTCATAACATAGCCCCTTCCTCCTTTTCCAGCATTCTTATACCTTACTCCCCGACACTATTCCTCTCAGGGACGTTGGACCCCTGCTAGTTTTATGTATAAGACACTATTTCTCAGCTTTGGGCATTTTCTCTTGCTATCTATCCCCCATCCTTGAAATGTTTTCCTTAAAACTTTGCCTACTGGTTTTTTCAACTTCTTTGAAATCTGAGCTAGAATTCCTTCTCCTTCAGGAAGCTTTTTCTCCTCCCCTCTTAATTCCAGTGTCTTCCTTCTCTCAATTATTCTTTAAATTTTTCCTGAAGACAGTTTGTTTGCATGATGTCTCCCCCGTTAGATTGTGGGCTTCTTGAAGGCTTCTTTTTGTATTACCAACACAGGGCATGGTACATAGTGGGCACTTAATAAATATCGATTGATTGATGACATAGAAGTTCAAGACTTCCAAAAGTCACTCAGGCAATTATGCATTAGACAGCAGATTGAGTTATTTGGCTTATTCTTCATGCAAATTTGATAAGAAAGAAAATATTCAAATCAATTCAATATGCATTTATAAAGTGCTTAATGTGTGCCATGTGTTGTGTAAAGCAATAGAGATAAAAGGAAAACAAAACAAAACAAAAAACCTAAGAATAGGCCCTCTTTTCAAGGAGTTTACCTTACACTGTGGGGAAATAGCATGCATGCAAATAAGTAATAGAAAGCAGGGTAAGGCAAAAACAACATGATTTGAAGCCAAGGATAGGGGTTGGAAGAAGGGTAGAGCTGGGAATCAGTAACAGCTGTGGTGGTCAGAAAGGGTCTCATATAGGAGTGGTAGTAGAGCTGAGCCCAACAGTCAGGGATTTCTAGCTAGAGATGAGGAAGGAAGGCATTCAAGGCACAGGGAGAAAAGGCATGGGCCTCCTGTAAGGATTCAAGGCTAGAGATGGAAAGTCTTGTATAAGGAACCACAACCATGATAAAATGGGAATAATCATGGTAAACCTACAGAACTGTCGTGCAGAAAGTACTTTGTAACCTGAAAAACACTATAAAAATGTGAGCTACTGAGGCAGCTGGTTGGTAAGCTGGATAGAGCACTAGTCCTGGAGTCAGGAGGACCTGAGTTCTAGTCCAGCTGTAGACACTTACTAGCTGTGTGATTCTGGATAAGTCACTTAACCTTGATTGTCTCCAAAAAAGAGGTGAACTTCTTCCATCATCTATATCATCCTCAGAGAAGCTCAGGGACAATGGTAAGGACCCTCAGGAGCGACCTAATCCAACTTGCCCGTAAATCCCTGACAAGTGGTCATCCAGCCCTCACTGACAGATCTCTATGATGACAAGTTGACTACATTTCAAAGTATGCCATCCCACTAAGGAAAATGTTTCATTATTAAGAAATTCTTTCTTCCATGGAGCTAAATCATTTTTTCTGTAACTTCTCTCTGTTGATCTTAGCTCTTCTGCCCCATGGGCCCAAGCAGAATGTGTCTAATTCCTTTTCCAAGGGACAGCCCTTTAAATACATGCAGGTAACTATCATGTCATCTGTAAAATGAAGGGGTTGGACTAGATGAAGTCCCTTCTACCTGGATCCCACCCAGCAATAAAGTGTACAGAGTAGACTTGGCTGCTTGGAGGCCTTCCCTCACTTTCTTCCATATTTTATTGGGTACTGAAGGTGCAGAATAAGTAAATCAAAGTTTCAGAGGGCATGGAACCAGCCCGACATCTGCCCAGATCCTAAAGGAATTTTCCTTTCTCCCTCCTTTTTCTCCCCTTGGGCTGGACACCAATTTCCCCATCCCCAACACATAGGAAGGAGCCCAGAATGCTTGTTCCATTTCAGAATGAGATTTTATCCTCTAATTTCTGACTGTAATAGGTCTAAGTCCCTCCAGCAGCTTGAACTGATTCAATGAGCAAAGAGTTACTCATTACAATTGTTCCAGTAAGATCATAGACCATTGTACCTTACCAGATGCCCTACAGCTATGCTCTCAAGCTTGTACCCTTCCAGCAAGTTCATCAGCTTTACTGCTGAACTCTTTCTATGACCAGTTCTTAGAGCTATGGAGCAGCTGCACCAGAAGCATCCTGGGTCTTGCCATGTACTTGCTGCTGCATCCTAAGAAATACCAAGCCTGGAGTTGTACCAATTAGAATTGAGATCCTTGAGAACAAGAACTGTCTCCATTTTCTCTTTGAATCCCCAGAACTTAGCCCAGTGTCTGATGCAAGATAAGCCCTTAATAAATGGTGGTTGATTGGTGGATTTATTCACCCCATTGTCTTTTATCTACCTTAAGTCTTCTATTTTCTTTGCTAAAAATTCCTAACTCCTCCAGAAAAAAGTTCTCAGCTAGAGAGATGAAAGGCCCACATTCAGCTGCGCCATATATTCCTTCCTGATCCACTCTGTCAGGCCTGTATCAAATAAGCCTATAGAAATTTTAAGGGAAAGGTAAAGGTGAGGTAGTAACAAACTGTCACAGGAGGATGGGATCATGTGGATTGGGCTTCTGGTGAATTTGATGACAATCAGTGCCAGTCAGAAGCAGAAGCAGAAGTGATGGCTACCTACATGCAGGGACTAAAGGATCCCCATCATGGGACTATCCCCAAGAGGGGAAAAGGCATTCTATGAGTGGAGGGGAGGCGTAATATTAGGGTCTAGGGTACTGTGGAGGAGGGCAGTGGGGCTCTGGAAAGCCAGAAAGCATTGGTTCATGGGATGGATGGAAGGGGAGACCTAGACGTAGAGGGAAAAGAGTATAAAAGAGGTAGTAAGGTAAAATGCTTCTCTCTCAGCTTTGTAGACCCTAGAATAGGAAGCAGAATACACTGCTAATCAAGATCCAGCACATAGGCTGAGTTGCAGCTCTAAAGGGTGTGCAGATAGAAAGGGCATCAGTTCATAGTTAGGACACCTGGGTTCAAATTCTGCCTTTTACTATTAGCTGTATGGATGTGGGTCATCACATCTCTTTAAACCTTCTTTGGTCCCTAGTTTCCTCTTACTTGATGATATTATCAATTAATCACTCAATACATAAACATTTTTTTAGGATCTTCAAGGTCCTTTCCAATTCAAAATCCATTGAATCCTATGACTTCCAGTCTGAGTTCCAAGATTTGGGGATACCCACCCCAGTTCCAGGGTCAGTGAATTTCCTAACTGGTTTCTAAAACCAACCGGAGCCCACTTCCGATCCTCCTCCATTCCACCATCAGGAATCGGCCCCATCACCCTTTCCATGATGCCTGTTTTCTGGTTCTTCGATTCTGCTCTTTTCTGTTTTAGGCCTTGCCAGTTCAGAAGTGTGAAACTGTGAGCAAAGAGTAAAGTTTAGACCAAGGGAACAAGGGTGAGCACAGAATAGAAACAAACATCCAGTGCAAAATCAGCTTCATTGGTATGTGAGTTACTAGTAGTGAACATTTGTCGATGAAAGCAGGGTGATCAGCAACAATGGGGAAAAACTGAAGACAAGGATTTGGAAATGCTAAGAGCCCTGGACTTGGGATCAGGAAGACTCATCTTCCTGAGTTCAGATCCAACCTCAGACACTTACTAGATGTGGGACCTCAGGAAAGTCACTTAACCCTGGTTGCCTCAGTTTCCTCATCTGTAAAATGATCTAGAGAAGGAAATGGCAAATCACTTCATTTTTCTTTACCAGGAAAACCCCAAATGGGGCCACAGAGTCTGAACACTGAAACTGAAGACTGAAATGACTGAAAACCAACATCAAGAGGACAAGGAGAGAGTTACCTGTTTAGCTGAAGTCATGGATTCAGAGTTGAAAAAGACTTTAGGGTCCTCTGTGCCCATTCTCTTATTTTACAGATGAAGAAATGGAGGCCCAGAGAGATAAAGGGACCAAATGTCACAGGTAGCAAATGACAGAGACACTATTTGATTGAGGACCTTTTCCACTGAACCATACTGCCAAACAATAAAAAAGAAATCTTATCCTGAAAGCATAATACTCCATTTAAAATACAATTATCCCTTCCACAATGCAGAGGATAGGGGCTCAGTTCGCTCCCCCAATCCCAACCCCAACTCTAATTCCATTCCTGAAATCTGGGAAATACACATAAAATTTGTTGACCCTCCCTTTCCAATTTAAATGACACAAGATGAAAGCTACTTGAGGTGCAAAGATCCCTGAGACATCACCTCAAAATGTCACCTGAAAGATTGCCAAAAACACCCTTGGCATCCTTAAACTAGTATGTAGAGCTGAAGTTTTTTTGCTACAGATTTAATTTTGAGGAAAAAATTGTATAGATATTCATTTATGTTATTAAACAGTAAAATACATTTTGTACAGGTAATATTATACATAGCAGTACATGCATTTTATGGGCTTATGAGTTACTAAAGTTTTTAAGATATCTCTACATTTCTAGCTATTGTGTGTCATCTTCTGGTTTTCATGCTGTTTTTGTAAACTTTAACTTTTTTTACTTAAAAAAAGAAATTGTGTATGTTTATGGTATTAAAAGATAAAAGATGTTATTATACAATATTGTACATATTTTGATGCACTTTTGAGTTTCTAAACTTTTTCTGTGTTATCTGTTGGCCTTCACATGTCATCCGTGGCTTCCACAAAACTCCCCTAAAATTTCCATTTAATTTCTTATGCTGCCCTGCGATATATGGAAACTGTGATGGGGAAAGTCACAATGTGGAAGGGATAACTATTTCTAATAACAAACAATTCCCTTAATATGTACAACTCTTTTCATGTTTCATACTCAGAAGTCCCCACTATTATGCTTAAAGAGGAGGATTCATTAAATATGAGTGACCTTATTCAGATTATGTGGAATCTCTCTGGAACATTCAATGGATGTTAAAATAAAGCCTTATAGTGTTAAAATGGAGCCATGAAGGCAGGAAATCACGCTGTATCTATTGTTTGTAGCCCTGATAAATACTTGTGGCAGCCCCCTAGAAGTCTTACAAAAAATTTTTGAAAGGCATATAATAAGACAAGAAGCTGCAATTTCCTAATTTCTGGAGGAATTAAGTCTAAATGCAGCTTAAAATGACACTTTTTTCAAGGGGTCATTTCTGTTGTGATTTCCTACCTGAGAAGTACTTATCCAGTTCTTGGCTTGCGTTGAGCTCACTTCTGGCTTTAGTTACTGCCACTGGACAACTTTGCTCTGCTTCTACTTGGGTGTTGTTATATTAGAGGGGAAAGAATGTTGGTCCAAGTCCAGTCCCAGGAATGGAGTTCAACTTTTGTTTCATCCACTTACTACCTGTGTGATTTTAGGAACGTTACTTAATTGTCTAGACCTCATTTTCCTCATCACTAAAATGAAGGGATTGAACTATGTAAATTCTAAAGTCCCTTCTTGTTCTAAATCTATGAACGAATGAATCAATGGATGAATGAATGAATGAAAAATTATTTGTAAAAAGGTTTCATTCTAATAGAAGAAGGCACCATAAATTGGACATTATTGTATTAGGAAGAGTATATTGATTTGGAAAGTTACTAGGTTGATGAAGAGACGGAGAGGGGAGCAGACTGATACACCTTTTCCAAAAGTAATGTTCCATTTATTTGATGATGGTCACAGTACCAGAAACAGGTGGGGTAGTGTAGGGTCACAATAATAAGGCAGTTATCAAGAAGCTGACCATTGAATAAAGGAAAACATGTCTGGGACCTGCCTTCAATACTGGGGTCTGGGAGGTTTTCCCCATTTAGAACAGCAGGACCCTATTGTGAGTATTCTGGGGAAGAAAAGATCCAAGCTGATAGATTTAGAAACAAAAGGGACCTTAGGAACTATTGAGTACAATCCTCTTATTTTATACGTGAAGAAACGGGTCTGAGAGAAGTTAAGTAACTTGCTTAGGGTCACACTAGTATCTGAGGCAAGATTTGCATTCAGGTCTTCTTGACTCCAAGACCAGCTCTCTACCCACATTGGCAGAACCAAATGATGAAGCTGTTGAAAACAGTGACTTTCATATTTCATCTTTCATATAATATTTTCCCCTTTTTATAGAACCAAGGACTGGGACTGGGATTTCATTGATAAAGAAAGAGAAATAACAGATAGAAAAACCCTGTCTATCAGTGCATATCTGCACCTTGCACACCTCTGAGAAGAGAACTACCTGGAATACTGAGAGAAGATAAGTGACTTGGCCAGGGTCACATAGCCAGTATGTGTCAGGACTTGAGCTCATGTTTTCCTGTCTCCAAGGCCATTATTCTACAGATGCTTCTTTAAAAAAAACAAAAGGAAAATAAAATGGGGAGGGCAGATGTTAAGCCTGGACAAGGAGTGCCAATTTGGAAGCAGGAGCTGAGTTTACTTAATCAGAATTACAGAAGAGGTATTGTTCTAGGGTGAATTTGACCCAGCTAACAGTATGAGACATCTTTTGGTTATAGTTGAAGAGGGCTGGGCTTGGAGTCACCCACCCTGTTTTCCTTCCTTCCTTCCTTCCTTCCTGCCTTCTTTCCTGCCTGCCTTCTTTCCTTCCCACCCAAGCTGCACCTTCAGGGAAGCTGGGACTCTAAAAGGCAGAGGCAGAGGTGAAGGACAATCAGAGGGGTATCCTATGCCAAGTGGGCCAGCATGGCTGGACTGGCTTATGATTGCTGGCATTCCTTTTACAAGCACAAAGACATTAATTTCCATAATTAGGGCTAAATTTTAAAAAATGTGTTGCAAGGACTCCTATATGTAGCAGGGCAGGGGGGGATCACTGTGGTTCAATGGGAGACAGAATAGACATCTCTAGTCTCTTCTCTTCCCACCCTTCTCCAAGGGTCACTTTATTTCCTGCCAGGAGAGGAAGCCAGGTTGGGTCCAAGGTCACTCTGTTCCCCTCAGAAAGAAGGTATAACAGTCTGGAATTATATCTATATGCTTCCCTAAATATTGTTAGCCTAAGGGATATGTTCATGTTCAAGATAAATTTCTGATTGCTAGTCATTAATTGAGGGAGCAGGACCTCAAGATTTATATACAAGGTTTGACTCCTTCCCTACCACATACCAATTCCATAATGAAAACACACAGCATTTAGCAAAGAAACCCATGTATCTAAATCAGAGTCAGACAGGAATCAGAGGAAAGTACACATAGGAGTATATATACCAGATAATAGAAAGAGGAAGAGCTCTCCCACTGGGAAAGAGGTCAATTAAGAGACTCCAGATCTCACCAAAGGGAAGTTCCCTGGAGTCTCTAATATAGCAAACTGGGGATAGGAACATGATGGAGACTATGAACTCCTTGCATGATGTTGGCTTCTTCCTAGTCTTTTCCTTTGAGTAACCAGGACTGTGATTGGCCTCTTCTGTGTTTTCTCTTGAAGATGGAAGTCAGAATCACTCAAAGCCTGAAGAAATTCAAAGCAGGTCCAAAGACTTAAAGAAAATTGAAGAGTTCTCTTCTCTCCCTCTCTCACCAGCTCCACCCTGCTACTCACTCAGGCGTAGGGCATTCATCTCCGCCAATGAGGAAAGGGACCCATATCACCAGACATTAGGACTCAGGCTGCATATAAATGCCAAAGATCTGTGAACTTAGAATGAGAGGGTCTGTATGACCTTGCTGGGCCTCCATGAGGGCCACTCCTATCTCACCTAGTCATTTTAAAATGAGAAGAGCTCTTCAGTTTCTCCTGACCATTTCAATTCCTACATATGACAGCAAAGGATGCTCCAAATGAGCATGAAAACCTGTGCACATTCTTGTGTGACCAAGTGTGGTATATGAAAAGCGATTCTGTATAGCTAGTTGAGGTCTCAGGAGGGCTAGCAATGAGAAGGAGGTTCTGGGGTCCTTCAATTCTGCGTCTAAATTGAGGTGCAGGTATGGCAGTTGACAAGATAGATTCCAGCTTTCCTTCTGTGTGTAGAAAATGTCCCATTTCTGAAATGGGCTGGGTTGAGGGAAGGGGTCCAGGATTCAAGCAAGGTGTTTTTTAGGACCTCTTCTTCCAGATCTACTCTTTGAGATATCTGAGTTTTGTAATTTATTGAGGGGGCTGAAAATCATAGGGGTTGTAATGTTCCACTATCCACCAGGGGTTGGCACGTGGAACAACTAATCTATGACCCCCAGAGCTATGAGGCTCTTTGGGATCAGGTAGACAATTAGCTATAAATTTATAATTAAAAGATGGCAGATGGGGGACTTTACTCTTTGGGGGGGTTGAAGTAAAGAAGAATCAATTAAAGTAAAAAAAGTTAAAGTTTGCAAAAAAGAGTATGGTGCAGTGGATAGAGTGCTGCTGTTGGAGTCAGGGAGCTCATCTTCCTGAGTTCAAATCTGGCCTCAAATACTTACTAGCTGTGTGACCCTGGGCAAGTCATTTAACCGTGTTTGCCTCAGTTTCCTCATCTGTAAAATAAGCTCAAGAAAGAAATGGCAAACCACTTCAGTATGTCTGCTAAGAAAACCTCAAATGGGTCACAAAACGTCTGACACAACTGAAAATACTGAACAACAAAGGTCTTTAGGGTAGGAGCAAGTTCATATGGGTATGAATCCTCCCAGAGAGTTGTGACCCTCAATTGCCTGGTCATTACCAGCAGGATAACCTTAGGCAAATGAAGATCAAAGCCTCTCTGAAGAAGGAACTTAAAGTTTTTCCTTGGGGTTTATACATATGATTGCTATCTCTGGTTGTACAACAAAGAAATAAACTTTTAACGCACAAAGATCCTAACATGGAAGAAAAGGCCTCCATGGCAAAAATAGCCGTGTATAAATATGCACATCCAAGTATATACTTGCTATCTAGCTACATAAATTCATTTCCATTCCCCAAAGAAAGAACAGGATTTGCATTTTCAAAAGAAGGCTCACAGACACTATGAATTGTGACAATCATGGCTTAAGAGGTAACTTGGCTTCAGTTTCTTCATTTGTAATAGTTGGATTAAATGATCTCCAAAGCACTTTAAAGTTCTAGATCTCTGATCTCCTTGGGGAAGGAAAGAAACACACAGACCTGAAATCATTTTAATGCATTAATGTTTGATAGCAGAGCTTTTATGACAGTAGATTGTGGCAAAGAGAAAGATCCTGGGTACCAAAACTTGTGAGAGGTGGCAGAGGGAGGGAGAATGGCAGAAAAGGGGAGGATGGGCACATTGTAGTTAAATTAGCAACTTCACTACTTCACCTACAACCAGCTCTGTTTGGGTCTTGAAAACTGGGTGGAGTGGGGGTGGGGCTAGAAAATGCTGGGAAAGGGCCCAAAGGCTGAAGGAGGCTGCCTTCTGACAGCTGTTTGGACCCTTGCAACTGTATACTCTAGTGGGGCCCTTCAATAACCCATTTAAAATTTCCCACAAACCTCCTGGGGGAGACTACCCCCTTCCCTCCATGCTGCTCCCCACAATGAAGTGTGAGAAATACTGTATCACTAGGTCTAATTTTCACATCCAGCGTAGTCCAAATGATTGGCTGTCCCTGAGGAGGCTTATTCTGATGGTCAGCCAAGCAACTCCAAAGTGTGGGTGGAAAGTGGGGGAAGAAGTGATGGGAAGGTCATTTCAGTCCTGCCTCCTTCTCCTAACATTCTTCAAAAGTCTTTGTGCTGTGTGTCCAGTACCACGCTGGAGTCTTTCTGTCCAGAGACAAGAGTCCCAACTGCCACCCTAGACTCCTTGCACATTGTGCAATCTACTCCAACTGACCTTCTCTCTGTTTCTCACAAATAAATCTCCATTTATGTTTCCATAGCTTTATATTGGCTGTCCACCATGTCTAGAAACGCATTTCTTCCTCACCTGTGCCTCCTAGAATTCCCCTCTTCCACACAGACCTCAAGTAGTATTTTCTACATGAAGACCTTCTTCATCCTCCCAATTGCTACTACCCTTCACTGCCAACCATTTCTTATTTAACTATTTTGTATTTATTTGTATTTATTCTGTATATATTTTTATAGGCACAGAACATTCATCAATCAATCTATCTATCATCTATCTGTCATTTATCCATTTACACACACACACACACACACACACACACACACACACATACTTACTCTTGTGGGGCTAGGTAGCTGAGTAGCTAGGGCACTGGATGTGGAGTCAGAAAGACTGGAGTTCAAATTTGACCTCAGACACTTACTATCTGTGAGACTCTTGGCAAGTCAATTAACTTGTCTGCCTCAGTTTCTTCAACTGCAAAATGGGGACAATAGCTACACTTGACACTAGGTTAGCAGGCTTACAAATATTATCTCATTCTATTGGAGTGAGATAATATTTGTAAGGCTGCTAACATAGTGTCTGGCACACAGCTTAATAAATGTTTATTCCTTCCCTTCCAACCCCTGTTGGAATGTAAGCTCCTTGAGAGGTGGGATTTAATTCTGTAGTGCCAAGTAGAGTTCCTGGCACTTAGTAGGCTCTTAATACATGCCTGTTGATTGACTGATTGATCAATAGTCTGATCACAAAGATAGCTTGTAAGCTTCAGAATCAAGTAATCCCACTAGTTATGTCATTGAGGATAGAAAGGAGGGTTTCAAAGTGCCCCAGCTGAACTGGGGGGCTCTCCAATCATGTGAAGCATTGCTGAATGTCTCCATAGAGGAGAAATAGTTCTCTTTCTCTCATCTGTGTGGCTGTTACAGTAACTCCTGGTTGCTAATGTTCTTCACATTTGTATGGTAGAACATTTCATGGTTCTATAAAATGCTTTTGTGTCCAGTGTCTCATATAGTCCTCACAATAGTAATATTGCCTTATTACTTTCATATTCTGGTGGGGAAAATAAGGCTCAAAGAAAAACAGTATTAATAAGAATAGCTGTGACAAAAATCATTTACATTTATAAAACACTATGATTTGGAACACTTTTTATATTGATTTTCTCAAAGAAGGTAAGTAAATGACTTTCCCTTGGTCACATGACTTGGAAGTAAAAGACTTGAGACCAGACTCAGGCCTCTGAGTCCAGTCCAGTCCAGTCCTTTTCCCTCACTTCTCCAGACTGTCTCTTCAGCCGATAAAGGTCTCCATATATCATGAGCTCCAATGATATGTGTAACAGCAGCCCCCTTGCCCTCACCCCCTACAGCACCGGCCTCACCTTCTATACAACCTCCTTCCCTTCCCAAATGTTTCCCCTATGTGCAGAAGACTGTCCAGAAAGGACAACTTGTGTTCACATTTTCCTGACCTATTGTCATTCCTTTTTAGGGAAGTGGTTTGAAATATGGCCCAGAAAACACCATTGAGTTGCTGTATTGTTCAGGAAAATATGAGTAGTATGGTTGTAAACATACCTTCCATCACCTGGAAATGGGAATATTTTCCCCTAACACAGGAAGGAAATGTCTTTCCCTCCTGGCCCCTGCCATCACTTCCTTACGAATCTGGGCCATTCACTTATTGTTAAAAATGCCTTGACATAACATAGCAGCTGCCAGTTAACTGTGCTTTATTAGAAGTCTATGTTGACTATCACACCATGAGGCTTGGAGAAGGAATACCCTTACTTACATTTCAGCCCTACTGAATTGAAAGAACAGACTTCTAAATTTGTTTTTCCAGGGGACATTGATTAAAAGAGTCCCCAAAGCTGCTTGAATGCAAAATTTCCAACTGTCTAAAATGAAAAGCTTTCCCAATCTCCATGTATTAGGCTGGGGAGAAGGTTTATTTTCCTACTGTGTGTAAATAATGGATTTTGCCTTTTATAGGAATCCATCATCAGAGACTATGCTGAACACTCAAACAACGACAGTCTAAATTGTCCTGCAGTGACGCTAACTAGCTGGAACTAATTCAGAAATGTGTGTGGAGCATGATTAGGATAACTTAGTGTGTGGGGGAGACCATCTTACCTGACTCTGTCATCTCTCAAACCACAACAAATGCTGTTTGGCCCAAAATGACAGAGAAAATAGAATAACCTCGTTATAAATTACACCTAGCTTTGTTTTGTGGAATTTTTTTTAAAGTCTCTTTCTTTGTCAGATACCAACTGTAAAAGCCAAAAATATTTCACCCTCATTTCATTGCTGAAAGCTTCTGGCATAACCAGCAGCAACAGCAAGTAATTAATCTTCCCTCCAGAGATGGGAGCACATGTTCAAAGAGATTTTCAACCCACTCAAACAAACGTCATGGATTTAAAATTCAACCAAAGAACTGAATCACTGGGTAAGATCCTTTGCATTTTCTGTGACTTTGAGATGTTGACAATGTGTGGTCAAAGATGGGTTTCTGACAAGTCATCTGGATAAGGTAAATAGGAAATCTAGTTCTGGTAAGTAGCCTTATTTAAATACAATACAGGAGTGGAGGATACAGAAATAAATGCATTTATATTGGGCAAAGGGACTGATAGTATTTTTGTTTTGCAATTAATCAGATCCTTCAGTGTGGTGGATACTTGTATCATATACCAGACTTCCAAGAAGACATTTTTCTTTTCTTTTAAAATTAGGACCTTTTGTCTTAGCCTTACCTAGATGCCTATTTGGACATGGAAAGATGCTGAATTCTCCAAGTCCATGCCAGCATAGCATTCTCTGTCAGGGTAGACCAAGCTGACATGGCTTCAGGTACATACCCAGTGACAAACTGTGTGTCTGTTATCCAAGGACCAGCAATGCTATGATCAGAGTCCCATGACCACAAGGATGTCAACATGCATTATGGACAGGCACTGTGCTAAGTACTGGGGATACTAAGAAAGGCACAAGACAATCCTTGCTCTTAAGGATGTCACAGTCCAGTGGAGGAGACGACATAAAAGCAACTACGTACAAGCAAGATCTATACAAAATAGATCAGAACTAGTCTCAGAGGGATGGCACTAACATTAAAGGGGACCAGGAAAGGCTTCTTATAGAAAATAAGATTTTAGCTAAGCCTCAAAGGAAGGCAGCAAAGTCAGGGGGAGAGGTGAGTAGGGAGAGAATTCCAGGAAAGGGAGATGGCCAGTGAAAATGGGAGATGGAATGTAGAGTTCAAGGAATTAGCAGGGAGACCAGTGTCACAAAGTGGTCTAAGCTAAGGAGTTGTGATCTGCTGTGGTTAGCGAAGTCTTCAGACTAGTAAAATCATAAATCTTTTGATATACTAAAATGAAGTGAATCTGTAAGACCGCAAGGAAAAAGTGGAGAAGGACTCAGGGAACGAGGCAGTGCATGAGAGGAGAAGAAAGGGGGTGGGGAAGCAAAATGCATTTTGGAAAATGTTTAGAACTGAAAAGGAACCCCAGAAGAAAGGGAAAAGATTTATGCGTTTTAGCTGTTGAGCAAAAGATGAAATGATTAACCAAGTAATTCAATGCTGGGCTACTTGGCCACTAAGAAATGGTTGGGGTTTTAGACTTTGGAGTTAATCTTTCTAGATTAGAGAAATCAGATTTATTTGTAATGCATTTGGAATTGCTATTATAATATCTCATATGTGCCCTGAAACAGGACACCAGTTTCTTAGATCTTTCAAGGTCATCCTCTAATCAACATTCCTAGATGTGGCCCTAAAATTTCCCCAGTTTGTTTCAAATGTTAACAGCTTCCTGACAGGGAAAGGAGAATGGAGGCATTGTCCAATCATTCCACCTATTTTTCAGGAATCTTGGTTCTAGATAAACCCCTTACCTTACCATGTTCACACTGCTATCGAACATGAGCTAAGGAAAAGAACCTTTGTAATCCTGCCATGCTGTTAGAAAGTCAGCCTGCTGGGTGGTGATCTTCCCTCCCCTGCCTGGGGAGAATGAGAGGCAGAATGTGATGACTTCATTTCTACTGGCATCAAATAGACTTTAAGCTTTTCACCACAATTTTGAATAACAAGCTTGTGACACCATCTCCTGCCTCATTTTAATATTAGAGTTCGAACCCTTGAAGTAGCAATGTCTAATTGATAAGTAAATTACAAGAGCTGCTACTTGCTGTTATTTGTCCTTCATTTTGGAAAAGAGGCACGATGTCAGGAAGGCAACACCATAACTTGCAAGTGAATTGGATTTAAGTGAGGCAGGGCTATGAAAAGTTACCAGCCTCACTTTCTCCTCTTGAGCCATCTGGGTCCAGTAGAAAGATATAGATCAGGATGAGGGAAGATGGTCTAAAGAAAAGGAACTTCCTGAGATAGCTTTGCCGAATAGTCTTTCACTCTTGCTCTACCAGTAACTCTTGTGATTAAGGCTAGAACCTTAATAATAAGCTAGTAGAGCTGCTAGTAGAGAAAGAGTGAATGACTATTCGGTAAAGCTATCTCAGGAAGTTCCTTTTCTTTAGAGATACACATTAGCCCATGATCTAATCCAGAGGTGGGGAGTCTGAAGGCTTGAGGCCACATGTGGCCCTCTATGTCCTCAAATGTGGCCCTTTGACTGAATCCAAACTTCACAGAACAAATCCTTGGGATAATATCAAGGTAGTAAACCCCAAGTCCATCTCCATGGATGAAATCTATCAATATATTGTAGGTCATGAGGCAAAAAAAACCCAAGGGATGTTTTTCCTTTTCTCAGTTGGGAAACCTAAGTCACAAACAGGTGAAACAATTCCTCAGAGGCTGTGATCCAGTGATCCAATGCATGAGGATGGAACCAAAACTGCCCCAAGGAATGTGTAACAATGATGATGTCTCCTCTTCCCCTCCTTCATTGTCTAGCAAAAGAGAAAAGAGTTGGTCAAATACAGTCTCCATTTTATGAAAATAATAGAAAAAAATCTGTTCTACCTGAAGTGATACAGTTGAAGGAGCTGGTTTGGGAACTGCAGAACCTGTTACTGATTTCTGGCACTGCAATTTACTACCTGTGTGACTTTGGGCAAATCATTTCACCTTTATGGGTTTTGGTTCCTCATCACCAAAAGAAGGCATTCAACTCCCTCCCAGCTCCAAATCTATGATCCTAAATAGACTAAGTTGGCTAACAAGTAAAATCTTGCTGTTTTTAGTCTAAAGAGTAATGAAATTATCATCTCAGTTGCTTCCTTACTGACCCAAATATAAGCATGAAATTAACTATTGTTAATCTTTCTTTTTTAACTCCTGTCCCCTTTCTTCCTTTTCCCTCCTTCCCTCCCCTTCTTTCTTTCTTTTTCTTTCTTCCTTTCTTTCTTTCCTTCCTTCCTTCCTTCCTTCTTTTCTTTCTTTCTTTCCTTCTATTCATTCTGACATTATACATTAAAAACAACTTTGGATCCCATGACACACTAATTTGACTAAAGTCACACTTTTAGTTAGTGGCAAAATTGAAACTAGAACCCAGAGCTCCTGTTTCAGCTCTTGCCTTAACTAACTGTATGACTTTAAACAAGTCAGTCCTATTCTATTCTCAGTGTCTTCAACCGCTAAAGAATGGGATTGTTCTTTTTTCAGGACAGCTAGATGGCATCATAGTGGATAGAATGCCAGGTCTGGGGTCAGGAAGACTCATCTTCCTGAGTTCAAAGCTGGCCTCAGATCCTTACTAGCTGTGCGACCCTGGACAAATCACTTAACCTTGATTGCCTCAGTTGCCTTATCTGTAAAATGAACTGGAGAAGGAAATGGCAAACCCCTCCAGGGTCTTTGCCAAGAAAACCCCAAACAAGATCACAAAGATTTGGACACAACTGAAAACATCTGAATAACAACAACATAGGGTTGCTCTTCATCTCTTAAGAGTGTTTCCAGTTCAAGAGCTTCTTGATACTCTATTGAAGAAATGGTCAACTGCCACAGGAGTCTCTCTTTTCAAAACTCTCCTGGATGGGCCATCAAACAATAGGAGTATATGGTTGTATAGCTCAGCCCTTCACCCCCTACCTCTTTCTTATGGATTCACATTCCTTAATTAGATTGTAAACTTTCCAAGGGCGAAGACTCTGTCCTCCATTTCTTTAGGATCTTTCCACGGTGCCTAGGTGGCAGTGTGCAAGGTTAGGTACACAGTGAGCTTTAAAATAGTTGTTGACTCACTAATGACTGGTTCCTCTCCACCCTCACTCCGTGGTGGACATTAGATCTGAGTTAGATCCAAGGAGATTGGAGAATGGCATTCCCACAGAGATTTGCCCTCTTGCTCCATCTCTTCTAAGAACTAATTAAGATGAAGGGACATTGGTAGACTCATGTACGGTGGGTCCTCGGTGTATTTATGAAAACTTCTGGGTCTTGGGCAGCATGGCTCCCTGACTACCAGGCCAGACTACCTCAGGACACGAATTTTTGTTCTTTTGCCTGTTATTTTTCAACTCCCACCCCCCCCCCTTTTTTTTCCAATTTCCTTTTTTTTTCCTGGAGCTGACATACTTATTTCTAGTCAGGGTGCTTGGCCTCGCTCCTGTGAGCTTCATTCTGTAACCCATAGCAACAACAGAAGCAGGTGATCACATTGGCTCCCTGCCGCTGGGCTCAGGGCAGAGCTGCTGAGCCGAGGCTCACAAAGGGAGGAGCCTTTACTGACTGCAGTGCCAATAACAGGCTGAGGCTTGTGACTGGCTCGGGGAGCTCAGGGCTTCTGGGTCACAGGGAGGTGGCTGCTGCTCTGGGGGGAAGCCAGAGCATCCTTTTCTCCACTGCTTTTTATTAAAGCAAGTATTCTCAACCTTCTTTGTGTCACTGCTTCCTTTGGCCGTTGTCTAAGAGGCTTCTCAGAACGATGATTTTAAACGCATAAAATATATAGGATTACGAAATAAACCAGTTATACTGAGACACAGTAGTCAAATATTTTTAAAAATTTATACTAGTAATGAGTCATAATGAAGCATGTGAATCATAATTCATAATAATAAAAAATTCAAAATAATAAAAATTTCAAATTCATGATAATGAAATTCATAGGTGAGAACGCTTGCTGTATACTTAAATGTGACCTTGCACACCCCTGTTAAAAGTACTCTCCAGGGTGATCCTAAAGGAATGTCCCATAAATTGTCACACCTGGTCACGACTTCAAGTGTTTCCTTTTTCTATTTCTTCAACAAGGTGTAGTTGTTGACTTACTAGATTAGGAAGAGGGGTATTTTTAGAAATGCTTACAATGTAGTGACAAAAAGCATCATTCATATATATGTATGTAAACATATATACGTATGTATGTGTGTATTACATATAAATATATGTATATATACATATATACACATACACATGTACACACATATATGTACATATATACATGCATGTATATATAAATATATATATTTATACACACAGAGAGTTTTTTAAAAGACTGCCTCAGTAGCCCAAGACCTCTATTTTATGTTCTTAGTATAGTGTTTGGGGGAAATTGCTGGAGAATAAAAGAAGCTTTTTTTTTTTATTAGTGGGGACTTAGAATTTCATTAAGATTAGGATGATTTTTGGGGTGGGGAGGGATATATTTCAAAAGATAGTTATAATGACAAAACAATCTACTTGCAATCCCAAACCTCTCTTGCTCAGGACTTGTGAGATCTGGAAAGAAGTTTCAGCCCAGCTCAGATGTAGCAACTAGCTTTTAGCAAGGCCTTGCTTTTGCCTAATTTTCCAGCTGGGCTGACAGAAGGAACAAGGAGGTCAAATGATCTGCCAAGGACACACAGTGAGTTTGGTTTGTCAAAGAACATCCTGGCTTTAAGGATCTAATTAAATTTCACTTTATAGATTGTCCTTTTCTTTTCCTGTTTAAAACCACACTTTCAGCCTATCAGTGACAACCAGAGACATCCCAAGATGACTGCTTATCAGGGAAAGGGGCAAGACACTAGGTAAACCATGCAGAGCCCAGGTGTTTTGATTATAATATGACTATGTCTGTTATGCTATCCTTAATACACTTTTGCTGGAAGAGAGTCCACATTGCTGTGGCAGAGAAGGGAAAATTCTGTTCTGAATAATGCTTTGTCCCACTGAATTCTGGTGTCTTTGCTCTGGTGGGTGTCTATAGAATACTATATTGAGAGATACACAGCAATTCCTGAAAATATTTGGTTTCCCCCTACTGCCTTTGTCTCCTTGGAGGGACGGTAGCCTTATGATGAAGGGGAAATCTCTCATTCTGATCATCTCGGCTTGCTTCAGACATACTGAACCTGTCACTGCAAAATAATGGGGATTTATTCAACAAATATTAATTGTCTATTATATGCAAAGCACTATAAGTAGAGGGAGAAGGGAACAGACATTTATTATATTCTACTAGATGCCAGGCAAGCTGGGCATTAAGTAATTTACAAATATTATAGGGGATGCAAAGATAGATATGAATGGATAAATTAAATGGACACATCAAATGCTTTCTATGTGCCAGGCATTGTGCTTAGTGGTGGGAATAAAAATAAAAAGTGTCCTGGAAGTGCTTGTATTCCATTGAGAAAGACAACCAGGGATATGCAGGTCAGTGTTTAACAACTGACTCCCAGAAAGAGTCAGACGTAACCGAAATGACTCAACAACAATCTGTAGTTTTAATTTCTTCAAATAAAGTTGTCGAGAAAGCCTAGGAAGTAATTGGTTTTAGAAATAAGGCAAAACAATGTAGAAAAACTTGATTTCTGCTCTGTGCAAGAGTTTCCTTGGTTTCTTCTAGTGTGTTTTTTTTTCAAACTAACAATGAAGACCTGGAAGTTACTGGCTATATTATAACTATTAGGATCTTCATGTCTGTAGTGAATAGCTTGCAATCATATAGAATTTTATAGTGCATCAGGAGCATTCAGCTGCATTATTTTAATTCAGAACTTAGGTATTTAAAAGCAACTGCTTGCAATAATAATCACTCCTTCCTCATAGAACTTGGAGGTACTTTGTAGAAGTAAGGGATTGAATGCGATTATCTTTAAAATTCTTTTAAACTCTTAATCCTATGATCCTATATGCCTACCACTGTATTATATATAAAATGAGAACCTAGTGTACCTACTTGTTGAGTGCTTCTTAATGGTAGTAGATTTCTCTAAAAGGGGTTATGATATGGGATGTCTTCCTAGGAGGGCACATAATCTAGTGCCTTCTCTGTTTTCTGGGAAGGAGACACTACAGTTTTCCTTTCCACAAACAGGGTTACGGGTCCAGTGCCCCCATGATCTGGAAAATCTGCATAAAATTTTTTGGTCCTCTCTTCATACCAGAGAAGAAATCTGAATTATTATGGTATTAAAAGATAAAATATGTTGATAATATACAATACTATGCGTATGTCTTATGCATTTCTGACTTTCTAAACTTTTTCTGTGTCATCTGCTGGCCTTTGTGTGTCACCTGTGACTTCCACAACACTCCCCAAAATTCTCATTTAATTTCTTATGCCGACCCACAATATTTCACAACCATGATGGAGAAAGTCACAATATTGAAAGGATGGCTGTATTGTGCTTGGAGACCTGCATTTCTTTTGTGAACTGTGCACCTATGAGAACAGACATTGACCCAAACAAAGCATAATTTTTGCAGCCTCTGCAGTCTGATGTTTAAATCTGAACACAGTATTAGAGAATGTTTTCAGCAGGAGTTGTTGATAACTATGATGATAACATCACAAATTCCCACTTGTCCATTGAATGCCTCTGCCTTCTGTTTCATTCTATTGCTCCCAAGGAGCTTCTAGTAAGATGAAGTAACCCCTATTGATATTGCCAAGGAAGGTCCCCTAAAACAGTTCATTAAATCTGAAAATAACATTCGGTTTTTAGATCTAGACTAGGTGCTTTCCTTATGAACCAAAACAGCTGTAACAAGGTCTCATTGGCTATAATTTCCCCAATCCCTTGTTTATAACAAACGATCAAACTTATAAAGGTTTATGACTTGGCCATATCAAAAGTCTTTCCCCTTTCCAGAACAAATTCAAAAAATGCATCCCGACCTATTTCACGTCCTTAACATTAAGAACACTGATGATTCCAGGGAATGTAGAAGGGGAACAAAATCTGCATCACAAACTGAGCAAATAAAAAATTCCCTTGTCATTTTTTCCTATGGGCCTGGACTTTGGAAGTGCTAGTTAAAGCCTTTTGGCCCTGCTATGGGAAGCCACCATTAGCAAAGAAACATCTGCCATGCTCCCTCTGTGATCATTGCCAGAGGAAGCTTCAGTAAAATCAATTACTCACTCATTCTCTTGGCTCATTCCTTCATTTCTTTCGTCCCTTTCCTGTCTTATATCAATAGTAATCACTTCATCTTACCTGGTGTTGCTTTGGGGCTTGTTTGTAACCTCGAGGGACAAGGAATGCTAATTCTTGCATTTATACTAGTATTTATAAGGAAAAAGAAAATGAGAAGACAATTGTGGCTAGTTTGAAAGATACCCAGTGTAGGCTCACCCTTATAGGTGCTGGTGGTAGTGAGGCGGGTGAGAGGAGTCAAGGATATCCCTCCTCTTGCCTGGAGGAATGATGGCATTTGAATCCTGGGAGGAGTAGATAGAACATGGAGTTTATCCAGTAAAAAATTGTCTAAGGCTTGAGGGAGTTTCTGTTACTATCAATAACCTGGGATCTATAAACTCCTAGAAATAGGAATTTGGTCTTAGGTCCAATAGAGGACTAGCTTTGAACAAAGGGAGGATGCCAAAGAGACTTATTCACTCTAAGCGAGTACCTGAGAAGGATTAGCCTGAAAGGGCCAGGGTCTCCCATTGCACCCTAGGCCATCTCCCGCCATCCTGTGAATATTTGATTACTGGATCCAGATGACTCTGGAACAGAAAGTGAGGCTGGTGACCTTGCACTGCCCTTCCTCACTTAAATCAAAGTCAATTGCAAGTCATGTCATCATTCCCTGGTGTCATGTTCCTCTTCGAAAATGAAGGATAAACACAACAACAAATGAATAAAATGAAATGCATAGGATTACAATGAAAACCAAAGGTTAGTTAACATAACAACAATTAAGACCGCAGCTGATAATGTTTATAGGTTTATAATGTTTATATTTGCCTTTGTGATATTTTCACACTTAATTTATAGATGAGGAAACTTAAGTAGAGAGAAGTGGGATGTGATTCCTGATTTAACCTCTAGCACTTCACCCGCCATTCCATGCCCACCAAATGTTTGACTGTGAACATGTCACATAACCTCTGTGAGACTGTTTTCTCAAATAAAATAATAAAGAAGTTGGACTGGTTATTCTCCCCAGTCTAATTCTACGTCCTGTGATCTTAGAACTTCTAATGGAATGTGTGTCCCTTGATGACAGGGGCTGTCTTTATGTTCTCAATACTTTGATCATAATAGAAACTAAATAAATATTTAAGCCATTCATTGAATCTAACCACCTTATCTTACAAATTGAGGTCCCTTAAAATACCCTGCCCTCCATTCTTTACTTCAAAAGACCTAACCTCTACCTTAGTGAAAAATTTGGGGTCGTATAACCTGAATTCCCGTTTCCCCCCTCTATTATGTATCTCAAAACCTCTCCTATTGCCATCTACAACCCTCATCTCCTTTGCTCCAGTCTTTGACAAATAGGGGCCTTTCTCCTTGTCAAGGTCAAGAATTCCAACTCGTGTGCTTGAGATGTGCATCTCCCTGGACTGGTCTCTTTATTCTACCTGATTACTGGCATATATCCTCGCCCTCCTTTTTATCATAAGAGGAAGGAGACAGGATACTGTCAAAACCTCATTTGTTGGTAAAGAAGGGATATTGGTCTGTGATAAGGTCTGCCTCATAGATTGTGGTCTAAGGCAAAAAAATTAAGACCCCATCTTTACCTGGTAGTATTTATCCACAAAGATCAATGCTTTATGATGAGAACAGACTCACTTTTTGAGACAGGAGTTTCTTTTTGTTCCTTTATTAATTTAAATGACTTATTATTTGGGTATAGTGGGAGGGGATTTGTACTAACTTTATCTGGTATCTATCTGGGGTTGAATGAGCAGTACAAAATAAGTTAGACAAACTCTCAAGGTTAACAGGCATCAATGTAGTAGGACCACTGGAACTTCTTCCTTTGAATAAAAGTACAAGTTGGGGTAACCCAATAGACCACAGGAAAGGCCCCTGGAACCATCACGAATTCATTAGTCTTCCCCCATGGTGATCTTGAAACACAGTGGGAAATATCTCCTCTTTAGAAGCTCTACTTCCATAGATAGAAGGTAATGGAACCCATCAACAAAGGATTGATTTTCTAACTTCTTTGCTTATGGGGTTTCCATCTTGGGTATCATTTTCCATCTTCTTTTCCCCTATTATTCTTTAAATATGACCCAGACTCAGTTAAAATATAGACACTAAGAGATTCAGCAGATTAAATGACTCTGTCCAGTTATCAGAGGGTAGGCAACAGAGGTAATGCTATGTGTTGAGAAGAAATGCAGGTAATCTGCCATTTGCCAACAATCCATAGAGCAAATTCAAATTTCTACCTTTTCCTGGCTTTTCATATTGTCTCTTAGCTTGTTGTACGTCAGAGCCATCACTAGTACTAACATGAGGCCATTGTGAAAACACTCATACTTCTTTAAAAATTCATGAATTTAAAATAGACAACCCTGTGAGGTTGATAAAATGAATATTTTTACTCAGTTTTCAAGTGTGGAAATGAAGTTTCTGAGTGGTTATGAGAAGTCAAGGGATTTGCCTATTGGTAATACAAACAGTATATAGCCTCAGTATATACTATAGGTGGGATTTGAACCCAGGTCTTCTGGTGCCTGGAATAGCCTTCTTTCCACCATGTCATTACTTCAATGAGGGGGCAGCTAGGTGGTACAGTGGATAGAGCACCAGTGGAGGAGTCAGGAGGACCTGAGTTTCACTAGCTTTGTGACCTTGGGCAAGTCACATAACACCACTTGCCTCATTCTGAGTCATCTCCAGTCATCCTGATGAGTATCTGGTCACTGGATTCAGATGGTTCTGGAGGAGAAGTGAGGCTAGTGACTTGCACAGCCCTTCCTCACTCAAAACAAAGTCAAGTACAAGTCGTGTCGTCATTTCTCTGATGGCATGGTCTTCTTTGGCAACGAAGGATGAACAAACTTTTAATGAGATGAATCTGTAAAAAGTAGAAAAACTTGGAGGAACTGACCTTAGCAGTAAACTCCCAGGAAGAATTAGCCTGCCTGAAATCACCTCTTGGCCATAAATAGCTTATCTTCTACTGCCTGAATGTATTTAAAGTTATGACTTCCATATCACGACTTTTCCCATCATGATTTTGATATAGCATGGGTTAGTATAAGAAATTAAATGAGAATTTGGGTGGAGTTTTATGGAAGCTTCAGATGACACACAAAGGCCAGTAGAGGACACAGAAAAAAGTTCAGAAATGCATGAAACATATGTATAGTTATATATATGTATATATATGTGTGTATATAGTATACAATAAGGTAATGTAAACACCTCATAAAAGAAAAAGGAAAAATTCAGACTTCTTCTATGGTATGAAGGGAGGGCTAAAAAATTTTATGTGGATTTTACTCATCATGAGGGCATCTCATCTTTAACCCCTGCAATGTGGAAGGGATAATTGCCTGAACACTTATGAATTAGAGATTTATTTAGGTTAACAATCACCTTCATCTAAAATGATAAAAATATGTAGAAAGGTTAATGGGATATTTAGTCATTCACATATTACCATAAATTTGTCCAGTTACACAGCGGTTCCCTCTACACACAGTCTGCTGCTCTGCAATGGGGCCTTGTTCTACCCCTGAAAGCACATGGGAGGTTAAGATAACCAACGATAGTAAAAGTTATGAGATTACAGGAGTCTTAACATTCTACCCTATCAAAACTGGGGAGGGACAAAGATAAGTAATCTTCAAACATAGGACCCTTTGTGGAGGAGAGGCCTAGTGTTACAGTAAGAGATCTGGGCAATAGAGCCCCCTAAGCAAAGAAGGGTAGAGCTAAGAGCACTAATGACACTATGGTTTAGACAGTAGGGCATTGTTGGGTGAAGAGACAAAAGAGAACATAGCTGATACTTTTCATAGTGTATGGGAGAAGTATCTAGGATATATCAACTGTACTGACATCGTGAGGAACAGTCATATCAAGTGGAACTTGCGGACACTATCATTTCTGTTGTAATATTTAGGGGGCCATTTATTAGCCTCTCCAGTGATTAAAAGGAGCAGAAGACAGTGAATGAAGTAAAGGCAAGGCAATTGAGGTTGGGAGACCTGGTACAGCTGTGGGGATTTTCATTTTGTGTCCTCAGGCTTTATTCCCTTGTGGTCTCATTGTGGCAAGTGGAAATATTCACAGTTGTATAATTTGTGTCTTAACGTACTCCAAAGTCCGCAAGGTATGGATCAGGAGTAATTGATGATACCATATTTTTAGATGCAGCCTATAAATGCCTATCCAAACTGTACTGACTACATTTACTCCTGATTACCTACATTAGAGAGAGCTTGCCTGTGCCTGGTGATCAGCATTGGCCACATGACAACCAAGAAGCAAGAAAGGATTAGAGAAAGGGAGGAGGGAATATGCTGAAGACAAATTTTATCCATCCAAAGTCTTCTCAAAGTTCATCTTGTACCCAGGAAGGGGCAAGGAATCTTTAATGCTTTTTTCTTTTCCTTCCCTCAGTGGATTATTCCTTTTTCCTGTGTTGCCCAATTGGCCAATTCCAATTGGGTCCTCATTTGAGCAGCACCTATTTTCTACTCATAGAAGTTGCTGTTTGTTCTTGAAGAGGATCATGACATTAGGAAGGTGATGCCACGACATGCAAGTGATTTGGATTTAATTCAATTGGAGGGCAGTACAGAGTCACCAGTACACAGCCCTCCCTCAACCTTAATCCAGTTCACTTGCATATCATGCACCTGATGTCTTGGAGCTCTTTGAGAACAAAGGACAAACAGCAACAACAACCTGCTTCCAATGTCCAAAATTCATATTGATATAGTTCAGCTACATTATGGCCTAAATAGGCCTCGTGTACTGGTCTGGGAACCCAGATTCTATGTTTCCTGGTGTTACTGCTCATCTGCATTGGTGGAGGTTGATTTTTTTATCGGATTATTCCTTACACCAATGAAATCGCAGGTCCAGACAGTTTGTTGTTAGTCTTTCCTTCTTAAAGAGAACCAATGACATCAGGAGGCTGATGTCTTGACTTGAAAGTGAACTGGATTTAAGTAAGGCAGGACTGTGCAAAGTCACCAGCCTCTCTCTCTCCTCCAGAGTCATTGGAATCCAGTGACCAAGACAAGACAAACTGGTGATGGTTCAAATGCAGTGGGAGATCTTGGTCTTTGAGCTAATCCTTTTCTGGGTCCCAGTTTGTCTGAGGAAACACTCATTCAGTAGTTAAAGTCTAGGTAAATTGAAGCAAAAGATGTCCTCATTTGCCTTCACAAAAGAATCAGTCTGATTGGGGAAGACCCTCAGAGTTTCTGGCCAGAACAGAAACAATTGCTGTTTATACTCTGGTCCAGACAATATATTGTAAATATATATTACATAGATTATGTAAATATAAATATTTAAATGTGTATTGCATATAGACATGCACCTATATACACATATATATATGTGTATGCGTGTATATGCTGTTTCTATGGGGAAAATGCATTCTGAACTCTGAACAACTGAATCATGAGGAAACTTTTGACTTTCAACCTGTTCATATATTACAAACTGCCTTTACTATATGATATACCCAAATACATCAGTCTGACCTCCTACCTTAATCCAACAAGTACTAATAAAAATAATTCCATACATTAATGTCATTAAAATTAGGAACATGTGTGATTCTATATGCTCTAAATTTTTTTCAAAGAACCACAAAATTATGTGTCAAAATGATATTTTTAATAGATATCTATTTATAGTATCAAAATTCTTTTTGCTAACATAGACTTACAGACATGTTCACCTATGTCAGAAAAGATAATTTTATAACAGGGACATTTCCCCCCCCCATTGATATCTAGACAATTTATAGCAATGGTGAAATTTCATATAGGTATTTATAATAACAATCTGTACATTTGTCAGGGTGACCATGCTTGCCTTTAAAGGACTGTCCTTCCCCACCATTGACTTCTACTATTTTTTTCCTAAGAAGTCTTCTGAATTCAGATCATGGTCCCATTTTCTAGATGTAGGTAGTAAAACTGATACTGTGAAGAGTCAGACAAGACTAAAACGACTTGACAACAGCAAACCTATCTGTCCTACAGGTATTAGTCTGTACACGCCTTCTAACAGTAAATGACCTTATTTTTGTATAGTGCCTTAAACTTTCACCACAGTCTCACATCTATCCATTTTTTATTATTTCATTGTATTTGATTTTCATTGAACTTTGAAAAATGGCTTGAGCAACAAACTGTACTGTTCTTGTGGGATCAACTATTTTCTTGGTTTTCAGTTTGACTGTACAGATTCTTCTCTATTTCACATTTGTATTCAACATTTTACACTTTCACAGCAATAAAAGATCTGACGTACTCTCTGAGTCTACCTTACCTCCTCCCATTCCTCTTTTCTTCTGATATTCTGGACTTTTACTAGTTATGGCAAATGCAAAGACTTTCTTGTCCTGACAAAGTCTCAGTTTAATCTGATGGCCACATCAACAGAACTGCTTGGATTAAAGGCTGTAAACTTCCCAAAGATCTTGACAAGTTCTTTCTTTCTTATATCTGTCATCTTTTCAGGTGGTCTTCCCCCAGGTCCTTTAGATTCAAGTTGTTGGAAAGGAATCTCTTAGGGCAACTTATTTAACCCCCTCCCCCAGATCTTAAAAAATGGAGAAAAGCACCAGAGTTACCGTTGGGATAGGAATAATTCCACATCCTGTTTTTGTCTTTCTCCTTTGTCACTTACCTCAGTAGTTCCACAGTTGCATTTACAGGATACAATGGCCATTTCCTTATTTTGTACAGCTATTTTTATTAGGTGGCAGATGCTGGACATGCTGGTTCAGCAAGGGTTAAAACTCAGCTGTTGAGTTGATGTGCAGATAGCCAAAATATGATGCCTTTGAAGTGTGACTGCAGTCTTTTGAAAGATAATCTCTTTAATTCTCTACAGATTCTTCCTGATTAACAGCATAGGAGTATTCTATTGATTCTATACATGAGTTGTACTGATGTCAGAAGTGGAGCTAATCCTTTAAAAATGTTTATATATATTTTTATTAAAAGGCGATTAAAATTTGAAAGCCCATCCAAAGCACTATACGCATACCTGATTTATTGCCATATGTTATTCTTGAGCCATAAAGCTGCTGTAAAAATCATATAATGCTAGCGAGAATATCCTTCATTTCTTTGTGAAGCTAAATGAAATCAAATATAAAATTTGTGATACATTAAATCACAAACATAAATATGTGCTTTACAGGCAGCTGTTACATCTGAGTGTGCACATTTTAAAATAGAAACATTTACCCAACATGCTGATTAGCAATTTCAGTCCTGAAAATCCTGGTTACATTTAAGATGCAAAAGATTAAAACGACCAAACAGATAAAGTTAATAGTTCATCTTCCTAAATGCTTTTTCTATGCTTTAAGTCTTAAAGTTCACTGGAACTCTGCACACTGGCGATGCTTTGATGTGGGGTTCATGTTTAACTCATAAGATCTTGCGGGAACAGAATCCAATGGCATCATCGACATTTAGAGGAATGTTCTGCATGTGTGGATGCAGTGTGTGAATGGATGATATTTGCAGCGATGTGTGCACAGACACATGGAACAAAGGGTTTCCCAGGCATGCATAGCTTCACAATCTTAAAGGCTACAATTGTGTAACCTTTATTTGGACTGAGGATCATCTCGATTGAAACTGTTTCCTTTCTCCATAATTTTTTAAGCCTGTGTTCTTTGCAGAAACACCGTGCTGAAGAGCATACCTGAAATCATCTGGAATCTAAAATGAAGCTCTCTGTGTAGACCTCATTTGGCCATGCTGATAGTGTTTTCCTTTCAGTATGTGCTGCAGAATGTTAAAATGTTTGCAGTCCTTTGGTATGTGCTCGCTGTAACCAGTTTCAAAGTGCATATGATGCTATATGTCCTCATAATATTTATCTACATCTCAAAAGGCATAGGACTGTCAAAGAAAATCCTGTGTGCAAACAAATGATCGAATGCAGAGGAACTCTTTACTTGAGTCTTTTCTCTTTGTCCGACAAGCTAATGTAATACGACTGATAATAAAAGGTTGTGGACTAGGCCTGAAGCCTATGACAGATAAAAAAGAAATGTTGGAAACCGATGAAGCTTTTGCACAATTAGATTTTTTTTTTGAGGTTGTGCTGTTAGGTTTGTCCAGAGCCCATTCATTTCTGATTGATGGTAAAATCATAACTACATCATATTAGCCATAGAGTTCACTGACAGGTTACTGCAGATTAATATTTGCTACTGCCGTTCACTTACTTACCATCAAAGCCACAGAAATATGAATTGAGCCTTCCTTCTAACAAACCCTGCATATTAAAAGGTAAGGTGTTTTACTGAACAATCTCC
Source organism: Potorous gilbertii (assembly GCA_028658325.1). Classification (NCBI taxonomy): domain Eukaryota; kingdom Metazoa; phylum Chordata; class Mammalia; order Diprotodontia; family Potoroidae; genus Potorous; species Potorous gilbertii. Next base: position 200,825,223 of record CM053771.1, read on the forward strand.
ATCCTGTCACTGGGGAAAGATGCAAACAATGTCTATTTGGGAGATGTATGTAGATACATAGCAGCATACTAATTAGTTCTGGAGGGAGGAGAAGATGATCATCTGGCTGCCTCACAATTCTTTCCCTCACCTTCTGGGGGCCTTCCAAGCTCTTGCCTACGTGACTCCTCAAAACGCCACGATGTGCAGGGCAGCAAGCCTTGATGATTTAAATGCAGGCTGCCAGGCAAATTGCAGGGACATAAATTTGTTCGGTGTGCTGTGCAATGTGTGCATATGAAACACGAGGAAGAAATGAGCCCGATGTCTTGTTTTGAACGCACACTGGAGATAAAATAAATAGAGATTTGGCATGGTGTTTTGGGGGGTATTGCCCAGGAAAAAGAGGACCTGGAGATTTTATATTGTCTTTAAATACCTTAGTAAATTTTGCTTTCCTGTATTTTAAATGGTTGGTGAGAGAACACAAAATTAAAGCTAGCTGTTTTTTATTAAAAGGAGATTTTTCAATTCCTCCTTTTACCACAGTATTTACTTTTGTTGTTTTTGTGGTTCAGTCATATCTGACTCCTCGTAACCCCCATTTGGGGGTTTCCTTGGCAAAGATTCTGGAATAATTTGCCATTTCCTTCTTCAGTTCATTTTACAGATAAGGAAACTGAGGCAAACAGAGTTAAATGACCGGCTCAGGGTCACAAAGCTAATAAGTGTCTGAGGCTGGATTTGAACTCCCCTAGATGCCCAAGTTTTTACTTTAGAGATGTAGATACAGAGAAGGGAAGGAAACAAGCATTTATTAAGTACCTACCAGGCACTATGCTAACATGCCTTTATAAATATTATCTGATTGGAGTCTCATGACTTGGGGAAGTAGGTGCTATTATTTTTTTCCATTTTATACTTGAAGAAACTAAGGCGGACAGAGGTTAAGTGACTTGCTCAGAATTAGACAGCCATGTGTCTGAGGCCAGATTTGAATTCCTGACTCTAGGTCCAGCACTCTGCCCACTGTACAACCCAGGTGTCTGGGTTCAAATCCTGACTCCATTAACTTACTAGTTTGATGAGCTTGTAAGTAAAAATAATTCTTTTAAAAGTGAAAAATTCAATGAAAACCAGACTGAACTAGATAGCATATGTTAATATGATATATGAGGCTAGCAGGGGCAGAGCTGTCAGGGAGCAACTCCTTGAAGCCCACTCGCTTTAAAAGCTAGAAGTTTTCACTTGCATCATGGTTCAGGGAAAATAGCACTGGCCTTGAGGTGGAGACCTGGTTTCCAATCTTGGCTGTGTGACCTTGGGGCTGTGTTGCCTTACCTATAAAATGGGGATGAACATACTTGCACTGTCCTCACAGAGCTGTTAGGAAGACATCATAATAAATGATATTTGGATAGTGCTGTGAAGACAGAGTGTTTTATATACTTTACATGCCCTCACAGAGATGCTGGGAAAATCAGATGGTTGATCAGACACTTGAGCTAGTCCTTAATGGTTTACAAGTTGTTTTACATGCAAGTGTCCTTTACAATCCTATTGGCCTTTTCTGCTTTATGTACATTGTCCCATTAGATGGAACAATCCTGGGAGGTAGTGTTCATTATTACCCCTGTTTTGCAGATGAGGAAACTGTGCCTCTGTGATTTGCTCACAACCATACAGCTGATAAGCATCTGAGGCAGTTTTTGGAGCCAGGTCTTTTTGATGCCTAGGGCTCTAGCCATTGTCATCTTGCAGTAACAGAATCTCCCTGGCACCACCCTGGCAAAGGTCCTCATCACCTCATTCCTGGACTATTGCAATAGGCATTTGATTGGTTTCCTTGCACATATCTCTTCCCATTGCAGTCCATATTCCATTCAACTGTCAAAGCAATTTTTCTAAAGTGCAGGTCTGACCATACTATGTCCTCCACTCCCTATTCAATAAACACCTATCACCTCCAAATCAAATATAAAGTCTTGTTTGGTATTCAAATCCCTTTTTTAAATAACTTTTTTATATAACTTTTCCCCCTCCTACCTTTCCAGTCTTCTTACACTTCCCCTCCTCTCTTCCCTTCATGTACTCTGTGATTCAGTCACACTGGCCTCTTTGCAATTCCTCACCCAAGGTACTCTCTCTCCCACCTCTGAGCATTTTCTCTAGCTGTCTTCCATGTTCTCCACCCTCATTTCTAACCTCTGGCTTTCTTCAAGTCTAGCTAAAAATTCCACATTCTATAGGTGGAATTTCCAGCTCCTTCTTAATTCTAGTGCCCCCTTCTGAGAATTATTTCCAAATGTATACTGCAAATTGTTTGTACATAGTTGTTTGCGTCTTGTCTCCCCCATTAAATTGTTATCTTCTAGAGGACAGGAACAGTCTTTTAACTTTCTTTGTGTTCCTAGCATTTAGCACAGAGCCACCTGGTACATAGTCGATGCTTAATAAATGTTTATTAACTAACTGACTCTATATATAAAGCACTTTACAATTTTAACATGCTATATGAATGTTAGTTTTTATTTTTAATCAAACATAAAGTATTATAGTCATGTGTTATAATTTAAAAGTGAAGTGGGTAGTGAAAACTAAACTCCTTAATATATCTAGCAGTTGGGTGAAAAACCAAGCCAGGGGAGGGGAAATTCACTTGGGTGAATCAGACTCTTCCAATGTGGCATATGAGAAGAAGAACTGGACTGGAGGTGAGACTCAGGGTTCTAGTCTTGATTCTGTCACTAATAAACTGTATGATGATGGGCAAAATACTTCCTATCATTGAAGCTAACCTTTGGTAAAATAAGAGCAACAGACAAGATGCTCTTGGAGGTCTCTTCCAATTTTATAATTGTATATCTAGTCCCAATAGTACGTTTTACTTAATGAATTGGGTAAAGTCATTGCAGGGCTAATCATTTTGCAGAGACTCTATAGGAGGTAAGCGTAGCATCCAAAGGTGTGAAAAAGATGATAGAAGCACCTTTATTTTAAAAAAAAGGAAAGAGTTGACTTTGCCCATTAGCTTAATTTCTATGTCTGGAAAGATAATGGAAAATTTTACCTTGAAATCAATTTTCCTACAATGCCTTAACAAGCCAGCATGGTTTTGTAAAGAAAAATTCATGTCAAGCCTGGCTGATCTAGGGAATTGATAGATGAGAGACACGAGGGCTTTTGAGTCTGTCTTGAATGACATATTCACCAATAAGGCTGAAATTGCTGTCTTGATCACTCTACTATTAGGTAGGGGCACATTTGGAATTAAGGTCACCAAGGAGTTGTTATTAGTGTCCACAGTAGGAAACATGACAAATGGTAGATACAAGAAATGGAAAGGAATGGGAAGATAACCTTCAGTGGTACCTCAGTGGCCACAAAACAAAATTCATCCTCCTGAGTCTGGCATTCAATATCCTCCATGAGATGGCCCTACTTACCTTTGGACCATTCTCTCTCACTGCTTTCCTGCAGAAGTAAAATATTTGACCCTAAGTAAAAATCGCTTGTAATGCTAATAGCTCATGTGTATGTAATACTTTAAAGTTCATAAAGCATATTACATGTATTATCTCATTTGGGCTTTACAATAACACTAGGGTAAGTACTACTATTGTCTCCATTTTACAGATGAGGACACTGAGCCTGAGAGAGGTTAAGTGGCTTGCTCAGGGTTCCATAGCTACTTAGATTCTGGGGTCAAGTTTAAGCATAGTTCCTTCTGATACTAGCGCTGTCACTTTAAGAACTAAATTCTATTACTATAGTATGGGACTTCTGCTGTTGGCCAGTTAGTCTTCTCATTGGTTGCTTCTTACTTCCTAGCCTCTGCTGAGACAGTCCTCCCTTTCTTGAATGCCAAGCAGACTTCGCTACTTCTGAAATTCTCTTTTCTTCAAATTCTATTTAAAGTATCACCTCCTTCATGTAGCCTTTTCCTACTACTCCTGCTGCCCATGAGAGATGATTTTTCTCTCCTTTAAACCATGTCATTTCAGGATGGTTTGAAGAAATTAGGGATATTTAGCCTAGGGAAGAGAAAAATTTAGGGAGTATTTAATAGCTGTATTCCAGAATGTGAAGGGCCAGAATCACAAAATTACAAAATCTAGGAGTGGAAAGGAATCTAAGGAAGATCTGGTATACTTTCTACCTGATCTGCAATTCTTCCTACCATATTCCCACTGAGGGATCATTCAATCTCTTCTTGAGGCCTTCCAGTAAGAGGGTAACTCTCTAACTCACAAGGCAACTCATTTTGCTCTTGTTTCTAATTGTTAAGAAGGTTTTCCTTATGTTGAATCTCTCAGTGTCTCAGCAGAGTTCCCCTAGTCTTGACAGATAGAACAAGTCTACCTGTTCCTCACAACAATCTTTCAAATCTCTGAAGACAACTATTTTATACTCCCTGTCTTCTCTTCTCCAGACTAAACATCCCCAGTTCCTTCATTCCTTCTTCGCATGGCAGCATCTGTAATCCTGTCATCATGTATACCATCTTCTTCAGGAAGTATTCCAGTTTGTCTATGTCTTTTACAAAAAAATATGCTGTCCATTACTGAATACAGTCATTTAGATGTGGCCTGTCCAGGACAAAGTATATGCAGAGCAACTTTTACCTCTTTTATTCTGGACATCATGGTTCTCTTAATACAACCTCAGTATCAGTGGTTTTGACTGTCATGTCACATTGTTGACTCATACTAAGTTATTTGGACTTGGAAGGGAAAAAAACAAGTTTTTGTTGATTTTATTGGTATAGGGAACTTCTGGATGGAGAAATTCTCTTTAGTGAGCACTTTTTCCCTAAAATATATAGTCTTCTTTTAAAAATTATTTTCATCTCATTAAATATTTTCTAATTATATGTAACAAAATTTTAACAACTTTTTTAAAAAAATTTTGAGTTCTATATTCTCTTGCTCCCTTCTCTCCTTTGCTCCTCCTTAAGAAAGCATTCCATTTGGTTTCTTTTATATATGTAAGATCATGTAAAACGTATTTCCATATTATCTATGTTATGATACAAAACAAACAAAATAAAATAACAATTAACATATTTTTAAAAATATGCTTCAATCTGCATTTAGAGTTCATCTATTCTGTTCCTGGAGGTGAATAACATTTTTAATCATGGTTTCTTTGGAATTCTCTTGGATCACTGACTTGATCAGAGTAGCAAAGTCTTTCGCAGTTCATCATCTTTACATTAGTGTTGTTACTGTACACAATATTCTCCTGATTTTGCTCTCCTCACTTTACATTAGTTTGTATAAGTCTTTCCAAGTTTTTCTGAAACCATCCTATTACTCATTTCTTATAGCCCAGTAGTATTTCATCTCAATCATATACCACAGCTCGTTTAACCATTCCCCAGTTGATGGGCATCCCCTCAGTTTCCAATTCTTCACCACCACAAAAGTGCTATTATAAATATTTTTGTACATATAAGTCTTTTCCTTTTTCTTGGATCTCGTTGGGATATAGTCCCAGTAGTAGTATTACTAGGTCAAAGGATATATATTTTTATAGCCCTTTAAATGCAATTCCAAATTGTTCTCCAGAATGATTGAACTAGTTCATAACTCCACAACAGGGAATTATGTTCCAATTTTTCTACATCCTCACCGGCATTTGTCATTTTCCTTTTCTGTCCTGTTGGCCAATCTAATAGTGTGAGGAGATACCTCAAAGTTTCATGTGATATAGATAGGTAGATATCAGTAGAAAGATAAATTAAAATATAGTCTTAGAGAGTGGGAGGGCACTGAGAGATTAAGGGCCAAGAGAGATTAAAGGGACCAAGGTCTCCCGTTGCATCCTGAGTCATCTCCAGTCATCCCAATGAATATCTGGTCACTGGATTCAGATGGCTCTGGAGGAGAAGTGAGGCTGGTGACCTGCACAGCCCTCCCTCACTCAAAACAAAGTCAAGTGCAAGTCATGTCATTATTTCTCTGATGGCGTGGTCTTCTTTGCAATGAAGGATGAACACAGCAACAACAACCATTTCCCTACCCCCAGCCATTCTGGATTCAGAGGCACTGGCCTTGCTGTTCCTCACATAAGATGGAAGCTCCATTTCCTGATTCGAAGCATATTTGATAGCTAATCCCCATGCTTGAAACATTTCCTCTTCATCTCTGCCTCCTGACTTCCCTGATTTCCTTTGATTCTCAACTAAAATCCTATCTACTACAAGAAGTCTTTCTAGCTCTTCCTTAATTCTATGACTTTCCTCTGTTAATTATTTACCCTGTAAATAGTTTGTTTGTAAACAGTTATTTGCATGTTCTCTCCCCTATTAGACTGTTAGCTCCTTGAGAATAGGGACTGTCTTTTACCTTTCTTTGTATCCCCAGTTCTTAACACAGTCTCTGGCACACAGTTGGTGCATAATAAATGTTTACTGACTTACTGATTGACAAAGGCCTTCATCCAAGTCATTAATAAAGATGTTGAATAGCACAGGAACAGGGGAAAATCTCTGTGGCTCTGCACTGGAGATCTCCTGCCAAGCGGCCTTATTTTGGTACTTCAATGACCCAGCGATCTCATACACATGGATATTTTAATAACGATAATAGCTAGAATTAATTTGGCACCTTAAGATTTGCAAAGCACTCTATGACTGTTATCTCATTTGATCCTGACAACAACCCTGGAGGTAAGTGTTAGTATCATCCCCATTTTATATGTGAGAAAACTTTTGAGGGGATGGAGGAGATGTCTTTCTCTTCTTCTGTGCTCCCATTGACCATACTGCTTTGAGGTACTCAAAACTGCTACTCAAGCAGCTGGAGACATGACATTTGGAAGGGAATAGATGAAGCAACACTCTGAGACATGGAGATACAGAAAAGCAATAGCTCAAGGGGGAAAGCAACTTCTAGGAATGATATCTCTGTTAATAGAGAAGAGTATGGACTTGAGAGAGCTGCCTCTGATAATTGAAATAATTGTGTCTTTTGGATGATTATTAATGAAAGGTATAACTGTGGGTACTTGTAAGCTACCAAGTATTAGGAATTCATACCCACAGTTTTCATCATTAGAAACCAAGTGGTTACCACCTGGGGATCTAATCCATGAACACAAGTATGAGTTGGAAGAGAATCCCAGAGGAGATGTTATACAGACAATAAGTATTTTTCGTCCATTTGGTTTGCCTGTGTGGATTCTTTTAGGATGATCTCTTTTGATCAGTAATGGCTCTTGTTTAAGAGGTATCACAAGTTTCTTGATATTGGTGACATCAGAACAATACCATTAGCAAACTAGAACATCTGAAGGATCTCGTTATGTAAAAGAAATCCCTCCACCATTTAAACACCAGAAAGGGCCTTCCTGAACAACTTTGGAGAATGTACATCTCCTTATTTTATGCCTCATTTGAGGTAATTATATGACTACAAAGCTGTATAGCAGTGGCTACACAGCCACTTTCTAATGGCTGTGTAGTTATTTTAAAACTTTGTAACCTATAAATGTACTTTTTATAAACAATCTGTTTCAGATTCAGCTACCCCTTTTGGGTCCACCCACCTTACCACTTCCTGGAATTACTCCATTTTAGCCTTCTCCATCTGGTCATGATATGGTCCCTGCCCCAAAGCAGATGCTATATCTCTTGCTCTGAGGGAGATAGACCATAATTCTTTAACAATGAACTTATGATTGTACTCTGGCTTACTTGTTTGTAACATGAGACCATACACTCATATGAGAGTCTTCATGAAAACATTATGACAAGAACAACCCAGTGTGCTTTTGTTCCTTGTCTTTGTTCCACTGCAAGTCTTTACTTTGACAATTTCATTGTTGTTCAGCCATTTCAGTCATGTCTGACCCCCTTCTTTCTTCTAGAACATCATTCTTTATAGCAAAGGGGTTTTAAAAAAAAACAAATTAAAAAGAAGAAAAGAAAAAACCCTAGGAAAACTGATCAATACATTTTTAAAAATTGACAACATAGACAATGTTCCACATTGGTAAACCCTCTGCTTCTGAGAAGGCATGGGGGGAAATGTTGGGTAATTTTTTTACATTTTTGGGGGGCCAAACTTATTCCTTGTCATTTTACAACATTCATTTTTGAATGTTTTGTGGTGATTGTTTTTCCACTTATATTGTTGTAGTCATGTATATTGTTTACTTGGCTCTGTTTACTTCACTCTGTATCACTTCATGTAAGTCTTTATATGCTTCTCTATATTCATCATTTCTTACAACACGGTAATCTTCTATTATGTTCATGTACCATAATTTAACTATTCTGCTCTTGCTAGTTTTTGATTCTTTACTAACATAAAAATGCTGCTATAAATATTTTGGTGTATATGGGGTTTTTTTATAAATCAGTGACCTCTTTGGAATATATGCTTGGCTGTATAATCTCAGTGTCAAAGTATACAGCATTAGCCACTTTATTTGCATAATTCCAAATTGCTTTCCGGACTGGTCATAGTAATTAATAAATCCACCAACAATGCATTAGTGTTTCTGTTTTCTCACAGCCCCTTCTGCTTTGACTATTCCTATCTGTTGTTATCTTTGCCAGTTTTCTGGATGTGAAGTGGAACTTTAGGGTTGTTTTGATTTGCATTTTCCTTGCTATTAGAGATTTGGAGCATTCTTTTATGTAGTTGTTAATAGCTGACAATTCCTATAACTGTTCACATCCTTTGACCATTGCTCTATTAAGTAATGGTTTTGGGGGATTGTATGTGTCTGTCAGCTGTCTATACATTTTGGATATCAAACTCTGGTTTGAAAACTTTGAGATGAAGATTTTTTTTTCCAGGATGCTGTTTCCATTCTATTTTTAGATGCAATGTTTTGTTTTTTATTTTTTAGCAGAGAAGCTTTTTAATTTCATGCTATCCCAATTATCATTTTTATACAATTGCTTCTCTCCCTTGTTTAAGACTTTATTTCCTTTCCATAGTCATGAAAGTATTTGATCTGTTATTGCAATTTTTCATTGATATGATTATGAATGTTCAATCTGTGTGTCCATTTTGAATTTATCACAAAATATGATATAAGATATTGGTTGAAGTCTAATTTCTGCCAGTATGCTTTCTAGTTTTCCCAGCAGTTTTTTTAAATCAGTACTTCTTTTATAAGTAATTGGAAATTATCAGTAATTTACAAATTATAAATCTATTTCTCTTTTTGATCAGGTGTTCTGAAGTAAGTTTCTTGAATTTCTTTCCATATGTCTATAGTCATAATATACAAAATTATTCTATCTACCAACCTTTATTTATCTTATTCTTTTTGAATAAGATACAGTTTTATAGATCTATATTCCTGTCATGAGTTCTATCCAACTAAGCCTTGGGAGTAATTATGAAGTCAAATGTATTTTCTTGCATTATGACTTAAAGATCCAACATCTAGAAACTTTGTTACCCATACTTTGTGCTGTATTTATATAAGTACACCTGAGACCAGATATACAGGTTTGCTTCTGTGTCTGAATTAGTCCTGGCCATCTCTTCGGCATTCTTCTTGCTATGTTGTACTTGTTTTTTTTATGGTACCAAGTGTGGTACCAGATTTTTTTGGTATCAGGTCTATGGCACTTTCTATACTTTATCAGGAGTCCTAAATTGCTATATTTTAATTAATTAATTGAAATGTAATTTATTTAATTATATTACTTAATTACATTATTTTATTTATAATTTAATATTTTTAATATAAATTACTATATTTTAAGTTGATATCAGAAATTCAAATCTTGTTCTAACATTCCATATTTCTAAAAAGCTTTTCACTTCCCAAGTCTATCTTTTTCTGAATTCCTTACCTTCAATCAAGAACAGAAATCCTACCTGCTTCCAATATCTTCATTTTCTCCATTCAGGATGGTATGATCCTTACCTATAATTTCTGGGCCCTTTTGTATGAATCAACATCGTGGGTTAATGGCCATGAAATATGACAGCTTTGGTAAGGCTACCTAGACATATGCATACAAACTAACTACCTCCCTATTGTTAGAAAAAGGATTAGACTTACTCTCCCTGTTCCCAGAGGGCATAACTGTGACCAAGGAACAGGAGTCCTATGATCCTATATAGGGTTCAGAGTTTTGGATGCAATATTAGGTAAGATTCCTAATCATTAGTGTTGTCTAAAGGAAAAATGGGCTGCCCTCATGAGTGGTGTGATCCTTGGCCCTAGAAATTTTCATAAGATGGTTGACTGATCAACCATTTATTGAGACTATTGCAGACCTTCTGAGCTTCTATTGGTCTCATCAGTGATAGTTGGATACATCATACCTTGGCCCCAAAATAATGATGTCATTTTGGTACTTTTCAAACACAAAGAACAACAATCAATCTGTACATAAGGATCCCTGCAGATCAAATATTGATTTAGTTTTAAATTGTAATATTATCTATTTTTTGTATATTTTTATTTTGTTAAATATTTCTCAATTACATTTTGATCTGGTTTAGAATGCACTCAGGAGTACTATAGGCCACATGCAGGCCATATGTTTGACACTTCTATTGCAGACAGAAGGTATCCTGTTTTAGATAGAGAAGGATTAAACTAAATGACCTCTGAGTCATTTAGTCAATTTAGTCAATTTCCACCTCTGAGATGCTTTGATTCCTGTGAATGCCTAGATCACACTCCATCTAGCAAACATTTCACATGCTACCTTATATTGTTAATTATCATTTAATGTGTATCTGCATCCTGTGCCTGCAGTTCAGGTATGAGCTCCTTGAGAATTCCTTTTATCTTCTAGCACAGTACTGTGCCTACAATTAGTATTCACTAAAAATTGGCTGATGATTTTGTGATGAGAATGATATGATGAATTTATCATTAAACTCTCAATTATTTGAGTTAATATAGAGAGAATCTTTAACAAATGTGACTAAAAGTCAAGACTAAGTTATCTCACTGTTTCAGGGTCAAGTGCTTAATTCTTAGGACAGGGAAACTAATTTTTGGAGGTTGGAACTGGGAGCCGTGAGATCCGTTTAGTGCATCCTGTTCCCTGTGGTAGACACCTTTTCCACTCAGATGTTATTTCCCCCATTTGGGGGGAAAAGGCATTCCTCCCCTAATGCCCCTAATTGGTGCTATGAAAACCCAGTTTTATAGAAACGTGGTGCTAAAAAGATCACAAATGGCAATTCATAAAACCATGTTAAAGAGGAGTTTTGTGATGTAATGGCCAAGTTTAATTGTAATATATTCATGTTGTAGGTCAGGACAAATTATTCAGGGTATGCCTAAACATTTTCATAAATAACTGACCTTCCCTTCCCTATGAAAGAGGCACAGCATCCGGGAAGTGCATTCTATACATCCAAAATGTGGAACCAAATGTTCTATAGAGAATAAATATGCAAAGTAAGTATGCTGAATAACTGAGTTGCATAAGATACTGGAGTAATAAATTGCAGTATATATATATAATATATATAAATATATATTGCAGTATATATATAATATATATAAATATATATTGCAGTATATATAATATATATAAACTGCAATAATAAACAAGTGACCATGTGGTTATGTAATGGTTGGTGAAAAATTAGTGTTCCTAATTCCTCAATCCTAGTATATGGCAACACACTCATTCCATGGTTGGGCCAACCCCTTCTACATACCTCTTTCCCATGCTACCATATCAAAATTTTCATTATTTTCTCTCTTCCCTGGATGGGGTAGACTAAGTTTTGATTCTCGCCTACAGAGCAGTAGGTATAAAGGTAGTAATGGTACCAGAGGCAACAGAAGGTTTATTAAGCACCTATTGTATGCTTACACTGTGATAAGTGGTTTATAAATATTATCTCATTTGATCCTCATAACAACCCCATGATAGCCATCTTGTAGTGGAGAAACTGAGGCAGACAGAGGTTAAGTTGCCCAGAGTCACACAACTAGCAAGTATGTGAAGTTGAATTTGAACTCAGGTCTTCCTGACTCTTAAGCTCAGCACTCCATCTATTTCATCACTTAGAAGCCCCTAAAATTCCCCACCTCTTAGTTTCACTGTTTTGTTGGCTGCCCCTTTAGCCTCGACCTGGACCACCATGTTTTCTAAAATGAAATATAACTGTAAGTGAGAAAGACATTCATGCTATGTTCTAGATTTAAAGATGTTTTTTGTTTCACCAATCAATATCAATTGAAAAAATTTACTTTGACAGATTATATTTGGAGATTTCTGGAGATCCTGTGGTCAGTAACTTTTTGACTTGCTTTGATCTGCACAATCATTATGTGACATCAGCCAATTCTCTATGCTTTTTCCTTCATTTGTGAAATGTGACATGATGATGCTGATAACTGGTCTGACAGACATATAAAGAGGAACCAAGGTTCCAAAGCTTCTTGTCAATGTAAGGAATGATTTGAATAGAAAAGTATAATAATCCATTGGAGTTTTCCTTTGATGACATAGTAGATAGTCTTGGTGACATAATTTATATGCCTCTAGCTCTATCTTACAAAAGAACTATTAGGCAGAGGTTTTTTTCTATTACAGGTACAGATATTTAACATGTGTTGGGCACTGACCATGACCTAGACATTGAACAAGAAGATAGAGTTTGTTAGGATCAGAACACAGAAAGTAGGACATAGACGCAGTTTTTCCCAGTAGTTATCTCTGTGAGGAGCTTTTTATTCAATCTGAAGGTGGAATCTTGACAGACTCAGAAAGGCAAAGGTCCTTAACTGTGAGTCTGTGAACTTGTCCCTTAAAAAAATATTTTTACTGTATTTTAATGTAACTAGTTTCCTTTTTAATCCTATATATTTAACCGTATACATTTAAAAGCATTATGCCAAAGGATCATCAGTAGGATTTATCAGACTGCTGAAAGGGTCCACGATACAAAATAATTAAGAACCTCTATCCATTAGGAAAGGTTTTCTTTCCTATTAATTCCACAAAGACTCACTCAAATCAAAGTCAACTCCAAGTCATGTCATCATTTTCCTGATGTCATGGTCCTGTTCCAAAACAAAGGGCAAACACAACAACAAAAACTCTAGTTCTCCACCTAATTCTCTAGTTTAGACATGATCATGTTTGAATGTATCATGAATGAACATTCACACATAGGTATATTTCATTGACCTCTGCAACTGTGATTGCCAGTGATATTATACATTGGACACCTAAATGGGTATTTGAAAAAAGAAAAAGCTGAGGTGTTCTTAAATTGAAACAAAAATTTTCTACAAAATTGTCTTTCTCTTTACTACTATTTCTCTTTCTCTTGATAAATATTAATAAATATTAACATACTATTCTGTAAAATATCTAAGGGATATAGTCTGTTGAAAATTTTGACCCAAGGAGTCTGGAAATGTAGGTTTAGTCTGCTCCGTGGAAGAGCAGCTTTCTGAAATTCAGTGAGAAAAAGCATGTACAGTATTTATACCAAAAAAAAAAAGAGCTTATAGAATAAGGAGTGCTCACAAATATTTGTTGCCCAAGGGAAAAAAGGTCATAGTGTAAAACAGTGCCTGGAATTTTAGAAGTTTTTAATTAGGTTTTCGACTGTGGAATTTGCCTTTGCCTGGAGCCAAGAAGCCCAGCAGTTTTACAATAGGGTCTCTTGCCTCCTAGCAACTGCTACAGACAATGTGTGGGTTAAAGAGCAAGTATGTTTGTTTGCTAGAGGACAAGTTCCCTTGGTCTTCTAGAAAGAGTCTATGAACTATTCCCCAGTGTTTTTAAGGCAGGCTGCCCACATGGTATTCCTTTTATTTGCCTTTTGGAATTTTGATTTGTTTTTGGATTCCCGAGAGACAGAGAGAGACAGAAATAGAGAGATGGATGGAGTCAGAGACAGAAACAGAGATAGTCAGATCGAGACAAAGAGACATAAATTGAGAGAGACAGAGACAGAAACGGAGAAAGAGACTGATACAGAAAGAGATAGAGTCAGAGAGACAAAGAGTCACAAATGGAGAGTGGCAGTGACAGAGAGACAAAGAGACACAGAGACATGTAGCTACAGAGAAAGAAAGAGAGAAAGGGAGGGAAGAGGGGGAGATAAAAAGAGACAGAATGAAAATATGCTACCTTAAAGACTCAAAACACTTCTGTTTGATGTTCTGATATTAAAAATCACTGGTGTTCAAACTGAAAGGTTTGATGCAGTATTAAATTTGATGAATCACGGCAAGTATCGGTGTTTGTTAGCTTTTATATATCACATTAAAGCATTCATTAATAAAGTGTCACACAACATTGCTTTGAGTGGGTCCTAAAAGGTTAATGACTTGATACAGGCTGGTTTGTTTTCTAAGCTTTAGTGTCTGAGGGTGGTTTGTGATGAATTTAGCTCACTTTGAAATTAGAATACAAAAGACTCTTTCCCTTTCTCAAGTCTTGGCTCTCTCTCTCTCTCTCTCTCTCTCTCTCTCTCTCTCTCTCTCTCTCTCTCTCTCTTCCCCCCTCCCTCCCTCCCCCTTCCTCCCTCTTCCTCCTCTTCATTTCTCCTCCTGCTCCTCCCTCTCTTTCCCTCTTTCTCTCCCTTATTTCTCTCTCCTCTCTCTCTCTCCCTTCTCTCTTACTCCTATCTTTCTTCCTTTCTTTCTTCTTCTACTCCTCTTCTTTCTCCTCTTCCTCCTCTTTCTCTTCCATTTATTCCTCAACTTCGTACTTAGCACCTTTTAAGTAGCTTTGAGCAAATACCTAGTTGCAGGATGAGGTAAAAAAAAAAACAAAAAAAAAACAACTACTCTACTGCACATCAGAACTGCAGGTTCCCTTTCTTGCTTGGTCTTATAGTGACCTGATTGTATAATAAGAAAATTACTTAATTACAAAACCAGCCATTTTGGAACGAAGCTTCTGCATCCATTTGAAAGCCATACAGGGTGTCCCAAAAGTCTTAGTGTGGTTTTAACCTATTAAAGTTTTATAGGGATATTAATACACAACCTATTTAAGCTATTAGAGCTTAAAACTGCACTTCTGGGACACTGTACTCAGACTTTTGTGATGCACTGGATGGTAAAGCTTCCTCCCCACCCCCGACAACCTGACTCAGCAACTGTTGATGAAATATATGATTATATTTGATAAAAAAATAACCTGTACAATAATATACTAATATCATATGGTGGGTAGTCAATATAAATATCTGTAACTGACCTAATATTTATTGCGTTACTGATGTAAAGATAATGTGGTTCTTCATTGCTCTCTGCCTCTGTGACTGAGAAAAGTGGAGCAATTTTACCTTTGGGTTGTTTACAGAGAGCTGAATTTTAAATGTCAATTTAGGGTTTACAAAGTACTTCACATATCTGATCCTTACAGTAATCCAGAGAGTATTTACTACTGGGTATTACTATCCCCATCATATGGATGGCGAAACTGAGGCTCAGAGACAATAAATGACTTACTTGTGGTGTAGGGAGTGGGGCGCAGTGGTCTGTGTTACGGAAATACCCCAGTCCCAGTGCCACACCAAGCTGTCTCTCTTTATATCCCCCCAACCCTACACAAGTTGAGCTTATTATACATTTCCTATAGTCCCTTCCCACCCCACCCCTCACAAAAACAACAGAAAGTTCACCAAGTTGGAGTTTTGTGTCTACTTAAAAGTAAAATTTGTCCTTTTCTTTAGTGACTCTATAGGCAGATTTCATGAAATCTGAATCCCTTTTCAGGAGAAAAAAATGATAATGTCCTATGTGAAGGTAATTTTGGAGAAAAGAAGATATTTGTCTTGTCTTGGTCCTGGTCTGAGTTGTTAGTTACACAAATGACTCAGATTGGTTTTATGTGGGAGACAAATCCAAGGATTTCCATGAATTTACGGAGCCAATCTGTAGTAACTTAACCATTTCCTGAGCAAATCAAAACTGCTCTGTTGCCCTGCGAGGGTTCCTGCTTCAGTCATTGTGGAAAGAAAAATGAAAGTACTTACAAAAGGGGCCACTAAGGGTTATATCGACTGCATTTGCTTTCATTGTGACAACTTTGTATCTGTTTATTATCCTCAGTAGTTTGTCCTCTTCTTTCTGAATCCATAAAAGCTTAACTCTTTGGGCGACTTTATACCACCAGAGCCTCTGGAGATGGATGGAAGGCAGTTGAGACAAGAGAACCAAGAATTACAGAAGAGACAAGATGGGTAAGTTGCAGAATAGGTCAAAACTAAATTTATTTCAATAACTTTATAATATATATTTATTATAACACCTTTGCCTGGGGAGAGGTTATTTTACTGCTGCAAAAAAATCTGTTAAAGTTGGAGGAAGAAGAATTTCAGGGAATTGTTTTATTTCTGCCAGAGAAAAAGTAATAAACATCCATCATCAAAATGGTTAAGTATCACTATCTAGTTAAATATGACTTTTGGGTAAGCATTTTCTTTTGGTTAAAAATGACTTTTTGGAGGTGACCAACCCCAACTTCCTCCCCATCCTTTAAGCATTCTAGATTCTCACATCCTCATGGTCTGTATGCCATTGTCATTGTGTTTCTCAGTTTATCAATAGAGTTGGGGCAGCTTTCCCATTTTTCAAAGGAGAATTTAATTACAGGAAGTTTTAAAAAACCAAAACATTAAGGCATTTTATTTATTTATGTTCCCTTTTCCAATTTGTCACATCATTGATGACTATTTCCTGGAAGTCCATAGTGGACATGTTTAGGAGAATGAGGCATTCAAACCAGACAGAAACTTTCCATGTGGAACTTCCAAAAGAAAGACATTTCCTTATTTGAAGGCAGAAAGCTAGACAGGTTTTACTCTCAAAAACTTCCAATTCATTTATCCCACAATGGCCTAGTACTAAAGGCATAAGGAAAGTATGCTGTTCTTTCCTCTCCCTACCCCAGACTGGCTGGAAGTCAATTACACGGCAAGTATCTTTTCATTGCCAAATACATGTATTCCAAGAATGAATGAGCTTACATTCTAATGGAGGAGACAAGAATATATAAAAAGATAGGCACCACAAATATAAGGAGAATAGTTAAATATAAGACAGTATGAGTCTAGGAAGGGCACTAGCAGTTACGATGAGTTGTAGGTGCAAGTTTTCAGGCAGTAAGAAAACGGTGCCTCAGCTGCATCATGCAGGGACTCCATGCAGGCTGAGGTATGGAGGGAGCCTGTTCCAGATACTGGCAGTGAGTTATGTAAAGACGTGGAGAAGGAAGATAGAGTACTAGTAGCGACAACGAGAAAGAAGATAGGCTGCATCAGAGGGACTGAGGGAGAACAATGTTCAGGAAGGCTGGAAAGTTAGGTTATGTAGGGCTTTAAAAGTTAAATGGAGGACTTGATATTTTATCCTAGAGGCAATAGGAAGCCACACAGGGCAGTCACACCAACAACCTAGTCGATCAAAGGATAGAGTTGTACCCTTCTCCACCCCTTCCCGCCCCCAATGCCAATGTGTGCTGTCTTTCCTTACTGCTCTTCACACTACAGGAAACCTAATTCTGGCTCATAAAACTATTTCAAAAGAATCTAGCTTAAAACCATTGACAAAGGTGGCCATGAAGAGGAAAGATTTCTCTGGGAAAAGGGAAACACAGCTGGGTGATTGATATAGGGGTGCTATGTAACAACCCCAGTAGCCTCCGTATCCTGCTAAATGGAGGAGCCGCAGAGAAGTTGAGTCACTCTGTCAGAATAAGACTACCTTTAAGGTGCAAAGTCCCTTTCCCAAAAGTGGGGAGTTTGGATATTGACTTAAAGCCAGTTCCTCACAAGTTTCCCCCACTAGCCTGAACCAAAGCCAGATCTCAAGGCCAGGCTCCTTGCTCCTTTCCTCCAATGCTTTGCTCTGCTGACCCAGACAGAAACCCTATTAAAAACAACAACAACAACAAATTAGACTGGTTTGGGAGAGGGCCCCCACAGGATACCTAACTGCATTCAAGACCAAAGTAAACTACCCTGTATCCAATCTTTCCAACTACTCCTTCAATGTATGAGTATCTCTTCTCATTATTTATTATTATTTTATTTTTGGATACATTTCAGGTAAAATGACTTGCCCAGGGTCACACAGCTAGTAAATGTCTGGATTCGAATTCAGGTCCTCCTGACTTCAAGGCCAGTGCTCTATCCACTGTGCCATCTACTTATCCTTATATCTTATTAAAACTGACTGGCTTAACTGTCTTCTTGTGAGCTCCATGTTTTCTTGTAATGGGTTTTTGATATTTCAAACCTCCCAAAGCCTGTGTTAAGACATGCTGTTACTGTCGTTCCATAAGTAAGCTATTTTTGGATTTTTTTTTTTAAAAGGAGAGTCTCATTGTTTGGATTTGTGAATCAGAATATGGTATCTTTGAAGGACCCAGATCAATAATAACTATTCAGTGATTGAAATCGATGAAATCCACAGACCATTCATGGAGAAAAGATAATAGAGCCAATCATCTGCTTAATCATATCTCTAAGGTACTTCAAAGTAAATTATGTAGAGTGGGAATTATCATCTGCAGCTGCTTAGTAGGAATGCATGTAACTTGAGCAGTCCAGTTTTGAAGATAATGGATTTATGCCTTGCAGGAAGCCAAATGTGTGATAAGTTGGGCCAGAATCTGTTCAGTATCATGTTGCTATTTCCCCCTTCTCTCAACGTTTTAAGGCTCTATCCCCAAAAGGAATGCTATCCAGTTGTAGAGTTGACATCACATTGTATGGTGTATGCAGCTGGGTCAGAGCTTGACCTTGAAGGAGAAACAGCATCTTGGGGTATTCCTTTCATACCTTATGCTGGACTGGGTTTAGCTTTTGATTTTTCTGGTGCCAGCAAACAAAATGCTTTCAATGTGAGCTGCTTTCCTCAGTGTGCTTACATCTGAGCTGGACTGGTCAAGAGTGAACAGGACTCCCTCTATTCCAAAGGTTGTGTAGTGGACCCCTTTGGCAATCTGGTGAAGAAGACAAATTCCTTCTCAGAATATTGTTTTTAAATCCATAAGATAAAATCCATCAAATTACAAAGGAAATCAATTATATTGAAATACATTAAACAAAATATTTAAAAAACAAATTCACAGACCCCAGATTAAGAACCCCACTGTCTACTCTGTGATTAAAGAGTCAAGGGAAAACAGTGACAAAAGGGGTCAATACACTGCTAAGATTTTATGCCTTACTTTCTTAACCAAATAGCAATGTCATTTTAAAAAGACTACTCAACTATTCAGTATATTCTTGTAAATTTAATATTGAGCATTCATTTAATAAACATGAAGTACCTACTATGTGGGACTCTCTGTGTCAGATACTGGGGAGAGAAAACTTTAAAATTAAATAAGTAATAGTCCCTGCAGTCATGCCTTCAAAAAGCTTATTTCTAAAAAGACCATTTTATTTTATTTATGCTATATTATAATCTTGATATTTATATCTATTGCTATAGTTAGGTCAATATATCACCCTCTGGCAAGGGGTTGGCTGGCCACAAAAATCCCTGGAATTTGTAGTTCTTCCCAATTTGAAGAGAAATAAAACTAATGAGAGGTCTGTTTTCAGATAGGAGGGTAGAGTTTTTCAAGTCTGGGGACTCTTAAGGAGAAAACCATCAACTAGATTGGGTAGAGGATAGAGTGCCAGAACTAGAGTCAGAAAGACTCTTCTTCCTGTGTTCAAAGCCAGACCTCAGATACTTACTTAGCTGTGTGACCTTGGCAAGTCACTTAATTCTGTTTACCTCAATTTCCTCATCTGTAAAATGAGCTGGAGAAGGAAATGGTAAACCACTCCAGTATTTTTGCCAAGAAAACCCCAAAAGGGGTCACGAAGAGTTGGACATGGCTGAAACAAATGAACTATAACAAAAAGGAGAAAACCAGGAGAGAAGGGGTTAACAGTGCTGGTTGTTCAATAACTGCAGCCTTAACCATGGCAGCAGTCAGAGTCTGGCATATCTGAAGTTTCCTTCCTTAAGACCACAAGAGGTGACCATTTGGAAGGGGTGTAACTGTGTGGTTTTATTGTGGATGTTGCTCCAGTAACAGAAGCACAAGAAGAAAAAACTAATCAAGAGAAATGGGCAGGGAGGGCTCCCCTCCCTCCTCTGCCTTATAATTATACTTAAAAAAATTTTCTTAAAGAATATATTTGCTAGAGGAGCCAAGATGGTGGAGTAGAAAGACACACATACACTAGCTTCTGAACCCACAGCCCATAAATTACCTGTAAGGAGGAACTCCCGACAAGTTCTGGAGCAGAGGAAGCCCCAGAACAATGGAGTGGAGGAGATTTCTGTTCCAGAGAGATCAAAAAAACTGTCACCAAAGATCTGTCATGCACCAGACCCAGAGCAGAGCCCAGCCCTGCCTTGGCCACGTGGCGCCAGGAGGAACGATTCGGGCGGGCTTCAGGGACAGAATCTCCAGCGGCCCTGTGGTTCCCTCGGCCCCCGGGTGCAAAGGTCAGTGAGAGGGCCTGTTTGGCTGACCCAGAGGGGAGTGGGGTGTCTCTATAATTCAGGCCCCCTTGGGAGGCAGCAGCTAACAGAGGCTCCCAGAGCAGGCAGGACCTTGGATCCATTGTTGGAGGTCTCCACGTAAACCCCCTGAAGGAACTGAGCCATGTGCTGCACCCTGCCCCCACCTGAGCAGGTGAACTTAATCTCACACTGAATACCAGCCCTGCCCCTGCTGAAAGCCCTGAGGCTGGGAAGCAGTATTTGAATCTCAGACTCCAAGCACTAGCTGGGTGGATCTGGAAGCAGGGTGGGTGTGGAAAGGAATCTCAGAAATCAAGTAACTGGCTGGGAAAATGTGCAGAAAAGGGAAAAAAAGTAAGACCAT
The DNA here is from genome assembly GCA_028658325.1 of Potorous gilbertii. Lineage (NCBI taxonomy): Eukaryota > Metazoa > Chordata > Mammalia > Diprotodontia > Potoroidae > Potorous > Potorous gilbertii. The sequence goes on from CM053771.1 coordinate 200,846,017, forward strand.
AGAAGGTTACTTTCTTGGTGACCAGATATCACCTCCTTTTCTTTCTGATGAGGAAGAACAATGCTTACCATCAGGGAAAGGCATAGAAGTCAAGGCTTCTGTATCCCAAACATCCAAAATAAATATTCCAGGGACTCAGGCCATGGAAGAGCTCAAAAAGGATTTTGAAAATCCAGGTGGAGGAAAAACTGGGAAAAGAAATGAGAGAGATGCAAGAAAAGCATGAAAAATGGGTCAAATAATGCTGAAGAAAATAGCACCTTGAAAAATAGGCTAACTCAATGGACAAAAGAGGTTCAAAAAGCCAATGAGAAGAATGCTTTCAAAAGCAGAATTAGTCAAGTGGAAAAAGAGGTGCAAAAGCTCACTGAAGAAAATACTTCTTTCAAAATTAGAATGGAACAGATGGAGGCTAATGACTTTATGAGAAAC